>OZ024895.1:45875672-46475672 GCA_964017195.1 Siderastrea radians
GCCGGGCGAGCTTGCCGGTCTGGATTTACATAAACTTTCGTCCTCTTCCTAGACTGCGAGCAGTGGTTATTTTTCTTCAGGGATACTAGAGCGGGAAATCCGAGCCGCGAGGAACGAGGGCGCACTGAAGAAAAATAACGACTTCTCGCAGTCTATTTTCTTCCAAACTCCCTTTCGCTTTCGCATCAGATTATCTAAGCACACGCGTCAGTTTCTGTTTCTAAATTTTGCTTTTTTAATTCTCACCTGGGTAAAGAGGTTGGCGGAGTATGTCCCATTCTTGTCCCGCACGGGGGAGGTGTTATCCCGCAGATCCAAAATCCCGAGTCGCTCATGTTT
Source organism: Siderastrea radians (assembly GCA_964017195.1). Lineage (NCBI taxonomy): Eukaryota > Metazoa > Cnidaria > Anthozoa > Scleractinia > Rhizangiidae > Siderastrea > Siderastrea radians. The sequence goes on from OZ024895.1 coordinate 45,876,012, forward strand.
GTAATGATCCCCACATCCCGTGTAAAACCCGTAATGCGAGTCGAACCCACGGTAAGTCGGAGTATAGTCCCACTCAAAGAACCCAAGATGCCATTTACCAACCATGTGAGTGGCGTACCCTAGAGAAACAGAAATCTGATACATTCAAGGAGAACGAGGACGTCGATATTATGGCCGAAAACAAAGTTATCATTCTCTCCAAACAGAACCAATAAGAATTAGGGTAAAATAGATTTGTTAAATTCTCAGTCTCGGATACTGAATTTTGGTTCACCGATCATTGGTTGTCCGCAAAAAATCCTGGGTTTTGCCTTATAAGGAAATCAGGTGTAATATCAAGAACCGCGGCGTTCAAAAGTTTTCGCCGTTAAGAGAAAGTTTTGATCAAAAATACGGAAAATACTTCCAGAAACGGCTATTGAAGTTGAGAATTATAAATGTAACAATTTTTACTCGCACTTGTTGGGTATGAATACAAATAACTTGGAACGCCGTGCTTCGATGGTTGGTGATTGTTTCAATTGCTAAGTATCCGGCGCCAATACGCGGAAGAACGTGCATGAATACTCGTGTTTGGTGTTCATTCCACTTCTGATTGAGTTAGAAAGTGGCACGAATTCTATCTGGATTTATCACTGTGCATAGTAAAGCTGTAAAATCAACGCAAACGCGAATTACTTTTGACACTAAATAGAAAACCGCTGCAACAGAGAACCAAAAGATTATCTCTGACATCTATAACATGGACCCACACTATCTCGAACCCGGTCAGACCTAAAATCCTCCCTTAAATTCATCGCTATCTAAAAATAAAACCCGCTATTTGAAAATTTCTGTTCGTTTACGTTCTCACTTATTTACTATTGACTACATTTGGTATCTGTTGAGTGTTCGAGATATAGCGGGAATCTAAATTCTATGTAGGCAATGGCAAGCACAGGTTAACAAACGCGGGAAAACGCCCCTACACCACAAGCATAGTTTCAGAAAAGATTAACGATACATTATTTTTATTTTTATTAAGTTATTTTATTAAATGGGGGGTGAGTTATGCACTTCTTACCAGCCTCTTTTAACTCCTGTGCCAGAGTTTTGAACTTCAGCGGCATGCCGTAAGGCTGGGGAGGTTCAATCACGAAATGCTGTAAGCCTATTAAGGGAGTAATGACACAGCGTAAGAAAACTGCCGCCTTACCGTGTAATTTAGGAACAACAACCGTCACCACACACAAATATATGGCTCATTCGCATGGTGGCAGAGAGGCCCAGTGGTGCTTCTGATGTTAGTCAATTCTCAGTTCCCTATTTTCCCGTGTGTTCGGTGAGCTTGATCGCTGGTTTCGAGAAAGTAAAATCTGGCGGAGAACAAAATCTAGGTCCTGAGAGGGAGGGAGGTGGGGAACCTCATTGCACGCTATCCACTCCGCACTCGTGTCCTGTGAATTTCCTCTCCTTCCCTTTCGGTGCCTTCCACGCACGCTATCTACTCCACTCCCTGCCCCTCCCCCCTCTCCCTCCCCCAGAGCAGTTTTCTACCCTCTTCAGACTACGTTGCTGCTCAAGGATCAGTCTGCTGTATTTTTTTTATTTTACCTCGACTCATGGCACTCAGCGATAGAATCGAACTCGGCGTACTCACAGGAATAGTAGTCTCCCATCCACTAAAAACTTGCAGTGACCTGTCCCAGGCTTTCTGTCAGTGGGTAGCGGTGACATCAGAGGGACAAGGTGAGGGGAGGGAGGTAGGAGCCTATCCGCAGCCTCATATCCGTCTGCTTTCTCCTACTGCCGTTTCATCCCGCTCCTTTCCACTACCTGAACGCCTGGAACAGGTTACCCATGCCGGCTAAAACAGGCTTACCATGCAGCGGTTATTTGGGTACTTGTGCAACGATTTAAGATGCATGCATGACGACCAAAACAACGGCTGTCACGGAGATTGCGCTATTGCGTGATGCGTATCAGAATTAATACAGCTTATGTTCAAAGTTTTCGATTTTCAAAGCAAAAAAGTATCGTGCAAAGTCAGATCACCTGTGTGTATGGGGTACCTTCCAGTCATGAGGGTACTTCGTGTTGGTGTACATAAAGGCTGTACGTAGTAATTATCCAGTATCACTCCTTCAGTTGCCAGTCTGTTGATGTTTGGAGTATGGATAACAGATCCTTGAAATCCCACATCGCTCCAGCCGAGGTCATCGATTACAGTCAGTACTATGTGAAGGGGTTTAGAACTAACTGCGATCTGCAAAGAGACCGAAAGAAAATAGACAGTACAGGCGAAGAGAAACATCGCTCTGCCTTTTAAATAGGTCAGACCTCTTTTTCGCTGGCGTGTTGACGCGAGTAAGCCGAGCTCGAGCTCGATGTGTCACGCCGATTATGTTCATGCGAACGTCATGTGACGCCAGCTTATTTTTGAGTCTTGGGAGTGGGTGAATGGAACCATGCCAGAATTTCTTTGTCGTTACAAAAAACGAGTTACTCTATTGATGTGAGCCATCCAAATAAAAATAAGGGACGACGGATCCCACATCGCTTCATCTACTAATTACAGCAACCAGCACTTTGTGGGGGAAGTTTTGTAAAGCGAAAAAATACGGTCGAGATTGGCATACCCCCATTATTTTCACACCCGGAGGGGTACCTGTCGGGAGTTTGGGTGGGCAGGTGCCGCTGGGCCGTGTCAATAAACACAATTTTACATGCGGCAGCCGCACTTCAGCCAATCAGAACTCAAGGTGAAAGCAAGCGATCATTCAGTGATTCGCAGAACCGTACCGTTCGCAATTTATTGTTATTTGTTTTGCTCTTCTCAGTTTGTTTATACCTCTTTTGTTCTCAGTTTTGGCCCGAAGCAGTTTCCCTTCTGCGGTCTTATATCCGTCCGTTACTGATTTTCTAGCTTTCTTTCTGGTTTACTACACACAGTTTATCAGCAAAGCTTTTCACCCAGAAGCAGAAGCAAAGTTTTGTCCAAAAATAAGACAAAAAATTTCAGCAACGATATTTGCAGAAAATAACAGGGCCCCAACAGGGTCATGGGCTCCTGTAACACAATACTTACTCTACACGCAACTGCTGGATATGAAATGATAATACTAACCGACTCAGCGCTACGCGCCTCATAGGTTATTTTGCCATAAGCGCCTGCTCCTATCCTGGAATACTTGTGAAATATTCTTGCGCCAAATTAAGGTTATTACGGGATCAGGAGGGCAAGCACGGGTGTAAGAGAAAGTTTACTCCACGGTGATCACACCGTTCGATTAGTTTATGGCCAAATCAGTTCTTATGGCTGCAATAGCACATGATAGCAGGCGTTCAGCGGATGGCAAAGGAAAGAGGGGAAGGTCAGTGGGCGCGCGAGGAGCGAGGGAGTTTAAGAGAGCCCGCCTTTCCCCAGTGCCCTCTCAGTTTTTTCTGTCCTCGCCGGACTGACTCCCATGCAGTGAGAGAACGGCAAGCCCGGGCGGCCAACCAGGCTACAAATTTATGCATCAACATGTCTTTCGCTCTACAGGCTGGAGTACTATTCATCTGAATTTAATTTCTTTCTATTTTGGTCCCGGGATTGGTGTACGTGACAACATGCGCAAAAGAAAATATTGTACCCCACGAACCCCTCGAGGTCAAGGGTGTCACCACGAGGGCTGCCTGCCAGAGAAAGGCTTCGATTTCCACGTTCGTGATTCGGTAATTGTTGAGAAAACGAAAATAATCTGCAGTTAATCTTTAACTTTGTTAGTCACATGAAAACCGAATGACTGTTTTTCCAGCCAACAAAGCTACCAGCCCTGCGTAAAAGTCTGCAAAATGAGGCTCAAATATTTTCCAGCTTTCGCGACTCTGTTTGTGTTATTTGTGCTACAAGTAGGTGGTGCACCCTTGCATATTTTGCTGATACTTGTTGATGATTTTGGCTGGAGTGATGTCGGATTCCATGGCTCAAAAATCAAAACTCCAAACATGGATAAACTTGCGTCTGAAGGAGTAATCTTGGATAATTATTACGTGCAGCCTATTTGCACTCCAACAAGAAGTGCTCTACTATCCGGCAGATATCCAATACACACAGGTTTGGAAGTTAATAGATATTTAGCTCTACATTTATTCCCGTCCGAGCTTATTCGCTTATTTATACACAGGTTGTTTCGCGTATACCGATCAAATTCTGAACTGATCTACGGCTTGAAGTTGTACGTATTGAAGCAAAACTCTTTTATGAACAACGTATTCCGGACAATCCTTGGTGGACAGACAAGTGTTCCACTTCTCAATTAGTAAACAAACTTTCCTATTAGGACGCGAATAAAAACGTGCAAACATTTTTGACCATATATTAAGTAGATTTTAATAGATTTCTACGAACTTCTAGGAACGCAGACGTATTTCCGGCTGTCTTTTCTCTCATTTCCCCCCTGGTTTACAGTCTGGAGTCTTCACTCTGCATTTTACCCTCAGTCTGCGTTTTACCCCTGGTCCACAATCTGCAGTCCGCAGTCCGCAGTCCGCAGTCCGCAGTCCGCAGTCCACAGTTCTCGTTTTACACTGTCCAATTTTTGATTTCAATGAATTAAGCCTGATGTTTAATATGTTGGAAAATAGGACTTAAATTGTGTTTGTTGTTAGAGAAGCATGATAGAGGTATTTTTATATTAATTTTTAGAACTGATTCCAAACCTTAACTCACTGCTCAGCTTCTGGTGTATTTGTGTAGTGGGTGGGTGTGTACTCAGGTAATGCCCCACCACCAATCAATGTTAAGCCAGACGCCGGGGAACCTTGGGCAGATGTGGGACGTTTGGTCTATGTTTCCATCCCTACCCTTGGGCATTTGACTTAGGCCAGTGTGGCAGCCGCCAACCTTTATGGATCCAATTTATTTACTTGAAAGGGAAATTACAGATGTTTACTGTTTAGAGTTGGGTATGAGTACAACTTTCCAATTACAATCTCCTTACTAGGGCCTCTGTGATCCTTCTCTACTGGTGAGCAAAATGGAAGAGAGAGGGTTCTGTGAATGTCACTGGTTTCTAATTAATTTTGAAAGCCCTACTCTTACTCTATCATTTATTTGTAGTCTGATCTTTAGGTCACTATTAACCAATCAGAGACAACAATGCCCCCCCTCCCCCAGCCTGTGTGGCAGAACTATTACCTTTCCCGCCCTTTTCTGCACCTGCCATGTAGGTTACGTCTGCCCTCAATCCCTCCCCCCCCCCACCACCACCACCACCACCACCCAAAAAACAATAATCAAATGCTCCCTTGCATATTCCAGGAATAATGCCCCTTAAGGTGACTTGTGAAATTAAAAAACCCAATAATTCACATATCAAGCTAAAAAATAACAGTAATTCATAGAATTTGGATCAGTTCTGTTATTTGTTGAGGCTGCAGAACAATAAACTAGGTTTACACCAAAATGAGGCATAGCTTAGAAAATGGCTGTCACATGCAAGGAACAATCCTTTGGCTTGTTATCTAGGGGCAAGTGATAATCATTTGCTCGGAGCTGCCATGCAGTTGGACCAGGGTGGGTGGGACTCTGTAGAAATGCTGTTACCATTACCGGTAACTCTCCTCCAAGAGGAGGTTGGGGGAGGGAGCATTTATGCAGCCCTGTCAAAATGAGTGGGAGGGGGGGGACAGGGGGGCAGGAGACCGGGAGAAAAGGGGGGCGGGAAGTGGGAGAAAAAGAGAAAAATTATGCAACATTGTGCAAAATTCTGCAATAGCAAAAATGCAAAGAGGCGGGAGCCAACAAATACAGGGCGGGAACCGGGATTAAAGGGTACGGGAAGAGGGAGGTTTAAACCCCCTGTCCCCCCCCCCCCCCAAAATGATAGCAGGCAACATAACAGAAGAAGTATGCAGCAAGGACCGGGTCTTTCTGTCTGCGAGGAGGTTTCTCAGGAACTGCAGTGTGAAGCAAGTGGCAAATGATTGCCTGTAGACTGCAAACTTGCTGGCTGCTGGCACATTTTGACAGGGCTGGTTATGGGAGGCTTATTTTACCCCCCAATTAATTTTAGTTTACTTCATTGTAACATGAAAGTGTGTTTTGTGTTTGTTTGTGCTAAATGAATTAATTTGCACTGAAAATTGCATGTAAATGCACAGAAACCTACAGTTAATCACTTCCCTTTACCACAGTCTCTTAAATTAATTAACCCTTTAAGCCCCAATATTGGCCTCCATATTCTCTTCACGATTCTCCTTATATTTCTTATGTTACTAGTTGGGAGAAATTAATTTAAAATCAAGACATTTTATCATTGGTGATCATCTCCTTTACTCTCATGACCTTTATGTTTCATCAAGTAGTAATACTGTAAGGAGAAATAAGATGCTTGTCACTATTGGGGCTTAGCAGGTTTTAAAGTCAAACATAGTCATAAAACTAAGTTACTGTACATTAGAAATTGATGGGTAACTTAAAACATTTTTTCTTCTCCAAGTTAGGGTTAATGGTTTTGTAACATGTACACCAAGAATAATTTGTAATGTTAAATAATTCTATCATCAGGCTTACAACATGGAGTAATACGCCCTGAACAGCCATATGGACTGCCGCTAAATTTCACTACCTTGCCACAGAAACTCAAGGAAGCTGGTAATGAAGTTTTTTAGAAAATTACTACTACTGTCAAACATCTTTTAACCTCCCTGAAACCTTTTGCCAAGGGTCACTTTCTCTAGATCTGGGTTCTAAATGTATGGCATAAATCACTAGCAATTTACGTCTTTAAGACTATGTGAACAAAAAAAAATGAAAATTTAAAATGTCTTGGGTTTGAGAATTGTAAAGCTGAAGTGCCATACCTTACAACACAAATGCAATCATTTAATCTTGTAGGGAAAGGGGAAGTGATGGGAAGCATTATATATATATTATTATTATTATTATTATTATTATTATTATTATTATTATTATTATTACACTTTTATGGTGTCACCAGCTTCTTGGCAATTTTTATATCGTAAAATACTAAGTATGAAACTTTGCAAAATTTTATTCAGTGTCCTGCTTCCCATCACTTTGGGAATTCCACTTTCAACACTCTCTTTTCCTACATACTGTAGATTTTCTGTTCCTTTTTCTCTTGGGTTCTGAAAACCCCCACCCCAGCTGGTCTGTTTGTTCCATAGGGTTATACTTTATTTGTGCCATTTTTGATGCTCTTAGGGACCTGTTTCTGATCACTAATGATAATTGTAATTTACTGTAATCAAATAAAGTGTTTCGTCAATTGTGTTTCAAAATCACTCTTTTAGTTTTGTTTCATTGCAGGATATTCAACGCATATAGTTGGAAAGTGGCATCTTGGTTTTTTTGAATGGCCTTACACCCCAACATACCGTGGCTTTGACTCATTTTATGGCTTTTATATGGGGGCTGAAGACCACTTTAAACATGACCGAAATGGCATTGTTGATTTGCGGGATAATGAGAAGCCTGTCAAAGATAAGGAAGGAGTTTATTCAGTCAGGCTCTTTGCTAAGGTTATTTGAGCCTTGTTTAATATAGTACGTACAACTTTGAAATGAGTATGTGGTTTCCTTGGGAATTAGTACTTAACCCACCCTCCTGTAATCACAGTTTCAATAATGTGATTACAGTGTGATCATGTAAATTATACAAGAAAATTAGTGATCACTACTTTTTGCATTATGATAATCAAAGTTAAAAAATGTATCACATCGCAGAAGAAATGTGAGCTTATTTGAGTGATCGATCGCATATTTTAACGTGATCATGCTGTGGTTGCGTTATAATTCTACTGGGGAAGGATGCAGAAAGATTTTCAAAAATTATTATGATTTATTTTCCTTTTGTCATCAGCAAGCACAGAATGTCATCCTATCCCATAAAGCCTCAAGACCCTTGTTTTTGTACCTACCCTTTCAAAATGTGCATGGACCATTACAAGCTCCGCAGGAATATATCGACAAGTACCAATTTATTAACAACACGAAAAGAAGACATTATGCTGCAATGGCTGATATTGTGGATGAAGCAATAGGGAATGTCACTCAAGCTATGAAGCAGGCTGGGTGAGTCAAATGTGATTTGTCTTAAAGGGACTGCGCTGACCTGGACACTAGTTTCCTTACTTTGAAAAGAGTTCACCTCAACCTGAAATCAAAGTTACGCGTCGAGTACGTAGAGAAATCTGCTTCAATCTTCGCAGTGTTTTGCTCAATTTTCAATTCATTTAGGTGGCAGTTATGGAGAAGTATCTAGAGCTATGGCATCAAAAGAGTATAACAAACAAATAATCAGTCACTGTGATTCTTCAAAATCATAATGAATGGCGACCAGTTCAATTTCACATCACAACTCAGTCAAGTTTCGATACCTGCATTTTGAATTTTGAATTTGAATAATTTCAACTACACGAGCAAATACAAATGCTGCGAAATAAAAATAATTTTGCCAACGTGACGATATATAGTTTGATGCATCGTTCGGCACAAGAATAGAGGTCCAACGATATGCAACGATATGCAAAAACAATGTACTAATTCACAGAATAATAAAGTCGACAACACCGGATCATTTGAAATCTCACCTTGACTTGCTGGTTTGCCGTAATTCGCTCATCCTCCTCGGTGGAGCGCTGAGTGGCTTGATTGTCACTGGAAGCGGTCGTAGCATTAGCCTGTTCAAAACACAAATTTATTGTATCGACCGTAAATCGTAAATGACGGTCTGTAAGCAAGGATGACGGTCTGTGCGAAACGTACGGACCGTCAACCGCAAATGACCGTCCGTAAGCAATGATGGCGGTCCGTGCGAAATGTACGGACCGTCCGACAGTTGGCCCTGGCGCGATAATGAGATGCACGCTCTGTATTTGGACTGTAAGTAAGAACGACGGTCTGTGCGAAACGTACGGACCGTCAACCGCAAATAACGGTCCGTTAGCAAGAGTGACGGTCCGTGCGAAACTTACGGACCGTCAACTGCAAATAACGGTCCGTATCAGTGCGGCAGTATTGGACATGAGTGATTTTTGTGCGTAAGCTAATCTCAGCTGAAGAGGAACATTTCTTCAGTAGCAAGTTGTTTACATATAGCCTCGATGACAACAAAGCAAAATCGCGAGTAATGAAAAAAGTTCGGTTTGCGTAGATCTAATTCATTCACACATTGGAATTTCTGTAAATTATCTGGACCACTTCATTGTGACTGAGTATCACCAGCAGAAATTGAAATCGAACTAATGCATGCCATACGACGATGAATGAAAAAGCGTTTTAGTAAAACTATCTCACCTTATTTTGGCAGGGTTTGGAAGGTTTCCCGCACCGACAAGCTTCGGTACAGAGTCGATTCTCTCCTCGACAAGGACAACCTCTTGTAGAACCTTGCTTTCTGCGGGTCGAGCAAGCGCTTTTACAATGACATGGGTCTGGTTCCTAAATTTAGAAAGGGTAGAAGACGTAGAACGAAATTAGAAAAGCAAAATATCCGACTGAAAGCAGAAATGACCGATTACTCGTGTTTCTCACCTCTGCGGATTCTTCAACTTCCGAGGTATTCGTTGACCTTTGGCTTTCCCTGGACACGTCCATCGGTACATTCTCCATCGTATCAATGAAATAACTGTTCTTCTAATATGACACGGATATAAGCACTATTTTGACTGGGAAATACGTCGAATCTACAAGGTTTGCTTAGATGCGCTTCTCAATTTCTTTTCCGCGCGCGCTTCTTGTGATGAAGTGTGATATGGAAATTAGCTATGCAAATGGTATCTAATGCGCATGTGCACCAGCTGACTGTGTCCCTTTAAAGATGAATTTAATTAACTCAGACAAATCTCTGGTCTCTCAGTATAAAAGTCAATGGGACTGTTGTTTTCTTAGACAGATACAGAAATTGGAACCAGTGAACCTTGGTGCAACTTAAATGCCGAGACTACATTTTATGCTGCTTCCTTAGTTGTAAGTTACCGTTTAATCTGATGCACTCATCCCTTGTTGCATTGCTTCCCACTTTTGTAGTCTATAGGATGACACTGGGAGTGATCTGTAGGTCTTTGAGAACTACCAATTAAGGCTGCATTTTGGGGACCTCCTATCCCTTGGTTTAACAATGCTCTTAGCCCTGTGAGTTGTTAATTGTTGCAATTCACTATCGTATGGTAACTGACATAGTCACGCAATTATTTTGTATTGCTTTCCTTGTAGTCTTTGGGACGACACTCTGTTGATTGTCTCAACTGATAATGGTGGCATTCCTTCTGTTGGTGGATATAACTGGCCCCTCCGTGGACACAAAGGGAGCCTCTGGGAGGGAGGGGTCAGGGGTGTGGGCTTTGTTCATGGAAGAATGCTGCAGAGGACTGGGGTCAAGTGCAAAGAACTCTTTCATGTGACAGACTGGTACCCAACCCTCCTCTATCTAGCAGGTAAATTTATTTTGTTTCTTCCATTTTTTCCTTTATAATTTTTGTCATGTCCTATTGATTTTCATAATCCTAGAAGTGGTTTTGTCAAAGTGCTTTTCTTACACTTTCAACTCGTCATCAATCAAACAATGGAGACAAGAACTTAAAATTGGTTGTTTGCTTTCTAGGTGTTAAAGAAGATTCCTCTGTTCCCCCACTGGATGGTTTCAACATATGGCACAGCATATCTGAAGGTGCTGCTTCACCCAGAACAGAGATTCTACACAACATTGATGTGTCACCAGACTCTAATGACTATGCTGAGACAGAAGGTTATGAGGGGATTGCAATTCGTGTTGATGACATGAAGCTGTTGATGAGTGTACCCAATCTAACCTGGTACAAGCCACCAGAATTGTCTCCTGGATTTACAGATCAGGTAGAAAAGGTAGTTGTGTGTGGTGTTCATGCTTATAAAGTTCAAGGCTAATACTTATTTTGTTCACCCTGATTTTGTCACATTATTCTCAGTATATTGGTATGCAAGAATCTTGTGTAGAGATGAAGTGAAATGTTTACCTTATCACAAGTCGATATGAATCACAGCAATCGCAGATTAATCTCTTGTAACAGACCACCCTCAGGAACATGAGGGGTGGGTGCTTATGGTAGTGTCGTTTGTTAAGGCAGGCTATGCTTATGGGACAGCTTATTCAAGAGTGGATGCCATGTAGGAGATTGAGATTGAGAATCATCTTTCCTGAAACTTGTAACATCATGTTAGGGTTTATGGGCGGGAAGGAGGGGGCTACTATCACTCTCATGTATTAGATTTGTGTTGCTGTTAAGGTCAGGGCTATATTGTTCCATGTCCATGTTACATTTGGTGTTGAGTGAGACATGTTTTAATTTCTCACAATTCTTGAATTTTTTTTTAATGAGAGTCTGTATTTTTACACACTTTGACAAGACCTAAGGTAGGTCTCATTGGTTTTTGTAACTTGAATCCCTAAAATCTTCCCCATGTACTGTCCTTTACAGATTCATGAAGTTTTTGGCATGTAGCATGATCTCCAATTTCTTTTATTGTTGTTTGATTTTCATCAGTGGACATTTGGTGACAATATAAAGCTTGCCCTTTACAACATTACCGCTGATCCAACTGAGCACGTAGACCTCAGCATGAAGCTCCCGGATGTGGTGAAGAAGTTGCAGGACAGAGTGCAGTATTACATGAAGGGGTTAGTTCCTCCCGGAAAGAAACCCGCTGATCCAAAGGCAATGGAAATGGCACGTGAGAAAGGGTGCTGGGGACCATGGAGGAGCTAAAAGTCTTTCAGCGGTAGAGGACAATATTTTGTGGATCATTTAATGGCAGAGTACAGAAAAGATGTGTGTCAATAAAAGCACGAAAAAATGTGCTCCTTTTCCATAAATGTCACCTCTTCTCAAGAGTCCTCTTTTATTTAGCAGTGCTCGGCAAACAAAACCAACAGGGTCTGGTGAAAAAAAGGGCACTAAGCTCCACCACAAAAATTACCGGGCTTCTCCCTCCCTATACTCTACCCCTGAAAATCAGCATCCCAGTTATTATAGCACTGCAGGAGCTGGGCTCCTGATAACTGCTGCCAGTATCACTACCTTCATCATCATCATCATCATTTAGTCAGAGGGAGACAGATTCACCATTAAAATAATTGTGTCTTCCACATAATATCTAGAGTCCATGTAATATCTAAACCGCATGGTTTTCATCATGGCCAGCCAGCAATCTTCAGCTTTTTTGATTTTTTTCAATCAGAATGAAAGTCTGATTTGTCAGTCACGTGATTGGGAAACAAGTGATTTCAGGGGAAGTTTCGTACGGGGGGAGGCTCTGCCCTGGGAAGATTCAAACCCTTTTAAATATACCAATCTTTATCAAAATGGTACCCCTTTTATATACCTACAACAAAAATTTTACCTCTCTTATACCTCTAAAATAAGACAAAGCAATAGATCATCGCTGAATTTTAGTTGCATGAAGGCTCTAAAACTTTCGTATATTTTTTCGTTGAGGTTTCTACCAAAATTTTGGAAACATTTTCAGGAATTAGACTTAGCTGCTATCTCTTTCATTTTAAAGGTATTTCGGTGACCCTTTACAGTGACATGCTAAAACAGTAAATTTCCCTACCGTTTAGTATACTGCAAGCGCAAAAAGGCACCCCTTAGGCTTTCGGGCAGAGCCTCCCCGTATAGCCGCCCCGTACAAATATTGGGCAGATATGTTTACCTTATACATCCAAATTTTCTGTTTTCGTCTTCTGCAACTTTCTGTTACTGCCGTAATTATTAGCCTTACCGTATATTTTTCCTTCCCGTAAAGCCCACTATAAGAAGTCCCCCCCAGCCTGGAGTGATTTTGAAACCATAAACGGTCACACAGCTTGTGTGGGTTTCCTGTGCCCTTGAGCACCCCAGTCCAACCTCGTTCCCGGGGTCCCACACGGCAAAGACACGGCAAAGTGCCGGCGCTGTCACAGTGATTTGGGTATCCCCGTGTTGAAAACCCATGAATGGGGCTGTGGGATGGAGTACTAGTATGTTCATTTGATTTTTAAAATCTGTTTATTGTGTTCCTATTTTGGTCCCGGGATTGGTGTACTTGACAAAATGCGCAAAAAAAGATATTCAACTCCACGAGGTCAAGGGTGTCGCTACATGTACGAAAGAAGTGAGTTTGTTGGTTCGGTCCAGCTGTAGTCGACGTAGTCGAAGAATATTGAACAAAACGTTAGTGGAACTAGTGCTTGGTTTGTTTGAAGAACGACAGAGAAACACATGCCTCTCTTTTTGCATCGACATATGGTATGATATCACTTGGTGACAATGGCGCGGTCTGCTGAACATCGGGTTTACCTCGGTGTAAGAACCTGACAAGATTTTCTTTGTTTGTTAGCTTTTGTTTTGCTGTACGGTATTGTTTAAAATGTTTTTGTTTCCTTTGTTTTACGTCATCCGTGAGTTTCACAGGTTCTTACACCGAGGTAAAGCCTGAACATCAGAGTTGTTATGCAAATTTTAATGATCGCGGGACTCCTGCAGTGGCCCGGTATTTTGAAAACTAGCCAAAATGGCCGCCAAAATGGAGCTTAATTTTTCAACCAACGAAGGCAACGACAGCTACTAGCTTGGCAAGTGTACAAAATGAGGCTCAAATATTTGTCAATTTTTGCAACACTGTTTGCGTTATTTGTGCTACAAGTAGGTGGTGCACCCTTGCATATCTTGCTGATAGTTATCGATGATTTTGGCTGGAGTGATGTTGGCTTCCACGGATCAAAAATCAAAACTCCAAACATGGATAAGCTTGCGTCTGAAGGAGTAATCTTGGATAATTATTATGTGCAACCTGTTTGCACTCCAACAAGAAGTGCTCTACTGACTGGGAGGTATCCAATACACACAGGTTTGTCTGAAATTTTTATTTATCTTTATTATTTGCAGAAGAAATTTTTACTTTTGTGTCAATCGAGAACTCTAGGTACGAGATTGCTGTTGAGTTAAGGGGGGAGACTCTTAACTTCCATATTGTTGCTATGGAACTGATCGAAAGTTCCTATTAAATCGTCATATCTTGGTAACCCTAACGTCCACAAATAAGCTGCTTTGCCAGGTTTGTTCCATGGGAGAGGTTGAGTCACAAACATATTTGGCAGGTCAACTCAAACGGCATATAGTTTTGGTTATTGAAAACAGTGCCAATATTCATTTAATGATCATCAAGATTCAAAACTTGATGTATCGATTTCTTGAAATTTGCGTTATTATAGAAGCTATGACGTCATATGTGCGTGTATTTATATATTTTGTATTGTAGTTTTTCTTTTCTTTGTAATAACATTAAGTGCTTACGTCAGATTATAAAGAAGGCTAAATTATTTCCGATTTGTGAAAAAAGAATTGGATACCTACTTCCTCTCCTCTGAGTTTAAGGGATTTTTCTTTTTAATGCGCAGTCGGGGACTGGCACTAGCTATGCACTTGCAAAAAAATCAATTTTTAAAATTCAGATGCCCATCCTCATACATTTCACCAATCTAGCGGCATAAAATGCTGCAGAACAGCGTATGACAAAATACCATGCACAAAAATCCCTTAGCAACAATGCCAGATCTGTAGTTAAGAGTCTCCCCCCTTAAATTGTTTAAAAATTTTGTTGGCCTTGTCCCCAGGCCTTTACAGTCTTTTTGATTGAGTAACATCAGGAGGCTTAAGGCGAAAAAAAATAGTGCATGTAGCGCGTGTAGGCACGTTACATGTCACGTTTGTCACGTTTGTCACTTGTGCAGGTCGCTTGGTGTACTTGTGTAGCTGAGAAGCTAGTCGATTTCTGTTTCGTTTTTTGCTTATAATCTGAAAGTTGCATGTAAATGCACAGAAGCCTATTGATGCACATAGGGTAACTGAAAACAGGTTTCTTCCCCAAATTGTTGGGGTATGATTTTTGATTTTACGATGATGTACATTGATGACTAATTTTGTTATCAGGCTTACAACATGAAGTAATAGGCCCTGAAGAGCCATATGGACTGCCACTTAATTTCACTATCTTGCCACAGAAGCTCAAGGAAGCTGGTAATGAACTTCATTCAATATAAATAAATTTGCCATTACTGCATGTCAGATTGTTTTTAACCCTCCAGAGACCTGTTGCTGAGCATTGGTTATCCCCTAAGCTTAAAAATAATAGAGATTTGAATCTATTTTAAGGCCAGTTTACATGCTGTGATAGGTCAGCCTGATTTGTCGGCCAGGATAAATTGGCAAGCGAATCGGTTTATGTACAGTGCAAGCACAGCACATGCATTATTTATAGTCAGAACTTTTTTATAAAACGTTTTGGAAAACAAAGTGGTAGGTGACAGATAGTAAATCAAATTATATCTGCAGTATTTTAGGTGAAAAAACTAACTGCCAGTTTGTTTTCAACTAAAATACTGCAGATATAATTTGTTTTGCACCAATTCTTTTGCAGGTTACGTTTTCATACTTAAAATCAGGCCCGACTCGCGAAAATCTGTGAAGCGGTCACAGATTTTTCTGAATCGGCCAACTTGTCGGATTGGAGTTGTACGCTAGTTGGATTGCCATTCACACACGCCGATTCCCTCCCCGATTTGTCGTGGCCGACAAATCGGCCCAACAAATCGCAGTGTGTAAATTAGCCTTTAATAAAAATAAAAACATGGGAATTTAGTGTCTTGAACTGCCACATATTGCAACAGTAGCGCAATTTTGTTTAGGAGGGAAGGTGCAGTTCCCATTCCTTTTATGGTGTCTTCTGCTTTTTGGTAATTTTTATAAATTTTATTTAATAATAATAAAACAGGTCTTTATACCAAGTGCCTATGTCACCAAATGCTATCTTCTCCTACTTGCTGCCGCTTTGGGAATCCCATTCCCTTTCTCTCTCTTGCCCTACCGAGACTTTTTGTTCCTTTTCTCTTGGGCTCCCAGCCCACCCTCCCCGCCCCCTTACAAATGTAGTTTTTTAAACAATTTTAGCATATACATGCATGGCATCTTTAGCACTCTTGGGGACCTGCTAATCCGTAGACATAATATTATTGCTAATGATAATTCACTGTAATTAAATTAAATTTAGTTGATTATGTTTAAAAAATTGCTGATAGCACTCTGTAATCTTTATTTCTTAACAGGATACTCAACACATATGGTTGGAAAGTGGCATCTTGGTTTTTTCAAATGGCCTTACACCCCAACGTACCGCGGGTTTGATTCATTTTATGGATTTTACTTGGGTGCTGAAGACCACTTTAAACATAACCGACTGGGCATTCTTGATTTGCGGGATAATGAGAAGCCTGTTAAAGATAAAGGAGGAGTTTATTCAGCCAGGCTTTTTGCTAAGGTTATGATCCTTTTAAATTTATCAAGAGGAAAGTTGTTGTGTTAAAAGTACATACACCTTTAATGAGAGTATGGCGGGTTCCCTGTGGAAAGATGCATCAAGATTTGCAAAAATTGTTAAGTTAATTTGATTTAAAAATTATTCATTTTCCTTTTTTTACCAGCAAGCACAAGATGTCATCCTATCCCACAATGCCTCAAGACCCTTGTTTTTGTATCTACCATTTCAAAATGTGCATGACCCATTACAAGCTCCACAGGAATACGTCGATAAGTATCAATTTATTAACAACACAGCAAGAAGGTATTATGCTGCAATGGCTGATATTGTGGATGAAGCAATAGGAAATGTCACCCAAGCTATGAAACAGGCTGGGTGAGTTGTCATTCAAATCTCTGGTTGCTCAATATGAAAATCAATGATTCAAACCCATTTTTTCCCTTGTTGTTTTCTCAGAGAAGAAACTTTGATCCGTTTCTTTGTTTTTCCAGAAACAAAAATTGGAAT
This sequence comes from Siderastrea radians, assembly GCA_964017195.1. NCBI lineage: Eukaryota > Metazoa > Cnidaria > Anthozoa > Scleractinia > Rhizangiidae > Siderastrea > Siderastrea radians. The sequence continues at coordinate 45,892,839 of OZ024895.1, forward strand.
CAATGAACCTTACAGATTGCGTCCCCTTCCAGGGTAGTGGGGGTGCAGTGGTTTAGTAGCTAGCATGTTGGACTTAGATCTGATGGTCAGTGGTTTGAGGCCCAATCCCTGCCATCCTGTTGTTTCCTTAGACAAGAAACTTTATCCCACATTGTCTGTCTTCACCCAGGTGTATAAAATGGTTGCTGGCAACCTACTGCTGGGGGTATAAACCCTACAATGGATTAGCATCCCATCCAGGGGAAGTAGCAATGTTGTCAGTTGCTTCTTGCTACAGGGATGAGTTCCAGCCCTGTGGGCCTCCTGTGTGGGCTCGTGTGCAACTTTACCTTACCTTACTCCTCCCACAGTAGGGTGAAGTATAGTATAGTTATACTTCCAGTTGCTTTGTGCTCTAGAAATCAGTTTAAAAGTCTAGCAGTGTTGCTATCCTATGGCTTGAGTGAAGCTTTGCCTTGATTGTATTATGTCCTTTTCTCTTCCGTGCTTTGTTAGTTTTAATCACCATTCACTACAGGATGATGCATGTACCCAGTCGTAGTTATATTGCTTCCCACTTTTATGGTCTATGGCATGACACTGGGAGGTATCAGGGCAGTTTTACTTCGGTGTTAGGACCTGTGAAACTCACAGATGACATATATACAACAAAGGAAATGACAAATTTTAAACAAGAACATACACAGACACAATATTATTATAGTTAACAAACCAAAGAAAATCTTAGACTGCTAGCAGTCCCTTTCTGGATAGCAGAGAGGGTGTGCGAAATAGCTAAGAGTGCATGTTATCAGCAGCGCTGCGAGATTAGAGCGAGGAGAAAAACAAGAGAAAAGACTGCCCCCTCCGCACGTTCGCTCCAGGTTTCGGCTTTTTTGCATGGCTATTTCACGCGCCCTCTTGACTATCCAGAAAGGGACTGCTAGCAGTCTAAGAAAATCTTGTCATGCAGGTTCTTTCCCCGAGGTAAACCCATCAGGGGTTTGAGAACTGCCCATTAAGGCACACACTTTTGGGGATCTCCCATCCCTTGGTTTCCCTTGTGACACAGTGCTCTTTGCTTACTTAGTTGTCATTCACTATTGTATGGTGAATGACAGCATCAAATTATGCAATCCTTCTGTTTCCTTTGCTTGTAGTCTTTGGGACGACACTCTGTTGATTGTCTCAACTGATAATGGTGGCATTCCCGAGTTTGGAGGATATAACTGGCCCCTCCGTGGACACAAATTCAGCCTCTTTGAGGGAGGAGTCAGGGGCGTGGGCTTTGTTCATGGCAAAATGCTGCAGAGGACTGGGGTCAAGTGCAAAGAACTCTTTCATGTGACAGACTGGTACCCAACCCTCCTCTATCTTGCAGGTAAATTTATTTTGTATCTTCCATTTGTTTTCTCAATAATTTTAACACATGACCAGTTGATTTTCATTCTCAGAAGTAGTTTGTTAACCTGCATCTTACAATATCCATCTTAGGCATCAAAGAGAATTCTCCTGTTTCCCCACTGGATGGTTTCAACATATGGCACAGCATATCTGAAGGTGCTCCTTCACCCAGAACAGAGATTCTACACAACATTGATGAGCCACCAGACCTGAACAACTTTGCTAATTTTGATGATTACTACTATGAGGGGATTGCAATTCGTGTTGGCGACATGAAGCTGTTGATGAATGCACCCATTCTAACCTGGTACAAGCCACCGGAATTATCCTCTGGATTTACAGATCTTGTGGATAAGGTAGTTGTCTAATTAGCACTCGTGCTGTAATATTTAATCTTGCTCTTTATGCCCTGATTTTGTCAATTATTCTCAGTACAATGGTATACAAGAATCATGTGTAGAGATGAAGACAAATGACTACTTTGTGGGACGTTTATGTCAGAGGAATTACAGATTAAGCTCTTGTAGTTCCTCGGAGATTACTATTCTATAAATACAAAATACTCGCTTATGTTAGAATGGTTACTCGGGCGGGAGGCCACGAGTCAAGTTTTGTCTTGCGTTCTTTTTGTTCGTGGCATGATTGTAAGACTGCACGGGCTCTGGGAACGAGGATACGAAATCGTTTGGTGATTGCATCATCATCTGAACACGCTTTTGTGAACCTTTTGCGAGGCCCGAGTGAAGGCTACAAATAGCCTCTTGTTGCCATGAGAGATTCAAATGTCATTGACAGGTGCATGTTTCCTAAAGCTTGTAACATCATGTTAGAGTTATCGGCAGGAAAAGAGGGTGAGTATCAGCGAGTACCTAGTGTATTAGATTTGTTTTGCTGTTAAGGGCAGGGCTGTGTTGTTCCATGTCTATGTCGGTCTTCAATGGGACGTGTCTTGATTTCTTGCGACTCTTTTTCTTCCGGTCTTTGGCTAGATAACTGGGGCACGTCTTGTTGCTTTGGTATTAAGCAGTGTTTGATCCAACGTTCCATTAACTTAAAACTCTCTCTTCCCCATGGCACTCCATTATTTAACCCTTTAAGGTTACTCCGGACCTTCGCGGGTGTCCTCCTTTGTCCTCCAGGAAAAAATTCGTATGCGCGCCACTTTAAAGGAAAGCATGGCAAACTATATGTTGTTGGAAAGCTTGATAAATGTAGATTTCGGAAAAAATATTAATTGCCAGTTTTTTAAATTCCACAAAAGAAATTTGCAAAAATGACCGCGAAAATGACCATGCGTCATTCTGGCAAATAAATGAATTAATAGGGTACCAAAATTCGGCAGATTTCTGTGAAATTTGGCCTGAACATTCCCTAGATGTTGTGAAACAAAAGTGTGTTGGGGATTTTTGCCCATCGCGCATTCTTTGCTGCTCGAACTTGTTAGATTAATTAAAAAATAACCAGTCAGAATATCGAAAAATGCTGACACACTTTCGATGATTGATCCTTTGTGATTAACAATATACAGTTTCTTTGCCAATGCGCTTGGATTTGATACCCTATTAATTCAATTGAATGACACATGGTCACTTTCGTGGTTGTTTGCGATTTTCTTTTGTGAAATTGAGGAAACCGGTAATTTTTATTTTTTTCCAAAATCTACATTTATTACGCTTTCCAACAATATATAATTTGTCGTGTTTTCCTTTAAAATGGCGCGCATACGAATTTTTTCCCCGAGGACACCCGCGAAGGTCCGGAGTAACCTTAAGCCCCAGTATCAACATGCACGTTCTCCTCACTGTTCTCCATATATTTCTTATGGTACTAGTTGAGAGAATTTGCTCACACATCAAGACACCTCATCTTTAGTGATCATTTCCTCAATTCTCATGACCTGTATATTTGATCAAGTAATGATACTGTGAGGAGAAATTAGATGCTTGTCACTATTGGGGCTTAAATGGTTAACAGATTCTTGAGGTTTTTGGCATGTAGTGAGATGATCTGCAACTTTTTTTCTGTTGTTTGATTTTTATCAGCAGAAATTTGGTGACAATATAAAGGTTGCCCTTTACAACATAACCGCTGACCCAACTGAGCACGTAGACCTCAGCATGAAGCTCCCGGATGTGGTGAAGAAGTTACAGGACAGAGTGCAGTATTACATGAAGGGGTTAGTTCCTTCTGGAAAGAAACCCGCAGATCCAAAGGCACTGGAAATGGCGCGTGAAAAAGGGTACTGGGGACCATGGAGAAGCTAAAGCATTTGAGCAGTGGAGGACGCCAATACTTTGTAGAACATTTAATTGCAGAGTACAGAACATTGCACAGTCGGGGGGACTAGAATAACAGTACTTACTTCAAAAGATACAAGTCAATAAAAAGCAGGAAAAACATGATCTGTCGATCCGCACGTCTCTCCTCTTCTCAATAATCTTACGTCTTCTTCTAGTTAACAGTGCTCGGCAAACAAAACCGACTGACCCAGGCTCCACCGCAAAAATTTCCGGGCTTCTCTCCTCCGTTCCACCCCCGCAGGTTACCTTACGCCTGTAGCGGTGTGAAAACCTAGCGGTGCGCAAACAAGCTTTTCATGTAAAAAAAAAAAAGGCCTCACAGGTATTTTACAACCATTACCACTCTCTCCACAATCACCATCATCATGGTCACGAAGTGACATTCACCTTAAAAATACGTAATGGTTTTCCAGAGAGCCGTGAAATTATAATCTACCGGAAAAGTCACTAAAAGCTAAAACGTGTCGTGTTAAGTCAGATCACCTGTGTGTGTGGGGTACCTTCCAGTCATGAGGGTACTTCGTGTTGGTGTATATAAAGGCTGTACATGGTAGTTGTCCAGTATCACTCCTTCAGCTGCCAGTCTGTTGATGTTTGGAGTGTGGATAACAGTCCTTGAAATCCCACATCGCTCCAGCCGAGGTCATCGATTACAGTCAGTACTATGTGAAGGGGTTTAGAACTGATTGCGATCTGTATCGAGACCGAGAGAAAATAGACAGTACAGGCGAAGAGAAACATCGCTTTGCCTTTTAATAGGTTAGACCTCTTCATGGCTGGCGTGTTCGCGCGAGTAAGCCGAGCTCGAGCTCGATGTGTCACGCTAATTATGTTCTTGTGAATGTGATGTGACGCCAGCTTTGGGTTTTAAGAGTGAGTGACTGGAACCATGCCAGAATTTCTTTGTCGTTGTTTGACTAATCGTTACCAAAAACGAGTTACTTTATTGATCTGACCCATCCGAAAAAAAATAAGGGACGACGGATCCCACATCTCTTCATCTGCTAATTACAGCCAGCAGCACTGTGTGGGGGAAGTTTTGTAAAGCGAAAAAATATTTTCACACCCGGAGGGGTACCTGTCGGGAGTTTGGGTGGGCAGGTGCCGCTGGGCCCCGTCAGTAAACACAATTTTACACCGGGTCACCCAACGGGAAATTTTTAACAAAATACTTGAAATATCATTTTCAGCTTTCTTAGATTGTGTCAGAGCTTTCAAAAGGCATACATGTGTAAGCTCGTACAGATTAATCAGTTCGGCGTTCTTAGCTGAAAATGAAGGACGCAGAAACTTTTAGGAAACAGAATCCTATCCGCCGAAATTCCGAGCTCCTGATGTCTCTCCGAAAATGCTAGCTGACTTTATTTTGGGCTCTAAACGACACATTTGTCCTTATAAAAACAATAGGAACTAATGATGACATTTAAGGCGTTAAATGGACAGTCTCCTGTTTACATCTCCGAACTAATTTCTCGATACCAGCTATAATTACTTATCGGTTACCAAATGTTCAACTAATTCATATGGGGATAGATCTTTTTCTGTTGCCTCCGCCAAGGTATGGAACTCGCTTCCTTTACAATTACGTAACTGTAATCTGTAAGCATTTTTAAGTCACAACGTAAATCCTATCTTTTCGATTTGTGAATGGTTAATAGTTTTCTACATACAGAATAGTTTATAGTTATTGTTTATAGTTTTCTACATATAAAATTTTTAGGTTTTCTTAGTTTGTTTCTCTAGGATTTATTCTATGTATTGTAAAATTTTCTTTTCTTTTTTCTAGATTTTTACACTTTCCTTTAAGTATTGTAAGGGCATTGAGACTATGTAAAATGCCCTAAATATATTATTATTATTATTATTATTATTATTATTGTTGTTGTTGTTGTTACGAAAGTCCGACGTGATGTTTCGCCAAAGAAACCTCTAGCTTTCACAGCAACTGAATCCGAATATCTCAGGCGATTTTAGGCCTTCCGAACAGATATTCCCCGAAATGAACCGTTGGGTGCCCCTATTTACATGCGGCAGCCGCACTTCAGCCAATCAGAACTCAAGGTGAAAGCATGCGATCATTCAGTGATTCGCAGGATCCTACCGTTCGCAATTTATTGTTATTTGTTTTGCTTTTCTCAGTTTGTTTATGCCTCTTTTGTTCTCATTTTTGGCCCGAAGCTCACATGTACAGTTTCCCTTCTGCGGTCTTATATCCGTTAGGTACCAGTCAAATCGAAGCTTCAACGTCCACCCCCCGGGAATTTGAACTTTTGAAGATTGGCTTGTTCAAATTCCCTCTCCTCGGGGCAAAAAAGCCGTTCAAATGCCCCACCAATAAGTTGTGAAATACCTCTCCTCAAAGACAAATTTCGTCTTCAATCAAACACTGCTCACACTTTTCAGAGAGAGATGTCCCGTGATGACACCTTCAGACTTCTTTTGAAGACCCTTTTGAAAGAGTTATTCCCTAACAAAGGAGAAATTCTATCTTGTAAATTCGTCAAACCTTGCAAAAACCGAAAAACCCACAAGAGTATTACGCCAGAACAAGAGATAAACCCGGTTCAAAATTCCTCACCCTTTCAAGGCAACGTTCAAATACCCCTCCCCGGGCACAATGCACAGTCAAATGCCCGGGGTATGCCCGGGGGTGGATGTTTAAGCTTCAATTTGACCGGTACATTAGTTATTGATTTTCTAGCTTTCTCTCTGCTTTACTACATACAGTTTATCAGCAAAACTTTTCGCCGAGAAGCAAACGTTTTGTCCAAAATTAAGACAAAAAATTTCAGCAACGATATTTAATAGAACAACAGGGCCCCCTGGGTCATAGGCTCCTGTAAACCAATAATTACTCTACAGGGTTCAAAATAAAATCAGAGCTTTCAGCCTGAATTTGACGGCTGTTTTTCTCAAGGCCGATTTTTAGCCGGCTGTCAACAAGAATGAACAAGCACCTATCCGAAGTATGGAATAAAATGTTGACATGCCAAACACGGCTCATACGCTCGTGCTAATGTGTTTGTATGTTTCTCTTAGCAATGGTTGATTTTTAATTAAGTGCCGTTTGCTCATAAGGATGTTCTTAAAATTAGGCACAGCTGGGTAGTACTTTGTTGCGAAAGGCAGAATTTTTTTCCGCACTGTCTCTCTTTGTTGAAGTGCCGACTTCATTTCACTGAATTTGACTTCGGACGTTATTCTTTCTACTAGACTGTTGGGGTAGTCTCTCTGCCGGAGGTGTGTTTTGAATTGGGTGATATTCTCCATCACCGAGGAGTTTGTTCTTAGAAGGCCTAGGGCTTCACCTTTGAAAAACCCTTTTCTAACCCCTGGTGGGAGGCAGAAAGAGAAGTGAGTGTACTGGAAAGTTTTTGTGGGCTTGAAATGTGTGTGGATCTCGAGGATTGCTTGCTTGTTAAATCTTTCGCCTTTGAAAACAGTAGTATCCAGGAAGTTTATTTCTTTGTCTGGGATTTCAGCAGTAAATTTAATTGTCGGGTGGTGACTGTTTGCTAGGACAATAAGCTCTTCTATCTCCTTCACCAATTTGTCAACATTCCACGGCGAGAATAGGTCATCGATGTATCTTTTCCACTCAAGTGGTAGAAGAGTGTAGAACATTCGTAAAACTGTTTGACTAAACATGTGGCGTTATGCTTGGCCCGATCAGTGTCTCTCTTTGATATAGATTTATCAGATTTCGCTCTTCGCAACTTATCATTGTTGCGTTCAACACGGCGATAATGAAACTTGGTTAGTGCGCCTATGAATTTTCGGTCGGCCTTTCTCTTTGTGGAGTGTATTTCTGTCTTAAGGAGGCTCGCAACAGTTTTTTTGGCCTTGGAGAGTAGCTTTTGAAGTCAAAATTTCGCATAGAAGGTAAACTTCGATTTCCTTGATACTACACTACCTTTTCAATATATGATCAAAGTTAATTTTCTCGGTGGTTTCCTAGCAACAGCTCTCACCATAGCAACGGTAATGGACATCCCCTCATTTTAAATAATGTCGAATATCTCGAAAACTAGTAGACACTTTATGACAAAACTTGAACTATTTGAACTACTCAACCTACACAACTTGTATGCGAAATTAGGGAAAAATCTGTAAGAGCGTTTTCATGTAAATCATGATTCATTTTTTACGGGCTGATTTTGGTCATTCCTGCAATTTTCTCCAATATTTCAAGAAAGATAAAACTTAACACTTTTTCTTTTCAGTTGAAGGATCTTTTATGATATCAGAACATTCTTAATGTACATTGAGCTTCCTAGGTGGCTGCGATTTTAAGATATTTATATTTAAAAACTGCTAAAATGCAGCACAAATCAGCCAAAAAGTTCGTAATTTGCATAAATAGAAATATTTCTAAATTGCCCTTACAGTTAGGCTGAATAAACATTGCTGTTATTAGATAAGAAGGCTGAATCTCGGTCAAGTTTCATTCGTTATTAACTTTCAACGAGCAACAGTTTTATTTTGTTTTTCTTGGTCTATTTCACGATTATTCACGTGCAATGAATATTTATACACGTTGCGCTTGTGTCCTCTAGTGCATTTATAATTCCTTCTCATAATAATAAAAAATTTTCTTCTTCTGAACTTCTTCCTGGAGACTCTTTTCCATATACTCTTTAAATACTGACTGACGTTTTAGCATTTTTAATTACGGATTTAATTACACTGGGGCCGAAAAATGAAGAGAAACAAGCTCAGAAGACGAATATATATATATTTTTCATTATGAGAAGGAATTATAAGCGCACGAGAGGACACAAGCGCAGCGTGTATAAATATTAATTGCACTTGAATAACCGTGAAATAGACCAGGAAAAACAAAATGAAACTGTTGCTCGTTGAAAGTTCATAACGACTGAAACTTGACCGAGATTCAGTCTTCTTATCTAATACCAGAAATGTTTATTCAGCCTAAAACTCACTGGAACATCAAAAAGAATTATTATTCTAACGGCAATCAATTTAAGAGAAAAATCTGTAAGGGCAATTTAGAAATATTTCTATTTATGCAAATTACGAACTTTTTGGCTGATTTGTGCTGCATTTTAGCAGTTTTTAAATATAAATATCTTAAAATCGCAGCCACCTAGGAAGCTCAATGTACATAAAGAATGTTTTGATATCATAAAAGATCCTTCAACTGAAAAGAGAAAGTGTTAAGTTTTATCTTTCTTGAAATATTGAATCATGATTTACATGAAAACGCTCTTACAGATTTTTCCCTAATTTCGCATACAAGTTGTGTAGGTTGAGTAGTTCAAATAGTTCAAGTTTTGTCATAAAGTGTCTGACTAGTTTTCGAGATATTCGACATGATTTAAAACAAGGGGTTGTCTATTACTATTGCTATGGTGACAGCTGTTGCTAGGAAACCAGCGAGAAAATAAACTTTGATCATATGTTGAAAAGGTGGTGTAGTATCAAGGAAATCGAAGTTTACCTTCTATGCGAAATTTTGACTTCAAAAGATACACTCCAAGGCCAAAAAAACTGTTGCGAGCCTCCTTAAACTCCTCGTCAGGAGTGATGTTTACTTTTGCGACATAGCGCAAGTCTCTTGGGCTTGTGCCCTTTTCTTTGCGGGCCTGAAGTTTAACTATCGACGTTTCTGACTGCTCGATCTTTCACTTGAGCATGGAAATCTCGTCGACGGTGGACTGGCAGGGTCGCTTGCTGGCGTTTCACAATTAGATCAGGCCTTTGAAAATGATAAATACCGCAACAGACACTGATTTTCAGCGCGACGGTACATTTCCTTTGGCCTCCAGCAAATTAAATTGGACGAGAAGGCGAAAGCACACGAAAACAGCGTTAAGGTGCTAAGTGAAACAGGATCGAAGACGCATTGGTAACAAAGAAATCGTGAATGAAAACTTGCTCGGTTCCTAAAACAGAACTGAATTGCTGCGGCACTGCTACCCACCAACCACTCCAGAAAAAAAAGAGTGCCGGGAAATAGAACGAAGACTTGATTTACAAGAATCGAGACAATAATAATTGTTAACGTTCTGTAATTTGTTGTTGATTTTTTTTTTTTTTTTGCTTAGACAGCTTTTAAAACGTCATCCAAATCACTTTTGGTGTGTGTGTACGTGTTTCATGGCTGCATTACTCTCTGATATGAAACGTTTACTATGACGTTCCAGGGACGTTGATTCTGCCGATCAAGGGATGGGATGTCATCTTTTTCTATTTCTTGGGTGAAAAATCGCCGGCAAGGGTGGCTAAAGTGCCGGCTATCGCCGGCAGCCGGCCGCTATTTTCAACCCTGCTCTACATGCAACCGTTGGATATGAAATGATAATACCAACCGACTCAGCGCTACGCGCCTCATAGGTTATTTTGCCATAAGCACCTGCTCTTGGAATACTTGTTAAATATTCTCGCGCCAAATTAAGGTTATTGTGGGCAAGCACGGGTGGAAGAGAAAATTTTCTCCATTCCCGCCCAGTGATCACACCGTTCGATTATTTCATGTGCCAAACCAGTTCTTATTGCTCAGCGGATGGCAAAGGAAGTGGAGGCGCGAGGGGCGAGGGAGCTCAAGAGAGCCCGCCTTTCCCCAGTGCCCTCTCAGTTTTTTCTGTCCCTTACGCATACGCATAGCAGTGAGAGAACGACTAACAAACCTGGGCGGCAACCAGGTTCGATACAATGCATCAACACGTCTTTAGCTCAACAGGCTGGGGTACTATTCATCTGAATTTAATTTGTTTCTATTTTGGTCCCGGGACTGGTGTACGTGACAATATGCGCAAAAATATGGCTATCGTTACTCAGTTTTAGGGGACTCGCGCTACATAGGAAAAAAACCAGTGAAACACTGTTTGAATGCACGCGCAAAAATGACGAGTGACAAATTTGATGACGAGCGTTTATTAGCGAGAAAAACAAATGAAAACAAAATGAAAAACGGTTAAACGCTCATCTACAGTATTTAGGGTTAAGCACTGATCGATAGTGATTAGGCCTAAGAACTCATCTATACTTCTGTTTAGGGTTAAGCACTGATTCTACGACGGTTAGCTTTGTTATTGTTGAGTTTAGTTCTTTCTAAACTTTGTACAGTTAATGCGCCGATCAATTCGAAAGTTCAACATCCCCCCCGGGCAACCCCCCGGGCATTTGAACTTTTGAAGATTGGCTTGTTCAAATTCCCTCCCCTCGGGGCAAGAAAGCCGTTCAAATGCCCCACCAATTAGTACTGAACTGCCTCTCCTCAAAGACAAACTTGGTCTTCAATCAAACACTTTACATGCCTTTCAGAGAGAGATATGCCGTAATGACACCTTCAATCTTCTTTTAAAGACCCTTTCAAAGAGTTATTCACTAACAAAGGGGAAATTCTATCTTGCAAATCCGTCAGACCCCGCAAAAACCAAAAAAATTCACGGGCCTATTACGTCAGAACAAGAGAGATAAATCCGGTTCAAATTCCCCACCCTTCCAATACAACGTTCAAATTCCCCCCTCCCCGGGCACGATGCACAGTCAAATGCCCGGGGTATGCCCGGGGGGGGATGTTGAAGTTTCGAATTGATCGGCGCATCATTGAATTCGTCATTTTTGCGAGTGAATTAAATTCGTCATTTTTGCGCGTGCATTCAGACAATCAGTTTTTCTCAATATAGCGCGAGTCCCCTAAAAGTAACGAAAGCCAAAAATATTGTACCCTACGATCCCCGACGAGGTCAAGGGTGTTTGTCTGCCTCGTGATTCGGTAATTGTTGTTGTAGTTAATCTTTAACTTTATTAGTCACATGAAAACCGAGTGACTTGGTTTTTTCAGCCAAGAAAGCTACCAGTACCAGCCCTTTAAAAGTCTGCAAAATGAGGCTCAAATATTTGCCAGCTTTCGCTACACTGTTTGTGTTATTTGTGCTACAAGTCGATGGTACACCTTTGCATATTTTGCTGATACTTATTGATGATTTTGGCTGGAGTGATGTCGGATTCCATGGCTCAAAAATCAAAACTCCAAACATCGATAAGCTTGCGTCTGAAGGAGTTATCCTGGATAATTATTATGTGCAGGCTATTTGCTCACCAACAAGAAGCGCTCTACTGTCTGGAAGGTATCCAATACACACAGGTTTGTGTGGAATTATTTATATATTTATTTATTTATTTGCAGAAGAAAACTTTTACTGTCGTTTTCATCTAAGCGTGGACACGTGACGGAAAAACATGTTCTAATTGGGTGTCAAAGGTGACATGTTTGGCCGCCAAACCTCTGAAGTTTGAAGGCTGTGCGAGCAGGTTTCGCTAAAATGGCGGGAGTCGAGAAAACGAAGAAGACCTAGATAATGTAGTTTTTAGATTTGTTTCTTCGATATTCGGGAATATTAAACTACACATGAGAAAACATGTTGACCTTTTCGAATATTTAAGCTTATGCAAATTTTGGCATTGAAACCCAATCATGCACACAGGAATGCAAGTTTAACGGCTGTCAAACGTCAAATGTTTGGCGGCCAAACATGCCACCTTTGATATCTAATTAAAACATGTTTTTTCTTCACGTGTCCATGCTTAGGTGAAAACGACGTGACGGTACTTTTGAGTTTACAGTTGTGTGCTTAGTGCCCTGGCCTTTGAGTGTAAGCGAGGCTGGAGTTAACTTTTTTAGATGGCCCGTAGGGTGAGGCCATCTATAGTTTTACTTACATTCCTTTGGTAGGTTCTTGAAGGTCAGGGATGATTGATTGGTATGTTAATGATATGTATTGGGACAGGAGGGGTGAATGTGGGGTGTTTGTGACCATTGTATTCTTGGGGATGCGCAAAGGTGTGTGTGGTTGACAGCATTTATAGCTTCACACATTTACCTGCACTAGCCAGCTCTTTGTTTTTGAGTTTGGATTTTATTTGTTGGTTTTTAGCATTATTGTTAGCATTATTTTTAGCATTGAACGTGTCTAAGTTAAAATCTTTTTTACCAATGAGACCACTCTTCATGTTTTGTAAAATCGAATGGTTTGGGAGGTTTTAACTTGCAACAGAGGCTGAATAACTGCAGCTTCTGCTACATCGCTTGCGCTTGCGCTGTGCCCTCTGTTGGCATTTTCGCAAAAACTTGGTGGAGGGAGACGATAAAGAAGACTGTTGCAAAGAGTTGCCAATTCATGGAAAATTTCAGGCTACTTTTCGGACTACTGACACCATGCAGGACTAAACAAAAACTTGAATTCCAGCTTGCCCTTTGGGCAAGCAAGTCTCAGAAGTTGCTTGCCCGAGCCAATTTTCCACTTGCCCCTGTTTAAAACAAATTTCTCTAGCTCATTAATGATTCACGATATACAGACAACGATTTCACAGTGTTCAGTGAGGGTTTGCTCTCCTTCTGTTGACTGTTTTGCTATACAATATAATGTGGGAAATCGTTCACATTTACTATCCTCCTGTCAATTTCACAATACTATTCTAGTACTTAACATTAATGTTTACTGACTGAATGTGCTAATTAAGTTAGACTATAGTGGGATTGAAGCAGTGTGATCTCTGCATTGCAGTATTTTAATCTTGCTCTTTACCTACACAGTAAAAGTTAAAGGTTCATACAAACTTGACTGAATATATAACATCTCTCAATTACAAGAAAAAGGTGATCAAAAATCATTATTGTATTCAGATTGTATACACTAATACAATTGAAAGTCCGTTGATAAACACTGCAACCAAGGAAGAGTGAAACATTATTCTTTTTCAAAATGTAGCTTATACTGGAAAAAGTGACTGTTAGGGTAGAAATGAAAAACCTCTCCAAAGGTGCTAAAACTTCACAGGAAGACAGCAAACAACACCAGGTAACATTACACCTTCTTTATTCGAGAGCTTTACCTTCTAAAGTTCATTTATTTTTTGATAGGAATTCTCAGTTCAATTTTCCATACAAACTCTTCTATCATGCTTGGGCTACCTGTGATCCAGGTAGATTTTGATGACGTGCTAGGCAACCAGTATAATTCTCAGATCGTCATCTTTCCAGACCTCAGAGCATGAAAATATGGTTATGCTTGTAACCCTGAATTAGCGTGAGGTTGTTTGATATATACTTTAATACCACAGAAGCAATTTATCAACACATTCAAATTTTTATATAAAATGCAAGCTCAAGCTTACTGTATATACTGGCTTTGATCCTGTCTGTATATGGTATGCGGTAGGAGGCACAAAAAAAAAATGATAAGGAAAAGAAGGCTTTGTAAGACTGACGCATCAAGGATCTGCTAAAAGGTAGCCTTATAATCAAAAAAGGCTTTCCAGTATAAGCACAGAACTAAAGTTGTTTTAGCTACAGCAGCATTTTCATTGCATGTTCGCTGAAATTTGTTTACCATTTTGTAGGTCAGGGAGGGATTTCAACAATTGTCTGGTTACTGTTACCAAAAGAGATTATCTGCGTGTAATACTTGTGAATGAAAAAGTTAAAGTGCTACAATGCACTTTATTAAAGATCTTACAAAATGTTTTAGAAAAAGTCACTTTAAGCGATTGCGTGACTGACAAACCAACTGATAAAAATGTTGGACCAGATTGATATTTTACTTAATGACAATTTTTGCAGCTTTGCTAAATGGTCATGTGCACTGTTAGTGCTTAATTATTTGTCATGTAGTCGACAGACTTAAACTGTAATTTGATGAAGGGTTTTCCCTAGGCACTTGCCCATCGGGCAAGTGATCCTGAAAAGTTGCTTGCCCGACCTCAAAATCTACTTGTCCTGGATGACCGGACGGGACTTTTGTTGAGCCCTGCCATTTTATGTTGCTGGATGGCTTCCCAGAATATTTAACACAACCAGATGAAATGTTGCCCTTCCATGTATGTTTAATCAACTAGATTACAAATTTCAAGTGAAAACACTTGAGTAGAACTTTCTAGAAAACATTCTTATCTTAGATGGATTGCATTACATAACAGCTTCAACCAAGTTAGCTGGGAATCACCTTTCCCAAGTAGTCACATAAACTGAAAGAGGTGATACAGGTAACACAATTCTATAAGAGGCATAGCATTTTTGGTATTGACAATATAAAAGAACTGTAGGAGAATTCGGAGGTTTAACTATAGTGGCTCACCAATTAACTTTAGCTTGTAAGGGCCGTCTTTGAAGAGTTTACTCGTAGCACGAGTCAAGTTCGAGCCCGAGTCAAGTTCGAGTCAAGTTCGAGTCATGAGTCAAGTTCGAGTCAGGTTGAAAAATCTTTTATTTTTACTTCTTTTGATTGTGATTCTTGCTTTCATGATGATGTGGCAGTGGTAAACAGTAAGATTATTAAACAGTCTGGTCTGAGATCTCGATCGATCGATCGATCAATCATGAGCGTCATTCGAGCTATGATTCGAAGCCTGCTTTTCAAAGATATGCCATGTCATAGTAATTGTAAATTTTCCTGAAAGAATGTGACCTCTATTTGCATAAAGCTGGAGAAGAGGTCCCATTTTCATGATACACCGAGTGAGAAAACTGACATGAATAAATATTACCATTCGCGCCACTCAAGCGCCATCTTGTCAGTCCACAGGGCAGCCAAGAACAATAGAACCTATTTCCTTTGCGGACATAATGTTGAAGGACAGTCCAGTATTTCAGCAGAATACGAACCTTACTCTTCTCCTTGTCAGCAGGGTTCGCAGGGTTTCAAGGTAAAATTATCTCAGGAGTATTAGAAGTATTTTGTCTGTCTTGGGCCAGACCTGCGTCAAGAGACGGTAACGAAAGGGACTCTATGGAAGCTTTGGTGATATTACAGTTTACATGCCGCTAGGTAAGTTAACCGAAAGGTAAGTTACATATAACCAGGCTTCCGAAACCATGGTGAACAGTTGGCTGTTTGAGCTTTGGCCACCAACAAAACTGATCAAAACCTTTCAGGAAAATTAATACATGAGGAGGATAAGTAAGGAATGGGGTTAATTTCGTTCAATAAGTTGTTAACAGCACTGGGAATGAACTCTCGCGATTGCTCGACAGGAATAATATCTCTTGGACTGTTGATGTCTTGAGCATCAGTTGGCGCAACATTATGAAAGAAAGAATCTCAATCAAAAGAAATTAACAAAAAGTTTAAAAAACGGACTTTTTATTAACCTGACTCGAACTTGACTCGTGCTAAAAGTAAACTCGTCTTTGAAAAACCACAGGTTTTCTTGTTTTATTACAGACCTGCTTGCTTTTCACATTTAAATGATCATGATGTGAAACTTGTGAGCATAAGAACAACATGATTTACATGTGAAAAGCGGGAAGGTTTGAATCAAAACAGTCACCTCTAGCCTCACTTCCTCTCAAAGGCCAGATTGCTAAGCACACAACTGTAAAGTAGGCTAATGAATTAAATTGGGTTTTTGTCAGCCTTATCCCCAGGCTTTTACAGTCTTATTGATCGAGTACCATTAGAAGGCTTGGGGCCAAACACATTAGGGTGTCACTTGATTTCTTGCCGAGGACGACTGGGAACAAGGCTGAGTCCAACTCTCAACTCGTTGGTCAACTTCTGGTATATTTATGTAGCAGGAAAGCTAGTTGAAAAGTTATTTTTTAATTTTGTTCAATTTCATATGAAAGTCTGTTTTGTGTTTTCTTGATAAACTGAAAAGTGCTGAGAGAAGTTAATGCACTGTCAGAAGACTATTTAAATTGCTTCCTTTCCCTAAAGAGAAACAAAGTCAATTGCAGTACAATAGCAGTACTGAGGGGGACATTGGGTTTTGCGGTTTTGGTCACTTTTGAGATTGGTTTTTCGGTTTTTGTACTCAAAATCCCTGTTTTTCGGTTTCGGTATCCACTGCGGTTTTCGGTTTTCCCTTTTTGACATTCAGGTTTTGGGTTTTATGAACAAAAAAGCGGTTATTCGGTTCTTGCGAGCAATTGGCTCATTGTACGAACCTTTTTGAGTTCATCACGAGTTACAAAAGTTTCACCTTCAAATTCGTCCTCCAAGCACGACAACAGGGGCATTGAATGGTCGGTCCCTAAGGAGAATATTTCGCTGTTGTATCAAGGGTTGAGGGACTGAAAATCACGAATTTGCAGTTTTGATCATTATTCTTGGTGTTTTAGTAAAAAAATTTTGACCGGTTTTTCAGTTTCTGATAGGCCCCAATGCCCCCCTCAGTACTGTAAGGGTGTTGATGGTCGTAAGTTAGGGTAACTAAAAACATGTTTTAGTCCCCAAATTGCAGGGGTATGATTTTGTGATGGTGGACACTGATGAATAATTGAGTATGTTAAATAATTTTGTTATCAGGCTTACAACATGAAGTAATAGGCCCTGAAGAGCCATATGGACTGCCACTTAATTTCACTATCTTGCCACAGAAACTCAAGGAAGCTGGTACATGTATTGAACTTAATTCAATATAAATTACTATTACTGTAAGACTGTTTTTAACCCTCCATAGACCTGTTGCTGAAGGTTTGCTAATCCCCCTAGGCTCCAAAATAATGATAGATTTTAATCTATTTTAATAAAAATAAAAAATTGTAAGACTGAACTGCCACACACTGCAACAGTAACGCAATCATCTTATTTAGCAGAGGTGCAGTTTTCAAATCCTTTTATGGTGTCTTCTGCCTCTTAGCAATTTTTATAAATTTTATTTAATAATAATAAAAAGATCTTTATACAGAGATGTCACCAAACATCATCTTCTACTGCTTCCTTCTGCTTTGGGAATCCCATTTCCTTTCTCTCTCTTTACCTACTGCAGACTTTCTGCTGCCTTTTTTCTTGGGCTCCCACCCCACCCCTTCCTCCCCCAGCAATGTAGTATTTTTTGACTTTTTTTTTAACCCTTTAAGCCCCAATATCAATATGCATATTCTCCTTACTGTTCTCCATACTAGTTGAGAGAATTTGCACAAAACATGAAGACATTTCATATTTGGTGATCATTTCCTTTATTCTCGTGACCTGATCAAGTAGTGATATTGTAAGGAGAAATCAGATGCTTGTCACTATTGGGGTTTAAAGGGTTAACACATGCATGCATGGCATTTTGAACACATTGGGGACCTGCTAAGCTGTAGGCATATTTGCTGACGATAATTTTTACTGCAATTAAATTTAGTTAACTGTGTGAAAAAATGCTGATAGCACTCCTTAAACTTTATTTCTTAACAGGATACTCAACACATATGGTGGGAAAGTGGCATCTTGGTTTTTTCAAATGGCCTTACACCCCAACATACCGCGGGTTTGATTCATTTTATGGATTTTACTTGGGTGAAGAAGACCACTTTAAACATAATGATTATGGCATTCTTGATTTGCGGGATAATGAGAAGCCTGTTAAAGATAAGGGAGGAGTTTATTCAGCCAGGCTTTATGCTAAGGTTATGATCCTTTTAAATTTATCAAGACGATAGTCATTATGTTATAAGTGCATACAACTTTAATGTGAGTATGGTGGGTTCCATGTGGAAAGATGCATCAAGATTTGCAAAATTTGTTAAAGTTAATGTGATTAAACAAATTATTCATTTTCCTTTTTTCACCAGCAAGCACAGAATGTCATCTTATCCCATAATGCCTCAAGACCCTTGTTTTTGTATCTACCTTTTCAAAATGTGCATAAACCATTACAAGCTCCACAGAAATATATCAACAAATACCAATTTATTAACAACATGGCAAGAAGACTTCATGCTGCGATGGCTGATATTGTGGATGAAGCAATAGGAAATGTCACCCAAGCTATGAAGCAGGCTGGGTGAGTTCTCAGACAAATCTCTGGTAGGGTAAAGTATAGTATAGTTATATTTCCAGTTGCTTTGTACTCTAGAAAGCAGTTTAAAAGTCTGGCAGTGTTGCTATCCTATATGGCTTGAGTGAAGCTTTACCTCGACTGGGTTATGTCCTTTTCTCTTCCATGGTGCAATTTAATTCTTTCGTAGTTGCAATCAGCATTCACTACAGGATGATGCATATACTCATTCGTAGTTCTTGTTTCCCACTTTCATAGTCTATGGCATGATACTGGAAGCTATCAGGGCAGTTTTACTTCGGTATTAGAACCTGTGAAATTCACCGATGATATACCACAAAGGAAATGAAAAATTGAAACAATAACATATAGAAAAACAATAGTTTATAAACCAAAGAAAATCTTGCAGGTTCTTTCACCGAGGTAAACCCATCAGGGGTTTGAGAACTGCTCATTAAGGCACACACTTTTGGGGATCTTCTACCCCTTGGTTTCCCTTGTGACACAATGCTCTTTGCTCACCTAGTTGTTTACTACCATTCACTATCGTATGGTTAGTGACAGCATCAAATCATGCAATCCTTCTGTTTGCTTTTCTTGTAGTCTTTGGGACAACACTCTGTTGATTGTCTCAACTGATAATGGTGGCATTCCTGAGTTTGGTGGATATAACTGGCCCCTCCGTGGACACAAATTCAGCCTCTGGGAGGGAGGGGTCAGGGGTGTGGGCTTTGTTCATGGCAAAATGCTGCAGAGGACTGGGGTCAAGTGCAAAGAAATGTTTCATGTGACAGACTGGTACCCAACCCTCCTCTATCTTGCAGGTAAATTTATTTTGTTTCTTCCATTTTTTTCTCAATAATTTTATTGCGTGGCCAGTTGTTTTTCATTCTCAGAAGTAGTTTTGTTAACCTGCATCTTACAATATCTCTCTTAGGTATCAAAGAGAATCCTTCTGTTCCTCCACTGGATGGTTTCAACATATGGCACAGCATATCTGAAGGTGCTGCTTCACCCAGAACAGAGATTCTACACAACATTGACGTGTCACCAGACTCTAATGTCTATGCTAAGACAGAAGGTTATGAGGGGATTGCAATTCGTGTTGGTGATATGAAGTTGTTGATGAATGTACCCAATTTAACATGGTACAAGCCGCCGGAATTATCCCCTGGATTTACAGATCAAGTTGATAAGGTAGTTGTCTAATTGGCATTCCATACTTTAAAAACTCAAGTCTTGTTCTTTACACCCTGTTTTTGTTGATTGTTCGGGGAGGGCGGGGGGCAGGGTGGACACTCCTTATTTGGCCTAAATGGGTATGTGCCACTCAACAGGGTATGGTTTTCAGGGTCTTGCATCTTAAGCAGGGTATACAACATTTGTCACTATTTAGTGTCTTGAACAGGGTGTCATTCTGGACCCGGAGGCCTTGAATGGGGTGTGAACGTTAGCAGTGTGTGGCCTTCATGTGTGCGACCAACAATTTTCAGTTAAATCTATCTCTACGATGTCATTTACAAAAAAAAACTTTCTGAAATAATTTCTTTCTGGTCACAGAAAAGCACTTTTGTCTTAAACGGGGTAGCAAAATGAACGGACAGAGTCACGGTTCCTCCCGGGGAAGAGATGAAGATAAATGTCTACTTTATGGATTTACAAATTAATCACGTGTGGATTAGTGGAGATTACTATTCTATAAATACAGAAGGCTCACTTACAATAGAGTGGTTACCATGAGTGATTCAAATGTCGTTGAGAAGATACATGTTACCTAAAGCTTGTAACATCATGTTAGAGTTATGGGGCAAGGAAAGAAGGAGGGGGGTATAAGTACTCTCATGTATTAGATTTGTGTTGCTGTTAAGGCCAGGACTGTACTGTTTCATGTCCATATAAGCCGAGTCTGCAATCTCCCACAAGTTGGCTTAAATAACCGGGGCAAGTCTCATTGGTTTGGTATTAAGCAGAGTTTGATCCAAAATTCCAGTAACTTGAAGCCCTCTCTTCCCTCTATGCACTCCATTAACAGATTTCTGAGGTTTTTGGCATGTGGTGACATGTATTGCAGTTCTTTTATTGTTGCTTGATTTTCTTCAACAGAAATTTGGTGATAATGTCAAGGTTGCCCTGTACAACATTACTGCTGACCCAACTGAGCACGTAGACCTCAGCATGAAGCTTCCGGATGTGGTGAAGAAGTTACAGGACAGAGTGCAGTATTACATGAAGGGGCTAGTTCCTTCTGGAAAGAAACCCGCAGATCCAAAGGCACTGGAAATGGCGCGTGAAAAAGGGTGCTGGGGCCCCTGGAGAAGCTAAAGCGTTTGAGCAGTGGAGGATGCCAATACTTTGTGGATCACTGAATTGCAGAGTACAGAATAATGCACAGTCGGGAGGACTAGAATAACAGTACTTACTTCAAAAGATACACGTCAATAAAAAGCAGGAAAAACATGATCTGTAGATCCGCACGTGTCTCCTCTTCTCAATAGTCTTCTCTTAGTTAACAGTGCTCGGCAAACAAAACCGACGGACCCAGGCTCCGACGCGAAAATTTCCGAGCTTCTCTCCTCCGCTCAAGCCCCCGCAGGTAGCCTTCAGAGTTCGTACAGTTTTTTGATGCAAAATTCAAGACTTTTTCCAGACTTTTTCCAAAACAATTATTTCTTTTTCCAGACTCAAGGTTAGTATAGGTAAGTGATAGCATGATTTTAAGGGATATTTGAAATAAAGAACCACGAGTTACAATTTAAAACTGCCCTTAAGATCACGAGCGGCGAAGCGGCGAGGGATATTTGGGGAATTTTGGAACATAACTAGCAGTATTTATCCCAATTATCCTGCAGAAACCGTGTTATTAATTGTTTAGACTACAAGGCAAATGATCTCATACAGTATAATAATTTTTCTTAATATATGTAAACACCCTAGAAAAATCAGTTTACACTGTTTCGTCTTGTTCAGAGCTTTGAGTAACACAATCAAAACAAGCAACCAAAGCAACCCAATATTATGGCAGGCAGCAGATCTTTTGCCGGTTTGGTCGTCGTAAGAAACAAAGTATCACAGGTGTATCAACACCTGCACCTAATCTCTCAATAACATTCCATGGCATACAGAACTGATTCTTTAGTGCTTCAAGTTTCCGATTTATTTCTTCTTCTATGGACTTCAGGATCCCCTGTTTCTCCTTGGGACTTCGCCTCACTGCGTTTGACTTGGAAATAAAAGTAACTTTCCCAGCAAGGCCAATGTTTGATTTCATCCTTTTCTTTTGTTCTTTCGAATCATTCAGTTCATCAAGGACTGCTGCCCTTTTCTGCCCTCTTCTTTGCTCCACCTTCTTTTTTTTTCTCTTTATCTTGGTATGTTTGGTAACTCTGTCTTGCAAAACTTGCACTGGCCAGGAGCTCTTTACTCAACGATACTTTGATGACCCTCCAGTATTGATGAGATGGTCTTTGATCACTCTCTGGGCAATCAAAGTTTGTTAAGCCATATTTTCAACAGAGATTACTTTGTCGATTGAAAATCCACGTTCAACTGACGCTTATCCATGCAATAGAAGCAGACGATTTCTGGTAAAATCCCACAAATCAGTCCACTCAGTAGTATATGCTGCCATAAAGAAGCTCATCCAGGTGTGACTCGCCAACAACGAAGGACTGAAAATCGGGATTGTCTGAGTTCTCTTTGGCAAACTCTTTATATTGCCTGATGATTTTATCACATTTGGAAAGATTAACCTGCTGAGCATCAGTAACGAACTTAAGACACCGATTGAGATGCTGAAGACACCGGTCTTGATTACCACATCTCCAAAAGGTGTAGCCATGCCAAGTTCCTCACCAGTCCATACCTGATTGGCCCTTTTAATAAGAGCTTCTTGACAACAGCAATGAGGAATGTCTTCGTATCGGCTTTCAGTGAATAGAAATCTTAGTCAGAAATCATTTTTTGTGCTTTAAATCATGAAGACGTTTGTTGGCAACAAACCTAATGTCCACAGCCGAATATCTTTGTGCAAAGAGTAGTGACATCAACAGTTAAGCTGGTCCAGCTGGATTTGACAGATTCATCTTTCAACTTTGAGAAATCTTCTTTCATAAAAAACAGGTTGAATACGAGGTCAAACATATCTTATGCCAAGAATGGCAACATTGGCATGTCAGTCTGATATCGGTTGAGAAAATGGGCCACATTATTAGCTATGGACAGAAAAATGTTGGCCTTCACTTCAAATAATGCATCCCCACAACCTCCTGCAACAACACTGAAAGACTTATTTGGGGGGTTTGCCAAACTGCTCTACACGTGGCCACATATCCAAAGCTCTTTCAACAACAGTCACATTAAGTTTCTACCCACCTATGTGAGCAAAATTGTTTTGGGAAGAGAGATGATCCAGTGATTGCCATAAAGTTGTCACGGCCGAGCAGGTGAGTCCTTAAATAACTAGTAAAGTGAGCTCAAGGTTTGTCCAACTTTCCTATCTGTAGTCCACAAGAACCAATGTTCAGCATTGTCTTATGAATTTCTTCCTTTATGCTGGTAGAAAGTAAGTCATAGTTTTTCCAGTTCACATTGGGGCCTGATCCATTGAAATCTAAAGCAGAACTTGCTTACCAATAGTGGCACAACAGACAATGAGCTTTTTATGTAAGCTGTCAGCATGTCCCAGGAGAATTCAGATGTATCAAAATGGCTGGATACCTGACTACCCTCCCAAAAGTGGATGTGAATGCCCAGTTGTTTGGATTGAAGGTTGGAGTTGAGACTTCTATCAAAGAGCAACACATACCCATTTGCTGACTTAACTTTGGATAACAAGAGAGTTTGTAAGTAAGGAGGATCAGGAATGCCAAAAAAACTCCAGACTTTTTACCATTTTTTCCAGACTTTATCTTTATTTTCCAGACTTTTTCTAGGTCTGGAAAACTGGTTTGCAAATTTCAAGACTTTTTCAAGAATTCAAGACTCTGTACGAACCCTGTTAACCTTACGCCTGTAGCGCTGTGAAACCTAGCGGTGCGCAAATAAGCTTTTCATGTGGAAAAAAAGGCCTCACAGGTATTTTACAACCATTACCACTCTCTCCACGATCACCATCAGTCATCATGGTCACGAAGTGACATTCACCTTAAAAATACGTAATGGTTTTCCAGAGAGCCGTGAAATTATAATCTACCAGAAAAGTCACATAATATATCAACCGGCATGGTTTTTATGCCGGCCAGCAAATTTAATTGTACTTTTAAAAATCAGAATCAGTAGTCAATGCACGCGCCATTTGTCAAAATGGAAATGGCAAAAGAATGGTTTCATTCGGTATTATGCGATGCCGCCTCTGTGCACAAAGTAGACTACGGGCAGTCTCTCTTTCCGCTCAGGGACAGTCGACCAAGTGGAGCAAAAAGAACATGCGAGCGATCGCGAAAATCGCGCGCTTTCGGCGTGGAAACGTGACGCGCTCGTTATGAGCCACTAGCGATCACTAGCAGCTCACAACCTCGTCCCAGGGCCTTCTCCCCGTTTAAAATGGCGGTCGGAGAAACCCCCGGCCAAGGCTGCCAAAATGGCTCCAAAAATTCGTTAGAATTTTGTCCCGTAAACACGATGAAGGTCTTCGTTTCGTTTGAACAACGGTTTCAGATTGCAAAAAAAAAACAAACAAACAAACAGGGACGCCAGACGCTAGAAACAACCTCCCAAAAAGCCATTTCATCATGTGTCACGTGACCAAATACTCCAGGGGTTTCTCCGACCGCCATTTTGAACGAGGAGAAGGCCCTGGGGACGAGGTTGAGCGGCTCATTACGCGCACGTCATTTCCACGTGGCAGGCGATTCTCGCGCTCGCTCGCGCGTTCATTTTGTTCGCCCGCTGGTAGTCTGGCGCATAGGCTCGATTACCAGCCGCTGTTCGGGAAATGAGCCCTGGTGCAAAGCGACCGTGATCCGCGTGAAGTGCACAGAATGCTGTTGAAATATTTGCCAGTTTTGACAACTCTGTTAGTGTTACCGGTGTTTGTGCTCCCAGTTGTTGGTGCACCTTTGCATATTGTGCTGATACTTATAGATGACTTTGGCTGGAGTGATGTCGGATTCCATGGCTCAAAAATCAAAACTCCAAACATGGATAAGCTTGCGTCTGCAGGAGTAATCTTGGATAATTATTATGTGCAACCATGTTGTACACCGACTAGAAGTGCTCTTTTATCCGGCAGATACCCTATACACACAGGTATGCTTTGAAGTCTTTCCACAACACTTTGATTGAAAATGTAAAAATGCTACTTAAATAACAGTCTTGATTGTTATGCGCATTGATGGCCGCACTTTTTAGGCTCCGTCGAAGTCTCCAATTTTATACGAAGTTAAGGTATAAAACCACTGCAGAAAACCGTGTACGATCAACCTGGCTCAACGTTGGATCAGAAAGATCGTGATCAGTCAAAATTAATAAAAATATAAATGATTGTCAAAATGACTACTGCAGGGACTGATCAAACAACGTGAAAAGACGTGTGTTACTATATTTCGACTGGCCAATACCAGTCTTCATCAGGCTTATTATGGCAAATCACGAATTTACAGAAATATATATGTAGTAGAACAGTGAGCGGAAGTTACATATATGACGTGGTATGGTGTGGCTTAGAAATGATAGAAAATAAACAAAAACAATTTTAAGTTACAAATTACAGTTCATCACGTTTATTAATGCCTAGAGGCTCAAGAGTCTTAGCCTTGTGAATAATGTGAGCCTCACGTGCCTTTCTAAAAGAATCGCGTTCATTATTAAGTTTTTCAATAGGAATAAGTAGCATGTGGGTGTCGGAGTGGTTATTGCTGAGAAAGTGTTCCGAAACCGCTGTATGGATATAATTAGAAGTAGGGTTGAGTACAGGTCGTCTATGTTCATTGAAACGGTCTTTGAGGCGACGTTTAGTTTCCCCAAGGAATTGTAAATTACATAGGCGACATTGAATCATGTGGATAACATTGAAAGTAGTGCAAGTTATATGAGATTTGATGTGGTACGTTTCACCTGTGGAATGAAAAGTATAATGATTGCGGCCGTGTTCAATGTAGGGACAAGTGGTACAATTCCTGCTATTGCACCGAAAGGTAACGCGGTGACACCCACATGCTACTTATTCCTATTGAAAAACTTAATAATGAACGCGATTCTTTTAGAAAGGCACGTGAGGCTCACATTATTCACAAGGCTAAGACTCTTGAGCCTCTAGGCATAAATAAACGTGATGAACTGTAATTTGTAACTTAAAATTGTTTTTGTTTATTTTCTATCATTTCTAAGCCACACCATACCACGTCATATATGTAACTTCCGCTCATTGTTCTACTACATATATATTTCTGTAAATTCGTGATTTGCCATAATAAACCCGATGAAGACTGGTATTGGCCAGTCGAAATATTGTAACACACGTCTTTTCACGTTGTTTGATCAGTCCCAGCAGTAGTCATTTTGACAATCATTTATATCTCCAATTTTGTTGTGTTTTGGAAGTCTAAAATGGCATTTAACCACTCAAGATTATTCCTTAACGCTTTTGGAGAGGGATTTTGGCCACGTTATCGAGGGAAAAGAGCTGGGAGACTTGTTAAAGCGAGAGAAGCAATTCAACGCCGCGAAATCTTATACCTTGAGTCCAACCAAGTCAACTAAAACACCTGAGGTCAAGTGTGCATTTCACCTAATCCATGTGTGTCTAAAAGAACTGAGGGACAGGAAAAACAGTTTGCAGGGCCGTAGCCGGAAAAAATTATGACTGAGGCAATGTCCATGGTTAAAATTATGACTGAGGCAATGTCCATGGTTAAATTCTCTTCCTAGGTATTTGGGGTGCTAAACGAAATAATAACTGAGAAAACGAAAGAAATGACTGAGGTAAGTGCCTCGGTTTGCCTCATACTGGCTACGGCCCTGGTTTGTTCCATCACTACTGCTTTCTAATGTCATGTCCCTGGCTCCAAAGATAGACGAAGTTATTCACGTTGTTCAGAATGCAAATTTCGATCCGGAAGCCTGGCTACAAAAACAACATTTCAGATTCAGCTGTAGCGGTGGGTGGATGTAACCTTATACGACGGGACAGGAAAGAGTCTGTGCATTGCGGAGTTTGCATGTTTGTAAAGGATTCGATCGCTTTCACCATTCTGGAAGACTTAGAGGATGAGAATTCCTTACTGGAGGTTTTGTCGGCTGCGCCCAACTCGACCCCCAAGAGGCATATCAAATGTTATCACTGGTGTTGTTTACCACCCTCCAAAAGCCGTCAACTCTGTAATGTCTAATTATTTAACAAGGTGTTTGTCGTTGATTGTAACCCAAGTCCTTTTAGCTTAGTTCAATCTTTTTTGTATTTTATATTTTCTGCTTCTTAAATTGTAAACATGTATTATTCACACTTAGTGCGACTGCATGTATATAATAAACCATAATTATTTATTATTGTTATAACACCCGAACTGAATATTTGTGGTTGGCGATTTGAATCAATTAAACGACGCAAGGCCCAGAGGGGGGGGGGGGGGGGAATTCCGGATTTCAAGTCACGGGGATGATCGAAGGATTTTTTTGGGTTTGAAATTTTTGATGCCCGGATTTTTTTGGGTAGGAAAATTTGGCAAGTATTTTTTTGGGGTGGTTTGATTTAAGTAGAGATTTTTTGGGGTATTCAAAACAATCTGAAGATTCGTGGTAGTGCCCACGTATCCCGGCCGCGTAGTTCTGCGAATAAAGTGCAACAAACTTGTTCTTGCCCGGGTGGTCTTGTTTAGAGCTGTCATTCATAATGTTATTGTTGAAACAGAAAATGTTCTTGGGTGTCCCGACTGTTGTTAGAATGACTACCAGGTGAGGAAAAGATAAAATCAACTGGTACGATGAATACAAACAAACACAAACATTCAATTTCTAGTGGTTTTTTTTCTTGTTATATCATTTAATCTATCTGGAAATTTTTAAGGCTCGGAAATTCGGCATGGGATTTTTTGGGGGTTAATTTTTGGTCCAGGGATTTTTTTGGGTTTTGATTTTTGCCTCCATTCGATCATCCCCGTCACTTGAAACTCGGAGAATCCCCCTTGGACGCAAGGTTGAATTCCTTCAACTTGACGCAGATTGTCCACGTTCAAACCCGTGGTCAAAATACACTCGGTAAGGTTCTCACTAACCTGAAGAACTATTACGACCCACCGACTGAGCGGCCAGCTTTTGGACTCTCAGATCATAGAAGTACAAGCAAAACAGCAAGTAAAAACTACTCAAACAAAGCATACTGTTCTCTCTAGGGATTTAAGAGTAAGTAATCGCCTCACGATGGGGACCTATCTTAAACAGGTTGATGTTTCAGCAATGATTAGCACTGATAACTCCTAGGAGGGGAGGCTATCAGATGCTACAAACCATCATCCAAGCTGGCCTCGATGTAATCTTTCCTCTGAAACTGTACATCCAACTGAACCCCCGTGGATAAATCCTGTTCTAAAGAACATAATTCAACATCTAAGGAATCACGTTAATCGTCAGCGAAAGACCTGTCGCTCCAAGTACTACGAATGTAAGCTGGATGGTGTGAAGAAATCGAGAAACTAAGTGGAATGTCCAGCTCCCCTGGGACCCGAGATAATTTGCTTAAGTCCATCCATCATCTGGACGGTGTGGCGAATTGTCAGTCAAAGACCTTCCAAACCACATTAACGAAGCTTTCCTGCCACCTATGGACAACTTTGAACAGCTTAACCAGAATCCCTTTCGTGACGTCGACCCTGCATCACGGAACGAAACCCCAAACGAAATCCTACACGTATCCGAAGCTCTTACATATTACCTAGACAAACGGACGATCAAGGAACCGCCTACCCACACACTGACCCGCTTGGCTGAACTTGTGCTGACACTTAACGCCTTGTCTTTTAATGACCAGTACTATCGCCAGATTGGTGGTGTCGCCATGGGCACGAAGATGGGCCCTAATTATGCGCGCTTGTTCGTCGGGTTCATCGAAGAACGAATCCGTGCCCAATACACTGGCTTCGTCCCAAAGTTACACAAGCGCTACAACGATGACGTAGTTGGAGCCGTACAGTGCACTCGCTCCGAGTTGGAGCAGTTCATTGATTACGTCTGCAATTTCCATCCGGCTTTCCAGTTCACATTCACCATAAGTGAACTTGAACTGCCTTTCCTCGTCATTAAGCTGGCAATCACCAACAACAGAATACAGACGTCCATACACTACAAGGAGACTGACACACACAACTATCTCCATTACACACACAACTATCTCCATTACACTACAGCCAGTTTCTACGTCTCCGACGGATATGTTCTAATGATGTCGACTTTTCTGAAAAAGCTGAGGAGATGTTGACCTTTTTCAAACAACGGAGCTATCCTGAACCGCAACAGCATAATGATCTTCAGAGGGTCGCCGAACCATCTCGTGTGACGAGGCATTGTCCCCAACGCGTCTCAATGTTACCAATGTTAACAGAGTACCTCTAGTACTTACTTACCATCCTTTTAAGGCACTGTAACGAGAAAGATCCTTTTAGAGAATTTCAACATCTTATCAACTGATCCTGAGACACGTGGGATATTCCCGGAGCCGCCCTCGTCTCAGGAATCTCCAGGATTTCCTAGTACACTCCATTAGCGGCTCTCAGAGGCCCCTTGATGCTGGCTCTTTTCCCTGCCGTCGTCCCCGCTGTCAGACATGCCAGTACATTACATCTCAGACTGTTCTACATGGGCCCAAGAGCTCACACACCATCCAAAATTGCTTCACCTGTCAGTCTAAGAATGTGGTGTACTGTATCACTTGCGCCAAATAACAAACAAATCATTAACGAGATCTATCATGCTAGATCCCGCTTAAAAATTATCATGCCGCATAAGACAAATGGTACGATTCTTAGAAGCAAAGTCAGGTGGCATGAGCACGGGGAACGAAATGCGAGATATTTCTATGGCTTAGAAAAACGAAATTATGAAAAAAAGACAACCACAAAATTGAAACTCTCAGATGGCAGTTTCACCAACGACCAATCCAAAATTCTACAGGAGCAAATGCGCTTTTATAAAACCCTCTATACATCAAATAAGCAAAGATCTTCGACTTTAAGCAATCCTCTCTGCAATTTCAAAGAAAACATCATTCCGTTAGAAAACGACGACATGTTATCGTGCGAAGGAAAAGTGACACAAGAAGAATGCTTAAAAGTGTTAAACGAGTTCAAAAATGAAAAATCGCCAGGTACAGATGGGCTACAAGCAGAATTCTACAAACACTTCTGGGAAGAACTGCACACTGATATGTTACAATGTTTTGATTACGCCTATGATAGCGGTAAACTATCGATATCTCAAAGACGGGGAATTATAACACTCATCCCGAAACCGAACAAAGATACTACTGTACTCGATAACCTCAGACCAATATCGCTTCTAAATCAGTACTGATTATAAAATATTAACGAAAGTCATTGCAAAATGGTTAGAAAAAGTACTTCCAAGAATAATTAATCCCGATCAGACCGGCTACATCAAAAACCGGTACATTGGTGAAAATGTTCGTTTAATTTCCGACATCATGAACTACACAGAAGAAAACAACATTCCTGGAATCGCCCTATTTATAGACTTCAGAAAAGCCTTCGATACCATTGAAAGGGACTTTATTAACAACTGCCTTGAAAAATTCAATTTCGGGCCGAACATCAAAAACTGGGTTAAAATTTTATACAACAATGTTTCCAGCTGCGTTCTTAACAATGGATTTGGATCGGAATTCTTTCCAGTAGAACGAGGTGTTAGACAAGGTTGTCCGTTGTCCGGACTATTGTTCGTAATTGGCATAGAAATACTCGGAAGAGCAATTAAAAACGATACCGGCATAAAAGGCGTTAAGGTAGGTGAGAAAGAAATTAAAGTCTCCCTAAACGCAGATGATACCACTGTTTTTGTTCGGGATCTAGATTCTGTTGACCACTTGCTAACTCTACTTGATAAGTTCAAAAACCTCTCCGGTCTAGAAATTAACACAACAAAGTCGGAGGGAATGTGGCTTGGTCGATGGAAAAATAAAACCGAAACTCCCTTTGGCTTTCGTTGGCCGCGGGACCCAATAAAAGCTCTTGGTATCTTCTTTTCGTATGACACAAATAAAACCAACGAGTTAAACTTCGCAGAGAAAATCCGAAACTTAGAAAAGACGCTTAATAGTTGGAAGAGAAGAAACTTAACACTGTACGGAAAAATAAACATTGTTAAAACTTTCGGGCTTTCAAAATTAATCTACAATGCATCTGTTCTTGTTATCCCAGAAAAATATATCAAAGAAATCGAGAAGTTGATTTTTGACTTTATTTGGGATGGAAAGCCTGCAAAGATAAAAAAATCAACTATCATTGGTGAAAAAAAACACGGCGGTCTTAAAATGACTGACTTTAACATCATGAATAAAGCTTTAAAGGTTGCTTGGATACCACGTTTGCAAACCAATACTGATGCGTCCTGGAAAACAATCCCTGAGATCGCATTAGAACATCATGGAGGACTCTCTTTTCTAACACACTGCGATTATGATATCAACTTGCTGAAACTTAACCGCCTCCCAAGCTTCTACCACGAAGTCTTAAAACATTGGCAGAGCACAAAACAGACTTTTCAGAACAACACATCGCTACACAACGAAATAATTTGGAACAACCGCAACTTAAAAATCGAGGGTAAAACACCGTTTTACAAAAATTGGTTCGAAAAAAATATTCTACGTATTAAAGACCTTCTCCAAAATGACGGTAGTTTTCTTTCTTTTAAACAATTCTCCGAGAAATTTCATCTTGAAACACCTTTTACTTTATATTTTGGATTGATCAATTCCATTCCGAATGACTGGAAAGTAAAAATTAAAAGAACTCCCCGGGAAACAGCAGAAAAGGGAAATCATAAAACAAACATAATTTCTACCAAAAACGTCTACTCCGCTATGTTAAAAAAGGTTTGTTTACCCCCAACCGCTGAAAGCAAAATTTTGAGGTATGGTGTTAACCGAGCAAACTTAAACAAAGTTTACGAATTACCCTTCCAGATAGAACATGACACAAAGATATCAATGTTTCAATATAACCTTATTCATAATATCCTTCCAACAAAAGTTAGCCTCTTCAAAGCCAAAATATCGGCTAGTGATTTATGCCCTCAATGTCTCACTGACAGACATTCTTTAGATCACATGTTCTTACACTGCTCTTCAACTTTATTATTTTGGAATTTATTTCAAAACTGGTGGTCCAGCAAAACTAAAGAAAAGACCACATTATTAAACAGTATGATTTTATATGGAATTCGTGACAAAAAGATGCGCTCGTACTCCTTTAACTACACGCTTCTTATTGCGAAATACTCCATTTTCTGTAATTGTTTACACGACGAAAAACTATGCTTCGAAAGTTTTCTGTCACTCCTAAAAGAAAAACTTAATATACAAAGAGAAATCGCAATCCAAAATAACAAACTGCCTGAATGCAAAGAAATATACGGAAATCTTTTGTAGTTTTTTTTTAATACTACTATTTCTATGTTTTCTTCAGCTTAGACCCTTGTATAAGTAAGTTTAGCGATAAATGTATGCACTGTATGTAAAAGTAATTGTAACGCACGTCAATACCTTCATTATTTATTTATTTATTTAATTTTTTTTCCTTCTTGTTAGTTTATTGTTTTTTCTTGTACTGTAAGCACTAACACCGATAAAGCTTTTTATTGCAAAAAAAAAAAAAAAAAATTCACTTGCGCCGTTGCACCAGCATGTACATCAGTGAGACCGGAAGGCGCCTACGGGAACGCTTCAGTGAGCACCTGCGTAGCATACGCAACCGGTCTCCGCAAACCACACCATAGATGACATCAGGATCTGCGGTGTCAAGCAATGCAGCGGCAGCAACACCAGTCGAAAGCGGCGGGAGATGCAATTAATCTTTGAGCTCGGCACGCTCAAGCCGAGTGGACTCAATATTAATGTCAGTTTTACAGAAGTACGGACACAGCGGCAAAATGAGTGCGCGTGCGCTAACTCGTTCCCGCCATTTTCGCGGGCGGGCGCAAGCAGAGAGACTGGATTCAAGAGAAACCACTCGGGAGAAAATGGTGGCAATTCAAAAATTCCCGTCATATGTTTTCTTTTCGCGGAGATAAGGCCGTCGCGAAACAGATAAGGTTTTCACCATGAAGACACTTCCTAGAGAGACTCTTCTTCCACATATCTTTTTTAGCAAACTAATTGTCTTCGCCACCATAGTAAATTTTTCGCTCGAAGTCAATGGCTCGTAAGTGAAACATGAATTGTGTCAGATAACTTTATACTTTTGCCGTAGCAGTGCTAGCTTTCGCTTTTTCTAAAGGTAAATTACTTAGCTGTTGTTTGAGGGCTAAAACGCGGCATAAGTCCGTTTGCAAGAAAAAGATGATTGAAAAAGCTGGTAGTCAAAATTAAATCCACAGAAAAACTCGCCTGAAATTCAGGCTATAAAGCGAAAACAACATGCGGACCGCTGAGGAAACGACACTTTTGCTTGTTTTATTCATCACGAAGTATGAATTGATTCTTCTGAAAAAGACCCAGTTTTGCCCAGTATGCATTGCGCGCTGCAAGCATTGGCGGCCATTTTCTTGATGTTGAAAAATCCGAGCATTATTGCTGGTCTTTCCAATCCGCTTCCATCGGCCGTCTCATTGATTGATCCTTGCTCTTAGGCATTCAGTCGAGTACCATAATTGTCAGGGAACATTTCTGAGTGTTTTTTTTGTTGTTTTTGCTTACGTTTTATCCGTAGTCTGGCAAAATATAATGTGATGTCTGTTCAAACATGTCGAATCCGACGCGAGGAAGACCGCGTTTAGCGGGTTCGGTCCGCCAGATAAGGCTTAGATCTTCTGTGTTTGTCCTGTGGAACGAAAGAAAGGTAGCACTTGGTTTTGAGGGAGCCACAAATACTGAGTTTGCCGAAATTCTTCTTCATATATCGACGGATAGAACTTTACGGCCTGTGAGGTAAGCCCGAGTTTTTGATTGTCTGTTATTTGCCAAGCGAATCGTAACCTTCTTGTTTACGTGCTTTTCGAGTCTTTCAGCTTTAATCGTGATTGTTCTGACTTTTTTTTGCAAACATTAATTTCAGCTGTGGAATTTTGGAGCCAAGTGAAAACAGAGAGATTTCTCGTGATCTAGACCCGTTGCTGTCTTCAACGCCTGTTCTGTCGACTGCAAAGCGAGGTCGTAATCCAGGAGCAAGTTCGGATTCGATGCCAGTTAGAGTGGCGAAAAAACGGAGATTATCTCTTGAAAGCAGCCATAGTGAA
Organism: Siderastrea radians; assembly: GCA_964017195.1. Taxonomy (NCBI): domain Eukaryota; kingdom Metazoa; phylum Cnidaria; class Anthozoa; order Scleractinia; family Rhizangiidae; genus Siderastrea; species Siderastrea radians. Next base: position 45,926,654 of record OZ024895.1, read on the forward strand.
AGCTTGTAAGTTTATATTCAGTAGTATTACTTTTTTGTGTTTATAGGGTATGAAGTTTGTCACTTGTTAGCCCTCAATAATTATGTCCATAGCATGTAACACCTTCTGAGGGCGTAGGGAATTACACTAAAAGCAGTATATTATATTAAATATGTCGATTCCTGCAGGTTTGGAAATATTCAAACCAAGCAAAATTTAAAACAGAACGTAGATCTATATACAACAGCCCAGCTCCCAGCTGGCTTGGTAGCACAGTTAGTTTGAGTGTTGCATTGGCATCAGAGGGATCATGGGGTTTGATTCCCGTTCAAGCCTTGTTTTTCTTTTACAACTTACTACTGGAATGCATGAGGTAAATTGGCTACCGTAAAGAGATCGAAAGCTGACGGTTTGAGCGTTAGCCCTTTGTCAGCTTCCCTCTGACGCAGGGCTAATGCACAAGAGATCAGCTTTCAGTCTCTTTACAGTGGCCAATTTACCTTATCAACTCAGTTGATAAAATTAATCCAAAGTGTTGTGTTTCACTTCCCCACCAGTGCAGCACCACAGTTTTTTAGAAACTGACCCTTTGTTTACTACTGTGAAGGGCATCCTCATTTCTTGTTTCAATTGTAGTCCACATATTGATTATTCCGTAATGTATTCTCATACAAAAGAGCATCTGTTTGAAAGTTCAGCTACCAAGATGTATAGTGTATACCCTTTCCATGGGATCTAAAATACAAGTTCTAAAATGATCGTAACAGTATGTGTCGTTGCTCATTAGCTTTCTCAACTGATATTGCGATTACTTTTTCATTTTGCAGAAATGTTGATGTTACTGGTACAAGTTCACACCTGAACAGCTCAAGCACTAACAAGCAAGCCAGCCATCTTAATTTAGTTCCATCTGTAAACTCTGTCATGGGCAATCCTTACTCCTCATTCAGTGACGATCCAAAGCTGTCTTCAGATGAAAGTGATGGTGACAGTGATGATGATGACAACAGTGATGATAATGATGATGATGATGAAAGCATGACAATGGATGCATTTGGAAATCCTTTTAAATTTGGAGACGGGCAATGTAACAGACTCTTTTTATTTTGGTGCACCCAGATCTTATGCTTAGTAGGTAAATTGTCCACAAATATTGTCAGTAGTCTATACTGAAGGTAACCAATGCAGTGTATGTTTTTGTTGATTTTGCTAAATTTGCCTTTTACACAGGTTGGATTCAATTATAGAGGATCTTTGTAATGAAAGTGACCAAAGTAAAGATAGTGACAGGTAAACAGTATTTTCTTGTTTTATATGCTATAAATTATAACAATTTTGGACAATCATCTATTCATTCCTTCAAGGGATCAAAGCTAACTTTTCAGAAATTTTTTGCTTGTTTTAGGTAATTCTAGTTATCTATTTGATAAGTAATGTGGACCATCTTGGTTCTGTGCAGTAACTTCCTTATTGTATGTTGTCTGGTAGAAATTTCACTGCTCTGCTGTCATAAGTAGTCAATAACTCAGCTGTTATGTCCAGCAGCTACAGCAACGATTAGTTTGAAGATGCAGTGTAACTGAAAGACAATAAATATCGCGGTTTTTTGTTTTTGTTTTGTGACCATCTACTTTCCTTGTGGAGACAGGCTTCGTTAAAACAAAATGACAACCCTGTGTTGACAGTATTTGAATGACAATGTTCAATTTTGTGAACTGATATTTTGTTCCAGTGATGGGGATTACTCTCTTTCTGATGCTGAGTGTGATGTAGTTGACATGAATATTTCCATAAGAGATGATGAAGCAACACTTACTGCGGTGGAAGACCCTTATTTGTTCATGGTGCATGACTGTATCTAGGATATTGACCCCATCTTTTATGTAGTTGGACTGCTGTCTAATGGCTTTTGCCTTTTTTAAAAAAATCAATATCCATATACTAACATATTGCTTCACTTTCAATGAAAAGATTACAAGAAACTGATTAAACTTTTGCAAGACACATTTTAGGGACTGGTCATTATTTAGAGGTGGGGGGAGGGCTGGTGCGAGTAGGAGTAGGTCAATGATTTTTATGCAGGAAAAAAGGGGGGGCCACATAAATTTATGCACACATATTAGCTAGGGAGCTTTGTTAGAGAACCTTGAACATGGCCTCCCTCCATATGCACCAGCCCTCCCCCCCTTCCCATCTCTAAATAATGACCTGGCCCTTACACATTCAACTGATTGGCATTGTCCTTTCAGAACACATGGGAAGGAGTGTTGCATCATGTATGTGGGGAACACACTTGGGCTGAGTCAGCATGCAAACATGGTCCTCATGTTGAAGAAGAGACAACAAGAAAACCCTTGTCAAAGTCCTCAAAGGCAATGGCTGCGCTACGCAAGATCGTACTCGACCCAAAGTGGCTCAGCAACCTACATTTCTATGTTCGATTCCGGTGAGTATTGTCTTTTCTTTTTTTGCTTGTAAGTCATACAGTCTGCTTTGCAGACAATTGATCAACACAGGCAGTTCCTTCCTATGGTATCCAGGGTTTGGCACTGTTCTCATATCTAATCTCTCTTTTTTCCAGGCATACTGGTGAACTAGAAAATTTCAACAGCATGATGACGAAGTATGCACCAAAGAGGATGGCATTTGAGTATGTGTTACATCTAAGTGAAATGTTGTACAATCACACTAATTGATAATCAATTATGCAGAGTGAAAACCACTTTTTATTTTTAATGGGTATCTTCTTGAATGTATTTCATTTTTTAGGCATATTTTATTCTTGAAATCATTTTAAAGTTATTTTGTTGTACCTAATCACCTTTTTTTTCCTTCTCCCCCACCCCCACCTCTCCACTGTCTTAAATTGTTCTAACCCATATTTTTCATTCGCTTCCAGTTACTTCATTATAGGAGTACTCCTGAATGAACTTGACCACAACTACCTAATAATCACCTTCTTCCTTCTTACCCCCCGCCCATCTCATCTCTGTAAAATAATTGTAACATCCAAAATTTTTCATTCCCTTCCAGTTACCCATACTTCATTATGAGAATCCTCCTGGCTGCCACTGACCACAACTTCCACCTTTTTCGAAAGCCCAAGCAAAGCCCAGGCGGGGAACTTGTGGCACACCGAAAGTATTCAAAACGGACCCAGCGGTACCATGCTGAGATAGTGAAGGAAGACAAGGCCTACGCATACTTTCCATACATGGTGGCAAGGATGTTGGACACATGTAGAGGATTCCAAGGCAGTTTTTCAGCTCGCTCTGATGTAGACGATTTTAATCCCAAACAGATTGCCCCGACCCTCGCCATGAAGGCCCCGCCACCAACTGAAGAGCTGATGAAAGCACCCTCTAGATTTTACTTGAAGCCTAAAGACACTGAAAATGTGCAGAAGTGAATTTGAATAGTTTATGACTCGAAATTCTGTGCTGACCTCTTTTTTTTTGTTCTGAAGAAGAACCTCATGTTTCTAGATAAAATATCCTTTACCAAAGGTACAGCACATGTAGTTTTGAAAGCTGCAATATTTGACTGTCTGTTTCAAATCAGATTCACTATATGTTCAAACAAAACAAAACAATAAATAAAACAATAGCATATCATTCTGTGGGGAACAACATAGAGTCACAGATGATCAGTACAGGTATTTTATTGATGAAAGATGTTTCTACCCTTGCAGCTATTGTAGGTCAACATGACTGTAATACTTTTATTCAACAGGATCTAAAGAACTTTACTGGAGTTATGAATCAATATATATTTTGAAAGTCAACATTTTGACAAATGCCAAGAACTTCTGCACTATCCTCCATTATGTCAGTTTGTTCAAATGTAAATATAAGATCAGAAACTAGCTTTTTCTCACCACTAGGTCAATGCAAAAATAACATATTGTAATCAACAGAATGCACTTGTTTGAGTAATCCTACCCTCTCCATTTCTCAGGTCTTGTGTATTTTGAGATACACATATATTGAGAGTAGAAGATTTCTTTGACTAAAAACATGTCTGCTACCAAACTTTTATTGAAATAAAATAACTCAAATTATATATATTTGTTGACTACCTGCTACCGAGGCTTCAATCATGACAATCTTTTCTACCATTTATCTTAGAAGAGCAAATGGCAGGTCTGAACAGTAACAAATTTCAGTGGGATCCAGTTACACTACTAGGCTACATGTCAACAATTTTTCCACCACGAATCTAAGTAAGCCACACCTGGTTGAAGTTTGTAGTGATTTGACCTTGGTCAATCAAGGAAGAGAATTTTGGTTTTGGTGTCAATTTCCAACATTTAGACTTGCAAATTACAAAGAGTGTTATAAAGATTTGCCTGGTGCTATAATTCGGGCCCTTTGAAATATCAATTAGTGTGATGGTCTCTGACCATTAATTTGCTCTGAAGCCCATGTATCTGCCATCTGGTGCAGGATAGTGTTCTCTGACCCTACGTACAGCACATGCAGTGATGACCCTTCTGTTTCCCCTTCCTAATTTTCCATAGCTCCATAGGGCAAACTGCCGGTAACCAGCTTTGCGAAAGCTCTCCATACTGAAATAAAACTCGTCGGCACGAATGTCACATCGAGCCTTGATACAGACTTCTAGTATGTCTCTGTCTAAACAGATGTTTGTAAAAGCTGTATAGCTGGTGATGCAAGTCACCCTCTTACAACACATTTTCCTGGTCATCAGGCATTGGCCTACATACTCGGCATTTACACCACTCTGGAGTATCCTCTGCAGGTGGTTCTGGTTCCTCAGGCTCTGCACTAGCAATGTTTTTGGCAAAGTTGAGGCTTCCCCTACCCATAGAGAGAAGGTTGACAAGAATCTTGTCCTTTGTGACTGGATCAAGAGTAGCCAAAAATTCCTGAAAAAACATAATTTACAATTCCTTAGAAAATCACTTGGGATTTAGAGGACCTTGCTTTCCCACCCTGGTCATTTGGATGTAGTTTTCGCTATGAATTAAGCATGTACTTGGGGCTCCAAACTTATGAACTCGCATGTTCCTACCTGATATCTGTCAATCCCTAGCCTGATATCAGGCCACTGCTTATTTGGGTTTCGCGCGCAAGTGTGCAGTGAGCAGCAAGCTACAAGTTACGAGCCGGCAAGCGAAGCGAAACCCAAACAGAGAACCTGCTAGCAGGATAATCTATCGCAAAAGAACAGCTCCAATCGAACAAAGATCATTCCTGTTTTGTGAATCTTACCGTTATCTCGTCTTGGGCATCCTGTATCTCTTGTTGAAATCTCGCTTCGCCATCAGCAGCGGGTCGGGGTTGCAAATGTTCTTCACGTTCGGCAGTTTGATCTTCATTTGGCTGAAATAAGAAGTGTCAGTTAGAAAGGGCATCAGACATGTATACAGGCCTGGAAAGTATCGACAGACTTTACCTTGTTCTTGCATTTTCCTTTGTTGCAAGGACAAAGGTCGTGACACTTGATGTTGGCCTCGCGACACTTGCAAGCCTCTTCCTTTCTTCCTTTCTTCCTGGCGCAATGGCGTTTACAATCACAGAAAGATCGGTCCTAAAATTAATAGCAACCAAAAAGACACAAGGTCAAGTTTTCGAAAACAAAACTGTGTATGAGGCGAAATGAAATGAAGTGAGAAATTTTCCATCGTAGTATCGCACAAATAACAACAAACCTCCGTTGTGCTATTGTCGGTTGTTTCCTGGTCTCCAACAATCGATCCGTAGGCATTCACAGCGGCTTTTTTCTTCAGACAATAAGGAAATTGAGATGGAAGTGTCCATGGTACGTGTGTTTAAACAAAATTAAGGACAGCAGAAGCGGTAAAACAATCGATTCCCTTCCACGCGATCGGCCGCGATCAACTGTTTGCCGCGAGAAAAGCGAAATCCGATAAAACAATAGAAGCCTCGCTATCGTGTAGACCAAAACAATAACAGAGGCGCGTGAAGCATAATGGGCTAAACTGGGTCTTTAGGCAATGATTGGGAAGTCTTATTTTTTCCTAGGCTCAGTTTCCATGCTAAACAAGGTGTCCTTAGTCACAACTCAAACTTGCAATCAATCGACTTTTTACAGACAGACAGCAAAGAGAGGAAAGTTTGTTATTTTAAGAAGCTTTTTAATAAAGCAATAAAAGCGAGAACTACTCTAGAATCACCGAACAGAAAAGGTTTATATAATTGGCGAAGTTGAAATTATTAAATAAATGTGCAAAATATAATCTTCGATCACGGCGTTCTGGCATCACACCGCACCACTGGAAGAGTTTATCCCCGGCTACAAATCTATAAATTTAAATTTAAATGATTTTGGAAATAAATTCCTTGCAAAAAGAAAGAAACTATAATCGCTCATGATTCTAAGAGCTAAAGCATGCTGAAGGTTTATTTCATACAAGCCGAAAATAAGGCGATTAAAAAAGCTGTGATCCATGCAGCTGTTTATAACTGATGCGTGACAATCGGCTTTCTTTCTTGGCAAGCGCTCGTAACACAATCTACCTTGTATCGGTGCTAAAGTAACCTCAACTTGAATTTGCCAGATCATCCCAAAACGGCGAAAGGTCTTGATGGAACTGGCTGTTTTCGCAGCACTCGTGATCGTAAACAAGTTTTAGGAAGACGAGCAACTGTTGTTGTTTTTCCGAATTTGATTTTAGTGCGGTCCATTGGAAGTTGAGCAGCCCGAGTGAACTCTTCTGATACATTAAAGGAATAATCTATGGAGACACAATAGAGTTTTAGTCTCGGTCTTCTCTCTCTTCATGCATTTTTATCAACGCGCTGCATCCAACACAAGCCACACAATAAGCTTAATCAAACACTCGCGGCTCCGAACTAATCATGAACTAAACTTTTGTTGCAAGCACCAAACCCTTAATGCAAAGTACAACAAGTTTCAAACCCTTTCAGCAAAACCAACCTCACCTCGCTGACTCTTGCTTTCTGGTTACGAACTACACAAAACTGGAGCCTTCTCTGTTATAACAGCTTTCTGATCATAACCGGAAACAAGAAAATGACCGGAAGCCCGCCAAAAAGCCGAGCATGCGCACTCATTTTGCCGCTGTGTCAAAAGTTGTGTCAAAAGTTGACTGGCGAAAAATGTCTGCGCAGGCGCCGCGCAAAAAATCACGTGGTAGGTTTCCGTAAATGTTATTGGTTCTCGGTGAGAAAATGCTCTCTAGAAGGAAAGAGAAATGGCCGCCGGTTAAGAGTTGACAGACTTGTGGTTTTCTTACCTTTTTGAGAGATCAAGGCTTGTTTTATGGCCGATTTCAAGCGGACCTTATTCTATGGAAAATATTCCGTTGGGACACCGTTTAGCAAGTCGCTTCCAGCCTGTAGTCGGGTACAAATTGACGTCTTGACATGATGTCTTCGCCAGAAAGGGCTGCGAAAAAGGTGAGTTATTTTTGCGTTTTTTGATAGTGACAGTCTCTTGCCACGTGGTACAAAAAGATATTATAAAGGAACGAAAGAATGATTCTTGAGCTTTGTGTAGATATATGAATTAGCTTGTACCACGTGGCAGGGAAAGTGCATTGTTGTGTGACATGCAGACTATTTTTGCATGTTTTATCTCGGATTGCAATCGGCGACGCGACCTGAAGATCGATGATTCGATAAAGTTAAATTTCTATACAGACTAAAGACAAACTGTGATCGTGAGATTGAGAAAATTTTCCAGCCATTGAAGATAGTGAATACCTTATTTCATGCATTTTTTCGACACGAGCTTAAATTTCGCGATGTTGTTGTTTGTACAGGCAGCTATTCAATAGAATGTTGCAGTAAATTCGGTGATAGGTGTGTTGGTGCTACGTAATTGTGACATTTTGATGCAAGCTGAAAGCTCATTTTCTTCACCCAAGTTAAGCTTCTACATGACTTTAAGCATAATTTGCAGATTTACACGTTATTTGTTTCCTAATTTTTGCGATCTTTATTTCCTTGTTTTATATCTCTGACAGCAAATTTTTAGCAAGTACATTTTTACTCTCTGCTTTAAACATTGCTTGATGAGCAAGCCAGAACCATGCAATACTTCTACAGTGTTATATATATATATATATATATATATATATATATATATATATATATATATATATATATATATATATATAACTTCAAATTTCTTGTGTGGAACGGTTTTCAGAGAGCGCTCAACTTTTTAGGAGCAGTATTAAATTATTCAAAAAGGTTCCAGGCTTCAAAAGTATTTCATCGATTTAATGCGACAGGTCTGTTTCGTATAGTCAATGGATGACCACACTCTTCAAGCAATTTTATTCGATAAAATATATATATATATATATATTAATTTTTAAGTTGGTTTAAGTCATCAGTCAATTCTTTATTTGCTGCTATCATGCTATCATCACACTAGTAGTGTAACCCTAAAGGAATTTATTTTATTTTCATTCTGAAACATTTTTATATCCCCATTCCTTTTTTCTTGGGGCCCCTCCCTTATACACCCATCTGTCAGCTCTGATCTGTTTTCAGTGCATAAGAATATACTCTTCTTACAGTTATTCTAGTCATGGAGCAAATTACAATATTACAGGCCCAACACTGGCAGTCACAAATTTTCATGCACTTGGCATTCAAACTTGATTTAAATACTTTTTAATAACTTTTATGATTTCTGCTTTTCCTAAATTGTTGCCTTTGCACCAGAAATGTTGGGGCAGGGTAGAGTTTCTGATAAGTGTGCACTTTTTAGCCCAGGATTGTAGACTATTTGTACCGTGTTTCAATTAAAGGTATTTAGAAGGCATTTTAGTTCTAACATCATTCTTGTCCAAAATTTTAGTCTTTATAAATGCTTTCAAAATGTATCCTGTCTCAGATCTTACCACATTACACCCTCCTTTGTTGATCAGAATAAAAAATGCTTTCTTGCCTCAGTTTTGTTTCGAATGTTGTTAGTTATACAAAGGTTGATCCAAGAGGTACTTATTGATTAATTAACATGTGTATTATATGCTTTTTTTTCAGACCAAGATGAAACAGTTCTCATGGGAGGCTAGGCATAAAAAAAATGGAAACACATGTTGGCAATAGGACATTATTTACGTTGCATGGTGATGAATGTACACATATGAAAGGACAATATTTTGTGGAGAGAATACAAATAAACATGATCTTTGCAGCAGCACTTCATATCTGGTTGTTATTATTATGGGGGAGGGGGTGACTCCTTTACTGCATGTTTGTCAAGACCACTGCAATTCAGATGTAAGTTAATTGTAACTGAGTCTTGATAATGGGGTGTTCACCTGCATGCCAGCAAGTGTATTTAACAATGAGTTTGCAAACTTTAGCTCTATAGTGAACTAAAGACACTTGTAATGGAATCAAATCATGATTGGAATTGGTTTACTTCTAACAACATTGTGGTATTTTAGGATTTTGCTCAATTAAATGTTTTTCAATGCACCCAGGATTGTTTACTTGCACATGTCAGCTGTGATGACATTTTACAATGTGGTTGTTTAGTTTTGAACTGAGTAGGTGCAATAACAGACAAGCTTGCTGTAGCTGAATTATTTGTACCTGTTATTATATGGTTACTAATAGCACGACACTCTGCAAGCCAGACCTTCATGTTTAACAGTCTCAGCATCCAGTGTAAACATTGCATAAGCCTTTCGGTGAGTTGAATAGTATTGAAAGGACTCTTAAGTAGCACAAATAGTGTACTGGACTGGCAAGTCTTAAACTTTAGCAGCAACAAAACAGTTGGGCATTTATCACATTCCTGGAAACCAGGTTATATGCCTTCAAACATAAATCATTCTCAAAGCTCTTTGGGACTCTGTGCTGTCCTTGAAGACTACTGCTAATTATTGATGTTCACAATAATCTTGGAGAGGCCATGGTGCACCTGCAGTTTTAATTTCAGCGATCTATAACTAATGTTCAAGCAGTTGCAGTTTAGTGCAAAATAATGATTAATATGCCTTCTAACAGCCAATTAGAATCGAAGTAGAATAGGCATAACCAGAGATTTAAGATTTTCAACCAAGAAAAGGGTTGCCCTTGAGTAAAAAAAACTAATGACAACAAACAACTGTTGTTAGAATGTGAGAATCTGAAAACATTTATTGTTATTCTTTACTCTAATTTCTTTTAATACATTTATAAGATTTTTCTAGAGGTACACAATGCAGGCACCAACTCCACCCCAAAGTTATGCACTTCTTTTAGCCGTGGGTCAGGCACGATATTATTCTGCAATGCAAAACACAGTCTCTTTATAGGGGTATATTTCTTTGTGAACTTGCCATATTTTAAACTAGTGTTGACACCGATTAAAAATGGCATTACATTTTCCTTGACCAGCTGTTTTCCCGACTGCAGCAGAATTCGTAAGAAATCAATTATTTGGACAATAAAATGCTCCATTTAAGCTTACAACCATGTCCCATGTGCCAAAAATCCATCTAACGAGCGATTTCAGACTAAATAAACGTAGAGCTCGTTTTATATCCGACGCCAAACGTCTTCGGTCTAAAGTGAAAGAAACTATGTTTTAGGAAATGAAAAATGCTAAAACGAGTCTCAAAAGAAACAAGTTATAGGCGGCGAACACAACAACAAATGGTTCTATACATCCACAACCGACCTTGTATCAAACTTATGGCCCTTAAATTGTTCTCGTTCCTTTTAATTCTGCGTTTCTTGTCAATCTAACAGTCAACACCACCCACGAGAAAGAAAGAACTCCAAGAAATATTTTAGTAGGCATCTTGAATTCAAGAGCGTGATCACGTGGTCGCGCGTCAACCAATCAGACATTTTTCGCCAGTCAATGTCAAAAGTACGTTCATTCCACGCGCACGCGCTTTGGTTGTTCGTTGCTTGTGCGCGCGCTTCACGCTGCGCTTCACGTGCGCATCTTTCCGTTAGCTTTTTGTATGGCGCAACGCACATGTTCCTGCACACTGAAGAAGGGATATGCCCGAAACGTTTGGCTTTTACAAACTATTCATGCTCTTCATGCTTTCTTTGGTCTACGACGGCACACTGATTTTAATAAACTGAAACCTTCTCTTGCGTTTAAAATTTTTGACTCGATGATCTCACCAATTTTAACCTACAATAGTGAAGTTTGGGGTGCCTTTGCGAAATCAGATTTTAAGTCGTCGGACAGCTCCGCAATTGAAAAAACTCATTTACAATTCTGTAAACGTTATTTAGAAGTTCATAACAAGGCATCCAATATTGCATGTAGAGCTGAACTGGGTAAATTCCCTTTGATCATTGATATAAATAAAAAGATACTTAAATACTTAAACTACCTCCGAGAAAAGGAAGAAAGCTCTATAGTCAAACAATCTTTAAAAATATCGATTGACCTTCATTATAACGGTCATAATAGTTTTTACTCTAGTCTCACGAAAATGACTGACTATTACAATTTCTGTGACTTTAATTGTAATTCATTGAATGAAGGTAAAATCAAACAATATGAAGATCTCATGAAAAAGAAATATCTCTTACTGGAACCAAACCCTTCAACATTCGCAAAAACTTAGTTTTTATTACACATTCAAAAAGAATTATAGCCTTTCTGCCTACCTAGATCTAACAAGAAAGAACCCATCTAGAAAATCATTAGTAAAACTGAGAATTAGCAGTCATAAACTTCGGATTGAAACAGGTAGATACGACAAAATACCTCGTGATGAGAGGTTATGTAGTCTCTGCAATCGTAACAAAATTGAAGATGAAACTCATTTTTTTCTTGATTGCCCGAGCTATTCTTCGCTAAGAGACAGGTTCTTTTCTAAAATAGAACCTAAAATCCCATTTCTACGACTATTATCACATGAGACCTTATTGTCACATCTAATGAATTGTACTGATTACTTTCTAAATACTGATTCAATTAATTTCATTCATCTCGTCATGCTTTGAACAGAGAGACAAACTAGTTACAATGGCTACCTCTCTGAATGGTTAAAAATAAGAAATGGTTGTAATCGCTTTAGTTATTTTAATTAAGTAAGAAATTAATAATTAAATTTTAGTGGCTTTTGCAATACTGTAATACTTTGTTATAGTCATGCAAATAAAGCTTGTTGTTGTTGTTGTTGTTGTTAACTCGCGTATTAACTTTTCGTTCTTGCTAAGATCTGCTTTCCCCCCATAGTCATAACCTTTGCAAAAATACATGTATCTGTGTTAGGAGGCACCGTCCTTAAGACACAAATCGCTGATTTTGCTACCCAGTTTAAGACAGAAATTTGTCAGAGCTTTCTGATACATTTAACCCAAAATTATACTCTGTTTTAGACTGGAATGGAGTAAGGTTAAACTGTTTTTTACTTTCATGCATTGACAATTAAACCACTCTATAGCTTTATTGAGTGGTTGAGCTGTTTGCGGTGATTACGTACACCCCTACCCCGAATAAGACACTGAAATTGACGAAATCGATACACCGTTTAAGACAAAAACCTTCTGAAAACCACACCCTATTGGACCGCACGTCCGGGTACGGCACGTCCGGGTTAACGTCAGATAAGGGAATACCCCTTCCCGGGCACAAGCCTTATTTGATTCAATACTGGTAGTCAGGGGGCTATACTTCACGGAATTTTTTCCCTTTCTCTTAATTGTATACTGTAAAATAGTAAGTAGAAGTTCATGGAACGGAATTTACCCAAGCGATTGGCCAAAACTCACTCAATTCACTCACTCAATTAAAACTAGTTGTCACAAGAAATAGTAACGTTTGCTATAAGATAATTTTATTGACAAAATAATGTTGTTATTCAGGATTACAACATGGTGTCATACATGACGCTGAACCATATGGACTACCACTGGATTTCACTATCTTACCACAGAAACTCAAGGCAGTTGGTATGAAGTTTATTAAAAAATTACTACCATTATCAAATTCTTTGTAACCTCTCCGGTGGTTGTTGCTCTAGCTATAGACAAAACTCAATTTGCTTTATTTTTTAGAATTATTTATTTATTTATTCATTTATTTATTTATTTATTATTTTTGGATAAATTTGTCTCTTTAAGAACAAAAGATGTTTCGGGCTCCTGGTTTCGGTTTTTTCTGAAACCAACATCCGTTGTAAAACTGTACCTTCTTGTAGGAATTTTCACGATATGAACATAACAAGATCAGAAGTGCTCAAATTCTAAGTTTATTGGTCACTGTGTAACTGTAATTGAATCACTCTTAGTTTAATAGTGACTCCCATATACCCAGAGGCATACAAGATGGTACGCAGTGGGCTGAGGTTTGGCTAGCTCGTGAATGCACTCTAAGGTTTGGCGGCGTGCGGGATGAGGTCAAGGTTCTAAGCGAAATGCAGGATAGCAATACGGGGTGAACATACCATGACAGTGTGTGTGTGGGAAGGGGGGGGGGAGGGGGGAGTGAGCGGGTACCGGGTGCGCGGAAAGCCCGGACGGAAACGGGATCATAAACAGCAAATGCAGTGACGACCCATACTGACTCTCTACACAGTGTGTTTGACACTTCCGGGGACCTTCACCTTCGGTTTCATGCTGACTCATAGTCAAGCTATGATTGTGAGAAAAGAAATTTAGTTTATAAATTAAAGCATGGCTGATTCCATTTGTTTAATATTATTTTGTGACAGGATACTCAACACATATGGTTGGAAAGTGGCATCTTGGGTTTTTCGAATGGGCGTACACCCCAACGTACCGTGGCTTTGATTCATTTTATGGATTTTACTTGGGCGCTGAAGATCACTTTAAACATACTGCTAACAAGAATGGGATTCTTGATCTACGGAATAACATGGAGCCTGTCAAAGATAAGGAGGGAATTTATTCAGCCAGGCTTTTTGCCGAGGTTATTTGACTTTTAACCTTTCACTCCCAGAGTCAGCTATGCAGAATTTAAGGTGATTCTAACTTCGGAGTCTGTGGATGAAATCCTATGGTGTGACCATTCAAATGAAGCCTCGTTAACAGTACTTTCACGTGGTACCACTTATATTTAAGTTTTTTTACAAAATGAAATTCGAGATTTGTCTTGAATTTTGATTTTAGGCACGCCTGGGAGTGAAAGGGTTAAATAATTTAATGTGATGATTCTTCACTATCGTCTGTGACCTTGCCGTGGTTTTATCAAAAAAGCATGAGTGTTTCATTGACGCCAAACAGCTATTCGTCGGTCGGTTGGTCTCTGGTACTGATGCTGGATTAGCAATTCTTTGTCATTTCTCATGCTAAAAGAGTCAGATGGTGGAAAGCAGAGGTTTCACAAGCGTGCTGATGTAGAGTAGTCGTCAGGCTGATCAACGAGAAGCGTAAGCGCTATAAGTTCGCGCGTGTTCATCGAGTAGCGTAAGCACTAAGTTCGCGGGTGTTCCTCTGGCACCCAAGGTAATAGCAGCGTAACCTGTGGCAAATTCTGACAAGAATGCCAGATCTCAGGTTGGGTGACGGGCTATCCGCCTGTTCCTTAAAAAGGTAATTAATTAATGTAACGGAAACCTGAGGCCTTATAAGGGATGGTACGCAGCTCTTACAAGGTCTTCTCTGATTTGCTGAGAAAACAATAGAACAAACAACAAAACAATGTTCCCTGGCCCTGAAAACAATAGAGCTGCGTGCTACCATGGTCCAATGAAATTAGAGGTTGTTAAGAGCTGCGTGGTATCTGCCTTATAATTATGTGCCACTTGGCACGAAGAAGTTAGGTGAGAGGTAATGATCACAGCGATTTCCTCTGGTAGCATCTATAAAGTTTTGCCAAAATTGATGCAACTCATTTTTGTTTTAATGTTTTTCTTTTTCTTTTGGTCACTGCAGCAAGCACGGAATGTCATCCTATCCCATAATGCCTCGACACCCCTGTTCCTGTATCTTCCATTTCAAACTGTTCATGGACCAATGCAAGCACCTCAAGAATACGTCGACAAGTATCAATTTATTAAAAACGAGACTAGAAGGTATTATGCTGCAATGGTTGATATTGTGGATGAAGCAATAGGAAACGTTACCCAAGCAATGAAGCACGCTGGGTGAGTAGCTAAAGCTTGATGCATATACCAAAGTAGCACAAAATGGAGGAAAAGTTAAAAATTAAAACCCTGTATCTTTTGATTGGATCGTTATAATTTTAATTTTTTCTTCAGTTTTGAGATATTTAATGGCATGTAGATATTCCATAGCTCAGTAAAAAGTTAATTTGGCGCTTATTTTGTGACGTCAGTTGCCCCACAAAATGCCAAACTTTGAAATAAAAAAGACATGACTTTTTTTGGAGTCACAAGTTTTTACTATATTGCATGTGGTAAAATGTCAGATTGAGTCCCTTATAAAACAAAAAGTTATATGAATCCCAGCATTTTTGCTGTCGCACATGCCAAGCGTGTTCAGGCACATACTCGATCGTGGGGACCTCCCTTGCCTTACCGTGTGGTTCAATGCTCGTTACTTTCTAAGTTGTATGTTGTCATTCAATACGGTAAACGACGGTACGAAATCATGTGCGCAATCCTTACTTTGCTTTCCTTTTAGTCTCTGGGACGATTCTCTGTTGATTGTCTCCACTGATAATGGCGGCATCCCTGCTCATGGTGGATATGACTGGCCCCTCCGTGGACACAAAGGCAGCCTTTGGGAGGGAGGGGTCAGGGGTGTGGGCTTTGTTCATGGCAAAATGCTGCAGAGAACTGGGATCAAGTGCAAAGAACTGTTTCATGTGACAGACTGGTACCCAACTCTCCTCTATCTAGCAGGTGAATTTATTTCGTTTCTTCCATTTTTCATTAATAATTTTAATACACGTCCTATTGATTTTCATTCCCAGAGGTGATTTTGTCATACAACCAGGATTTACAATACAGTGGAACTCCTACACAACGAACCCTTTATGGTGAATTCCCCAGTGTAACAAACACCGTTCTTCAGTCCAACTAAAGTTACAGAAAAGTGTTAGGAAGAGAACCCCAGTACAACAAAGCCCTTATTATAACGAACACCATTTAGAAGCCTAAACTAAAATTTACCCTGATGTAACGAATAAATGTTATGTTAAATGCGAAACAGATCAACATAGATGCACATGGAGGCCCGAGATCAAGAATTTTATTTCATCGTTAAAATCTGGTTGGCAATTTGCACGATTAAATTAAATGGAATGCTGAGTGTTGCAACAGAAACACTTATCTTTAAGCGTAATAATTATTAGCCAAACCGCCAGGGAAGATTCTGGTTGTTTTACTACAAATTCGTTAGAGGGGGCAGGGGCGTAGCCAGCCATTTTTTCCCTTTAAGCCCGGCCCGAGATGTAAAGCGAAAATTGCGTCTATCAACTTCTGTTGGAGGTCAACTTAGGAAGAGGCTATACCAGTTTTACCGCCGACGATCAATGATCTAATCCTTTGCATTGTAAAAAAAACACAGCTGATCTCTTTTACTTGACAGGTTTTGAATTTTAATAGAAAATTGTTAATACCAGTTAAATAAACAGGCTACGTTGATGAAGAATGTTGTGGTCAGCAGGGTTTTCGATAACATTTTAAAGTACCAGATTCATAGGTGAAACGCACGAACTTCTAGTGAGGTCTGGGGCATGTACCCCGAAAATGTTTTGAAATTGTACTCTCTGTAACGCCATTTCGTGCGTTACCTGGACCGGTAGTAGTTAACCGGGAAGGGCTTTCAAAGCATTAAAATGCTCGCAAAAAAATAAATGATGATTTCATTACAAATGACATGAATGGTCATTCTTTTCAGGTTGTATGAGTTACACACGTAAGCAAAATAAGGCTCAACTCTGTCTTTGATAAACAAATACAACATCTTAAAAAATGTAAAAGGCGTTCTCTGGTTTAAAAAGTTTAAGAGAGATATAAGCTTTCGGCTATTATACTATAGCCTTTAACGAATGTAAAAAGAAATGAAAGCGCAAGATTGGAAATATATGCAAGGAGGGTGTGAAAAGATTAAACACAAGAATACAATAGAAGTGTAAAGAAGCTAAAAATGGACAAAAACGGACAAAATAAGAATTACAATAAGATAGAGTATTGTCTTGGTAGCGGTTTGGAATTATTGTCTGCGCCGACAGTTTTGGCAGTATGCCAGGATTCTAGTGTTCTTCGAATACGGTAATTGCCTTTGTCTATCACGGTAGCGCCATCAAAATCAATTGAATGATTGTTTTGCCAAGCATGGTTGGCAATGTTCGAGCCTCTAGTATAATTTTTAAGATTTCGTTGATGTTCCTTTCTTCGGGTTTTAAGACATCTGCCAGTTTCTCCTACGTAACTCCAACAGCAATCAGCGCACGGGATTTTGTAAACAACATTGCATTGTAGATCCAGGGGCTGCCTAAACTTAGGAGAAGGGAATTCTTGTTACAGGGTTTTAGCTGGTTTGCTTACTACACGGATGTAATTACGAAGTAATCTGGTTCAGTCAATCCGCGGATATAGGGAAGACATGCGAAATCCCGTGCGCTGATTGCTGTTGGAGTTACGTAGGAGAAACTGGCAGATGTTTTAAAACCCGAAGAAAGGAACATCAACGAAATCTTAAAAATTATACTAGAGGCTCGAACATTGCCAACCATGCTTGGCAAAACAATCATTCAATTGATTTTGATGGCGCTACCGTGATAGACAAAGGCAATTACCGTATTCGAAGAACACTAGAATCCTGGCATACTGCCAAAACTGTCGGCGCAGACAATAATTCCAAACCGCTACCAAGACAATACTCTATCTTATTGTAATTCTTATTTTGTCCGTTTTTGTCCATTTTTAGCTTCTTTACACTTCTATTGTATTCTTGTGTTTAATCTTTTCACACCCTCCCTTGCATATATTTCCAATCTTGCGCTTTCATTTCTTTTTACATTCGTTAAAGGCTATAGTATAATAGCCGAAAGCTTATATTTCTCTTAAACTTTTTAAACCAGAGAACGCTTTTTACATTTTTTAATATGTCTTATCCTGGTTACAGTTCAATTTTTAAATACAACATCGTCCGTTTTATTTACACTTCAGAAAATAATTATTTCGTGGTAAAAGTACTGGACCTTACATTTCAAACGACCGGACGTTACGCCCGGCCTACAGCCTCAAACGGAATCCATGGCTGATGATCAGCATCCAGGACCAAGATCATGAGCTGACTATTACTAAATATCTCTCACTAAAGTGCAGCCCCTCTTGTCTTCTTTGCACAGGAATCTCTGATGACTTTCTCGGGGTCAACAGGCATCTTTTTGTACGCTTGCATAAGAGCCACTCTGTCAGCATAGTAGATCGCGTGTATGTTTTCACTTTTCTCACGCTGCTGAATCAGATCTCTCCTGTTGCAGCGTACACTGGCATGGTTAGGAGAATAATGAGCACGGTGGCGACGCTCGGGTAAAGGTCTTCACTTGTGCAGGTTATTGTGTCCTGTAGGTTCTTCCGCTTGTCCCCCTCGCCAAGAGCCCAACTCGCTTTATGCCGTAATCTGTTGTGTATGAAAGATTCGCATTCTCTGCTAAAGGTGTACTTTGTTCTATTGCCAAATGAAGGAATTTATTTGGTTCTTTTGCTAACTGACTCAAAACAATTACTTGGTTTTCGTTTGGGGCATATCCTCTCTCTATGAAAATTACGAAAGCACAACTGTCAAAACCAAGGGAAAAAACGTCGGCCTTTTCTTTGTTTGGAGCACAATCTATTAGCACTTTTAACACATATTGTTTTGAAAGTCAAGGCTTCAAACGCTTTTAAGGTGAGGATTAACTGTACAAGAATTACATCGAAAACAGTAGAAGAAATAATAGTAGCCTTTGGCTTTTGAAAAAAAATCACAGAAATTCCTGTTAAGCCCGGGCTTAATGGCTTAAAGGCTAGCTACGCCCCTGGGGGGATTTCGTTTATAACGATCTCCTGCCTTGTCAAGAACACATTTTCTAAGTCCCTTTGCACTTCGTTATATTCACTGTGTCAAAACATCATCAAACAAACAATTTAGAGACGAGAACTAAAAATAAGGTTTTTACTTTCTAGGTATCAAAGAGGATTCCTCTGTTCCTGCACTGGATGGTTTCAACATATGGCACAGCATATCTGAAGGTGCTCCTTCACCCAGAACAGAGATTCTACACAACATTGATTTGTCTCCAAACTGCAGCGACTGTGCTAAGGAAAATGATTATAATGGGATTGCAATTCGTGTTGGCGACATGAAGCTGTTGATGAGCGTACCCAATCTAACCTGGTACAAGCCACCAGAATTGTTTTCTGGATTTACGGATCAACTGGATAAGGTAGTTGGTTTTTCTGATATTCATACTTGAATTCCGATCTTGTTCAGATTAAAGTCGCTAACTTAATCACTCCTCAGTCCTGATTTTGTCCCAGTTAGGCTGTTCTCCATGCACTGGATGCGGCAGTGGCACGGTTGTTGTGTTGGTGAGCATATTAGACATGTTACAGGTGCACCCAACTGTTCGTTTCGGGGAATATCTGTTCGGAAGGCCTAAATCGGCTGAGATATTCAGATTTAACTCCAGTGAAAATTAGGGATTTCTTTGGCGAAACCTCACTTCGGACTTTCGTAAAAAGAGGAATTATCAATTCCTGCTGTTTTCGGAGAGACAAACATGTCGTTCAGAGTGTAACATACGGTCAGCTAGCATTTTCGGAGAGCTATCATTAACTCGGAAATTCGGCGGATAGGATTCTGTTTCCTAAAAATTTCTGCGACCTGAATTTTCACCTAAAAATGCCGAACAGATCAACCTGTATAGCTTACACACACAAATTGCCTTTACAGCCTTTAAAAAGCTCTGAAACAATCTTCGAAAGCAGAAAACGAAAATTGAAGTAAGTTACTAAAATTTTCCCTTGATGTTAGACAGGTTTTCAATCGAAATATCGGAGGGTCGCTAATAACAACACAAAAAAAATTAACCCGCGAAGTTTTATACTATTTATACAGTTCATACTGTTTCACATGGAAGATGTGCGTTTAATAACTGCTCAGCAACAACAGACATAATAAAAACAGTTAGTGACAATGATTAAGTATAGAATTATATGATCTACATATAATTCTATCTTTATCCGCAGTTCAAATATATGAATTTCGTATATTAACATTCATTTATTCTCCATCTACGGAATAGCTCAGTTGGTTAGAGCGCTGCACCGGTATCGCAGAGGTCATGGGTTCGATTCCCGTTCAAGCCTGAATTTTTTCAGGTTTGTTCTTTTCAACCGCTTAGGTTGAAACCTTCACTGCGATGATCTACATATAATTGTGTCTTTATCCGCAGTTCAAATATATGAATTTCACATATTAATATTCATTGATTAAGTATGTACATTCGTAATAAATGACTGAAAAAGTAGAAAAACCTTTAAAGATTTTAGTTACTTGTGCACTATTCACAAGCTGTTGTATACGTTATATTGACGCTGACCGGATATCGAAAGCTGCAACTATGTGAGTGAATTGCATTTCTTTACTATATAATCAATATACATTATCAATATATGTACTTTTATCAACAGAAGTTTGATGACACTATAAAAGTTGCTCTTTACAACATTACCACTGACCCAACTGAGCACATAGACCTCAGCATGAAGCTCCGGGATGTGGTGAAGAAGTTGCAGGACAGAGTGCAGTATTACATGAAGGGGTTAGTTCCTTCTGGAAAGAAACCTGCAGATCCGAAGGCACTGGAAATAGCGCGTGAAAAAGGGTGCTGGGGCCCCTGGAGAAGCTAAAGCCTTTCAGCAGTGAAGCATATGGATTTAATTCCGTTTTGGTAAAAATCTGCGAAGTCACACGCAACTAATGACGAGAAACGCAGTGATTAGAACTCAAAGGTTTCAGTTTTGTTCTGGCTGGGACACAGACCATGCCGGTCTAATTCTAACCTAATTCTGTGAAATAATGAAGGTATTTCGCGTTTAGTGTGTAATAATGAGAGAACAATGTATAATGTACACATGAACGAATAAATAATAATAATGAAAACATTCATACAGCGCCTGATCCCAAGTTTAAAGTTTGGAACGGCCCTTATACCTCACCGAAGAAAAGGCAGAAGGTTCTTCAAGCTGGGAGAATAAAGCGGTGAGCGAGTGAGGGATGGGGGGAGCGCAATGGAAAATATATCAAGTCCCCTGGCAAAGACATCCCGTCATATCGTGACATGTTAAAGTAAGTCATAATGAAAAAACACCCTGATTTGACTGGCACAGTCAATAAGCTGTTTTATTCGTCAACATTTTTACAGATCATTTCAAGTCATCACAATGACCTGATGTCGTGATTAGGTTTTTAGTCATTACTAATATTTACAAGTTCATTATTTTACAGTTGAACAGTTACCGTCTCACTCCTCAAAATTTAAGTAAAGGGAACAAGAAAGTTCTTCTCAAGTTCTTTCATTTGATAGTTAAGATTTCTTTCACTTGAAAGTTAGAATCACCCTTTACATCACATAAACAGCAAATCAGAAAAGTACTTTCAAAAGCTTTCATTTGAATGGCCACTTATATTTCATCAACGAAATCTAAAAGTGGAACTAATAAACAGCACCAAAGGAAACTCAATACTGCTCAATAGCTTTCCGTTGAATCGTCACACTTTATGATTCTACTCGCAGACTAAAACGTTAGAACCACGGCGACCTGTATAGCATAATTAACCCAGCAACACCACAGGAAAGTAATGCTCAATAGCTGTCATTTGAATGTTCACACTTCAGGATTTTATCCACAGGCTCAAAAGTTAGAACCATCTTGTTCAGCATAATAAACAGTACCACAGGAAAGTACTGTTCAATAGCTGTCATTTGAACGGTCACACTTTTGGATTTCATCCACAGACTCAAAAGTTAGAACCACGTCACAGGACTCACGTTGGACTCTGGGAGTGAAAGGATTGACAAATAATCCACCAAATGAAGCTGCACGTGACCTCATAGCCTGCACATCGAGTCCGCGGCTGTGAGCTCAGGTACGACGAGTTTTGTTTTATTCGGTATAAAAAGTCTTGCCATCTTAAAGGGCGGGTCAGAAAGTTAGGTACGTTTTATATACACAAACATGGTAGGAGTTTTAATTAAAGCTATTCAGTTAATCTAGGACCCAGAGTTGTTAAATATTCTTGCATACTTGTAGAAATAATTTCATCTGGACCTGACTGAGTGATATCTAAGAAGTTGCAGTTTTGAGGTTCGAGAACTATTTCAGTAATTACAAGTATGTATTTTACACCTTGAAGGGGCTATGTCAAGCAAATTGTGCTGGTATTTTGTGAAAACTGTGCCAAAAATATGACTCGGTGTCCTCGCTGGCTCTTGTATTAAAGTTGAGAGAGAAAGGCAGCATGGAAATTTTTTGAGGGGATAGCAAACCACGAAAATTAAAATTTTGTCCTAGACTCATTAGCAAAAGTTGAAATCTATCACCTACCGTTTTCGTCTTTCAAGTTGAAATCTATTTCTATTTCGGTGTTTCAAAAACTAAGACCAGAAGATCTTAAATCCAAAGCGTCCCTCTTAAGAAACCACATAAACTGAAACGGGTCCAGTAGATGTTAGCCCCCCCCCCCTCCAACTACGCAGTCGTTTTCAGGGGAGTATTGTCCGACTTCCCTAAAAACGAAAAAACGACTGCCTGGGAGACTAAGTAGCTGTGTTTTCGGTGGGATTTATTAGTTACTAACTATTGTAACAAATTCGAGACAAGGGGTCTTAGGCCTTTTTGAGAACTGTTTGGGACAACTATTTCCATCCTGTAATACCAATGTCCTACTGTTGGTGATTGTGTCTTTAAACAAAACTGCCCATTATAGTCTAAATAGCTGAGATAATCCTTTAAAAGAACCCCTACAGTAACTAGAACTTAACAAACCAGGTTTGTCCTCAGGCATTTACTTGCTAGGGTGAGCGTGATTAAGGTGTTTGGGACAAGTAAGGAGTCGGCCAGTTGGGAGTTGACGTCACGAATTCGCACCAAAATCGGATGAATGGAAATCGAGAGCCTGGGTACTAGGATGAATTTAAAGACAGAGACATGGGCTGCTGGCAAGGGACATCTTAGCTGATCAAAAACGCTCCAAAGTTGTTGTTATTTCCTACATCACGAAACAGTTCACCGACTCTCTTGTTTTGTGGAATTCCTTTGAGTTTTACCTGAACAAATATTTCAGTTCCATCAGAAATCTTGGCTAGACCGGATAGATTAACCTCATAATTTGCATTGTTGGGCGCAGACGAGAACAAGGTCTTTCTCTCTTCAGCCTTGCTGTGGTGCGTCTTAATAAAAACCTGCTGGATGTACATTGTTTCTACCCTCAGGTTGCAGTAAACGTGGTACGTGCCGCCTCGGAAAATTATGACACGTCTTCTGTTCTCTAATATAACTTTGCCATTGTTACTGAAATATCTTTGCCATGAAACATTCCACGAACCTATTTAAAAAAAAAAACCGAAAATTGACACGCTAGACCAAAAGTGACTCAGATGAGTAATAGAATTTAAAAAACAGAAGTTATAATAAACACTGTACATCTCCCCACCCGATGGAAAGATGTGGAAAGTGCGGATATACCTAAGTATTCTTTAGCTCTCCTTCTGCCGAGTCCTTTAATAACTATTTCAGTTCAGTTATAACAGCTTATTCGAAATATCAGTCTCCCCCCCCCCAAAAAAATACTAATGCCACTCAGTGAGGAGAATTTGCATGCTGGTAATGGGGCTTCAAAACCTCACAGTACTGAATCATCATTACCACCCTCTGAGAGAAGAGTGGTAAATCTGTTGCACCGAGGAGAGGATGGGAAAGGCAGATATCACCTGATCAAAGAAAGCGAGTATCTTAAGAGACAATGCTTAAACCTACCGCCTGAAGGAGACGTCGTGGGGATAATTTCACCCGCGGGAACTCCATAGACGTGGATAAAATCTAAATAAAAATCACAAGAAAGTCATATCAGATTTTGTCTAACAAGGGAAAATGACTTTGAAACCATATCAATAGCAGTCTGGCTATCTGCGAATCAGCGTATACGAGGTGCTCCTTTGTAAGCTGTGGGATCTGCGAGTTTGCTTGATTTCCAAATATGGAAAGCGATTTCGGAACGACTTTTTCATTTCTGGAAACTTCCGGTCGTTTCTGCAAATAATATTATTATTATGCCCATCCATTTTCAGAAAAAAGACAGCCTTGAAGGAAGTATCATTTGCAACTGCTGTTAGCCTGGTAAGAAAGAACCAATGAGAGCACGGGATCTCTTATATCTGGGGGCTATATAGGTAACAGAAACTCGCGTTGTTTTGTACCTCTTTTACGCTCTGGCGCTAAACAGTTTCTTATCCTGGTGCAATTGGGGGTGTTTTCTGCAATGAATATCAAAGTACCAATAAAGGAAAATATTAATTGAAAAGTTAATCAGCAAACAAATAGATAAATTCAGCAAGCAAGTAAGTACATAACTGAACAAGTGAAAATATGAATAGCAAGCAGAATATTATTTACACAGGCCTTTTGGGGAGTTTTAGGGATCACTTGACAAAGCGTTTTTTTTTTTAGAATGAGGAGTGATCACGACTACAAAAAAAACTAGCATGCTATACTAATCTCAATAAACAAGAGGATCCTGACTGATGAATGCCCTTTCATTATCACAATTACCAGCTGAACCAACTGCCTCTTGACCGGATAATCTTCGTCTCAAATACAACAAATTAATTTGATTTTCATCCTCACAGCGATGGGATAACATCAGAAATCCCACGGTATTTGCTTACTTGTTTCCATGAAAAGCTGCAGGAAATATCCTTTTTCAGGTTGATCTGCATAATTTTTATCTTCCTTAGACAGGGTTATTTTGGGTGCGTTGCAGTGGTCGGATCAATAAGAAAAAGGTTTCAAAAAATGTTGACATGCTGGAATCAGTAAACGAGCCCCACTGGTCTTGTTACTGCCACAAAATTTTCACTTGATGTTATCAAATGTTTCTAGTCGTAATTTTTAGAGCGTAGAAAATAAGCTGATTTATTTTGAATTGAAGCATTGAGAGTTTTACATTTTTATGGTACAAATATGGGGTGCTGGCCATGCGCATTGAAAGAGGCAGTTCCTGGGGTGAAACCCAAGGTATAGCCACGCCGCCGGCACTCCCTGAAACGTGTATAAATCCGTAATCCATACCTTTGGTGTACGTTTTTAAGCAAGTGTGAATTCTATGACACCTGTGCGCTTTATCTGCAATAAAAGGAGAGAATTTTAAAATACCCTGTAAAATGCTGTTTGGAACCTTGCACTGGATTACGTGACGGCTTAAGCTTACGTTAAGGATAGTTCCTTCCTGAAGGAGCTTCATATTACGCGAGGAATCGGTTCGTTTTCCCGTTACTTCGTCTATTATTTCATCAGAGCTACTTTGTACAGCGTAATAAGCATCACAATACGAAGTTATTCTGCTCAGTAGAGTTATTTTATCCACAGTGCAAAGGGAGGTCACCTTGTACAGCATATAATATTAAATAGAAGTTAATAGAGCCTGGAAGGTGCGCGCTTTCTAACCTTGCTTTATTAGAATACAAACCAAAGAAAAGCGTGTTTTATTCTTTTCAAAGAGCGTCCCACAAGGCAAAAAAAAAAAAACATTTTTAACGTATAATTCTCAAAAGCAAAAGAAAGCACTGAAGCAAGCGTAGCTCAACTATTTTGGGATGTGAAACGTGTATAGCTTATTTGGGGGCGGGGGAGGCTCCCATCCTATGCCGGGCACAACGAGCGCTGAAACTCTTTTAAGACAGTCCAAGGTTATGCTTTTCTAAAATAAACGACCAAAGAAACTTAGAAGACCCTTCAAGGATAGACGCTTTTGAGAACTCGTGTAGATCTCGTACCATTTTTCAAGACTGAACCCAAAACTGCATTTTCCACGCCAGTAGAGGGAGATCCAATAAGTCAGAAGATGATCCCTCTAATATTTGGTGATTCTCAATTCATTGATACAAATATAGCATTTCAAATGCCGTTATCGAAACAGGAAGTTTGGAACGCCTTTTTTTCCAATTAACGAATCTCCTTTTTTTCTCCCATTTCAATACCTAAAATTATCGCTTCCTTCCTTCCGTAAGAACTGAATCCTTCATCACCAACAAACCTGCA
Source organism: Siderastrea radians (assembly GCA_964017195.1). Taxonomy (NCBI): domain Eukaryota; kingdom Metazoa; phylum Cnidaria; class Anthozoa; order Scleractinia; family Rhizangiidae; genus Siderastrea; species Siderastrea radians. Next base: position 45,952,803 of record OZ024895.1, read on the forward strand.
AGCAAAATACGTTTCCGCTATTTGCGTTGTTTTGGCGGAAATCTTAGAGTGTAATAAAAGCAATAAAAAGCACGTCGCTGAAAAACAAAGCTGGCAATAAACCAACTTGCTGAAAGCCTCTAAAGAAAATAATAAACATGCTACTCGTATCAAAGTCCCCGGCAATTATCAATTTAGAGGCATCCTTTTCATTTCCTGTTTTTTGCTCCGTCAGGTGATGTTTTTGGGAGTAGGGGAGTTGCACTCCTTTTCTCTTTAAAAACGTCTGTTCTCTGGCTGAGGCTAAATATTCTTACTTTTATCACGAGTTGAGCACCAAATTATTTTAAACGTTCTTATGTTCTCAATGTTGAAAACGAAATGTATTATTTTAATACATGTGCGTTCAGGCACGTTTCTGTAAGTGATATAATAATTTTGGTTCTAATTGAAGTTTGACCAAAACTGTGATCAGTGAACACTACCCCTGACCATTTCGGCTTTTTCTGTAAGGCCATGAAACATCAAGTTAAAATGTTGCATTTCAAAACAAAGCTTTCACTTAATGTGAGCCTTAAGTACGTTCTTAGCGTGTTTTCAGATTTTGGCCATTATTGTCCCAACATTCGTATACAAAACAGAGTGTATAAATACAAGCAAAGCAATTTAAAAATGGCAAGTTAATGAAAATATCAGAACAAGTTAATTAAGCAATTGTAAAGAGTTTTTTTTTTTCAATTTAGTCGATACTTTAAGTTTCTATTTTAAACGATCTGTTTTGCTACAGGGGTATGGACAATAATTCCTACATCACACTGGAACTTGACTTGAACTTATGACTCGAGGTCAGCTCGAGCTGAGCTTGAACTCTAACGCACGGATACTTCGATGCCTCTTTCAGTGGAAAAGCATTTTATTGATAAGCGTAGAAGTTGAGTCAAAGAATCAAGTGCTTAAAATAATGCACAGTAGATCTCTTTTATACTCAATTCTAAAAGCATTATCTTCTATTGTAGTTAGCAATGAGTCCGTTTGTGTAAGGCAAATGAAGATGTAACATCTTGGACAGGGCAATAAAAAAAGAACCAAACACTTTTAAGTGAGTGTCAGCTTTTGCAGCAAGAACAATTGTTTGGAAAATACGAAAAGAATTCATGGCAAAATACGATGCATGGCAAATGCTCTGTTTTCCGATTCCCTGCTGCTATCGCTGAAAGAGATAAAGCGATTTTCTTTTCAATGCTACATATTTTCATGCGTTTTGTGAATGATTTAACTGGGTTAAGACCTTAAACGATGGAATCTGGAAGACGAAGTATCCTTAAAAGAACTCTCTCATTCTATCAAAGTTCAAAACCAAGAAAATGTACATTAGTTAAAATAGTGGAAAATACTCAAGAACACAACAAAGATAAGCTACTATTTCACTTGAATGACCACACCTATAAGACTATAGACTCAAGAGATAGAACCACCTTATACAGTATAACAAACATCACAGCAAAAAACTGCTGCTCAGTAGCTTTCATTTGAGACATCTGAATGGCCACACTTTAGAATTTCATTCACGGACTCAAAATTTAGAAACACCTTGCACAGCACAGAAAAAAAAAACGAAACAAAACAAAAAAAAAAACAGCGCCACAGGAAAGTACTGCTCAAAAGCTTTCATTTGAATGGTCACCGCCAGTTAGGATTTTCATCTGATTCTCACACAAATTACTACGAGACTGGCATGACCAGGAGTTTCTCCTGGTGAATAAGGGATAACGTTTCGATACAAATTTCATGATGTAGCAGTCATGTGAAGTCTTGCTCTCCAGCTGAAATTACAGTGAGTCCGCTAACGATCACTGGCAAATAACGACACGTTTTTATCTCTGGAATGTTGGCGCCTTGTTCACAAAACGGATGTTCCCTCTCCAGTCCAAGGGGGTATAAGTTGGCTCATCTTAATGTAAAAATATCGAAAATCGTTTTTGCATCTAAGAGGTTTCACTTGTTTCTGCAGTGAAGTACTTGCCAAATTTACATTGAAAAGCTTGATTAAAATCAACCAAAATCAATCGTGAATGTGACTTGTTTTAACTCATTGTGACCTCGTTTCTTTCAGCTAGTAACACGTGAAATAGGATGAATCTGTTTGTGTTGAACTTATTATTCATACACGGAAGTGGAGCCTTTATGTTTTCACGCACCAGTGACTGAGAAGCAAGATCACACACGCAATGCGCAGTGTGTGCGTGCTATTTCATTATTAGGTTGGCGATGCTAACTAGGGTATAACTACAAGAAGAAACAAAACTCAACATCTGCTTAGACCTGTTTTATAATCAGGTAGAAGTATATGCGACTAGAAATTTATAAGCACTAACACTTTTGATCTTTAACCGCATGTACGTGAACTGATGTAATATGCTCGAGCACTCACGTTCTGTCTTGTTTTTCTTGACGGTATTGCGCCGGAGTCGGGGGACCTGCAGGGCAGAGAAACAAGATGCCTGTTTAGTAAACATCAATGTGCCCACTAAAGGATCGATTTAAGATGTTAATTTTGAGCGTCTGAGACAAAATTGTGTGAAGCTGTATTGGTCTGCAGTAAGACTTAGAGCAGAAATTTGCGCAAATCCAAATCATGATCACCTTTTGCGCATTAGAAAACTTTCGTTTGATGTTATCCACCTTCGCCTTAGTGAACCAGAGCTCTTTTCTTAAATCATCGTTCTCTCTCTTTGCCTTCGCAAGTCTGCTGGACAACTCTTTCAGCATTCTTCTGGATTCTTCCACGTCTCTTGATAACATTATCACCTTAAATAGGACAAAGATCAGCAACGCCGTAAAAAACAATCCAAGAATGTTCCTCATCCATTCACGGAATTTACTCCGCGGATGCAACATTTCATATCGTGCCTCTGTCATCTCGCTCTGTTTTGATTTCATTGGTAACTGATCCCAGCTGAGTTCGCCTTCTGTCTTTATAGCTCAAGGAAGCTGAACTATTTCATTAAATAACGACACGATATCTCTCGCTACATATTGCTCAGTGCTCACGTGACCAATGTGTTTACGCCATATCTTTCTTGAGTCGTGATTTTTTGGGGGATGCGGACTACATTGAGAAGTTTCTTTTCAAAGAAACTTGCTCCATTTCTTAGAATTCTTTTGCCCTGATATTATTATGCAAAGCGTCCTTTGTTTACCTACTGTCAAAACATTTCAAAACGAAGGAGAGGAGATTAACAGAGATTATGTAACGTACGTGCACTGTCAGTTAGTTCATTCAATTTGCTTTTTCTATTCAGATACTTCTAGCAAAGAGAGTTGCTAAGGAACTGCAATTTGCAAACAGTGTGTTAAGGACTGTACATTTCTGGTTGAGTTCATTTAAGACATTTAATCCTCAATGATAATTAACATATAATGAGCCCACACAAAATGCAATGGCTAACAATACAATGCAGAACAGTACAAAACATATTTTCCATTTCCGTGTACATTCCTTAACCGTGTTTCCTTTTTCATGGACATTGCTATGACCTGGATGGTGAAAATCTTAGTTAAAAGTATGAATGAGTAATTTTGACTTTGTTATCACTATGGATACAAGCCATTTGAATCTCGGTCAAGGGCAACAGTTGATGAGCGTAAAGGGAAGACCGGCCTGGATCTCAGGGACGTTTGGACAGGGGAACAAATCCGCACACGCCACCTAGATTTTTTGTACAACAATAAAGCCAAAGATATACATATATAGTGTGATGGATCAGAGCTTTTGGAATAAACTTAAACAAAACTGACAAGTATTGTGTTTCTGAAATTATGAGAAACAAAATGGAATTTCTGATTATTTCTCTAGATTACCTTTTGAACCCACGTCTCACTTATGAGTTTTGGATAATCAGGGGGTCACGGTGGAAAATCATAGCTACGTTGAAGCCTACGATCGTTACAGGTTACGATCGCTACAGTAAAGTGACACAATACAAGTTAGCATAAATTAAACGCATTTGCCTCCTGACATAGGCTCGATTTCTTTGAGCCTACTCCTCGAACTTCAAATAGAGTTTCCAATGATCCCTAAATGAATTGAAGGAAACCAGTTTATATACGTGTTGATCGATTTCCACAATTTTTCCTTAAAACCATCCAACTGTCGAATGGACGAGTACTTCATTTCGGGCTTAAAATTAACGGATCATTTAAAACTGCCAGTCGTATACTCTGATCCGGAAACTAACTTTAAACCAAACGTGAAACGTGAGTGAAAAAACTTCGATTGATATTTGAAAACTACGAATTTTCGTGTCCTTAATTGCATTAAATAACTCAGACTTCAAGACAGAGAGGAAGGAGGAATACTTGCCTTAAATGTTCTCCTACATTGATAGACGCATCCAACATCGCATGTTGAAAGCCAACAGCTCAAGGTGGACTTCCTTTCTCGGAATGGAACCTGATGCCTAGCATGCCTTCTCAGCTGGTAAAAGGCGCGTGTTTTTGTATATTGCGTGCAATGGAACTGTTAAAAATGGACTTATACAGGCCGTAAATTTCCTTTTCCTTTGCGTATTCTCAAAGTAGTTCGCTTTCAATTTGGAAGGCCTAACAAATAAAGAATGCAAAGAATCATGAATCGAAAGTGAAACCATGTCAACCATATGCACTACAAGGAAGTTAAAAGAACCAATCAACGCACCCTTATGTAGATTTAATCTTTAATCCTACAATAGGCTTAAAAAAGTATATATTTCTGTCACTGATTGGCTCGATTTTATTTTCAAACATAATGATATCTTTTAAAAGTTAGTTCTGAGAATTTGCATAAAGACAGGGCGACGGATCTAGAAGGGTATGGTCCAGAGAGCTGAGATCATGGGACCCCTCCCCCCTCCTTCAAATCTGTACTCGTTTTTGGTTTTGATATGTTCAAATGCATTTAAACTAAAATAGAATAATCAGAAAGAAAATTTATGGGTAAATGTTATGGCTTGTTTCAAATTTGCATCAGCTGAGCTATCATTCTTTGCCTTTGAAGTATCTAGTACAAGTTGCCATTAAAACGCTCCTCTCGAAAATTGCTGGATCTACCATGTGAAGGAAATTTCACCAGTGTACGGAATAGGCTTCCTTTTCAACCGACACTTGGTTGGGTCACTCACTTGGGTGGTAAAAAACAGCACCCCTCTCCATAGGGATACCCGTAGCCATAGGGTACTTCGTAATTGGGGAAAATGAGTAGTATTTCTTCTAGGTATATCGAAGGAGCACCATATCGATTTAAAGAAATAATGTATGGACGCATAAGCACTTTGAGCACCTTCTCCCCATGGGCTTACTCCAGATCAACTGCGATCGAGGTTAGCAACCCTATTTTTGAGACTAAAATAGACAACATCTATGCCATCTTTTTTTCGATTAAGCTTTAAGGGTATCCGTTAAAGGTATTTGTTTTTTCCAGAGATATTTCTTTCATGATCTAAAAACCGAACTACCGGAATTGGCTTTACAAGAAATTTCCAGTTTTTGCCATAGTTTTTCGGACTTTTAGGTGGTCACGCAAATTCAAAAGTGGGGTGGGCTATGTTACCTGCCCACACGGGGGTAGGCATTTTTGGGACCAACCAATTTCATTCCCAGGGCTGAGAAGGCCCTAGGAACGAGGTTGAGGACCAATGCCTTAAGTTAAACAGATTCAGTTTCGTGATGAACGAACCTTTAATCATGCTTTAGAACTACTACAAGGAAGAAAAATGAATGAAAGAATAATAAAGTCCTCCTACCAGTGAAATTATGTTTAAGTTCTCACAGGAGTCCATCACAAAAACGTAGCTACAGATATCTGAAACAGTAAACTTTGGTATTTGTTTGGTATTTTCCACTTTCTTATTTCGAATTGAAATGTATTTAGGGTATAACGCGGTACGTTATCCCTATCACTTAAGCTTATATTATTATAGTATCACGTATCCTACTTAAGTAATATATTTTTCAAATTTTAAATCGTAACGTTTTTAGTTTTTTCGCCAGTTTTTTAACGTTGTAATATTAGCTTCTTTAAATATAAATTTCAAATCGTAACGTTTTTATTTTTTACGCCAGTTTTTAAACGTTGTAATACAAGCTGCTTTACTTTTGTTATTTTAGTATCATATTTTATACCCTTAGTTTAAATTGTAACGTTTTTGCCCTTAGAGTCACAGGGTTGTCCCTAACAGCCGGCAGTCGGCAGAATTAACCTGCTACTTGGGTCGTTTGTGCCGGCTACTTTTGTGATTTATATATGTTTTTTAAAGACAAATTATTTGTTCCTTTACTGGCGCAGATATATGAAAATGAAACTTATTTCTCATTGCAATTTATTGAATCAGATTCAATTTATTGAATCAGAAACGTTATCAGGCAAAACTAGTTCCATACGCTAAGAACGTGTGTGACATACGGAAGAACGCCGAACGGACAGACTGAACTAATACAGTGAGACAATAAATTATGAAGAAATGTAAATGAGACAACTAAAATCGCACAAATTTAATAACCATACTAACGTACAGAGAAACGCTGATATAAGCAGTGTTGACTTATCGTACGAGTGTACTAACACACTGAAAACCTTAGGAAGTGCAGAACATTGTCGTGTGAACGTGTTAACGTACAAAGAAACGTTGAGAAGGCTAGACTAATAAATCGACGAACCTACCTACGTACGGAGAAACGTTGTGAAGACGTTGCATAGAGAGAAATGCTGGGAAGAGGAACTATTGCATGAACGTAGCAATTAATGTAAAAAAGGTTGATAACAGAAGATTAAGAATTGTGTGAACCTACTAACGTGTAGACAAGTATCATATGAACGCACTACCGAACCTTTCAAGGAAACGTATGGTGAAACGTTCTGAAGACGGCTAATTTCGTTCGAACGTAGAAATGACGGAGAAAACGTTGCCATCTGAGACGAGAATTAGTAGGGAAAAACGTTGAGAGGACAAAACAAGTATCATACAAACATTATGATATCCTTCTACGGAATAAGTTTTAAAATTCTGCTCACTCAATTTGCTTTTGGGATCCAATCATCAGAAGCAGTATTTAGTTTGGTTTCCATCCGGTGCTTTAGTGCTTTGAAATTTTCATTAGCCAAAATGGCTAGTGAAAGCGCACGACTTACTAGCCAAAACGGAATTTCTACTAGTCTGCGGACTAGTTGGCTACCGTTAGTCTCGAGCCCTGGATTTCTAAATGTAATTCCCAGAGCTCAATGTAGTGAACTAATAATCGTGTATCTCTGTGCCAACGAGATTATTTGTGAGGATCTTTAACAGTTGCGTGTGAGGATCTTTAACAGTTGGAAAGAATAGTCAACAAGTTCTTCACTCTTGAGATTACATAGAGGCATGTTTACAGTACTTAACTCGGCTAAAAATTAGACGTATTGAACACAGTATGAGATTATGCAAAAAAAGTCTGGCTAGTGAAAATTTATTTTGGCTAGTGAAGTCAAAACCTCTCACTAGCCACTTGGCTACTAAGCTGAAAAGTTAGTCTCGAGCTCTGAGAAAACCACTGAAGGCAGAGTTTATACAAATAAAATGGGAAAGATACGATTACTTTTGGAACTGACATTATTGGAAATTTGTGCCCAGAATCAACGAAATTCCGTTTCTGGGGAGGGGGGGGGGGGGGGGGGCACGCCACCAGACCTCCTAGAAGGAATCGCCATCGGTGCTCGATAATCACTATCCGGCTACTTAGGAATTTTTGCCAGCTACTTGAAAAGTTGTGGACAACACTGGAGTCGTTCTCTGTAAGACCCTGAAGAAGAAAGGCTGTGCCTTTTGAAATATTGGTAAATATAGAGTTTCCCTACTGTTGAAATCAGCATTGCTTTTTTGTAGTACTTGGTTCGATTCTATAGATATCTGTCTCACTCATTAATCATGAAAAACCATCCAAATTAAGCTTTCAAGGAGCTTTTTTGGACTAGCCAGGGAAAAATAAAGTAAATCCAAATAAAAAACAAACAAAAGGAAAATAGGTATTTCCCAAAGCTGACCAAACATGCTTAAACACGTGACCAGTGGTATGCATGACTCGATCTGGGGGAATCCCCCACCCACGTCTAGCGTCGGATCGCGTCGTATCGAAATAATGTGCTTCGTCGGCACATCTGAAAGCTAAGTGGGAAGAACGAGATGAAAAGGGTGAATTTGTCCCAATTTTTGACAAGGAATCAATGAAAAGGCCAACATTTTTTAGGTAAGTCGTGTTATGAACTGACACAAGTAACTTGTGATTTGCTAGAAAGCATCGCCGCAACGCCAGAAGCACATTCCACTACTAAATGACTAAAGAGCTAAAAAATCTGTCGTGAAATTGCCTTTTTGTAGCGAGGTAAAGGTAAGTCTAGGGCAAGAAGGCCAGTTGTTTAAACATTTAAGCTTTACTCTACAATGAGCTTTACTGTAATACCATTAAGAGCAAACACAGCAGCGCTTAACGTGCATTTTGACTTTTTTGGGTGTGCATGTACGATGATTTACAATTCACTGGCACTCACGATAAGCCTTCCCTCCTTCGTTTTATTGCTGAGACTGAAATAACCAACAGAATGCCATCAAAACCCTTCCTTGCCTTATAAATAAATCTAACAACATCTTTCCTTTGAATTTTGTAGTTGTATTTGAAAACAAGCGATATAAATCGCAGTAATTTTGGCGAAAAAATGTGCAAGATATTTGCTGTCGTGTCACATTTTACTGCACTCAAGCGTGAGAGTGTTACGCCTTATTCAAGGGTCGATCGAATGAGCCCTCAAATTGCCGCAAAAGTCACAAAATCTCTCGTTGTAGTACTAGCATTTTGTCCTAATTTGTTGGTTGGAAAAAATGACTTTTGCAAGATTTGTCTTCGAGCGTTGTAATGTGCAACGTGTCGATGTATGGTAATAAATCTTGGATCATTAATTTATGCAAAAATTAACAACAAAAATTCAATCAATCTTGCTTTAATTTGTTCAGCTTGAGGAGAAACTGAGTAAAATGAAAAGTAAAAGAAGAGCAAAGCGGAAAATAAGATGTAGAATGTAAGCAAAAATACCTTTTTGTGTTCAAAAACCAAATGACTCCCCCCACCCCCAAGTTAAAACTCTTCAAATTTGCAGCCATTAATTACAGGTCTTATAAATTAAACAATAATTAATAATTTACTTCACCATCTCACTGAAAGTCTATTTTATAAACTGATTTTGTCAAAACAACAGACCAATTTAGGCAAAAAGAAATATTAGTAACTATTTTGCTACGACTGTCATGCTCATCATTGTCACATGTGGTGAAAGCTGGTCTTGTCGTCATGCCATTAATACCGCCTACAGCAGCTTCACTTTGACCAAACAAAAGGTTATTCATCATTCACTTATGAGAAATATAAACCCCATCAAAATGACCTAGGGGGGTGGGAGTGTTTGGGTATAGGGGTCTGAAGGAAGCCCTGAACCTGTGGAGAGGTCTCCCCCCCCCCTAGGCAAAATGAACCAGATTTATGTGGCCTACAGGAGGCCAGATTAGCTGGGCTCTGCTGTATTCAATTATAATTTCACAAATCTGTAACCTCCACCTAAGGGGACACTGAGTTATTGTCCTCACTATGGACAAGTACTACATTTTTATGCTCAAGGGGACCCCCCCCCATAAGGGAACACTGAATCATGGTCCTAATATGCTATGCACAAACACTTCATTTGTAACTTCCAGTAAGGGGACACCTCCCCATTCTCGACTCCAGAACACTTTTCATTTGCATAACTGAGGAGTGAAGTGCTCTGGGAAACTCCACGTGAGCGTAGCCAAAATCTGGCTATTTGGCCTTTGCAGCACATGCTTGTCAGTCCAAGATCAAAATGGCGGCACTACTTGATTGCTTGATAAAGCCTTGGATTTTGCTTTAGCTAAATCTGGTGAACCCTCCGAGTTTAAGTTAAAAGTTGAGCAAAAGTCAGTTATCGAAGCTGCTGTACTAATGTTCAAAGAGGGTTTACCTACAGGGTTCGGAAAGTCACTTATTTTTCATGTGAGCTGAGCAGTGTTTTTGATTTTGTGGATGCCAAAGGACCACCAGTGAAAAAAGGCAGAGCAATCACCATCGTCACCTCACTGATCGATAGATATTAGACGATCATAGATATTAGACAGAGGAGAATTGCAACAACGGCAAATTTTTACGTTTGTGTTACACGTTTTTTTTTTGGGGGGGGGGGTTGCTCATGGCTGCAGCTCTGTATTGACAATGTTATGTCGTGCTATAGTTTTGATTCCAGGACACTTTCTTTTCCACGCCAACTTCCCACTGTAAGCTCTTTCTTTTTCATGCCAACTGCCCTTTGTACATTCATATTTTTTGTGTGTATCAGATTGTCAAATCAGAAGCGTTTTCATTGTTCTTGTGGACAACCAATCAAAGCTGGAACTGTCCCTGGGGTCAAGAATGGACATTTCCCATATCACATAAGGGAACATAATGTCAGGGTCCTGAACACACACAAGCAATGCAATTGTAACCTCCAGTGAGGGGACACTGAGACATGTATGGTCCTGATCCCATGCAAACAGTAACATTTATAACCTCAAATAAAGGAACACCTCCCATAAGGGGACACTGTGTCATGATCCACACAAAAACACTACATTTGTAACCTCCAGTAAGGTGATACCTCCCATAAGGGGACACTGAGTCATGATCCACACACAAACACTGCATTTGTAATCTCCAGTAAGGGGACACCTCCCATAAGGGGACACTGAGTCATGATCCACACACAAACACTACAGTTGTAACCTCCAATAAGGAGACACCTCTCATAAGGTTACACTGAGTTGTGATCCACACACAAACACTACATTTGTAACCTTCAGTAAGGTGACACCTCCCAAGGGGAACAATGAGACATGGTCCACACACAAACACTACATTTGTAACCGTCAGTAAGGTGACACCTCCCAAGGGGAACAATGAGACATGGTCCACACACAACACTACATTTGTAATCTCCAGTAAGGGGACACCTTCCATAAGGGGACACTGAGTCATGATCCACACACAAACACTACATTTGTAACCTTCAGTAAGGGGACACCTCCCATAAGGGGACACTGAGACATGGTCCACAGAGAAGCACTACATTTGTAACCTCCAGTAAGGGGACACCTCCCATAAGGGGACACTGAGGTATGGTCCACACACAAACACTACATTTGTAACCTCCAGTAAGGGGACACCTTCCATAAGGGGACACTGAGTCATGATCCACACACAAACACTACATTTGTAACCTTCAGTAAGGGGACACCTCCCATAAGGGGACACTGAGACATGGTCCACAGAGAAGCACTACATTTGTAACCTCCAGTAAGGGGACACCTCCCATAAGGGGACACCTCCCATAAGGGGACACTGAGGTATGGTCCACACACAAACACTACATTTGTAACCTCCAGTACGGAGACACCTCTCATAAGGTTACACTGAGTCGTGATCCACACACAAACACCTACATTTGTAACCTCCAGTAAGGGGACATCTCCCATAAGGGGACACTGAGGTATGGTCCAGGCACAAACACTACATTTGTAACCTCCAGTAAGGTGACACCTCCCATAAGGGGACACTGAGTCATGGTCCACAATCAAGCACTACATTTGTAACCTCCAGTAAGGGGACACCTCCCATAAGGGGACACTGAGTCGTGATCCACACACAAACACTGCATTTGTAATCTCCAGTAAGGGGACACCTCCCATAAGGGGACACTGAGTCATGATCCACACACAAACACTACATTTGTAACCTCCAGTAAGGTGACACCTCCCATAAGGGGACACTGAGTCATGGTCCACAAACAAGCACTACATTTGTAACCTCCAGTAAGGGGACACCTCCCATAAGGGGACACTGAGTCATGATCCACACACAAACACTACATTTGTAACCTCCGACACCTCTCATAAGGTTACACTGAGTCGTGATCCACACACAAACACTACATTTGTAACCTTCAGTGAGGTGACACCTCCCAAGGGGAACAATGAGACATGGTCCACACACAAACACTACATTTGTAATCTCCAGTAAGGGGACACCTTCCATAAGGGGACACTGAGTCACGATCCACACACAAACACTACATTTGTAACCTTCAGTGAGGTGACACCTCCCATAAGGGGACACTGAGTCATGATCCACACAAAAACACTACATTTGTAACCTTCAGTAAGGGGACACCTCCCATAAGGGGACACTGAGTCATGATCCACACAAAAACACTACATTTGAAACCTTCAATAAGGGGACACTTCCCAAAGGGAACAATGAGACGTGCATGGTCGTGATCCCATGTTACACTGCATTTATAACCTTAGCCTAAGCCATGGCCCTACTTTAAGTAATGCATTCAAAATGGGTGTTAAATGCACTACTTAAAGCAGTTTGTTTGTTGCCTTTTATTGACATCGAGAGGTCTAGTACGCAAGAGAATAGTGAGTGTAACTGCCCAGTGTTCATTTCAGATATCTTGTACTGTTTATTTACAACTGGGATTTTACAGTGTTCATTTTCATTTTACATGCAGTGAAAACAAAAAGCCGTATTTCAACTAGCAATTACAGCCAGCTGGTGCAGCATTTAATACCGACAAATGAACTGATCAGGATGCTAGAATTTTTATATTACCTTTTATGCTTGATTGATAATTACCTTACGCTGTTCACACCGTAAGACAGATTAATGACTGTCACTGTTTTAACTTATAACTAGAGAAACGACGTTAACTTAATATGTGTATAGTGATTAATGCTAATAGGTGTACGGGACAAACTGGCAGGCTTTGGGGATAATCGAGTTTAACTCAAAATAACTAAACGAGGTATTTAACAGAGCCCTTAAAATTGAAACTTATCTATAAAATCTGTAATGTACAGCACTTTATTAATTTGTCTACCAGTCGAACGGGAGAACGACTCATCAACCTTTGCTGACGCCATTAAAAAAAAACATCTTGGCAGATATAACAGACCATATCATTACGATCACTACTGCAAGTTCGTGGCCCCAAATGCCTTTCTCAGACTCTGGACGAGTTATGTAGTTTCTTGTGGAAAATGGAATGCTCTGGTTTCATTTCATGATCACCAAGTAAAGTAAGAACGTCAAACATAACCTTCTCGGAATCTGGGTGTCGGCTCATCAGACTTACACAAGTAGGTCTGGTTAATTACGAAAGACGTTGTTTTCGTTATTCAGTCAACGATTGTGATGATACGAGGTTGATGAGACCACTCCCCTTATCTCTGAAGAATTTATTCAAGAATACAAATGCAGGATGACTAGTTCGTTTGCAAAGCCCTTGACGAGTCTTGGATTGCTGACTAATTCTATCTGGCGACTCTAGATTAAAATAAAATGTCCCATTCCCAGTCCATATTTACAATCACTTTCTCAATTGCTTGGCTTCTCTAAATTTCTTTCAGCCTACAGTATTCCTAAGCCCGACGCAGACAATCTATTAAACAATCGATAATGAAAGATGTTGGTTAAAAGATGGCTGTCTTTGTTTGCAAGTCACTTTGACAAAAGATGCTGAAAGTTATCAATCTAAGTGTTCTTCCCAGCTAAATTTGGACCGAATCTGTTGGGCTGTATTCAGACATGTACAAAAGATGGACTTCATCTACACTGGAGTTAATGATCATAGAGTTCCCCCAAGTCTTCAATTTAAAAAGAAAAAGAATCCCAAATTTCATTCGTGAAAACTGTCCAGGAAAAATAGCAGTATTACTGAAACATCCGTTTCCCTTAAATGATCGCACGCTTGCGTTTCACCACGCCCTCAAAAGCTGGTATCATGTCACATGCCTGAAAATCTGGCTGTAAAAGGAGAAAAAGGGGTTTAAAGAAAACTCATTTTGTTTTCTTCGCCATTATTACTGGAGATCCGGACTATTGGTGGACGATTGAGTGACATTTACAGTAGCATTTGTGTTTGGAACAGGGCTTATGAGGAAGGCACCAAAGTAACTGGTCTCCTTGTTCATAAAGTAGGACTTAGTAAACGGGATCCGCACGGATATTTTGTCGCCCTTCTTGAGCAAGAAGACAGCTCCGTGGTAATTTGTGTTGTATTTCTTCGTCTCGCTGACCACGCTACTGAGACTGCGCATAACGGGCTCCTCATTGATGTACGTGTAATGCCCCATGAAGAGCGTGTCCCCGGCGTAGTAGAACAGTTGGCTGTATATGAAGTAGTAACCCGCGGTGCCAATCACCAGAAAGCTGTTGCTGACGAACTTTATACTACCGGTTTTGTGGCTCAGCCTCCAATTGGTGATGCGGTGAACTGTGGTAAAAGCTAAGAACGATTTAGTAATTCAGCTAAAGTTTAAAATTGACAAATTTGAAATTTCCAGTTGGGAAACTTTGGAGGAATGTGTGAGGAATGTGATGTAGGTAAGATGAACGTTTATTCGTTTGTCTCACGATGGAATCGCTTTGAGTTGTTGATCGCGACGTTTCGACTGCAATACAGGCGATGAGGTCGGTTGTTTATGTGTCGCTATTTGTAGCATGATGGTTCGCTGCTATTGGTGCATTTCGATCCTCATTATTATTCCGACTATTAGATGTTGTTCCCTCACAGGTCCGCTTTGTGGTTGGTCGGCTGTTGTGCTTTCTGATCGTAGGTATCCAAGCTTCAGGAATTTCGATTCCACTATCTCTATTGATGTTATTAGGATGAAGTCTTATATGGATAGCCTCTTTGACCCTACGTGTGTACCAGTGAGGGTCGCGATCAATAAACTTAACTTCTTTCCAAATAGGAAGATGCCCCGTTTCGTTAGCGTGCTCCGAAACTGCGGAGGTTTGCGTACGAGCAAGTCGTATATCTCTGTCGTGTTCTTTTATCCTGTCTTCCATCGCTCATGAAGACTAGCAGTCAGGGCGGGAAAAGCAGGGCCCTGCTAGCAGTATTGCAGTCGAAACGTCGCGATCAACAACTCAAAGCGATTCCATCGTGAGACAAACGAATAAACGTTCATCTTACCTCTTTTACACCACGATGAACAATAAACACATCTTTAATGACATCGAATGTGATGTAGCTTTTGAAAATTAGAAGTAGGGTCGATTTTTGTTTGGAAAGACGACTATTAGAGGTGACTTTGTGATGCAGTTTGAATAATCATGATTTACAAGTGAGAAGATGTTCGCTATTTCTTGTTTGGAATACTGTACCTTAACAAGTCTTAAACACAGCCTACATTTGTAATGGCTGAGTAGCGCGACAACTGTTATAAGGGAAAAACCTAGCCGACAGCGCCTGGTGACGCGGTCCCTAAGTGTTTCCCTCATGGGATGTAGCAAAGTGTTTCTTGCGGTGACATATTGAAGTAATCGCTTTTTGTCTGCATGGATTTCATCCATGAAAAGGATTAACGTTACAGACCAAAAACTTTGCTTTAGAGACAGAACTACGGATGGACACCATAAGATTTATAATTAATGAACCAGGAAAAGCAACACTAACATTTTGTTGTACCTGTGGGCGGATTAATGTGTTCACCATAACCAACAATGTGAGCTGAATCTATGGACTGAAATAAAATATAATCTCAGCCAAATAAAATAAAATATTATTTATGTGCCACAACGGTGTATTTTAGTTTTAGTTTATTTTTATAGGATAAGACTGTTTACGATCTGGAGCTTTACGTCTCTTCCATCCTTTGCTTATCTCCGATTAACCGGTAGCGTAGAGTAACTTGGAGTACTGCTACTCCTTCGCTGGATCGGATGCTAGTCCATCGCAGGGTTAACCCAGCATTTTTCTCTTCGCTGCTTATTTTTTCATATGGGTGGAGAAAGAATCAGTGGAGTAAACGTTCACCACAACGGCGCAAATTTCTTTCGAACCATTAACCTTACGATCTCAACATCATCCCACCTTCAACCTTCAATTTAGTTCACATGTTTTAAGTTGCTTTCGTTTTCTTCCAGGGATTTCATTTCTATCAGCTCTTACTATTAAAAGAACGTGACGTCTAAGATTTGTGTTAGTTAGATAGTAGCACTATTATACCACAAAAGTGAAGAGTGTTTTCGGGCGCTCTGATTGGCTACTGCAAACCCGGGAGAGCATTTGTTTTTTATCTCCGAGCGAAGCACTGAGCGGTCTCCTCACGCGAATTTTTGTCCATTTATCAGAAAACAAAAAAATAACTTTGGGTCCTGGAAATTCACTGTACGATAATTCACTTGTACTACAAAAATTGTTTACTCCCAACTTCAGGGAATAATTTTAACCATTATCGATGGCAGCTAGAATGTTCGTTTTCAAGATTTACCACTGGAGACATTAATCAGCTCTACTTTATAAAGTAATCGAGAAAAACAAACAAGCAAACTACTTACGCCCATCATTGTGCCTGGTAAACCTACAAAAAGAACAGGTTATCAAGCGTAAGAACATTACGGTCTTAAAATAAAGAAAATGTTTCCCTCTTATGTTTTCCCTTTTTGCGAATGGACATACCTACCCTGCGAGCAGTGGTTCCCGGTTCTCATTCGCCGAGGGGATAAGAGGAGGGAAGCACTGCTCGCAGGGTAAGACATACCGGGTGTTGTGCCTTTCACTAAGTTAATTGTTTTGACAATAACATTTTATTTCTGTCTAGGTGCACTACCTTGAGGTCCAGGCTCTCCTTGGTCACCTGAAAGAAATGCAGTGCAGAAGAAAGCTGAGTAATAGGTGAGGTTCATTAAACAAAGTAAATACGTCAGATTAAGTATTAAAAATTAAGCACGTAGATAAGAGTATAACCTCCCGGAAAACCTTCACGTTTAATCTCTTTCTTGCTAATAATTAAGCACCTAGATAAGAGTATAACCCACGGAAAATCTGCAAGTTTAATCTCTTTCTTGTCTTAAGTGTCTGTTATGGTGATTAAACCACAAATCAGCTCAGAACTTGTAAAGGAGCGGGACCTGGCAAACATTAGGCGTTGCTTTCCTTCATTTCATTCAGGGCTTTCAAAAGTACTGGTTATATTGTGCAAGATATATGTGTGAGTGATGGTGCCAAATGAAAAAGCAACACCATGATTACAAAATCCACCAAGGAGCAAATGGACATCTCAACTAGAGTCGTTGCCATCGTACCTTTTTCGCCTTTGTCTCCTTTCTTTCCGTCTTTCCCATCTTTTCCCGGGTCGCCTTTGTCGCCCCTAACACCTAAGAAAAGAAAAGACGGTTGAAAACCAGGCAATTTTGATCATGCAAAGAGAAATTCATACAAGAGTGAGAGAATGTGCACAAAGTGGTAACTTATAAGCGTGAAATGCTAAAGGAGTCTGGTCTCTGTTTTGTGCTCTCTGGTTAGTAGCCAACATAAAAGTACTCCATACAAGTCGAAACATCAATTCCGGCTTAGCAAACGTTCGCCTTTGATCTTTAAAAATTCAATAAGCTTAGTGCATCCGAAAAGCAGATTTTAATCTTTAATCTTTAATCTTTAATTATGATTGCCTATAGCATGCACTAATTTGGCAATCTGGAATGGCCAGCGGTTGCAAAATTCCATATAGTCCTTGTTAATCTAAGGTTAACCACATGCATGTTAAGTAAAAAATTAACAAGTAATAAACTAACAATGGCGATGGGCAGGTAATTACCAAAAATAAACTCGTGTAACAATAGTTATAACCAGAGACCGAGAGATCTAGAGTAGACATAGTTATGACAAAGCGTTTGACGCTCCTGTGTAATAAGGTATTCCACCTTTGCCATCTTTGCCATCTTTGGCAAATTTTCTTGGCAAACAGAACGTATATTGCTAGAATTAGTATTAGTATTAGTTGATTTCTCTTATCTGCATGATTGTAAGAGCACTGAGACTCTGCTTAAGTGTTCCTAAAGCCGAATTATTATTATTATTATTATTATTATTATTATTATTATTATTATTAGAAACCGTTCCATGGCCTTAACTTAATATGTTGGCAAGGAACTGTTCCTGACGGCTTTAACCCTTTAAGCCCAAGGAGTGATCAGCATCAAATTTCTCCTCATCATGTCAGCGTGTTATAACACGTGCAGGTCATGAGAATTAAGCAAATGATCACCAAAGATGAATTGTCTTGATGTTTGAAAAAGTTCTCCCAACTAGTTATCAATAAAATCTGTGGAGACTAGTAAGGAGAATTTGTATAATGATGGTGGGGCTCATTAATGTTTTGTCTTAATCGAGTTTACCTGGTCGTCCTCTTCGTCCTCTTGGCCCTACATAAAGAAAAGGGGCCAGTTTAGACTCCTTTGAAAATTTGAGTTGGGTTGTCACCTAATGTTAGAGTTCTTTTAAGCGAGGCGATCAAACTCCACGCTGCAACGTCCGTGCTTTTTGGATTTTACCTCAAACGTCAAATGACAACTGAACTAAATTGCAGTTGTCTGAGGGATCGCCAGAGTTGCTTTGCCTTCGTGTTTCTCGTGATGAAAAACAGCGAGTTCAGTTTTGTGCACCTACAAACTTCGCTGGTTGCAAGATAGAAAAACAGTCGTCAATATCCTTTACCTTTTGGACCTGGTTCTCCTTTGGGACCTGAAATGGAAAATACACTGTTAACATATTTTAAAATATTAAGCTGGTCTATTTGCTTTACGTTAACGTTTGGCCATGTGGGAGCAGATTTTTAATGACATGCTTTCCGAGCATTTTATCTTGAAACATCCTAACTAGATGCCTTAATCGGGAAATGCGGCATCCGATCCAAAGATTACTTGAATTGCTAGCGACATATCGTACGCCAGTATAAATAAAAAAAATAATAATAAAGCCCTAACGGATAATATATTTTGTTCCATGAATGCGCAAATTTTCATCCGGCAACACAAAATATCCCGGGTATTACATGTAAAAACTGACGACACTTGAACAACGGCTCTCCTCTTGTTTGATTGACTGTATCCTCCACGGTTGTGTTTAGAAAATGTTCGCGTGACTGCATAGCGTGACTTCATTGCGTGACTGCGTTGCGTTGTTATAACCACAAATGAAGCTGACAATTAACTGATGACAATCACTGAATGTTGGCACCCTTTCGTAAACCGCAGACAGAAGTGCTCCCCGACAATCGACAATCGAGTGTTCCAACGAAAGTCAAGGTTTCTAAAAATATTTAACTCCCTTAAGGAAAAAAGAACAATATTTCACAGTTCTTTCTATTTGTTATTTTACCCGAAGTTACTCTGTTTTTAAAGCTTTTCAAGTAAAGGACTCTGACCTTGTTCAGACATTTAATATGTGATAATTAAAAAGTTTGAGGTCGGTGTGCACGTGCCCAAAAAGTGGTTAAGACAAAACAGTTTTTCACACAGATCGTATGACAAGTAAAGTATTTATTGTAAGCTAATGAAACACTGGGATGATAAATTTAGCTTGAAAAATAATCCTCAAACCTCAGTGACAGCCACACACTCAAGTGGCGTGACTATAGCGGTACAATCAATCACAATAAATCTTCTGACGCTATCTCGTATACAACTTTAAATTTAAGAACTTTAAGTTCTCTTGTAATGTTCGTTCAAAGGATGTCGAGTTATTAGTGTATTTTACGCAGATTTGAATTGTATGTTTCTTATCACGCTTGAGAAACACGGTAACTTCCGAAATAAAAGTATGGACTTTCGCCAACAATGCAACGATGATCAAATTTAATACCCATTGAAGAAAGAACTGTATTGATAAATCGTTTTTCACACCTCAACATAAGAATTTCGTGTTAAAAATGGAGAATGGGCTAATTCGAAATTTAACAGAACTATACATCGAATCTGCTTTGCCCGCTCTAATTTTACATAACTTTGTCCAGCGTGAAAGTGTTTGTATTGCACAACCTTTAACCAGACGAAATCAGTAATAACCCTTGAATGTGTTCAATGTGCTAGTTAAACACCAGAAAATATTTTGACCACCACACCCTCCCCTCCCGCTCTTAAAAGTCGGCCCCAGTAGGAAATTCTGTTACGGCGGAAAGAAAGCTATACCCATAAAATCAGTTATATACCTCGTCGACAGCGACATGATGGAGTTTTTCTTGAATTCGCGTCTTTCTTTATCCTGACCTGTAAATCGTCCTATACAAAGACAAACACGGAAATAAACCTCCCTTTACAAACAGATGGGTATCATTTATGCTATTTCACAGGCCAAACGTATGAGCTCTCACAAGATTCGTATATGAGGTTGTTCAATGACGTTGAAACCTAGTCTGAAGGCTCTAGAGGTCATAGGATGTTTTACGCACTATACCTTGAAACGCAACTCTTATTTTGCCCAATATGACTTATGGAATGCTTTAGGAGCGCAACGCAAAACGCGTCAAGGACGAGAAAAAATGACAAATTTGTGTATATAGACAGAAAAACAGTCTAACCTCCAGTTTAAAAAACCTTTGCTGCTCCTCGCTGGTTTCATCACTCGATATTTTGTCTCCCACAGTTCGGCTGCGAATCTGCGCTGTGACTGATTCTAAAGAGGCGATCTTCAGTTGCTGTTCATCAACGCGCGATTTAAGGAATACAATTTCGCGCACACAAAACAAAAACGCCGGGAATAAGGACACTAACGTTGCTACGAGAGCGATTAATGTCCACCAGGGTAAAACGACGACATATTTTTGAGGTTTATGCATTTTGGTCGCCTCTAAGGTCGTACAGCCTTCCTAGAAATCACCATTGTCGTCACTATAGGTTAGATCTCTAGCTAGATTGTGTATTTTTTTCTGAGAAAAGTGACTAGACCACGTGACTTAAATTGTAATCAATAACCTATTGTTCCCAGATTATTCAGCAATCGTTACCAGTCCCTACTGTTAGTGCTCTCTTTGGATGGACTGCCAGTTTCGTTGCAATCCGTTTTGTCTGCTATGTGTTATACACGTACATTGAAACACGCTTGTCACAAATTTTGTGGACTACTCTTAGTACCACTCCTCACCTACCCGAAAGTATCGTTTATTTTAGGACGTTTCCTTCTAGTAATTCCCAGAGTAACGCTCCCCCTACTGTAAACGCCCCCGATATTAACAGACCCCGACGAAAGTAATGGTCCAACCTGTAATACTGTATAGACTTTTTCAAAGCAAAAACAGCACTGTATTCCCGCATGTTACTACAGTCGATGATCTTGTGTTGACCAAGATTAGGACGGAACTTTTTCGTTGAACACGATACCGCCTTAGTTCGTAGCTTACTTACGAGAATCGATGAAAGTCTCTTGAGGATAAAGCGTCAAAAAAATGTTGAGGTCGTATTTACCTTGTTTAGTAAGTTTATTGTTTTGAATTACTCAGACATTTCAGCTGCCTGTTGGTAACGGGTACCAAGAAACTAATCAAGAAATGGGCACCAAGAAATGGGCATCATTTGTCAAAAATAATAAAAGTCGCTGTTTTGGGCTTTAGGCATAGACAAATGGAAGAAGACGAATGTTGGTAACAGTTGCGTTTACTTGAGACCCCGCCTAACCAGGACTTGAGTGCACTTGTGGTGACTTACTTTAGCTTTGGTCAACTTAAAACTCACCCGCAAGTTTGCGCTTTTTTTTTTCATCGTTTGGTCAGCCAGCGCAAGTCTAATTTCTCCTCAGTATTGTTTCCTTTGGTTTGACCACCAAGATTGCATTGAACTGGCCGGTTTTGCAAAATCGTTAACTTGCATCGAATGTTTTCTGTGCAAGCTGGAACTCGCAAACTTGCGATGATCTGCAACTCAGTTTGGCTTAGGATTTCAACACTGGCTCTTCATTGGGACAATATTTGCCAATACAAGCGACTATGGACTGACGATGACGATGGTGATGATGATGGTGACGACGACGACGACGACGACGACGATGATGGGGTACAAGCGGCTATGGACTGATGATCACGACGACGACGACGACGGCGACGACAATGATGATGCTTCTGTCACAATGCTCATGACACCTCGCATGCAAGTTTGTGATATTTTCTCCGTATAGATACGGACTGATTAGTTACACTGTAGAACGCCACGTAACATTTGTTTAGCATTATTTTATAAAAGAAATAGAAAATGGTTGCTATGTGCTTGCATAGCCCAATGCAAACACTCGAGGGAGTTTGAAAGAATTTGAAACTACTTTTGTAACTCGGGTTCGCGTAAATTTTGGAAATTGTCCCATTTTTCTCTGGAGTCTACAACAGGATCGTTACGGACCTTCAGATTGCACTACAAGCAAGAGGTTGAGTACTAGTAAGACTTGTCAATTCCTTGTTTGCAGCCTTTGGAGCATCACCTGTCGCACCAATATCATCCCTATCGCCTTCTTCTCTACTAGTCAGCAACAGAAAAGAGTGAGGGGTCTGGAGACGTAGCCGCATGGTTTGAAATTGCAAAGTCGCACTCATACTCGACTTCATACAGTCTTGCTGAGTCTGATCTGAAGGTCAATAAATTATGTAAGGACTCTTTCTTTGTTAAGAGAGAATGAGATTGGACGTTAACTTGCGAAATGCTCGTCCATCGCTTTTTACCCTTCCAATACTCCGTAAGCCCTAAACAGTCCGATGATACCCATTTATAAACTTTGATGGATTAAAAGAAAATAAGGTGCAGAGTGTCTTGCCAAAGGGGAGATATAAGAGTCAATGCCAGGGTTAGACTTCGCGATGCGAGGCGCTAACCATGTATAGGATTACCGCGCATGCAATGATGCGCGTAGGTACAATTGGCCCTCAGTAGTTTACCCAGGTTTCCTTGCGTTTGTGGTAAGTCCAGCGCTCGCACCTTATTATCAGTAGGAAGAGGCTGTCCGTATAACTGCAGTGTTGCTTTGGTTGGGTTTATTGTTTCCCAAACGTCTTTTATTCTGTTTATTCCGTACTACACTACTGTACAGATCCTACACAACCACAGCATTTTGATACAAGAAATATCTAGTCTTACGCAAAATGTATAAAAGTATAACATTCTTGTACGATAAGAATAAACGTGAAAATCTATTCGCCTTTCATAAAACCACACTTTTTTCTCGATTATTTAACTTGAGAACGGGATGTTACTAAAACGAGGAATGGGGAATGGGGAATGGGGAATGAGAAATAGTGGTCAGCGGTAATTCCTAAAAAGTAAGTTTGAGTCTGCGCAGTACGGCAAAGAGAGAGGACTGCACGTGGTAAGCGAAAGATGGAAGGTAAGAATGTTTATCTGTCGGTTTTTCCTGAGTTTTTGGAATTATTGAGTTTCTGTTTATTAAAAACTATTGATTTGCAGGTAATGAGAGTGACAATAATGTTAAGGATCACGAGGGTATCGTTATCGACGGGTTGGTGTAAAAAGATTCGTATCACTTTGAGTAACAGTCGCTTCGAGTGTAACTTAAATGTTCTCTGTATTTTGATGTTTTAGCGACGAACCAGTGACAGAGGATTATTCTATGTTTGCAACTGGCGAAAATGAACGCTGCTTAACTGTTAGCACTTGCCATCGAATTTTGAATTGACTTGAATGGCGTTCATATTTGAGTTACAATCTCGATTCATTTATGGTTTACAAAAAGAACTGAGTGAAGTGACTGCAATATTAAGCTGTTCTTCAATTAAAAAGAAAATACCCCAGAGAAGAAGCATGGAGAATAGCTCAATATTCTAGTCACTTCACTCAGTTCTTTCTACAAACCACCAATAAATGAATCTAGATTGTAACGACTCTGTATTAAACTCAAATATGAACGCCATTAAATTAAAATCAATTCAAAATTCGATGGCAAGTGCTGAAAATAATTCAGCGCGGTCAGTTTAAATTTTCAAGGCGTATTCTGCGTTTTCATACCTTAAACAACGATTCATTCTCGCCATTTGCAAATATAGAATCATTTTCTGACGCTGCCTCGTCGCTAAAACGTCAAAATACACAGAACATTTACTCAGTTTTGATAATAACACTCGAAGCGACTGTACTCAAAGTGATACGAATCTTTTATTTACACCAACCTGTCGATAAACGATATAAACCCCGTGATCAATAACATTATCGTCGCTCACATTACCTGCAGATCAACAGTTTTGGTTAATTTTGATAAACAGAAACTCAATAATTCCAAAAACTCTGGAAAAACTGACAGATAAATATTCTTACCTTCCATCTTTTGCTTACCACATCCAGTCCTCGTCTCTTTGCCGTACGGCGCAAACTCCAACTTATTTTTTTAGACATTACCGCTGACCACTATTCCCCATTCCCCATTCCCCATTCCCCATTCCCCATTCCCCATTCCCCGTTTTAGTAACATCTCTGCTCACAGTCTAATGTTGATGTTATCTTCTTGTAAACTATTTTTTTGTATCTCCCGGTTAACCAGCTTTATAGTTAATCAGTGTCTACACTGTAATAACATTTTGTTGATAAACAGTTACAAACGGTTATCTCTAACTCCCGGCTTATCTCGTAAACCCCAACAGAGTTTTGTTTACAAGGCCAAGTGATCTAGAAGCTTGTACAGCCAATCTTGTCTATTTTGAGACGTTTGAAGAATTTTCAAACATCATTTTGATAATGACTTGTTATAAACTGTTACCTTGTATTCCAGGAAAACCTAACAAAAATGCGCCGAAAAAACTCCCCTCTCTGTCCATGTAGTAACGTTTTGTATACAGGGTGTTGACTGAGAGAGTGTCGTTTTTGCGGAGTAAGAAAACCCCGCCATGATATTTGGTGTTGTACTTCCGGTATTCATTAACAATGCTTCCCATACTTTCCAGCACCCTTTTATTGTTGATGTAGGTTAAGTGACCCATATGCGCGGTGGTGCCGTCAAAGTAGTACATTTGGCTGTATATGAAGTAGTACCCAGTCCTCTTGACCACGATGGAACCATCCGGGTGGTTGTAGGAGATCGCGCCTTCTTTGTGCTTCAACACCCAGTTGCTCACGCGATGCGACTTACCTGTAAAAGAAATCATTTGAGGATCGATAAAAATTTTAACCTTCAGCTTGTTAAATTGTAGTTAAAAGGCTCCAAATAGAGACGTAAAACTGACGTGATATGTAAAAGTGTTGATTCTTGTCATTTCAACTATTGCCTAGTTACAAGGGCGGATGAAGGGCTAGCTAGCTATCAAATATAGCGAAAATCATCTTGAGATCCTATGAATGGCCAAAGTGCCAAACATGAAGAATGATAACGCCCACTATGCCTGAAATCGGAAAAGTTTCAATATAATCTGGATACAAATCTGGTTTCAAAATGAACTGGATTCTCTTCAAATCCTAAGAAGGAAACGATGCATGAGAGTACTTTCTCTAAGATAAACATGATTGTCGGTAGTAGTAATTATTCTCATACTAAGTATACGTTGTCCATCACCAACCAGGTGAATGCTTTCATGGTTCTGAAAGATCAAAACGTGAAACACGTTAATCGTTGTTATCAAGGGAACTCCAAGAGAATATTATCATTAATATGAATGTTGATCAGAGACTGTAGTACTTACCATGTATCCCGGCAAGCCACGCAGTCCTGTTGAAGAAACGTTTAAATTAACTCTAGAAAAACGTTAAAGAGAGCCTCAGTCTTATAACTTATATAAACAAAATACTGAAACATGAATCTCAACGCCAATACACACAGATAGATTCTCTCAACTAATTTTTGGTATATATTTGCCTATACTTAATCTCTGCTGAAAGGTATTGATTGAGATATACTTTCCGCAGTTTGAGCTTATCGGCCATCTGGCTATCTGCGCATTTTTTGTGCATTTTCTGCGTTTTCTTTCTGAGCATTTTTGTGGTTTCATGATTATCATGATCAACTTATGCAAATCATTTTTGCCCGACGGACTGCCGCATATGAATTGAAGAAACTAACGAAATTTGTAAAATTGAGTAGACAAATTGAAACTGATAAACAACAACAACACTTTATTTACGTGGAAACATACGCTTAGCTATATGGTTTAGTTTAAAGAAAAGCTGCACCAGCTACTTTACAGGTATGCCACGATAAAAATAAAGGACTTGTTTAATGTGACCTGGCAATCCCATGAGACCTTGCGGTCCTCGATCTCCCTTGATACCCGGCGGCCCTTGTGAACCGTTTAAACCAGGAATACCCGAAGTACATGAATAATTCTACACTGTAGCAATTTCTTTATGCGTACTTGACTCATCAGGACTGGCGCTAATGCCCGGTTTTCTGTAGCATCAACCGATTTGCATTGCTACTCCCCTCCCCCCCCCCCATGGGTGAGATACGATTCGATCGCATTCTAACAAAATGCATTTTGATAGAATTCTCTAGTAGTTAACTGGTACCCATCTGTACACCTGGATAGAGCGAGACGTAGACTTGCTCCAAGTCGCTCGTATTATGTTGGACGAAAGCAATAATTACCGTGCAGAAATAAGGGATGATACGAACGTTCGTGTATAGCGCGCGATAATTTTCTCTCAGCGCGCAGAATATTGCGTGTGTCGCGCGCGATGCAAATCAGCCGCCATTTTGATTCTCGCGTGTGGACGAGCCGCCATTATGATTCACGCTCGTGAACCGCGCGCGCGCAACAAGCGACTTGAAGCAAGTCTAATGTCCCATTCACACCAACAAAACATGTATAATTAAACCAGGTTTAACAAAATGAAATTCAGCAATAGAAAGCTGGATGACTAGTTAAAACAAAGAAGTCAAGTGAGCTTTTAATTCTTTTTCATTTTCACTAAATTCGCAGTAGAAAAAAATCAGCAAACACCTTTTATAAAGAAAACAATTTTAAACCTTGTTTAATTATACTGCCTTTAAACGTGTTTAAGTTTTGGTGTGAATGGGGCATAAGAGAGGGAGTGTGGAGTATGATCACCTGGAGGACCACGTGGGCCGGCTTTCCCCCTCCTTCCTTTGACGCCTTTTGGCCCGGGAGGTCCTGGAGGCCCTGGAAGTCCTGCAGTTCAAAGGAAAATAATGAGATCCGGAGGAGGGCCTCCGATATATTCCTCTCTTGTATATAAGCTATACGCGTGCCGCCCCAAAGAGCAATTACAGATATGTTTGTTGTTTGTTTGCTAGAGTTTCTTGTATTGTTTTTATTTTTTCAGCGGTGTTGCTCTGAAACAAAGCATTTTGAAGTCCCCCCAATTTTTTTTTCGGGCTTAATTCGCAGTTGCTTAAATTGCGATTACAGATGCGATGGTCACATCTTCATTTCAGGGTATTTTTTCTTGCCAATTTGGTCTCCTGACACTGAGATTGCGCTGGCATCGCGCGCCAAAAAAACGCCTCTGGCGTCACATTTCCTGAATATCCTCATTGTCTTTTTTGGCTTAAAATACTGCTACGTTACTTCCTACCAGACTGTAAAAAAGTGTGGATTTTAAGGGAGAGGGCTTAAGTAAGGTATGAAATGTAAAACATTTCCATCCAAAGTAAAGCAGGATTACTAGCTCCGGGCAGCTTAAAGAGTCCTTAATTGAACGCGTTTCGGTAAAAGTTACGTTCAACCCTTGTTCATGATTGGTTTACGTTAGGACATGAAAAATATGGAGTCTGCCTCCGCTAGGGTGGAATTAGAAGTCCATTTATCTGATTTTTTGCGTTCCGCGCCGAATTTTGTCGTCGAAAGGATCAATTACGAGTGTTCGGTTTCGATCTTTGATTTGCCTGCGTAATTTCCTTACGAATATTTTCAAAATTTTGACGAGCGATTCTTTGCGCTGTCAGCAAAATGCATGAATCGTAGTAGTAAAGGGTTGTGGGAAAAAAGTCGTCAGCTTGAGTTAGCCACTGGACAGGAAGGAACACCGCTGTCTCCTGCCCGTTCCAAGTGCGTTTTCAAGCCTTCCTTCTGTGGTTGCAATATTCATCCAATATTCATTCAATATCCATTCAATATCATTCAATATTGATATAAATAGTTTCCTCTACAATAAAACAAATTATTGCAAGTCATTTTACCAAAACATTGGATTACTAACCAACACATTTACAAGAACCTTGAGCGCCTCTCCGAATGCGAGCTGTCTCTGACCTCTGAAAAATTCATAAAAATCTGATCAACAAGTTTGAAAACTTTGCCATGGGGACCCTCTATGGGGGCACTTAAAGTATGGGCAAAAAGAAACGTTACAACGTGTCCTTGAGGCATTCAAAGTAAAACAAGTGTCTTACCCGGACCTGATTTCGAGCTTCTTCTCCGCTCTGCAATGCCTCGATGACCTTTTGATGCTGGCGGATTTGTGTTTTTAGCCAGGAGATTTCTCTGTATGTGTAGGCGGCGAACACAATGCCCGAGCAGGCTAACATCAAACAACACAGCAAAACTGGAAGAAGCTGGGCTCTCCTTTGGTTTTGTTTCTTCTCCATGGATGCTGCACAAGGATGACAACACCGTAATGGGTTCAAGAACAGACAAAGACGCCGAGACAGAAAAGCATGAAGACGCTTGAAGCTTACGGGGAAATTCCCGGAAAACAAGGGTCAAGCGGTATGGCGCTGAGCCTATTTCCTGTATTCATAGTGACAGCGTCACGCAACATTCTGGCAAGTTACCAGACTTCTCCCCAACTAGACGAAAATATCACATTGAAACAGGAAAACAGGTCACGTTATTTTATTTGCTCCTTGTTTTTGTAGCCATTGCACAAAGAAGTTCTTTTGTTAGGTAGTTTTGCAGTAGGTCCTCAGTTCCGCGTACATGATGAGCACGTGAAATAATCATAGCGTGACGAGAGAACGATAAAACGGTTTACGTGACTATTTATAGTAGGTGATTTCTGGGCTCGAGTACTTTCGTTTTCTCAAAGGCACCGCTTGATCACGAGTTTGACCTTTGTTATGATAAATCTGTTTTCGATAAACAAGTCACCGGACAATAAGATAACATGTCATATTTTCTCAGGTAAGGGACTATCCTTCTGGGCTTCTGTTAGCAGTGTTTTACTCACACGAATATCCGAACGAAACGTTCGCCAGCGCATCTGAAGGTTGTCAGCGAGGTGAACTTCTGGATAAAAGTAGTTGGGGTACCCATCGTATCTTTTGAAACCGGGAAAAATGACCCGAAACGTAAGTTCTTGTCTTTACTGGTACCTCTTCGAAGGGGTGAACCACGCCCACAAGACGAGCTGCTGCAGGAATTGTTTTCATGCTCCTGTTTTCATGAATTCCTACGAGTATCGCTATCATCCCTCCCACCCCCTCCCCCCCCAAGAAAGACTGACCGGCTGCTACACAGAAACTCGACTTTTTGCGCAGAGTCATCCACCGCGCGGTTTCGTGTCTAAGAGGTGTTTCTCGTAGTCTACGTTCCTCCTCGTCCACTTGAATTAGTAATGGCTGCAAACGAAATACACAAGTTATTGTGTCACATATATGGAATGCTGCCTTGTCAGATGTGTCAAAAGCTGTAACGTGGTAATTTTTGTTCATACCCGTCTGCGTACTATAAATACCAATTTAAGAAACATGTATTCCTGCTAAAATTTTCGAAAACAGACTTTCCAGTAACACTCTGATGCCAATAAGGAAATCGTGATATGTACCCCACTATAAAATGAGTGTAGTGTTCGTCTAAATTTTGAAAAAAAAAAAAATTTCAAGGGAACCAGAGTCTCGTTTCTTAGGCGTGGCTTTACTGCTACTTATCTTTCCTGTCAGTTTATTCAGTTGTTACTCTAAAAGGTAACAGATAGTTCTAACGGTACGACGAGGACCCGAGGGTGGGATCTCACGCGTCCTCGTGATGAAAATACGACAGTTGTTTAAAAAAAGCAACTGCTTTATTATGTTTACAACAACGAAAGAATGATACTTAACTAACAAGTAGCAGCAATAAAAAGTATATTCTCGTACAAGCGAATATATAACAAAGCCGTTAAAACTTGGTGAAAGCAAAAAAATAGTTAACATCCAGTATCAGCTATATCAATTATCGACATACAGAAACATCCCGAAAAAATTGCTTTCTTCTTTTACAATCTCTCACCTACAAAAACGAACCATGGAGGACCATGGTTAGCCCATTCATAGTAAAAATGTACATCTAAGACGAATCAGTCAATACTGATATTTATATAATCAGAAATCATAATCTTTGGATTCCAAAGGGTACTACATAAGCGATATTTACAGGCGACGAAATCCTTACAACCTTTGTTTGCTGAAGCTCTTATTTATACTACAGTGCTTGCAATGCTTTGCAAATACCTCTCCAACCCAACAAGGAATTGGATTTGCATTGCTACTGCGCGTGAACAACAGGCACGGATTTCGTTTTTCTTGGCCAGTGGTTTCATGTATGTGAACAAGCGCATCATTTGCCACCAAAGTGCAAATGAAAGGAATACAAATATTGTTCTCTTACAATATCGATAGATTTTTAAGCAGATTTCAAATTGAACGCATGCACACTCTTTCCATGACGTGTTCGAAGCACTGCTACGCTAGATGAAAGTAATTTGTCATCGCAATTAGCATTGAAACTATCTCTTTCCATCTTAGCCCCTACTGGACCTTGCAACACTGTTGACAACATGTTCAATATTTCTTGGATGGCAATGTTGAACGCGCCGCTAAGCGCTGAGTGTCATCTATAAATGTTGCGTCCATTAAAATTTTCTAACAAAATGTTTGGTTGAAAACAAAACATTCATCCAACAAAACTTGTTGATCTAAGGTGATCTTACATATTGGTCCAACATAAAAAAATGTTTTCCAATCATGTTGCAGGACTGAAAAGGTTAACGAGTTACAGAATGAAGCAGAAATGCACCGAAATAGCTGTAAGTTGGATCCATCTTATAGTACCTTGAAAACGGAGTTCGTACAGAAATTTGATCAGTTGAGTTCAAAAACACTACACCACCATTGTAATTGGTACTATACATTCTTTCTTTGCTCACAACAGCGGATGTACTTTGCATGAATTTGCGTGAGTTCACGTACAACTGATGTGTCATCTGGTATGCGTTCCCGTCATGGTAAAACATCTGGGAATATACATAGTAAAAACCAGCTACTTGTATTTGAACGGTCCCATCACTGTACTCTAGTCTGCCTGATCTGTGCTGTACTTGCCAGTTCCTGACCGTACGTCTAGATACTGTTTACAAAAAAGAAAACGCTTTCTTTATTGTCTACAAACTTTCATGGTCCGTGAGGGGAGAGAAGGGCGTGTTAAAAAGAAACTTAGAAACTTCGATGATTGCTGAGGTCTGTTTGCTTTGCAATCGACGTTGTTGGTATGACAAGTTTCGTGATTCCACGGAAAATCAGATGGAGAGGAACCGGCAAGAGGCACAAATCAGGCAGCATCGAGACCACAGGCCAACTGCACAGCGGCGTGGACAGTTCAATAATATAGCCTTAAAAAAGAGCAACGCCCAGAATATTTGATGTTAATTACAGCCTAAGGATTTCTTGTGATCTTACAACCTTCAGCAACGTTTGGAAATAAGTGCCTGCTAAAAGAGTTAATAAAGTACAAATTATTTTACTTGGGATGGGAAAACTCGATGTCACTCTTACCAAGAAGGGAAACCTATAAACAACAGAATTGATTCAAGTTCTCTAACCTAAACGTAAAGATCTCATTATTCAGTATCACGCTATTTGTTAATAGGCTACTTTATAGCGGTGTTTGTTTAGCACTAGGCACAGCGATATGTAGGAACTTGAAAGTTTAAGAGAACTTCCCAGTTTGTAATCCCACAGGGTTTTTAAGTGAAAGTGAGTGGGACACTTACAACTTCCGTGTAAGGTTAAGGTGTTGAATTTTCGTCTGTGATCTCCTTCGGATTCAATCGATAAGATGAAGCAAAAATGCTCCGAAAAAGCTCCCCTCTCTGTCCATGTAGTAACTCTTGGTATACGGAATATGAACCGAGAGCGTATCGTTTTCGCGAAGCAAGAAAACCCCGCCATGATACTTGGTGTTGTACTTCCGGTATTCATTAACAACGCTCCCCATACTTTCCATGGCTTTTTCATGATTGATGTAGGTTAAGTGACCCATATGCGCGGTGGTACCGTCATAGTAGTACATTTGACTGTATATGAAGTAGTACCCAGTCCTCTTGATCTCTATGAATCCAGCTATACGGTGGTACGAGATACTGCCCTTTTTGTGCCTCAAGACCCAGTTCGTAATGCGGTGGGAATCTGGTAACGAAACCATAATTTGTTAGTTTCCAAATCGCGCTCTTTTGCCTAGCATGCAAGAAGACTGGATCTACGCAAGAGAGAGCCTCTCGTGATCTGTGACAACGATTTAATGATACCAGCTCTCGTTACAACAGACACTTTTCAGGCCGCGATTTGGTGAAGGTAGTAGAAAAAGCCTAGGAATTATTGTCAGTCAACTCTTTTTCTACGGAACTTCACCTCCTGTCTAACGTATGGGGTGTCCGTAATATAAACGAGGTCTTCGAATGGTGGTAGTTGTTTGGAGAATAAGACCATATCCCCCTCAGGTGGTTTGCAGGGACTCTAAGTCCTAATCGATGATTCTTAGTAAACTGTGGTTACTCAGTACTGATTACTACTGAAATTGATGCACATGGTTATTATCATTGGGAGTACTCTGGCGAGAGTATTTACTGGAGAGAAAGAAAGCCGCGTGACACGCACGTGATTTTCATGCATATGGTCCTCTAAAGCCAGAAGAAATAGAATCTTATCACATTACTTGGATTTTGTATTCTCTGTCCATCACCAACAAGATGGATGCTTTCACTCATCTAAAAAGGTACAAGAGGCATCAAATATGAGAATATGAGAGTGAGTGAGGGATTTATAAAGATGCAATTTAACAGAATGAACTGGCGTCATGTTACCATTGTAACTTACCGAAGATCCGGGTGGGCCAGGCGGTCCTGAGTAAAGGGAAAATAAAAGATTTCTTGATTTATGTACATTTTATTGGGATCAAGTGGAAATACAGTAACATAAATTCTGTTTATAGTAGTTAATGGATATTTTTTTTTTGGAAACGCACCTTTTCAGTTATACTTTGAAATAGTTTTTCATGCTTTAAGCAGGTTTCAGTCAGTGCGCAACATGCGCAATACAAGTTGAGAAATCTCTGAAGTACCTATGTTCCGTCTGCTATGCACATCACTCATTTTAGTCCAAAACTTGTTTGTACAGAATTACGTTGTTTTCTCGTTATTTTTTTTAGCAGGGGGTGGGGGGGGGGGAGGTGGTTGCCATATCATTAAAGCAATTGTGGTTCTTTAATTTTCTTATAAGGTCAGGCAAAAGACTGGTAACAGGGCAGCTCATAGCAGCTCAGCAAAGGCCCTAACCTGCATCTCCTTTGGGACCTTGAAGACCCATATCTCCTTTATCTCCGACTGCACCTGGATCTCCTTTGACACCTGGAAGCCCCTGGAGTCCGTTCTCACCCCTAAGACCCTGTGGACCTGCGGGCCCAGATTTACCTGAGAATGAAAAGCGATAACAATTAACATTCAATTCTGAGGCAATATTTGTTGCTTCTAGGCAGAGGGATGTCGAATCTACAATGAGCTGACTAGGCCTTTAAGATCACTGAAAAACTGGATAGGGAAACGGAGGACTACAAACTCGAAGAAACGTAAGTTATCTTTCAGTTGTTAAGTTTCAGTTACAGTAACATGTTGCGTTCGTCTGGGAATGTTTCAAAGTTGAGTAGCTGGAATAAACGATATTTATGAAGGGTATAGTCTTCTTCTCTTCGCTCTGCTTCTTGGACAGCAGAATTTATTGCAGGATGACCGAATACTGTCAAATCGTACCGTGCAGACGCCTCGCTATTACATGCATCCCGTACGTTATTAAGGACATAAGTTGAAATCGCAGCAAAGAAGAACTACTAGAAAAAATCTGCTTTTTTGGACTCTCCCTATTACGGACACCAATGTTGGTCCCAATGGCGTCCCTTATGAGGAAAGTTGGTCTGTAGTCCTAAAAGAACGCGCCCAAAGGGCTGTATTTGGTTTTAGCGATTACTGAGCTCTCTGATAGGCTTGTAAATAATCATAAGTCCTACCTAACCAATCAGAGTGAATGTACTCTTTGTCAATTAATCAAACCGGCGTAACTAACGCAAATATCGCCGGTTTTTTCTGCTTGGATCGAGCTGAACTTCTTTTATGAATTTGTGTTACGTCTGATACTCACTTTTATTATAAGTTCTTTTTTAGAGAAATACTTTTTTGTAAAATAATGTCATCGTTGTTTACTCTCCTCTTGCCACCTACAGTTAATTATTTCAGTATTCGTTGTTGTTGTTATGTAAGGCGTTTTAAGTCGCGTGCAAAGTTCAGCCTGCTCGAAGCTCTCAAACAGTGAGAACGAGCGAAACTTATGTGAAGGAAGGATCAAAGGAAGTGCTAACGTCATTTTTGTGTTCACATTGCTATTTCTCATTCTCAAAGAATCTGCTAGAGGCTGGCCTTTTCTCTCTGCGTTCTTCTTAGAGGGATTTCTTCAAATTATGAAAGCAAAGTTTCAAGTCAACCACTCCATCTCTTCTTATGTCACATTAAATACTGACCTTGTGGTCCTCGTTCACCAGGGTCCCCTGCAGGTCCCTGTGGTCCTGGAGGCCCCGGAGGACCAACGGGGCCTTGGTCACCTTTAGGGCCTTGAGCTCCTTTGTGCCCTGAAGGAAACGTGCCATTTGTAACTAGGGATTAACTATTGTTTTTGCTGTTAAAGATACTATGCTGTTTGAAAGTTTTGACATCTTTTGTTTTGTATGTGTGTGTGTTTTGTCGTTACTGGATTACAAACTTTTTTTAATACCACATGACATTCGCTTAATGGTTTCCAGAAATGAGACAAAAACAAAAATCGCAAGGTTATTTTTAATTCTCTGCTGGTGATGGACTAGTCTTTTCTTTGTTTCCATAAAATTCACCAATGAGCTGTAACAACAGGGATCAATTTCTTTTTCCTCTATCTTTCTGTGTCATGTTAACCTGTGTGCACTGAGGCTATTTTATCCCTCGATACGATTCATCATCGCCAGCGGCAATTACAAAAACTAACCTCGTTTACCTCGTTTGCCTCGTGGTCCTGCAAAGAAATGAAAAACACGTTACCAATTAGAGCCGATTTGCTGCAAAAACAAGAAGCAAAACGTAACCAAAAAACCACGGTATCTGTGAACCGTTTTAGTTTTCAAAGACTTTTTGACTTGAGGAATTTTTAGCCGGCTATATAGCTGAGCGCTCTTCTTTCTTTTTTGTTCTTAGTGTTAAGCATGGTATAGAATTTGTCAGTCATACATGTAATTTTAACTAATTTAAAGGTCTAATACTTAGTATGATGAACTCTGCTTGTCCACATATCTCGAGAGTCCCGTCCAGTATATATTTTTGCGGTGACACGGATCACTTATCAATCACTTCATTAGCACGTGTTTATCACATGTAAATGACCCTTTAATAGCCCATATTGACACTGCTATGGACCTTTAGACTAAAGGTATCATAGCAGGTCTTATTCAGGGGAAAAACGTACATTTTCTGTCTCTTTTGAAGAAATCGCTAGTAAAAGGTTTTATAATGTTTTGAAGTTGTTTTGAAGTTTACTCGACCTCGACAATGTCAAGGTCAGTCATTAATACAAATTATACAGAGTCTAGATTGAATTTGAATATCTATTATTTTGTTTTGAAGCAAATATCGTGACCTCCATCTTTTGTTCTTTTTTTGTCTTTATTTGGCATTGTCGGCTGGCTATCATCCATCAGTAACAACTGATTGCTTGTCTTACAGTACTCTATTGTCCAATAATTCATCACATACTAAAGAGGGTGCTTTGACGGGTAGGAGGTGAAAAAAAAAATAGCCTCACTTTGCCAAATGTTCATCCGTTTAATGTTTTTTTCTTCATTAAAGGTCAAAAGATTTTCCTGCTTTGTCCGGCTGGAGGTTAAAATTTAGTATTATTCACTCAACAAGAGACCATTTTTGTCTGAAATAGTGATTGGTCTGTGTTCTATGTGTTGTTTATTGCGTGAGTTATTTTATATCTTAATCAGGCCGATACTCAAGTATCTTGACTTCCGGATCAGGAAAGATTTCCGTCGGATGTACTCTGGAGACTCCATGCATTTTGTTCCAGTCAAAACAATTCAACTATTTCGAGTGGCCCAAGAACTTAAACATATGTACTTCTTAGGGTGTGTAGTAAGTAATTTGGTCACCTAAAAACTGGCCCTAAATCAAACGAAACGAAATTGTGATAGAGGACATGTTCCATAACTGTGCTTCGAGTGGATTAAATCCTGCCGTTACTGCGTAAACTTCCAGGGCAAATCCGGAGTCACAAAATTAGCAAAATTTATCTTTCACTGACGCGAGACTTAATTTCCTGTCCCTTAATAGCAGACTTTAAGCTGTGCCAGGCAATTTGTGTGAGAAAATAATTTGTGCGAAAAATTGTTTGTAGCTGCGTTTGCTAGTGCGTGATTACTGTCATGTGTGATTTATAGAGTTTATAGCTCGTTTTTGATAAACACAGTTAAATTACTAGCTAAAACATCGTGGCCTGGCCCTTTGACGAGATAATTGTTGTTCCCATAAACGTAAATGAACTCGCCGATGAAACTGATATTCTCCTTAATACGGTGCTGAGATAAGATGAACGTTGGCAAAGATGGTCGCGTATCATTGTTTTCCTATCCTTGGAGTCTTGTTTCAAAACACTAGGCCGTTTAAAGACTTATGAATTCTCGGTGCTTGTGAAATCAATTGGTTTACAAAGTGTCGACTTTTGGACACCAACACGGAAGTAAAGATGGCAAAAGTTCAAAGGGTTGCCTTCGTTTTAATCACTGATTCCTTGTCCCGTGTAATAGTATATTCAATATCGCGTTAATTTGCTCGACGTCTCAGGCACATGTTGTTTTTCTCCCCTTCTGCTAAACCAGACCTGTTTTATGCGTTCATTACAAACCAATTACTTTTGGATGCGTGCCCGTGGAATTACTGCGTCACAAGCACCTGGGGCTTTTTCAATAAAATAACCCTCGTAGATTGTAATCCGTGGCAGTATTCCCCAGTTATTACCATCGTTGTTGTAATTATAGCTTTTATCCGCCTTGGGTAACGTTATTTCGTGGCATCCTTGCATGACAACAAGATTTCTGTTCATTTAAAATAGCTAAATGTAAGGCGTCCAAGCCCCCTTAACCCTGTCAGCAATTGAGCACAGTTTTTATTGAGACAATAATAGATTTAATACCTCGTAGACACGGGCAGTACCCATCCATCTGTCTCTTATTTCTGTCCTGTGGGGAATCAGTTAAAGCAAGCTGCAAAAAATACAAAAAGCAATTGCTTTGTATAGCTTCACTTTACTAATGTATGCAACAGGTTTAAGAACGTTCTGATTATCTAATGCAAAACAATATTTGAATATGAAATTATCTTCAACTTTGCAAAAAATTGCATCGTCAAAAACAGCTAACCTTAGTTTTCAGACGCTCAGATTTTTCCTCCAAAACGCGTTCAGTTTCACCCACAGAATTCTGGTCAGATTTCTGAGCTGTGAAACTGTTCTCCAACTTGTTAACACGAGATACCAGTTGGCTTGTTACTGTCTCGAGTGACTGTATTTTAGCTGTCTGCGTAACTGCTAAACGATACAGAGTCACCATCAAAATAGTGACTATTATGGTGTATAATGCAGCTATTGCAATCCCAAAGTTAACAGCATAGCGATGCACACGTGTTTTCTCGCGTTGGTCCATCACTTAAAGATTGTTTTACATGGAAACTCTAAACGCCAAACTCATGCTTTGTTTTGATCCGAGCGCACCAGTTTGCGAAGAACTGTTTCATTGTCCCACGCTTCACTGAGCTTTAGGAAGTTTCTAGGAAAATTAAACCATCAAAGCGCATGTGCTGGACTGATTGACACAGGCAATGAAACTTGAAATCTTTCGACATCCTGCAAGTATATCTTTTGGTGTTCATAGATAAGGAATAGCGCAAAAGTGCCGAAATTTCTTTATCGAACAAAAATAAGAGTTAAGGCTCCAACTTTATTATCTTGGAACTGTTTCAGTCAAAACAAATCAAGGATTTCCGAGAGTCAATTTGTGCAAAATACAACTTGACCTCAGGTTAAAGAGAGAAGAATAAGACCATCTCGAAAGGTTTTCAAATTTTGATATTTTACCGGATCTAGCCCTTGTAGAGGTGTCCTCTCCTCGCACCCCATGGTGGGGTACTGCCTATAGTGGGCTGTACGAGGAGGCTCCGCCCGAAAGGGGTGCCCTTTTTTAAACTCGCAGTGTATAAAAGGGTAGGGAAAATTGCCATTTTAGTATATACAAAAGGGTCACAAAATCAGCTGCAAAGTGGAAGAAATGGTGGTTAAAGCGAAGTATATAAAAGGGTGCCACATTTTGGCAGAAATGACAACGCAGCTGAATCAAAACGACTGAAAACCCGGGAAAAACATGGCGATTACAGGAAGTTCTATTGTTTTGGCTTATCCTCGAGGTATAAAAGAAAGGGGTGCAGTTTTGCTCTAGTATATGAAGGGGGTACCATTTTGGTAAAAATTAGTCTATTAAAGGGTAAGGGTTTGAACCTCCGGGCGGGGCCTCCCCCTACAAAACTTTATTGAGTAGACCCCCGGGCCATGCAGAAACCATGGCCATGGAATCCGCGGAATTCATCTCTCTCTTCATTCGAGAACTGGACATTTTGTGACCGCTAATGGTAGTTTTTTTGAGTTGAAACTATCTCAGTTTCTGGTTTAATTCCGTCCCAGACAAGAGATTTCCGTTGTTAACGTGTTCACTATGGAATTATCTGTTACTATGGTTACCATTTGACATGCTGACAAAACCTCGCCTTACGACCACGCCGTTATTGTCAAAACGAGGATGCCTTTATTACCGACGCCTGTTTTGGAGCAAACAAACTACTCGCATTTTTTTTCCTGTCAAAAACCTTCGTTTATCCACCCAGACCAACATTTTTTAGCCCGTCGGTGGTCTTCTTCACCCTTGAGCCCCTATAGTGACAAGCGTCTAATTTCTCCTCGTAATATCACATACGTTAGTGATCAAACATGCAGGTCAGGAGAATAAAGAAAATGATCACCTAAGATAAAATGTCTTCTTATTTAGTCACATTCTCCGAGCTAGTACCGAAGAAAATACGTGAGGAGCACTGAGGAGAATAGGCATGTTGATATTTGGGTTTAAAGGGTTAACGGATTGCACTGAATTTATAATTTTCCCACAACAAAACAGACCTGCAAACTTCCGTACGCAAGGGGCCCTAACAGGAACTTTCGCACTGAAATAGATCTACAAGAAAAGAAGTTCATTTATTCGCTATTTGTTGTGAATACAATTATTATTATTAAGACCACCGAGGTTAGAGTTTCCACTTCTAGGCGGTATCCGTTACAATAGATCGATGGCATGACTTCCTTGTATTTTCTATCAACATTGAACTTGAACCCAGTTAAAAACTTTTGTAGTCAAAACGACATACTTTGACACAAAGCCTCGCTCTTAAACTACAGTTAGGCCTGGTTCTCATATACTCCGTACACTGCGAGCATGCCTGTGATAACATCTGTGCAAGTTTCGACAATTTATCCCAAGCGAGTCCCGGGCGTATGGCAGGTATTCGACGATATACCACTGTCAAGCTAAATGAGAGGACCAACGAATTGAGGAGGAGATCGGGATAACTCTTCGCATGATGGCGGGGTATCCCGTGGCATATGAGAATCAGGTTTGGATAAACTGAAAATATCTTGACTTAAGTAAATAACAAATAACTAACTTACATTGTAAACTAACTTCTAATCTAACTCCGTAATGACTACGAACGTAGGTAGATACATGGGCTCTTGTTCACGGCCAACTGAATACACTTTCCCTACTGCATGACAGAGCGTGCCGTCTTTCTTGTCATGAACTTTATTTCAGTGGCACATTGGTTTATTAGGATGGTGTAACTTGTAACCGGCAATTGGGCGAAACCGGGTGGTGAAAAAGAAAAAAACGGTTCAAACGGTGACGTTTTTTTGCAGAACGCCAACCCAGATTCCTGAGCACACTGTTTACTACAGTATGTGGGGTTAACAGCAGTTTATGATCAAACCGTTTATAATGGATCTGACGACTACTGCTACGTTACCAAACCAGAAAAGAACTGATTATACAAACGTGCGAAACTATCCCGCCAACCGATACATGGCCAGACTTTGATTTACAATTGACCAAAATGACCGAACGTTTAACGGCTAACATCACTAACATTACTTTAACTTTCAAGTGATAAATTGCCACTGAGAAATGTTTGACAAATTGTTTAACTTCAACACTAATGCAAACCAACGAAAACAAAACTGTACGTACTCCTTCGACCGAAAAATGGCCAGATAAATATTTACAGTTGGCCAATGTGACCAAACTTTACATAATACAACTGACACTGAAGTGTGTCAGTAAATTTTTTTAAAACTTACAAGTGAAAAAATACCAAACGATTGAAGTTTCTCAACCTCGACACTATTCCTAATTAATAAGGCCAAAATTGTGACGTTCAGAGAAACTGAGTGTCAATGGTGCAAATCTGATGATAACTGACTGAACTGCCATTTATTTCCCCACCCTATGCCTGACAGTTCAAGGCCTCAGTTTACAGTATAGTCACTTAGAGGTGGAGAAAAAATGCTCCGAAGAAGCTCCCCCACTTTATCATGTTGAATCTTTTGGTGTAACGTGCACGAACTGAAATTCTGTCGTTAGCCCTAAGGCGAAACACTCCTCCATGGTATTTGGTATCAAGCTTCTTATATTCTCCGATCACGCTTCCTTCGCTTCCCATGACTCTCTCGCTGTTGATGTAAGTGTCGTGGGCCATTTGAGCTGTGGTGCCGTCGAAATAAAACATTTGGCTGTATATGAAGTAGAAGCCTGCTCTTTTTACCTCTACTTCGCCGGTTAAGTTATGGTACTGGATACTACCCGTCCTGTGCTTTACATCCCAGTTGGTAATGCGGTGCACATCTGAAAAAGAAGCGGAATAATGTGCTCAATGACGACAAACAGAAACAATGCAATGAACCGAATGGAATGAGTAGGAGGGTGTTAATATATGCTTGTTCACAATTTCCATCCTGCACTCCCTTCAGGGCATTCATCAGCTTAAGCTTTCTTCGAGTTGACTTTTGATCCTGCTACCCGACATAGATTTCTACAGTTACCCACATCCCGCAGTCTTCCTACAACGGTATTTCCGTCCCGTAATTCCGCTCATAATTAGTGTCCCACTTCTTGACTCGATTTCAAACAACATCCCGATTTCCGCGGGATTTCCGCAAGCCGCAAACCGTGGGAAAACGCTGATAAACCAAGTAACAATTAGTGATGGTATTACGTATTCCTGATCATCATGTTTGTTTGGATATATAGCAAACGTATTTTCTCAGCAAACGCAAACAAGGCTTGTTGATGATTGTCTTCATTCTCATCACCTATCCACTTGACAATTTGAAGTGATATTGTGAGGAGAAATTAAATTTTAATGTGTAGTTTTGTGGCACACCAGGTCAATATCCCCTATGGATAATTATCTTTTTTTTCATCCCCTCCCCAGTCTCTACTTGATAACCGATTGGGATTTTGGGGAGAAACTATTACTTACAATTTTGTTCTATGTGCTTTCCTTTACCGACCAAGTGGATGCTCTCGCTAATCTGAGATGAGAAAAAAAATGGATGAGTTTTGGAACAAGTCCCAACGTTAATTCTTCTTCTTGGTGTCATTTTATGACACTACTCCAAAGCGACCGGGCCTTAACGTGACTCCGGTCAGTGTGTATATTAGGTTTCGTTAACGCAGTCTGCCATCAAGTGCTCTCTTTTTCGAACAAAATCGGCGGAGGAAGAGTGGGGGGGGGGGGGGGGGGTTGGGGGGGGGGGTTCAAGGAGAAACTGGATACTGATCGGGAATTATTTGAACGTCATACTTACTAGCAGTCCGGGTGGTCCAGGTGGTCCTACAAAATACCCAGAATCGAATCAGTATCGTTGTTCAAGTATCGTTGTTGTAATTGTCAAGTATCGTCAAGTATCATGTTTCGTCAAAGTCAAGTATCGTTGTTGTAACTGAAAAATTGAATTTTGACATTATTTATTCTTAGTGCATTTCATTTTGTGTGGTGCATATTTTAGGAAACAAGTAATTCGTAATGTGGTTGAAGTTAAACCAAACCTGGTTGGCCTTGTGGTCCCTGAAGGCCCATGGCTCCTTTTTCACCGCGGTCTCCCTTATCACCCTTTGGTCCCTGATTACCGTCCTTTCCGCGTGAACCTGGGAGGCCAATTGGCCCTGCTTTACCTATAAAAATAACAGTGATATATTAAGTGAACTATGGGCTGGTTTAATGTGTATAAAGGAGTTATGCCTAAAGCACCTTTTTCTACAACTCAAGGAACAAAAATAACGTATGTGGAAGACAAAACTATGATTTGTTTTCCAAATATCACAATAGACAGACCGTTTTCGTGTTGATTGATTGATAATTTGACTGATTGATTGATTGGTTGATAGATTGATTGATTGATTGATCGATCGATCTTCTCCCTAATATCTCGTTCCTTGACGTTTTACAGGTCTTGTTTGATAATTTTTGGTGTATTTTGTTTTTTTTTTTATGCAGCACATCGTCCTTTTATGAAGCGAAAAGCTTGTTGAAAAGAACAGCACTGTACTTGTTGGATTCAAGCATCGTTGTTGTCGAAGGTTCCAGCTAAGAGGTAACTTGTTTGGTAACAATGGCACTAGGCACACACCGGCCTTATTCAGAATGTCGTGATTCCATGTTGTTGGGCCTTAGGGGCATAAAACGTAGTTAGATTCTTGGCAAAATCGCAAATTCCTACTTGCCATACCGGTGATTATCGGTTCCCCTGTTGTAAGAGAACTATCAGTTGGAAAAAAGCACTACGTTGGAAAAATTTGCTCCACAAATTAATATCCCGTCTTTTTTCCGATAACATGCCGGATTCTGTATTGTTCACTTTTGTTCAAACTTGACGAGTTGTTCGTTGTTCGTTGTGTTTATCATGAAAAAACAAAACAAAAACAAAAAAAGAACAGAGAAAAGTCGGAAAGCTTTACCAGTTTGTCCGTCGGCACCTTTCGGTCCAGGCTCGCCACGCGGTCCTTGTGGTCCCATAAGACCTTGCGGGCCTGGGTCACCAGGATCACCTTTGTCTCCTTAAATTATAAATAAGAACAAAAACTTGATAAT
Source organism: Siderastrea radians (assembly GCA_964017195.1). NCBI lineage: Eukaryota > Metazoa > Cnidaria > Anthozoa > Scleractinia > Rhizangiidae > Siderastrea > Siderastrea radians. Next base: position 45,996,123 of record OZ024895.1, read on the forward strand.
TTAGTTATTCTTATTTCGGCATTTCTTGTCGCCTTATGCATAAAAAGAGCGAAAACCAAATCTTTAAGGGAAAAAAAAGTACAATGTTAAGAAGAATGCGTATTCTGAACTTTTCAAGCCTTTATAGCAAGCGTTACATTAGTTGTCACGCAATAACTTCACAGTAGTGCGTGACCAGATCATTGGTAGAGCCTTACCCAGCATAAACCATAAAGAAAAAAAAAGGCAAAGCAAAAAAACTACGAGGGAATTGGTTTTCCCAGTCTGTGGTGAAAAGTACGTAGATAAGCATGGCAACCTTTTCCAGTAACATCCAAATGTCTTCGCTTACCTTTCTTTCCTTTGCAAACTGCAAGGAAAATTAAAAAAAAAATGTGATTAACGTATCAGGTCGATAAGTGAAGAAGCGTTACCTCTCAGCAATTATAATTGACCCAACAAAAAACGCGTCAGGCAAATAACCCAAATACTTATCTTACCTTTTCTACACCTGAAACCTGCAAAAAAAATATGAAGAGTAGGAGATCAGTAGCAGCTCTCTCACGCAATGAGCTTTGAGTAGCTGTAACGCGGTGGAAATGACAATATAATTATAAATTTAGATCGAAATAAATCGTAGCGACTGCCATTGTGTTTGTAACTTCGAAAGGCTGTAAATACAACAGGTTACTCAATTTGCCTTGCACCGGAGAATTGCTTAATCGGAAGCGAGGCTAAAAAAAGCGGGAAAAGTGAATCGCTCCAAATGAAACAGTAAACCGATGTTCTGTAGATGAATAATCCAATGTGATTTGAGATTTCTCTTAAAATTACTAATGAACAGGCCGGAGCACCCCTGTGATGTGATTACTTTTATCTTTTTAATTAAAAAATTAATGCTTGTAGAGACATGTTCTAAATCGTCTAAAACACTCCCAAGAATTTAGATTCAGTAAACAACATCCTGGAACAGTTGAGTCATTAGTTCAGAAATATGCGGAAGTGCTGCAAATTACAAAAAAGTGCGGCCAAAGTTCACTGCACTCGTTTCAGCTTTTTGATCAACTGAACAGTTCTTTCGATAGTGTCAACTGGCCCTTGCTGTTTACAATTACAGTACAAGGGATGAATGACTGTGTTTGTTTAGTATTTAAATGGTTCTAATTATCAGCATCGTTATACTCCCAACCATGTTAATCAGCGTTGCGTTGGAATGGTTATGAGAGTACCTCTCTTGATCGCTATTGGGCCTAAAGAATACTTTACTTTATGTAAGAAGTAGCTGTATTTTCCCACAATTTTCTTCCGAATGGTTAAACAGTTAATTAAAGAATGCTTAGATGTTATAATCGCAGATAATTTGGCCACTTCTTTTTCAGTCATAATTAATTCCTACTGTATGAATGGCCTTGAACTGCTTGAAATTTGTATTCTCATCTAAAATCACAAGAAGCAATCCGTGTAAACGTACTTTCACCTGGCAAACGGTGGCCTTCAAATTGTCGCTTATCTCTTGTTTGAGGAGAATCGTGGTTCATCTGCGAAACACAGCAAGTGTTAGTAAAACGACTTTGCTTTAGAACAAACTAAAACATATGCATAATTTCATTTGTAGTACAGAAATCACTTAATGAAGTAACTGAGTTGTTTTGAAAGTTTCTAACGATAATGCAAGTATAAATCTTATTTCTCGGATCATAGCATTTTCCTGCAGAGCTCTATCAGTTTTACTCACGGTTTTCTCGTCAAATCCCTGAGCTTTGAAACTTTTTTCCAACTTGTAAACACGTTCTGCAAGCTCGCTTGCCACTGTCTCGAGTGTTTGAATTCTAGCTGTCTGCATCACTACTACGCGATACAGAGTCATCATCAACAATGTGACCAGTGTAACGTAAATTGCCGCCGTCAGAATCGCGAACGAGATCAAATTACAGCAACGAGCACGTGGTTTGCCTTGCCTTTCCATGGCGATGTCTGATTTACGCGTAGCTTCGGATTACCGGATATTGTTTTCTTCGGCAAGCGCGCCACTTCTCAGAACTGTTTGATTTATTATTGTCTCACGCTTCGCTAAGCATTTATTTTGCAAGTTTCTCGGAAATTTCTGGGGTGGCAAGGTGGGGTTATTGCGCAGGAGAGATATCGATGTTAACTCTTACCTCCTAATAAACAGTACCAGAGGAGAAATTCGACAAATTTTCGTATTGAAAAAAATTGAAAAGCAAAGACGACATTAAATTCTACTCAACAACTTTCATTTAAATGGTCACACTTTAGAATTTCTTTCACAAACTCAAGAATTTAGAAGTACACGGGAAAATACCGTCCAGTAGCTGTCGTTTGCATGGTCACACTTTAGGACTTCATTCACTTAAGGATTAGTCTCAACTGCGACTAGTCGCTTGACACAATTTTGCATGCTTGACTCGGGGGAGGGGATGATCGTTAAGCCAACGGTACGGCAAATTGTCGTGCAAGAAAGTCTGGTTTCATCTTGATATTGAAAAAAACGAAAGAAAGAAATGACTTAAAACCGTACGTCGTTAGTTAAAGGCCAAACAGAAGACTACAAGCAGCTTGTCAGTCTTTTCACGCTTTCAGGGAAAGCAACATGAAAAATGGTTGGCACGGACGGGAAAATTTCTGCGGCGTGCAAATCGCGGCGCGTTGACTTACTTTTCTTCTCCAGGGACGTGCTGAGTTCCACGACGGGCAAAATTAGCGCTTGGGTGCTTCGCTCTCGTTCCATTTTCCTTGAAATTAAAGAGACTGCTTATAGCCCACCATCAAGCAACGACATGCCCACTTACACGTACTTTTGTGATCGGTCGTATCTTTTGAAGTATTTCTTTGATCATTTCCCTGTACAGTGCAAAGTGTGATGCGAGTACCTATTCCGTATACATGTGGTTAGATGCCCGCGCTGTGTTCGCCTGATTAGACAGCAAGGGTGTCTAAGAATCTTTCGTTGGATACCTTTCGGCAGAACGTTCGGATTCTGACTGGAGAAAAGTACTCAGTCTGACTTTACCGGAAATTGTAAACAAGGCCATGCGCTCTCTGCCTTATAAGTATTGCATCTTTTTTACCCTTTTCAAGTAATCGCATCCTCCCAATCACAGCAATCGCAAATATCGCAATGAACCAATCAGAACTCAAAGAAAAAAGCGCGGGAAAAAGCTACACCACCAAGTTCTATAGATTTTGATTTTAATTTTTTTAAAATATAGCTCTGGGCCCGAAAAGTTACCTGGAGTTTTGAGAAACGGGCCCCTGAACCGACGCCGAGCGCGGGAGAACGGTTGCAAAGCGCGGGAAAACACGCGTAACTGAGTCAAGTAAAGAATGAGTTTGATTTCGTTTCTGACTGGCTACAAAATCAGTATGTTTACTGTGATTAATATATAGAGCACAGTGCACGATTGCCACGACCATGTATAACAGAGCGCAGCAAGTGAAAAACAAAGCCGCACAAAAATTGAAAATCACGTCATCATTACAGAGGGACAACATTACTGTACACTGATATGGCCTAATCTATTTATTTCTTTGGTGATTTTAGCTGTTGTTTTTGTCTCACATACCAGGATTTGAACGATAACATAAATTAAAATGCATCATTTGACAAAAACATGTACCCTGAAAGTTGTTTTTACAAAACTAAAAAGCTAACGAGGCTTTTGTACTTTGACTTCCGAATGCATGAACCGCCTGAAAAATATCATACAGTGTAAAAAAACTTTGGAAAATTGAGTAAAAATTTTTACAAAATGTCTATAGTGAAGGAGAGTAAACATGTGTGGAAAGAACGTTAATCTAAGGGACGGACCATTACAAAAGTTATGGGGGGCGGTAGGGAATTTTCGAGCTACACGATTTTTTTTTTCGTCAACATTTCCCTTGCAGAAATATTCCGTCCGTATGCAATAACTTCTTCTCTGGGCTACTCGCTGTGCATTAATTTTTTTTTCTCAAAATTTTCCCTTGCATGAATTTTTTGTTCGTCCCTCCCCCCCCCCCCCCCTTGCTAAACTTTTCTAATGGTTCGTCGCTAAGTACTGTATATCAAAGCAGCTACAGTGAAAACCTGATATAATAAACCCCTTTATGACTAAATCCTCGATACAACGAACGATCGAACGATATTCTTCAGCCCGGCCAAAGCCCGGCCCGGTATAACGAACACAATCCAGAAGCCTAAACTTAAAATGTTCCCCGATACAAGGAATCAATGCCGTCACGCGACTAACGTTTGAAGTGAAACAGATCAAAAGAGATGCATGCATGCAGACCCTAAATCACGAGCCCCAATATTAACATCCATATTCTCCCGTTATTCTCCTTACATTTCTTATGTTACTAGTTGGGAGAATTGATTAAAAATCAAGACATTTGATCATTGGTGATCATTTCCTTTACTCTCATGGCCTGTATGTTTGATCAAGTAGTAATACTGTAAGGAGAAATTAGATGCTTGTCACTATTGGGGCTTAAACGGTTAACCGAATGCTGTGTAGTGCAACATAAGTGTTTAATTTTAAAACAAAATAATTATTAACCAAACCCCGATAAAACGACGATTTTGGTCGTTTTCCCACAAATTCGTTGTAAAGGGGTTTCCGGTTTAAAACGAACTCCCGTTATAACGAGTTAAACGCATTGTCCCAGTCCCTCAGCATGTCGTTGTATCAGGGTCCCTCTTAATCTGGGTCTTCAAAATGGTCCACTATATATGACTGCCTATTGAACTTCAACCTATATACAAACAACGCTGAACTGGCACTTTGTGACAGCAGTCGTTTTCTGAGTTTCTTTTCTGAGGGCAGTTCTTCTGGTCTTACTCGGAGTTTTTATGGTCACACATTTAGTCAGGATATAACAAGAACAACCCAAAATAGGTGTAGGGTGCAGCCATGTAGTACACTTTACTCTTATACACTTCCACTTTGAGCTCATCACCGCGATTGAGATGAAACACTCCGCCATGGTAATTCGTGTTGTACTTTTTATTGCAATCCACCACGCTGGAAAGACTGCCGAGAATGGTGTTTCCATTCAGCAGAGTGTAATGACTCATGGAGTAGCTGGTGCAGTCGTAGTAGTACATCTGGCTGTAAACATAGTACGTTCCAGAACGACCGATCACCAGTATACCCTGGTGTCTTCTAAATGTTATGCTGCCTCTAACGTGGCCTTCCTTCCAACGGTTCACAGTTCCTGTGGAAGAAGCTTGAAAAGTTCGTAAATGATAGTCTTCATACAAGGCTATGAAATGGTATAACTGGTAACGAAAACAGCAAAACATGACACATTAACCCTTTCACTCCCAGAGTCAGTTACGGAGACAACCAAGGTGGTTCTAACTTTTGAGTTTGTGGATGAAATCCTATTGTGTGACTATTCAAAAGAAAGCTACTGAGCAATACTTTCCTGTGGTACTGTTTGTTATGCTATACAAGGTGGTTCTAACTTCCGAGTCTGTGGATGAAATGCTAACGTGTGACCATTCAAATGAAAGCTACTGAGCAGTACTTTCCTGTGGTACTGTTTGTTATGCTGTACAAGGTGGTTATAACTTCTGAGTCTGTGGATGAAATCCTAAAGTGTGGCCATTCAAATGAAAGCTACTGAGCAGTTCTTTCCTCTGGTGCTGTTTATTATGAAGGTGGTTCTAACTTTTGAGTCTGTAGATGAAATACTATGGTGTGACCATTCGAATGAAACCTCTTCAGCAGTACTTTCACGTGGTACTATTTATATTTAAATATTTAACAAAATGAAATTTGATATTCGTCTTGAATTTTGACTTTAGGCACTCTTGGGAGTGAAAGGGTTAAGTGTTTTCTGAGAAACTCATTAATCAGTGACACTTCTTCTGATTTTAGTTTTCCGCTTTCCTCACTGACCTAATTTACGACATCGCGTTAAGTGGTTTGACTAATCAGTGCACAAAAACTGTTTAATTAACCAATCAGGAGTCAGCAAAACAAATAAATAAAATAAATACTTCATTAAATTCTCCCTATGGGCTTTTCAGAATTTAATTACACACATCAAGATATAAAAATGTAAATGAGTTGAGCGTTTATTTATTTTATTATTTTTTTCTGCGCTTGAAATAGACCGAAAGCACGTTTATGCTTCGAGTTCTGATTGCGTTCAATGGAGTTGTTGTGATTTACCAGCACAAGTACCAAACTCTCAGAAGCCCAGTTGGCCACAATCCGATTTTTTATGGCTTTAATTCAATTTGACTTGAATTCTTCGTAACTAGTATAGTTTTAAGTCACGCAGCCGAGCACGGGGAATTGCTTTTAATAGGAGAAAAAATCAGTAAAAAGATGGACTCTTACCGGCATGATGCACTCTTTTACCGTCCCCTAACAAGTGAGCGCTCTCCGGAACCTAAATAAAGTACAATTTTCTCAACGTGAGGGGAACGTCAAGGTGCTTAAGAAACATGATAACTACAATGCACCACTTCAGAAGTAACTTGTCACGCAATAATAGCGTTCCCACATTGACCACAGATTGCGTGACAGACGCGTGAAAGGAGATGGCTTACCAAACAATCGAGCTAAAATCTTCCGGAATTACTGAACTATGTTACTCCATGCAAACAAAATTGATTTCTTGATTCGCCAGTAACGATTCTAGTTTTCTATACAGTTAAAAGGTGAATACATTTGCTTACCGGAAGGCCTGATGGTCCCTGTTCACCTACAAAGAAAAACATCACACTTGAAATGAAACTGTAAATATTCTTAGCTTAGTAAATGGTTTGAACCCAAACCATCTTGTTATTATTATTATTATTATTATTATTATTATTATTATTATTATTATTATTGCTATTCATTTTTTCAATAAACTGCATATCATCAATTCCAAGATTTCAAAGCGCGTTACGTTACCTCGCTGTCCCGGCTCTCCTTTTACTCCGGGTAGACCCTGTGGACCGGCTGGCCCGGGAGGTCCCATTGGACCCGCGGGGCCTGCAGGACCTTCTGGGCCAATATCGCCCTTTGGGCCTGAAACAAAGGGGGAAAACAATCGGTTACGCGTTCGCTGCATAAAGGTTATTCAGTCGCTTCAAAAACATTTTAATGTTACTCTCCTGCAGTCAGTCAAGTGGTTCTCAATTTTGAGTCTGTGGATGAAATCCCAAAGTGTGACCATTCAAGTGAAAGCTATTGAGCTGTCTAAGGTGGTTCTATCTTTTGAGTCTGTGGATGAAATCTTAAAGTGTTATTGTTCAAATGAAAGCTACCCGGCATTACTTTCCTGTGGTGCTGTTTATTATGCTGTACAAGGTGATTCTATCTTTGGAGTCTGTGGATGAAATCCTAAAGTGTAGCCATTCAACTGAAATATACTGAGCCGTACTTTCGCGCGGTGATAGTTATATTTTCGAACGTTTAAAACATTATTAACTTGGGCCGTCGCCATTGGAACTGAAAGGATTGTAACAAAGGTAGATTATAACCTGCTTGTCCTTTCTTGCCTCTTCTACCCTTTTCACCTGTTGATAAGGAAGAAACATAAATTAAAGACAATTTAGGAGAAGCTATTCAAAACACGTGTAAATAAGTTAAAGTACCTAGATTTTACTAGTGGTTCCTTGTGGAATATGTAAGTTACAGGGTTGTTTTCTAGAAAAGCGTGTTTACCCTGCATGGGCTCGCGGATTACACCCTCCATCACAAGACTAGCTCTCTGGTAGTCGAGTCAGCGCAACTGTTCATATTTCATCTGGCCGGGTAGTACTGGGACTGACCTGTGCGCGGACGAAAAGGAGACGTCTGCGCGCAGGCAATGCTGGGATGAGATTCCTTTTCATCCAGATATAGAGTTGCAGAACTCACAAATGACAAATCAGCCAGAATCGGCAGATCCCCTGATCAAACAAGTTTCTTGTGATCTCTGAACATGAAGGCTTGCCACGTTGAAACACTGCTTACATTAAACAGAGATTTAAAAAAAAAACTGAGAGAAATCGTATTTGAAATACTGCCCTTTTTCATCTCAATGACGCTTTTAGGGACCGTAGTTCTTTTAAGTGCTCTTATTTGTTTCATACTTGAAATTAAAACAACTAGAACAATTGTCACCGGAAAATGTTCCCGCCTGCCGATTCGAATCAGTCTTAACTCTTTCACTTCCAGAGTCAGTTAAGGAGACATCACGGGTTTGAGTCTGTGGATAAAATCCTACATTGCGATCATTGAAATGAAAGCTACTGAGCAGTACTTTCCTGTGGTGCTGTTTATTGTGCTGTACAAGGTGGTTCTAACTTTTAACTCTGTGGATGAAATCCTAAAGTGTGACCATTCAAATGAAAGCTACTGAGCAGTACTTTCCTGTGGTGCTGTTTATTATGCTGTACAAGGTGGTTCTAATTTTTAACTCTGTGGATGAAATCCTAAAGTGTGACCATTCAAATGAAAGCTTCTGAGCAGTACTTTCCTCTGGTGCTGTTTATTATGCTGTACAAGGTGGTTCTAACTTTTAACTCTGTGGATGAAATCCTAAAGTGTGACCATTCAAATGAAAGCTTCTGAGCAGTACTTTCCTCTGGTACTGTTTATTACGCTGTACAAGGTGGTTCTAACGTTTGAGTCTGTGGATAAAATCCTACAGTGTGACCATTCAAATGACTCCTTTTTGGCGGTACTTTCACATGGTACTATTTATATTTTAGTATTTTACATAATGAAATTTGGCGTTCGTCTTGAATTTTGATTTTAGGCACTCTTGGGAGTGAAAGGGTTAAACATACCCTTGGGTCCAGGTGGCCCAGCTGGACCATTTGGACACATGATTGTGGTACAGACGTTTGGATTCTGTGAGTTTCGTCTCAGTCTTGCGAGGAATATGTGCTTGGAATCAGCTACCTTGATCTGCTGTAATGCAAAGAGAAAATACCAATGGTTCTGCTGTAAATCTGTTTCACTAAAACCAACGTAACAATAAGGAGCTGATCGGTGTGTGCTCTGTTAAAGCAGCAAATCACTCACAACGCAGAAAACTGACATAAACCCAGATTAAATCATATTGTGTTAACCCAGTTTCGACTAGTCTGTCATAGCCGCTCTCTTAAGTGGAATACGCAAGTTATTTTCTTGAATCTCAACATTGGTCGAGGCCAGTTACACAGGCCAACCAGCCTTAAGATTGAAATACTTTGCCTGTAATCAAGTACGTTCTTTCTTATTTCGTAGAGTTTCAGAGGACGTATCACGTATCAACTGAGAAGGCAAAAGTTCAAAGGATGGCAGTAATAGCCCGCGTAGCTTAGTCTTCCGTTTCTGTTGGATTAGTCTTTCTACAAACTGGCTAACACGATAATCTACAGACTGAACAAAAACATCACACCCTCCCAATCCGCCAGCTGTCTTGAATACTAATGAATGCCCGAAGGCGACATTCATCCGGAAGATCTATTGGATTCACTCAATGTGTTGGTCAAGTACTGTAAAATGGCTTTGAATACCGGGAGTCCTTCACGCGTGTGTTCGTGGGCAAAGCGCGCCTTGGCCAAAACTGTAGTTTTGGAAGCCAGCTTCTGTTGGATCAAATGTGAATCGTTATTCTGACAGCTGATAAGCTATAATACTGGGTGATCTGATTAAACTGAATTCCATCCAGTTCCTTACACAAGCGCATTTTGTATTTAACCAATTACAAAGTGAATCTTGGCCAAAACTATTAGTGTGAACACGCAGCTTTGGGATGTAGGCATCTGTTCGTTCTATTGTGAACACGTTACTATATGATAGCTATGCATGTGATCGAAGCTTTTCGCGTATGAGGTCGAAACCAATGAGAGGGGCCTGTATTCGCTGCCATTCATTAGCTGATTGACTCTGTCTTCTTGGTAATACGTTTCATGAGTGACGTCAAACAAGCTAGAGAGACAGAGACAGGTTTCTACCTGAATTCTAGACCTCTAAAACTAGAATAATAAAGGCAACAAGTTTCACAGCTCTTGCTCGGGGATTACTCAGCAATTTCATTGTATAACTACGAGCAACCAGTTCCCGCCTCTCGCTCATCGATCATTGAGGCACAAAGGTCTCTTTGCTTCACTTTCGTTGCGTGTGGTCGCCTTGTCCTGTCGCGCGAAATTGTGGCCAAAAGACCGACTAACTTCTCTGTGAAATAAGGCAAACACGACAAGGAAACAAACTTCTACAGATGTACGAGATATAATATTCGATACATTCGTAAACTGTTCATCATCGTGATATTGGTTTGCCTTCGGCATGTTAAACGGAACAATGAATGAAATAAGGAAGCAGAGTGGACTCTTGAGGAACGCGCAACGTGAAACATTATAAACACTACGCGAAAAGCAATAGATTAGAAACTTTATCGTGATAGAAATCAGGATTGTCTCAAATATGAGTATTGCTGGTCAGTTTTGTTTTCAAGAAAAGAGAGTTTATGATAAGAAGGTAATCACTCTGTTTATAACGCACAAACAGTGACAAACAATAGCTATATGCAGATTTACTGTTGGGAGGCATTGAAGGTTTACATTCCCATGCTAATTTGCATGAGCCCACCTTTATAGATCAAAACACCGTCTAAGTTTGCGTAGGTAGTATTAACCAAACACTCACTGACCTGTTGAGTTTCCTGAAGTTTTGATTCTCTGTTTTCTCGAGGTTTGTAGTCACCCGAGGGCAAAATAGTAGCCCTAGCCGTAACACTACCTTTCTGTAAAGAGTCAACGCGGCCTTGTAAATCTTGTACGTGTTGTTTTAGTAGGCTGTAATCTCGCATCAAATAAACCAAGAACACGCTTAGTGACACGCAATACACCAGTAACAACACGATTGCCAGTACGAGAAGGAACCGCAGAGGACCTGGTTTCCCGTTTTCAGTCATTTTGAAAGAGTCCCTCGTGTTCAGATCGGAACAGACATGGCGTTACACGCGCAGATGAGGCAGACTCTTAGATGTGTCTTCGGCCGTGTCGGCTTCCTGTTCTTCTTATGGTTTCTAAGAATTCAAGCTTCAGGGGTCTGTCCTTTGGATAATTATTGACAACCACGAACACCTCTGGCGTGAAGCTGGGAAGGATCAAAATGTCACGCAATTTTTCAAGCAGTCACGGGAGACGAAATTTTTGGGTTGGAATTGATGGACTACAAGTTTTGGGGATAACGGATTAAGGTATCAGTATAACCCATTTTACTGTCCGCGCGCGGTCTGCTTTAGCGCTCGTTATTTTAACAAAAACCCCTATAAAACCATACATTTTTTGAAAGCTTAACAATCACAGATTATAACAAATTGTATTTTAAACGGTTAGAATTCACCGTGTTTCAAAAATGTGAATATGTCTACTGAAACTGCATGTCTGCATAAATCAAGTTCTACGCCCGCTAAAATTAGCCGGGAGAAAACGATTAACACTGCATTCGTTTCTTCACACATTGACCTCCAAAACTGTGGCTCAGATTTTTGACACGTGCGTTTGTTAATTTTTTTACTACAAGATAAAGTTAGAAAAGAGAAAAAAATAGAACTGCCTGCGGAAAAAAGTCATAACTTTTTAAAGAGAGGAATAAAAAGAATTCGCCGAAAGGTATTGTGGGAAAATTATCTGACAACAGTCTCTCCAAATTTCAGCCAATTTGGTCTAGGGGCTGCTGACTTGGAATTCAAAATGCACGTTCAACTCGCCGATTTTTTACTTTCGAAAAACAGGGAAAATATAATTTCGGCTGCGTCCAAGAGTAATGAGATTATACTCGGGATTATAACACCTCAGGAGACACCGCAGAGGAATCAATTTTCTCTAACAATGGAACTATGACAGTTAACATGGAACAGGCACAAACTGCCGCGAAGGCAGCAAATAATTCTCCTGAATACACCGCTTTCTGCACGTGTGAAGCCATAACTCTCAGGTTAGTAAACGCAAAATTATCGTTTGATTTACCATAACGGCGTTCAAACTTCGACGTAGGAGTTAACGTACAACCGTGACTTATCTTCGAAATTCTGACCAGGTCAATTATAAACGATGCCCAAGGCCCGCAGAAAGTCGCCAAGAACGTCCAAGCGAACAAAAACAAACGCGGCAGATGAGCGGGCGGGCGCCGTCATCGAGAGTTTGATTTCCGATGTCGATGCAAAGGTAAAGATGCTAGAAGAAATGACATTTGCTGGGTAAGGAAGAAAAGATTTTTCACCGGTGATTCTTTTATTCTACGAAAGACTAGTCAATATAAACAATCATCGTCCGCCGGATTGCAAACCGTGCCACGTGCTGGCAGCTACTTTTATTCAGTCCCTAATAATTATTTACTTTTCTTTTAGTTACGATGGGAGTCATTTTTCTTCTTCACTGGAAATCAGCGTGGAAGACAAAATAAAACGCGGAAAACCGGCCTCCACGGATTCATTTAGCTGTATTTTTGCGCGGCTCGCGCTCATCTGGTCGACCGTCTGCTCGCTCACTTCTCTATTGTTTAAATGGTCTTCCACTTCTTCGAGCCATTCCTGCTGGTTGTAATACGACCCTCTGTCGCTTGCAGCTAAAATGGCTGCACATTCTTGGTTGAAACTTTTCTTAGCTTTCTTTCGCCTCCGTTTTGACGAAGAAAACGGGCAAGATCTCTTTCTTTTGCCAGGCTTCACCAAAGCGCATCGATCGCGTGTCAACTTCGCATGTGTGCTTTGATGTCACGTGACTTCTTGCCCCGCTAATTTTCCATATGACAGAACCTGTCAACGCTCAATTAAGTAATTAACATGCAATAAATCTTTTACGCGCAATAACTATCGGCAGAAATAACATTTTTTTATGCAGTTTTTTTTTTAATGAAAGATCGTATCGAAATTTATCTAACTATTTAAAAAAGTCAAATTATGAAAAATGGCGATTTTTCCGCTTTCTGATACCTTAACAACGTTTCCTGTGGAATGATAATGATCTGGAGAAATCAAAATTCTTTGTGAGGTATAAAGCAGAATTCCCTTGTCTCAAGAGATTCATAATCTCTTACTCTGGTTTAAAACTTGGAGAGGGTGGGGGGACAGGGAGGGGGAACCTGGAGAAAGGGGGAAGGGGAGGGGGAGTATACGGGAGGCGCAAAACTGGAGAAATAGGAAAATAAAATACACAAAATTGTGAATTGCTTTCAATCGAAAAAGCCCCAGCCCGCCTACCTCCTCACCCCCGAGAAAAAAGGGCGAACGCTAGGAGAGTAACAGACAAACCCCGGAATCATCTCGCGAGGGAAGGTTGAAAGGCGTGTGAACAAGCAGGAACCGAGTTACATATGAAAATCGGGTGTAAGGTCGGTACTTGAATGTTGTTCACACCGTCAAGAAGATTCATTCGCCGGTTGCTGGGGACACCGAATGGTATAAGCCAGAAAATTGAAAATTCACTTCCGATGACGTACGTACAGGAATTAATCGTTTCTGTGATTAGTTATGACCAGGCCAAAACAAGAAATTTTATTCCACATTATCTCTCTCGACTCAAGCCCTGGTTGTTCAGAGAGAGCATAACTTTATCCAGTGGATAGGCCTATCCACTGGATAAAACTGCTATCCACCGGTTAGTTATCCACTGGATAAAACGTAGTTGCACGAAGCGTGGATATCGTCGCAAACAACTATTCACCGGAGAAGCTGCTATCCAGTCCGTTGCTTACGGCATTTGGTTACAGTCAATGCGAGGCAATGAATAAAACTAATAGCCCGTGTATGGCCGCTCAGGTGGCTGTACACAGGAAGAAAGCTAACAAGTCAGGAAATTCCGCCACTGTCAAACGGAGAGGGGAGGGGAGGGGGAGCAGAAGGGTAGAGTAAGTCAGGAATAACAAAGAACATCTGTACAATCGTTTGCAGTTGTATAGAACAGAGCACAATGTGGTAAAATAGACAAGTCCAGAGATATGCAATCAACTGTTATCTTTATTTTCCCGTCAGACGTTAGATATAAATTACGTCTGTTTTAACACACGACGGTTTTCCTTTCAATTTATCTTGTCAGGGCTAAATTTGAAACGTTGTCTTTGTTAACTGCGTTACACAATTGCTTCAATTATGGCAAGTGCAAGTTAGGGACAAATAAGATAAGGGACGGGTCACTGTTTAAAGGGGGGAGGGCTGGTGCAAATGTAGGAAGGCCATGTTCAAATTCTCCTGACCCTCCCCTTTGTGAAACACATCTTTGCTGACCCTCCCCCCTTACCCGCGCTTTGTATAACAAAGCTCCCTAATGTGGGTGCATAAATTTATGTGCCCCCCCCTTTTTTCTCTGCATAAAAATCATTGACCCTCCTCCTGTTTCCACGAGCCTACCCCCACCTCCAAATAATGACCGGTCCCTAAATTCTATATGTTAACAACATCTAGATGCACACCGCTTTAGGAGACAATTAAAGAGCAGTTGAAAAGGCAAATAAAGTGGCTCTGTCAGCTGTTGTTTTATAATTTCTTTGAAAAGCAGGAGCCCATCACCAACCGGTAAATTTTAGCAATTCCTACTGTTTCTTGACCACGTGCAAATAATAATAAGTGAATAGTTTAATAAGTATTATCGGTGGTACCATGAACAGATCGTCCTTGAGTTTCATTCGAGAAAAAAAACGTTTGTTCAAGAAAAACTGCTAAACTAATGAATTGCAAGAATTTCTCCTTCGCAAAGTCTTGGGAGGGAGAATCCGCTGAGCTACGTAAGTGCAGGCGCCAACAATGAACTTCGGCGGAATGATACACCGAGTGCGGAGGGATACACGAGTGCGCACGAAAGTCACCTGTCGCGTAGAAACGCGACGCGTAGATAGGGAGCTCGTGCGTTTCCACGAATTAGCCGACCTTCGCGCGCGTTCACGAGTTCTTCTTGCCCGACTATCCATGAAAGTGTCGAGGAACTGTTCGTATCGCATGTTCCGTTATGCTTAGCTAAACTACAGAAAATTAATAGAGTTTTCTTTTATAGTCAGCTCATCTCAAACTTAATGAACACCAAGAACTGCTAACACCAGTGCATATCATGTGCATTTTTAAAGCGGATTTTAAAGTAGAATTGAACCTAAATAATTGACTGTTGTTGATTATTCATTGGTTGTCATTGGTTTTAATATTCGTTATCCGTCGTTGGCATCTGAAAAGAGCGTGTTTTTGGGAACAACATGAAGTCCTGAAAAGAGGAACAAACCAAATAGATAAGCACACAAAACAAAGGGAATCGAACGAAAACAATTGAAAACGCCCCTAAAACGGAGTTTTGAGAAACGGAACTTCCGAGCACCATCGCAGGACAACAAAAAGAGGTGACAAAAACCGCAACTTTTTTGCGGTTTGGCCCTTCTGTCCACAAACTCTACGCCCGAAAACGGAGAAAACTAAAGGTCATTACAACATTAGAAAAGTCAATACAAAGTGGCGTTTACGACTGTTTTCAGTAATAATAATAATTTTTTTTTTAATTTTTGGAAACAATCTATTTCAAAATTACTAACTATTAGCATAATCTAATGAAAAATCTTATGTACATTTAACATTAGAAATGGTAGAAAGTTAATAAATTCTCAACTTACAAGCTACTCGTATTTAAAAATGTTTTAAAATAGTTGTTCAAAAATAGGCACTCTGTAATGGAAAGCTTAGGAGGTATAACAATAATAATGATGATGATGATGATGATGAGGATGATGATGATGATGATGATGATGATGATGATGATGATGATGATGATGATAATAATAATAATAATAATAATAATAATAATAACGTATATATCAGGACCGAAAACTTTTTGAAAAGGCGTATTCAAATACCCTGGGTACAAGAGGCTTTTCTCGCGCGCTCGAACACGCGCGAACTTGAGTGTCTCATGTTTTCTTTACGCCGCGTATTGATCAGCCGATCATGTCGACCTTCGGCCGGCAACTGCTCCGCGAACGCATGCGAGAGAAACCTCTGGTAGCCAAGGTAGTATTCAAATATCTCAGTTTTCAGATGAAAGCGATTGCAAAGGAATAGGTGTGTGCCGGAGGTCAACTGTAAGAGTCAGGCCTGGTAAGAGTGGTCGGCACTTAGATTTAAATATGTAAAGCTCAGTAAAGGAAAAATCAGAGAAATATGTGACACAGAGAGCTAATTTGGTTTCAAGTATACTTACAATGAGGAAGCAGGCTCCTAATATGACACCTTTAAACTTGACATCAAGGCCCATAGTAACTAAACCATAAAAACACAAAGACCCCACTCTTAAAACTACCCTGACTATTGAAGCTGTTGATACCCCTGCAAACGTGTTTAGCAACGTCCCAGGTTTGGACGGATCAAAAACGTACAACACACTACGCACGCGTAGCTTTGTAGTAGTAGGTTTGTTTTATTTGATCGATGTGTAATACTGGTCGGTAAATTTCCACAATATGCGATAAAACACAGGAAAAAAATGAAGAAGTAAAGGTGAAGTCCACTCAGTACCATACTACCGATAGAATTAGTCATTGGTAGATTTCCTTTCTGTGGATTACTTTTCTTGGGTTAATTTTCGCACCTTAACCTAATAGCGATCAACATATAATTTCTCATCATCATATCAGTGTATTATAACACACCCAAGTCATGAGTATGTGGGAAGTGATCACCAAAGATTGATTGTCTTGATGTTAAAACAAGTTCTCTCGAGTAGTTAATGGGATAAACGATGCACGAAATAACAGCAATAAAACCTAAATATAAGTGCTCTAAAAAACCTAATAAAACAGAACGTGCCAGTTTATTAATTGCCAGTTTACTAATTGACTGTTCCTTACTTACGTTATTTGATTCGTGAATTAACTCATAGATGTTAGATTTTTGCCGTACATTAACCAAACTTTCTTGTTGCCTCTTGATGACCTGTCTCTTTGATAATAAAATTGATGCTGTAAGGAGACGTTAAATGTATATAATGTTAATTAAACCCACATGAGATGCGATAGTTGTTTTCCTTCTTGAAGAAACCAGTCTTCGTCTTGGAAATCTTTCCCACTCGGTTTTGACCATCAACAGACAGCACCTGATGCAATCAAAACATGATTGAATTTAAATTGAAGCCCAACGCGCGAAAAAAGTAAATTTTGCAATGCGCCTCCTGTAAGGAGACACTGAGTTATGCATGGTCTTGACCACATGCACACACTACATTTGTATCCTCCAGTAAGGGGGTCATCTTACATAAGGGGACATTGAGTCATGGTCCACACACAAATATTGCATTTGTAACCTCTAGCAGAGGGGACACCTCCCAGAAGGGGACACTAAGTCAGGGTCCTCACACAAACACTACATTTGCAACCGTTTAGTTAGGGGACATCTTCCATTAGGGGTCACTGAGCTGAAGTCCACAATAAGAACAATAATAATATACATAACAAAAAGTCATCCTCACATCAAAGTCAACATCTGTGCACACGGCATTGCAATTAAACAAAGGTCCTTCAATCCTCAACACAGTTTCTCTTGCAGCATTCTGTATCTCAAACGCTGGAAAAAATACTGACCACCTGAAAAGAGAAAATGCGAAGTCTGTTGCCGAAGCCTTACGTGGTTCGACTGGCTTCTGCTTTGCCCTCTTTGCATGCATCCCCTATCATATTTCCCTGTAACAGGGGTGCGGAATTCTGATCTTCCCTCTTCTTAATTTGTACCCTTTCGTACCACTTGCAACTCCTGTATTGGCAACTCCGGCATCTTTTCTTCTGCAAAATACTATGAAATGTTGCATAATATTTTGCAGATTAGAGAAGGGAAATAGCAAAACAGGAACCGCTGAGCTCTTCTAGGAATATGAGCGTGATAGTTCCTCATCATTTCGTGGTAGAGACAAATTTCTCCTTTATAACCCCAACAGTGACGAAAATGAAATTTCTCTTTACATCATCACTATACTTGTTAAAACATTCAAGTGACGAGAATAAAGGAAGTGATCACCAAGAATAAGATGTCTTGATATTTAGACAAATTCTCCTTACTAGTTCCATAAGAAATATATGGAGAACAGTAAGGTGAATATGCATTTTCATATCAGGGATTAATAACAAGAACTCGTATCTCTTACGACTGAGAACAGTAGCCAAGAACCGTCCCCGGTGGTGACTGTACTTCAATCTCTTGTAGGCAACAGGGAAACCAACATGAGGAGCATCGCAGAGGCCGAGTCAAATGGATCACTTCACGTTGCATGTTGTCCAGGATTTTCATTTTAAACGGTCGGCATGGGCCACAAAATTGTTGGGTACAACAAGCATTGTCTAATGAATTAAAAGAAGATTAAAAAATTTGTCACTTTTTGACAAAGGCAAGTATGCCTTTTCATGCATGGGCATAAACTGCCCCCACCCCAGGGGGGCAACTGCCCTGCACGTGAAGTTGAAATGGTCCTGTGTCATTGTCAGAGGCAAAGCCACTTATTTTTAATAAGCTCAGATGAGTTCCTTCCTCTCTCATCAGTTAGATCTGGGTAGTGCTACCAACTCCTTTACTGTTGCAAGGGGTGGGTGCGGCTGATGGCTATATCGAATTTCCGTTCCCTCAAACAATTTTTGGTTTCTCCTTTGTGTTCGAGATAACAGGCGTCTACTGTAATTAGATTCAAAATTCAAAATCTGGACAAAATAGTTTGTTGCGAAGTCAAATCAATGAAGAATGATCCTCGCAGTGATGTACGCAATTAAAGAAACTGCGATTAAGCCTGAAAATAATTTCGAGGCTTTGGACGGGATTAGAACTCCTGACCTTGACGCTGCTAATGCAATGCTCTAGTCAACTGAGCATTCGAGGCCTTGGCAGCTCAGTTGGTTAGAGCGTCACTAGCAGCGTGAAAGTCACGAGTTCTAATCCCGTCCATAGACCCCATAGCTTCGAAAATTTTTTTTAGGCTTAATTGCGATTTCTTTAATTGCATACATCACTGCGAGGATAACTCTTCATTTGATTTCACTTCCGCAGTTCATGTATGATTTATCATATATTCATTGTCATCTCAGTTTGTTGTTAGTGAAAAAACAATCAGTTTAGCTGACGATTAAAAAAAAAATGAAAACTAAAGAGTACCATAAAAAGCTCCTCCTAAGGCAGAAATACCAACAAAACTCAAAGCTAAATCAGTTAAACCTTCCAATGCTAACACTCCTGACAGATGTTGTTATGCACGATGTGAAACATGAGGTATGTGCAAGATTCCTGGCGTCACACAGTGAATGCGGAAAAAAGATAGATTATTAAAAAGCTGCGTATTTTAATTAACTGTTTATACTAACGTAAATGGCGAGACCAACCTTAGAAGGAAGGTGTCAATTTTCGTCCCTTGTTATGCTAATTACCAATTCTCCGTTTTTTCATTTTATGTTGCTGCCAGCACTGACACTTAAAATCATGAATTATCATGTCCCGTTTTAAAGTAGGTAGAATGTTATGTCTGGAATCAACCTCTTTTTTTGAGAGGGGGAATCATTAATTTGAAGGGGGAAACAATAACTTGGATGGCATCATAGGATATCTTCGATATCTCATGATTAAAGTGCCATGGAATCTCATTAGTGTACACCCAGCTGAAAGGAAAACATTAACGCTGGTGTCGTCACAGGCTATTCTTATTCGAACCGTGACGTAATTACGCAAGGTTCCATTTCTTACCGCACTCACTGTCCACTGCAGCCAAGCAGTGTTCTTAAACAACAGAAAAGCTTTTTCGGTTCATTGTTTCCCAGCAGCTAAATCGTGCGTGTTAATAAGGGCGTAAACAAAGTACAAAAGATGAAAAGAATCCCTGACCAACCACTGGACGATCAAGGCGATGGATACTGTAGCTAAATAAAAATTAACTTTTATGCATGAAAGCAACTACACACAAATCATCAAGTCAATCAAACTTTTATTCACTAGTCTACTCTCCAAACACTAAAGACATACACTTTGCTATCTTGTTAAATTTCAAGGTGGTATTTGATTCAAGATAATTTTAGCCTTTATTTCCTCGTCCAAAGTTCTTTAAGTAACGTGATCAAGAAAAACATAAATCGTATGATAAATTAAACTCGAGCACAAGGGGCATATTTTATTAACTTACCCTCTGCTGCAGAAAACACCTGTCCTCCATCCCGGTTGAAAATTTTGTATTTATTGCCCAATTTACAGCCGGGGATAATAGCTTTGAAAAAATAAATAAAAGCAAGGTCAAGAACATTCAAGATAAAGAAACACTGTTTGAATGTTAAAATTTTAAAACGAAATTCCATCTACTTAATGCTCCTATGAATACTTTCAAAACAACTCCCTTGCTTGCTGATCTGAAGTTGATCCGCATGTGTTAGAGGTTTCAAACCAGGATCTTGCAGCCATTGTTTTCTCCCTGAAGAAGCGGAGCCTATAAAGGGAAAAAAGTTTGAGAACTCTTACTTTTGTAACACTGAGCTGTCTTAACTATAAGCGACAAACAAACATGCATACAAAGCAACTAAACGTTAACGAAGTTAGATCGACGTACTTAAAAAATAAGGTAATATTTAAAATTCTCTAAAACAAAGAATTCGAATCGAAAGAAGTCCTGAACTAAGAATCATGAAGGTTTTGTTGGATGTGTTACGATTGCGGCCAAACTAAGATTTTAATCCAGCAATAAAGAAGCTTGGTGTTAAAGATTTTTTCATCTAATTTTAAGCTGAAGAAAGTCTCAGAAACTGCGAAAAATAAAATGTTTACCAGGCTGTTGGGTGATGGGTGCAGCATATCCTGGTAATGTGGGAGCAAATCGTAGCTGAAGAGGGGGTGGATATCTTGTGGTGTTATCCGGTAGATATCCAGGCTGTTGCAGTAAATGCTCACCATGTTGCTGAAAAAAGAGGCTACCGTCTTCTTCTAAAGGCAAATAGCCATGACCTGGAGGAGGTTGCGCCATGTTTGTATTGTGTGGTTTGAAACAGTTTCAGCTGAGGTCAATGTTATTTGCCCCATAATGATAAGTAAACAAATCATAAGTAAGAATAGAACACGAATCATATTCACCTTATCCCTAGAAGGTAAATCCTGCAGCGTCAGAATTCGTCTACATTTCGTTTTATTTTTGTCTTTTATTTATTTATTTATTTAATTATGGGGTGCCGTCTGTAAATATATTATTTAACTTAAAGAGGTGTACCTTTTTTCGTTATTTGAAATGCTTTTATAATATAACCAATCTTGGACACAAGTAGTTATATTATGGCTTTTTGTGTTGAAGTGGTTATTTTCATACAACCAGTTTCTTCCCCTTTCCCCGTAGTGGCTATTTGATACAACCAGTTTCCCATTAAAAGGATATTTGATAAAACGTTTTTGGCGTTTGCCGAAAAGAGGTTATTTGATAATCAACTGATTGCTAGTTCAAAATAGTGATGACTGCAAACAGGCAAATTACAAAAACATAGGCACGCAATGCGTGCAGAAACGAGGACGTTTTGTTTCAAGATATTGTCTAACGCCCTTGGTGATGCAATGTGAAATTTTGCTTATAAAAAATGAATTTATCATGACAGCTTGTGGGTCTTACAACCACCGTTTGGCCGCACCCTAATCTCAACTCCGCCCCCCTCCCCATAATTTGTGGTAAACCAGAAACGTGATATGCTCTTGGGTAAACTTACATTACTGACATAAAACCCAGGTGAAGAGCAACGTGACTACGTGACAGTTTTAAAAATTGCACCAAAATAATAGGAAGAAAATAAAGCTCTTCCCTTTCCAATTCATCTCATGTTCAAACGAGAAAAATAAAACTAATATCAGAGCAAAGTTACCAATGTTACTTCAGAAAATGAAAATGAAAATTTAAGCTGCAGTTGATCCTTTTTTTTTCCTACTTCCTAGTGGTTTACTAAAGTTACACTGCTATCTATCTTGTTTCAGAAGATTTACGTCTCTCGTTCAATGATGTAAAAAGCACTTGCAGAGAAAACCTTAATCCGGAAGCAGATGTTGAAATCACATTCCGTCCTTTTGCAGGCTTTCGCTTTCTTCAAAACAAGTAAGCCCAAAGCTGGCAAGGCTCTGTTACAGAATAACATTGACAAACTTTTCACTATCAACGCGTTAAAGTTAGGAAAGCAGAACATGACTAATACCCCTCTGTTAATGGCCGAAAGCGGCCAGCCATTCGACGATATATTTACTCCGTTCCTTGTCATTATTTGTGGGACATAGTTGGAAGTCACAAGTTGATAAGGTTGCATCTTATCAATTTATGTGGTACACCATGCTATCAATGGCTTAGCCGACAAATAACAGAGCTAGCACTGTGTTTCTGAGTTTTCGCGAAGCGATTCGCAAATATGGAGGGCTTTCCGTGTTCTACCGACCATGATGGAGAGGATGTAGGTATTTTGAGGGATACAAATGCGGCTTGGGAGATGGGGCGGAGGATGTTAAATCAACTGATCGTCGAAATTTGCGTCCACTATCGGAAGATTGAAACGCACAACAAGTCGGTAAACGAACAGGAACTGCCCGTG
The DNA here is from genome assembly GCA_964017195.1 of Siderastrea radians. Lineage (NCBI taxonomy): Eukaryota > Metazoa > Cnidaria > Anthozoa > Scleractinia > Rhizangiidae > Siderastrea > Siderastrea radians. The sequence goes on from OZ024895.1 coordinate 46,018,616, forward strand.
TTCAAGTCAGAATTTTAAGATCTTAAAAGGGGACGTATTCGTGACCTTAACGATCAGTCTCTTCTATTTGCTTCGAGCGAGTGAACCAGAATTTGGTCGAGTTTGTATCAGCGCACAAGAATCTACCTCTGACCGCTTTTGGAAATAGCCAAGTTCCTGACGACAGTGGAGAGTTGTGATAATCAGTGATATCATTTTTACCAAACTGAGAACATCTGTATAATCTTTATACCATAGAACACAGCAGGAAGATGGAAAAGAGAAGAGCTACGCATTCAATGATTACCTTTATTTTCATTACTTAGCCAGCCAAAACGTAAATAAAAATTGTAATGCAATGTAGTGTTTTGAGATAGGCCGGTCTTTTGTCATCTTGCCCCACAAACCTTTCTGCAGAGGAGGAACTAAATTGCTACTTGAATTGAAACGAAGGGCCAACTTTTTCAAGCTTGCTAAAAACTAATATGTTAAAATTATTGCTGTCCCTTCCAGTATGAGCCAAAGAACTTAGTAACTTTAGCAAAGCAAAATTGACAAAAAAAACTTGCAAACCGGGCCTCTGACATGTTCTTTTATTATTGAATGCCACCATATTTCTGTGGTCAACTACGAGCAGAAAAACGCAAAATACCACTGATCACGTGTATTAACGGTGTCAAGCCTAACAAAGACAAAATTGTAATTATCACATCTGACTGATCGAAGGGCTGGATAGAGTACGTTAAATGAGTTTAATAACTTGTGAAACTCATTAAGTCCATCCTGATCGTTTTCAAAGGTCGATGAAAAAGAAAGTGTCTGCGTAAGATAAATAATTCCTTGGATAAAATCTTAAAACAATATTAATTTTACAACCTCTTAAAAGAACACATCAATCTGTGGAAGTAAATACTCTGTTTTTCTTTCGTTTGCATATCAATCTTTTTCTTTTCTACGTAGAAGTTCTGAACTTCTCGTATAGCAGGGTTAATCAAGCAAGAATAATACGCGAGCGCACGCGAAAATTGCCTGCTACGAGGATGGTCATCATATTTCTATTAGCAGCAGCCAATTGTCGCAAGCTCTCATGTTCTTTCCCCTCGACTATACCTGGAAGGAAGGAAGGACGTCTCTACAAAAACAACCGATTTCTCTTAATTTATGGTTAAATCTCACATAAATGAACACTAAAAACTGCTTAACACAGGGTATATATGGAAATCCGTTTAGTATGATTGAAATGAAATAATGGACTGTTGATTTAAAAGCGGTCATTGTCGTGGCCTTGCGTTTGCTCGAAGAACATGAAGTCCTGAAAAGGGAAACAAATAAAGTAGATAAGGGGCCGACCATTTAACTCTTGAGGGAGGGGGTGGATGATTTCTGGTCAGCAAGCTTTTTTTTTCTAGCAACCTGGTGGGCAGGATATTCTTTTCCCTTCTAAATGCTCTGCAGAATATATTTTTTTTCCTCTTCATTTCTCTGCAGGATTTTTTTTTTCCTCAAAAAAGTGTCATGTGTTTACATTTACAGAATGTATTTACATTTACATTGTGGTTATTGTTGTAATAGTTCAATATGGAGCTGCAAAGCCTTAAAATGTTGTAAGCTATACAAAATCATGCTATACAAAAACATGTTTTCGGAAAGTCATTCTTTACACTCATTTAATATTACGTCATAATATTAGTGATGCTCCACAGGTAGATTTGAAAATGTTTAGTTTCTTATTTTAAAAAAAAGCAAAAAGCAGTTCAGAAATGCTCATAGCATGGTAATTACTGCTAGAATCATAAGTTAAAATTTAAAAGTGGACTGAAATCTCAAAAACAAATGTGAAAGCAGAATTGAAGTTAGTTGACCATGGTCTTATTTGAAAAATAGCACTTATAATTTTTGCTCAGCCTTTGTTCAGTCCACTTCTAAACATGATTAATGCCGCTATTCACTAGTTACAATTTAAAAATGGACTGAAATCTCCAAAACAAGTGTGAAAGCAGAATTGAAGTTAGTTGATCATGGTCTAATTTGAAAAATAGCTTTAGGCTAACTGGAGTGGCTCGCTGGCTCACAGATTGTCGGACCCTATAAAGCTAAGAATGCATTGCACATTCTGAAGCATAACCAACTCCAGAGTTGAAAGGGAGCAAGGGAAGAATGGTTGCAGTTTTGCTGGGATTTTGTAAAGTCCCCCTGGAATGATGAAATAGCTTTGCAACATTTTTTTTTTCTTGCTTGCAGCAGTGCAAGAATTTTTTTCTATTTCATTTGTACTGCATGCAATTTTTTTCTGCCGACAAGGGCTTGCAGGAAATTTTTTTTCGAAATCATCCACACCCCCCCTCAAGAGTTAAATGGTCGGCCCCTAAACACACAATTCTCAAAAAGCGTAATGACAATGTAAACTTATGAACTCACAACAACAACAAAAAAATGAAATAAATAAATATTAAATACATAAATAAATGAAAAAAAAAGTCACTAGCATTATGCTAAGTCAACTGCGGCAAAACATGCTTACGCAAAGTGATTGGCTTTCAACGTGTTGGACAAAATGGCAACATGTGAGCTCTCACTTCCTCCAACACGTTGCACGTGTTTTGCGTAGCTCTTCAAAGTACTGGTGTCAAGAACACAATTACTGGCGATAGCCAGTGTCTATTGAGAAAGCGCTCTACTGAACGTGTTGAATGGGCTCAACCTCGTTCCTAGGAACTGGGAACGATGTTGGAATAGGGTAGTGGTCGGAAAGCCAACACTATTTAAACATTAGCACATTAGCACAAAGGCAAAATGAACCAATTAAAAAATGAGAGAAAACCAAGTAACTAGTGCAATTCGTGGTAAATATGTGTAAACCAAGTCACGACCGAGTCAGATTCAACTCTGTAAAACTCAGTATCTGAAAAATCAGAGAAACATCTCATAAAGTATACTTACAATGAGAAAGCAGGCTCCCAGAACGACACCTTTAATCTTGACATCAAGATCCATAGGAACTAAACAATTAAAATACAAAGACACCACTCTTAAAACTATAAAACTACACTAACTATTAAGACCAGTTTAAAATCTACTCTAATTATTGGAACTGTTAATAACCCGTTGACGTGTTTAACAAAGTTCCAAGCTCAGATGGGTCAGCTTGTAAGGTACCATTCCACCGCGGATATTAGCTTGCATGTTACATTGACGTATCGTGGAGGATTCCCTTTACTGAAGAAGGGAAAAAACGTAGCCGGTGATTGCAAAATCAGAATGTGGGTAAATGAATAAGTTGTTTAAGATATGCATCGGTCCTTATCAGGAGAAAAAAAAAGATCGCCATTCTCGTTCAAGCGGGACGGTTTTTCGATTCGCACTAAAAGATTTTTTCAAAGACAATGTCGAATCTGTACGCTTATCACGCATTACACAAAAAAAGGAACTGGTTATTTCATTCATATCGTAAACTTATATCTATAAGATTTTGTTGATACATCAACCTAATTCTCTTATTTATAGCTTTCTGTGTCCTTATCACCTTTCTCCTTCACGGTGAAATTCATCCTGTAGGCCAAGGTTGGACGGGGGGGGGGGGGGGTGCGAGGAACTCAAAAAAGTTTCACTCAGGAGGCTCTGCCTCATGGCTCAAACCCTTACTCTTTCACATACTGACTTACAGCAAGATGGCAGCCTTTTCATTTACTCACATGTAATGCCAAAGTTGTCTGCATCAGTAAATGCCTCCTTTACTAAGCCAGTCCACTGCTTGGATATCTTTCCCACTTGGTTTTGACCATCTGCAGACAGCACCTAATGCAATCAAAATACGGCTTAGATTTAAAATGAAACTGGTCAACTGCAAACAGTAGATTTTCTAATGCACCTTCCACCAGGGAAACTTTACCCCACATTTGTCTCTCTCCACCCAGGTGTATAAATGGATACCGGCAACATACTGCTGGGGGTAACCCTGCAATGGACTAGCATTCCATCCAGAGGGGAGTAGCAATACTCTCAGCTGCCTCATGCTACAGAAACCGGGATAAGCTCCGGCCATGTGGGCCTCCTTGGCTCGTTTACCTTCCACCAGGGACACTGAATCATAGTCCTGACCATAAGCAAACTCTACATTTATAACGGTACTCCTAGCCAAATGTGAACACTGCACTTGAAACTAAAGTAAGATCAGTGTACCATTCTGGAAGATTTGACTGTGGTTTGTAAAATGTATTGGAAGGCTTCTTATAATTAACAGTTATCCTTACATGAAATTCAACATCTCCACAGATATTGCACTGACAGAAAGGTCCTTCAATCCTCAACACAGTTTCTCTTGCAGCATTCTGTATTTCAAACTTTGGAATGCATATTGACCACCTGAAAAGAGGAAAGACAAAGTCTGTTTTCCAAATTCAATCTCAGTCTTATTATTATAGTGACTCAACTGGTTCGTACTCTCCTCCATTTTCCATCACAGTTGTTTACTCCCTCATTCTGTGACGCTGTACCCCCTCTTACCATACTCCCAAATGGTGTGATTAATGAGACACAGCTAAGAAGATACAGGTGTTGGGTACGGATCCCTGGTGGAGGGGGGACTCCCACATCATGAAAAGTGATAGGGTTGATCATAAGAAATCTGTAACCCCCCCCCCCCCAACAAAAAGTACCAGAATTGTGTGAGGTCAGGCTTCAATTTTCGCTCAATACCCCCAAAAGGACAGCAATAACTCTTAACAATGGCCATTTTAAGTTTTACCACCCTTAGTGGTACCAATCTGCAAATTTTGCCCCCTTAAAAGGATTGATAATCACCCCATCATTTTTATGGAGAAGCCAGCCAGGGTGTGGACCACTTGCCCTGGTGGGGTGGGGTGGGGGAGGCCTCCCTCCTCCAGCTATAGGAATCTACCTATAGCAAAAAGATTTCATGATGGATGTGATATATTACAGGGTTTCAAGCTCTTGGGTGCACACCTTACCCAGAATTCCAAGAAGTAATCTGGATAGTGCACATCATGTTTACATTTTCATCAGTTGATGTTATCATAGCTATAGAAATCAATTAATTTTAGAGAAATAGTTAATGGAATTCAAAAGTGGGAAAGAGTCAAGCATAAGGGAAAACTGAATGTCTCGCCATGGGTGAGAACAGCAAAAAATGAACTCCAGCCCCCTGGTTCTGGACGGGGTGATAGTTCATGTAAGTATGGTGGAACCTCTCTTTACAGTAAACATGTACTGTTGTGTAGTTCCAGAAAATATCCATGCTCCCCCCATGGAAGCTTTTTGTTTTGCACCCTCCCTCCGCCCAAGAAATTCCACTTTAGCTTCATACTTTGCTTGTAAAATTTTGGCTTTTAAGACCCCCTCCCCCTAGGAATTTCCTATGACCTTCCATGGGGTGGGTATGGATTGTTTCTGGAACTACACATCTTAAGCAAGAAGTTTTATCTCTTACGACTGAGAACAGTAGCCAAGAACTGTCCCTGGCGGTGACTGCACTTCAATCTCTTGTAGGCAACAGGGAAACCAACATGAGGAGCATCGCAGAGGCCGAGTCAAATGGATCACTTCACGTTGCATGTTGTCCAGGATTTTCATATCAAATGGTCTTGCTGGGCCACAACATTGTCGTGTACAACAGTCAGTGTCTAATGAATTAAAAGAAGACACCTGATTTGCAAATGGTGCTGTTTTATTGCTAGATGTCTAGCACTCCCTCTCTGGATAGTCGAGTAGCAAGCGATATGCGACACAGAGATCGGTCGAGCGAAGCAAAGTTAATGTGAGCCGACGGAAACCTTGTTCACTCATTTGCTCGCTTTTCGCCTGCCTGCTCAACTGACTAAAAAGGAACAGCTAGCAGTCTATTTTATTGCAGGGTGGGATTTGGAGTTGATCTAAAATACAATTTCCTTTGTTTCACAAGAAAAGATTTTTATACAGTTGAACCTCCTTTTGGGGAAACCTCCTGTAAGTGACCATTTCTGCAGGTAAGTGGACACCAAACTGCAGTCTTGGCAATTTCTCCACCACTAAAACTGTACATTCATAACCTCCTGTAAGCGGACACCTCTCGTAATTGGAGGCAGACACTTTTTTGAAGCTCTAGGAGCTAGGAATAACCTCCCTTATTATTAGTAAGAGGACAGATCTCCTAAACCTGACTTACATGACAGTTCAACTACATTCATACTACAACTCTGTCGATTTGCTTGCTCGTAAACCCTGATTGCATGAGAAAATTATTCTAGAAGCCATTATCCAGTATGAATCCAATGTGACTGGCACAGGAAAACTAAGGGCTATCCAAGATTTGGTCACTTTTTAAATTAAATTAAATTAAAATGCATTTATAGGTATCAAATAGTGATGCAGGTGACATTGCTGTGCATATAACCGAAAAAAAACAACAGGCAATATGTTCCTGCTGTACGAGTATTTCATTTACAAAATCTGCACAATAAAATGTTTGTTCATTTCTGTTTCAGGCAGTCACATGAAAATGATCTCCTTTAAAAACATACTCATGGAGTTGAGCTCCACGCTGTACCAAGCACCTCAGTTGACCAGTTTCTAGCGATTATTACTTTTGCTGAGTTTGCTTGCTGCTTTAGAGACATTGACAGCCAAATTGCTACGAGTTTTCAGTTGGAACATGCCCACATGATTTAGGAGGCATTACTGACACACCCTACCCCCATGATACTTTAATCCTTCAACCTCCTGTACGTGGACACCTGTACCCGGTCTCAAGGCTGTCTGCTTACTGGAGGTTCAACTTTAAAGGTTGTGGTTTTTTAATCCTGAAAAATGGGAAACATTTTAGGCTTTGAGGTCTTAAGTGGGACATGAAAATTAACACTCCAGCCTGAGATTAGGGCTTCAAGCTCTCTGCTTCTTTCCCCCATCCCTAGAAAGGGTATTGAGGTCGTTAGCACCGAAGTTCCCGGGGTTCCCAGCAAGGAATGTCAGTGAAAATTTGTTTTACCAGCTAGTGAAGTTAAAGAACTGAAATGAAGAAATAAAATAATTATGTTATTTATGTAGTTTACCTATATTTAAAAGGGTACAAATGACCAGTTAATATTACTATTAATTCAAAGACCAATATCAAGGCGAAATGGTTATGTTGTTATTAAAAAATAGACTAACCACTGGTTTTTACTGTCGATAAAAAGAAAAAATGTTATATACCCTCCTAAAATGAAAATACTAACAAATATCAAATATAAATTAAATCTCCCAATGCAAAAAATCTGTGTAGGATGTTGTTATACGTGATGTTAAACATTATGAAGCTGGGTGAAGGAGACTCAGTCTTGGCATCACACACAATGAATGCGGAAAAAGATAATATAAGCTTCGCTTCACACGTATTTTAATTCACTGTTACTTTACGTAAATGGGGGAAAACTAACCAATGAGCAAAGGTGTCAATTTTCACGCTCTGTTAATTAAGAATCCTTGACACTTCAAAATACTAACACGAGGAGGAAATTAGGTAAGACGTGCTTTTAAATAAATTTTGGCAAGATCACGTACCAACTTTAAAAAAATATATTTTATATTCTAAAAAAGTATTAAGTTCAACTAAATGTAGTTTAAGAAAAAGGGACAAGACAATTCATGTTTTCACCTGTCAATACTGGTATAAACAAGCATATAAGGACTTATATGAAGTGTAAGTAAAGGGGCTACGGTATGTTAAAAACTTACCCTCTGCGGCGAAATAAACTTGTTGTCCCATGCTGTTTAAAATCTTATATTTATTGTTCGTTTCAAAGCCGGTGAAAGCTGTGGAAAAAAAAACAAATCAAAAACAATTGTTACTATTAGATAAAATGAAACCGTGTTTATGTTAAATAAACAGAATTTGTATTTCCAGGTTTATTTAATTCACTCAGCCATGCCTTCAAGTAGCTCGACTTGTTGTTTGATCAGAAGCTGATCCACTTGTGTTAGATATTCCAAACCAGGAGGACAATTTTCTGATCCCTGCGGAGCTTGCATCCACTGTATTTGTCCTTGCCCTGCAGGTGTGTAACCTAAAAGGAGGGAAAAAGTTTGAGAACTCTATACTTTTGTAACATCTGTCTTAATAACTATAAGCAATATAAACAAACATGCATGCATAGCAACTTAGTAAAAAGAAGTTAGATCCACGTATTTAAGAAACTTTAAAGAGGAAGCAACAACGAAGAACTAATAAACTTTTTCACAAACATTTTAGAAATTAAAAAATATAAGTTGTCAACTATTTAATAAGGAACTAAATCTTTCCCACCGATAGGCATTTGGCAAGTACTTTCCGACCAACTTTGCAGAGCTATATTTTCGCTAATTTAAAAGAAGCGACTATCAAACTCAGCTTCTCAAGTTATTTTGAGATGTTCTTTCCAGCGGTGTCGATGGATTTTTGTCACCTGGGCTCCATCAAAATGTGTAAAAATCGTGACATAAGGCCTATATGCGCAGCCAGAAGCGCATATGCGAAAATTAGAACGAAGTTTTGAAATAAGAATGCTGAAGTCTTAGTCTGATAAATTGCGATCGCAACCAAGCAACAACCAAGCTACGATTCATAAAGAGAGAAAAAGAGCTATGACATTTACGATTATTTTTTCATCTAATTTAAGGCGAACAAAATTTCGAAAACTGTAAAAAACTCAAATGTTTACCGGGTTGTTGGTTTACGGGAGCTGCATATCCTGGTTGTGCCGGAGCGAAACCTGGCTGTTGGGGTGGCGGATAACCAGCTTGTGGCGGTGCATATCCAGGCTGACCCGGTGGATAACCAGACTGAGGCGGTGGATATCCACCGTATTGCTGATGAGGTGGATACTGAGGGTTATTTTCTACGGGAGGCGGGTAGCCATAACCTTGAGGCTGTGCCATGTTTATGTCTTGTGATTTGAAAAGGCTTCAGCCGAGATTTGCCTCATTATGATGAAGAAACAAACATATTCACCCTACCCGTAGTGGGTAAATCCTGTAAGCTTTGAAAAATTCGTTTTTATTTTGGTTTTCGAAGAACAAAAACATTTTTATAGGATAAAAACAACTAAAATAGTTGTAGATGTAAATTCCAAACAACAAGTGGAATGTTAAGATGTTGTTTCGTGATTATCGCTCCCCCGTGTGGAGTCCGGTGAGGATCGACAATGCTGTTGTCAAAGCAAAGAAGTGTCTTGTGGTATAGTCAAGATGGCGGCAGAGACTTCAATGGAAGAGCAGGATGTGAACATGGAGGAAAGTACACCTTCAAAGGACCAAGGAGGGCAGAAAATGTTTACTCTTAAAAAATGGAATGCTGTGGCCATGTGGTCTTGGGATGTGGAGTGCGATACATGTGCTATTTGTCGTGTACAAGTCATGGGTAAGCTAAATTTTGACTTTGTTCTATGTTGCAGTCTGTAGTCTGAAGCTTGCTAGTTATTTTAAAGTTTGCTTGGTTAGCTAAGGCTAAAGCTTGCTTATGTTCTAAAAGTTTTCGAGCTTCGTGAACATCACTGATGTAGATTTTGGTTAGTTTCTATGTGTGCAACACAATTTGACTTGCAAAATCCTGAGTACACATAGAGGCGGAAAAAGTGGCCGGAATAGGACGTTTGCAACCAATCCCTAGAGATTCAAAAGACAGTGGCGTGGCGGCCATGTTGGTGGTACTAACAAAAGGAGCTAATGAGAAACCTTTTGTTTATACCTGTCACAAAATCGGATGCACTTCAAACCGTAGCATTGAACGTACCGCGGTACGCTGCTACTCTTGCCTTATACATACTCATCACCCAAGCATGCAGTGATTTCTATAACTTTTCGTCACTCAGTTACCATGGTAACATAACTTGTAATAAAAGTGTTCGCTATACATTGAATGAAACTTCTGAGAAAAGGCGGGGAAGGTAACACTAACACCTTGCCAACGTATACTAACGTTTGGATAACGTGTGCACATTGAAACTATTACGCTACAAACATGATCAGTGTACGGAGATGTACTGAGGTATAGAAGAGGAAACTGGTCATTATAAAAATCAAAACTATTACGTTACAAACACGCTCAATGAAGAAAAATTAAACTAGCCGTGAAATCTTGTGCCTTTCATAACTTTAACAGGTGAAAATAAATAATAAATACAAGTAAAATTAATCGCCCGATTCTGCTCTCTTGCTCGCACGATACGGTACGATGCTAATGAGTAAAAACTACGAGATAAAAGAAGAATGTAATGCTGGCCTACTTTGCTATGATGCTAGTGGTGAAACAGGACATGTCGTTCAATATTTGTCGATGTAGTCGCTCTGTACCGTGTGGGGTTACTGGGCTGCCACGGTACGCTGCTATAACTTGTCGCTCTTACTGTGTGGGGGTACGGCGCTACCACGCTACGCTGCTATTATTTCCTACGTCACTGCATGCTGCTACTGCAAAATAGCAACATGAAGCATTATGGTAGATTAGCAGCGCATCGCTATAACGTACAGAGAAACGTTGAGAAGATAAGACAAACACTGTACAAACGAACTAACGTACGGAGAAACGCTGAGAAGATAAGACAAATACTGTACAAACGAACTAATGTACGGAGAAACGCTGAGAAGATAAGACAAATACTGTAGAAACGAACTAACGTACGGAGAAACATTGAGAAGATAAGACAAATACTGTACAAAGGAGCTAACGTACGGAGAAACGTTGAGAAGATAAGACAAATACTGTACAAACGAACTAAAGTACGGAGAAACGGTGAGAAGATAAGACAAATACTGTACAAACGAACTAACGTACGGAGAAAAGCTGAGAAGACAAGACAAATACTATACAAACGAACTAACGTACGGAGAAACGCTGAGAAGATAAGACAAATACTGTACAAACGAGCTATTGTACGGAGAAAAGTTGAGAAGATAAGACAAATACTGTACAAACGAACTAACGTTGAGAAGACAAGACAAATACTGTACAAACGAGCTAAGGTATGGAGAAACGTTGAGAAGATAAGACAAATACTTTGCAAACGAACTAACGTATGGAGAAACGCTGAGAAGATAAGACAAATACTGTACAAACAAATTAATGTAAGGAGAAAAGCTGAGAAGACAAGACAAATACTGTACAAACCAACTAACGTACGGAGAAACGTTGAGAAGATAAGACAAATACTGTACAAACGAACTAATGTACGGAGAAACGTTGAGAAGATAAGACAAATACTGTACAAACCAACTAACGTAAGGAGAAACGTTGAGAAGATAAGACAAATACTGTACAAACGAACTAATGTACGGAGAAACGTTGAGAAGATAAGACAAATATTGTACAAACGAACGCGTGTTTTGATAATCACGAAAGAGGCCGCAATCTTTTTTAATTGGTCTGTCAGGTATACGAACGATTTTGAGATCGTTATCTTCGTCCGTATTTCAACATCATTATCTATTCCGAGCCAAACGCAGCTGTTATCCCATTACTTAACGGCCTTGTTTCGCTCGGTATATTTAACAATTATTCTACGAGGGCGGGCTGGATATCGAATGATAGATAACCAACGAGGCGCGTAGCGCCGAGTTTGTTATAATCATTTGATATCCAGCAAGCCCGAGTAGAATAATTGTTTTATTAAAAACTTAACCACTATTAAAAAAGAAATCAAGAAAGAAAGGGAAAAATGAGAAAAGAAATTTAAGCGGAACAAGAATCGATCACATGACTGAACGAAAAAGGCGCCAAAACCTTGCGAAGTGCTGCAGCGTTTCATTGGAAAGCTGAATGAATCAATGAAAACTGCTCGAAAGTGAACAAAGTAGCACAAGTTTTGGAAAAAATCTTATAATTATTGGCTCTGAAATATCGTACATGTTTGATTTTTCCTGAACATTGTTGTAATCATCGTTCAAAGCGGATTGAAGCTGTACAATTTCACCATATAGCTGCTGGAGTAGAACTGAACAAGTTTGTAATCTGTTCACACAACGGAGCCATCATGTGCGTGTTTGATCGAAATGAAGACAGAACAAATTTGAACAGTTGAACTTAAAGAGGTATTTTCTATGCAGCTCAGAAGCAAGATTACTGTAGCGAGGAACATTAGAATTCACCATCATAGTTTGTTAAACGGAAAGCGCAAAATGCAGTTGTTCTCGGTTTAAAGGTTGCGGACGGAATGGTAAAAACAACATTCAAACAACTGGAAAAGCGATTCGACTCCGTTTACATGGCATCCGATTTCTATCTGAGCATTTGGACCTATTGGAATGCAGAGCTACAACAAGTGCAGGTAAACCAGTGTCAATTTTTCGTGTTAAAGCCGAAAAACAATCTCGCCCTTCCTTCCTTCTTGGTAGTTTGCAGCTGTATTTTTTTTAGTAAGCTTACTTGTTTAGACTGCTTCATGATTTTTGCACCGACTTCCCATGAATGTGTGATAGTTTTTATTAAATGCTCCTGCCCCATTTCACTGTGTTTTATTTTATGTCTTGTCTTGATATTATGGAGTGGAAATCCTTTCTGATAAAACCTACCGTTTGTTCAATTTCAATGATCGACGTGACGATCGATGAAAGAAATTAATTGTAAACACAACGCTTAATGCTTAAATTTCTATTTCTGCACAGTTAATTCTTCATCAATTATGACTTTTGTTAGACTACGCTGTTGGTGATGCTTGTTGGTGACGCTGTTGGAATTTCTGCTTAATTTAAATTTGCTGGCAAGTGATTTTTCTCGTCCATTTTTCTCGCCGGGTTGCTCGCGAGGAAAAAACTTTCAGCTCACTTTGTTGTTGAGTGTTCATTGACCATATTTGGTCGCAGCAGGTATATGAGCTGATAGCCTAGCTCCGTTGAGCCAATCAAAATGCTAGAAATCCAATATACCTAGTCCAGTTTTTAATAAAGTGATATATAGCGAGCCAAACGTAGCCGTTATCCCATGACTTAATGGCCTCGTTTCGCTCGGTATATAGTGATAGATACTATATACTATACTATATACTATACTATATAGATAGAGCCAAACGTGGCCGTTATCCCATGACTTCATGGGCTAACGGTCGCGTCTGGAGTTTCTCTCTATGCCGAGTGAAACGAGGCCGTTAAGTCATGGGATAACGGCCACGCTTGGGAGTTCTTCTCTATTTCGAACGAAACGAGGCTGTTAAATGATAGGATAACGGCTGCGTTTGGAGTCGGCTTCTCTATACTGAAGATAGCCTCGAAAGCCCTTGCCTTGCCCTTAGAAAAAAAGTCACCAAAGATTACAGACAGTGACCAGTATGCTTACGTCAAAGCCGGGCAGAACAACATTTGACGCTGTACCCTAAATACTGGATTTGTGATTTGCGATTATCAGAATCGACCAAGGATAACATCAGAAGTAGGGTAGCTTCTGCTATACAATCAGCCTCTCTACCTGACAGTAACTTGACTAAAGCTGAACGACAAGCACTGCAACGACTGAAAACCGACTGTAGCGGTCGTCACCCAAAGCTTCAACAACTAACTTTGCTAGAGTTTCGACGCACTATGAATCGCGGGGATATACTTGAATTAACTTGATCGATTTATTACAAGAAGCCAAGAATCCAAGTTCATGTCGTAAACTGAAATAGTAATACAAAGAAAAACTAAGCTAAAATCTAGTAAAAGGTATACTAACATTCCAAACATTCCATTGCAGAATCGTAGGTCTAAACCGAAAAACTAGCATGCACAATCAACAAAATCAAATTATTACACTACTTAAACACTTAAACAATAAACGAGGTATAAAGCTCACAAACTAGTGAAAAACTTAACTAATATCGACGAAAACCGTATTGGCAGGCTCCAAACAGCAATCAAATGCCATGCCACGTGGTTGAAACTTAACAAAATTGCGATTTAAACTATGGAGAAGAATATCTGAACTTAGAGAAGAATAAAATCACTTGAAAGAAAAAAGTTACTTACATAACAGTCCCGCTTTGCCGATCTTATTCCAAAACCTTCAGTGTTCTTACGACTTACTCTACTGAAAACTTCTGATCTGTTCACTACCAGGACCAAAGCCAACTAACTAAAATGCGATTTCGGGCGGAACTATAACTACTCTAAAATCACGTGTAAATTATCAGCCACAAAACGTAATCAAAAAGGATCAAACAAAACTTAAATTAAATGTCCGGGGAGTGGGCGTGCAATGCCGTTTCATGGCTCCCCTGAAATGATCATAGTGATGCGCTGCTAATCTACCATCATAAAGCTTCATGTTGCTATTTTGTAGTAGCTCTCTTGCAGCGTTCCAGCAGCTCCCAATGTCGCTTCTGCAGCACTCATGCAGTCATTTTTTGTCACTGCTGCAGCGCAATGAAAACAGCGTTTGTGTAACCTTTCCGTTGTGCTCACTGCAGTCAGTTTTAGCCGCTAAAACAGCACTGCGTGAACGTAATCTGTTTCGTACGGGTATGGTAGCTTTTAAGTATTGCGATTTCATCCAGAACATCTCTAAAAACCACTTTAGAAATTTATGACAAAGTATTTACAATCAATTAAGTAATGAAGGAACAGCGTACCGTCGTAGTCCCGTACCCCCACAAGGAACGATCGACTTATGCATCGACGTAGGAAATAATAGCAGTGTAGCGTGGTAGCGCCGTACCCCACACAGTAAGAGCGACAAGTAATAGCAGCGTACCGTGGTAGCCCCGTAACCCCGCACGGTACAGAGCGTCTACATCGACAAATATTGAACGATTTTTCCTATGTTTCTCCACTAGCATCATAGCAAAGTAGGCGAGCATTACATCCTTCTTTTGTCTCATAGTTTTTTCTCACTAGCATCGTACTGTAACGTGTGAACAAGACAGCACAATCCGGCGATTAATTTTACTTGTGTTTATTATTAATTTTCACCTGTTAAAGTTACGAAAGGCACAAGATTTCACGGCTAGTTTAATTTTTCTTCATTGAGCGTGTTTGTTACGTAATAGGTTTGATTTGTACAATGACCAGTTTCCTCTTCTATACCTCAGTACATTTCATGTTTGTAGCGTAATAGTTTCAATGTGCACAGGTTATCCAGACATAAGTATACGTTGGCAAGGTGTTAGTGTTACCTTCCCCGCGTTTTCTCAGAAGTTTCATTCAATTTATAGCGAACACTTTTATTGTAAGTTATGTTACCATGGTAACTGAGTGACGAAAAGTTATAGAAATCACTGCATGCTTGGGTGATAAGTATGTATAAGGCAAGAGTAGCAGCGTACCGCGGTACGTTCAATGCTACGGTTTGAAGTACATCCGATTTTGAGACACATTTGCTTTTGTTTATGACCACCAACGTGGCTGCGATGACGTAACCTGCAAACCAAGAATATATGACAGCTAGATTGGTTAAGGGAAAGGTTTTTATTTCGTCTGACGAGTATTAAAGCTAATATTCTCAAGGTGAAATTCTGTACTACTTGCCCTTGTTAATTCATACTTATAAACTATGTTGTGCTTCCAGTTTTTTGTTTCAGTTTTACTGTGATGGTGCCAACAAGGTGCATGACTTGATTTTCAGCAAAGAAATTGTTCACGTGCAAGAAACTATTCTTTGGGAGCTTGGGGAGTGTGTGTGTAAGGGGGGGGGGGGGAGGGGGTTGCGGGGTTCTCATCAGAATTTTAGGTGTTAGAAACTATTTCCCTTTTTCGGGGCAAAACATTTCTAGGTTGTATGTGATAGCATCCAGTTCATTGGGTTAGGTGAAATGAGCACCAAAAAACTAAGATTCTGTTGGCTCCAGGTCCCATTTCACACCTGTTTCCTTAAAAGTCCTCCCCCCCCCCCCCCCCATCCCTACCACCACCACCACCACCATGGGCTACAACAGCAAAAATGTTCACTCTATTTCAGTCATGAAATAGCTTAAATTAAAAACTATGCTCTAGGCCTTATACAAGCTGTAGGGTATACTCCCTGTCCTTCAGACCTGGGGAAGGGATGGGAGGGAATTTTTGGTGGGGGTACGCCTCCTTCAGACCAAACTGGTCTAACACCATGCCCATTTTAGACCAAAATGGCTCAAAGACCATACCCTTAAGGAGGGGGGGGGGGAGGTTTGGCACACACCGATGTAGCTTATGCAATGGACTATCCACCCTTCCCCAGGCCATCAGGATGGGAATCTTGTAGTAAAATTAGCTAGTGTTGTTCCAGTGAAGTCATTAATTATAATTAATTACTAGTTATAGTTGTCACTAATATGCCAACAACCATAGTAACCATATTAACCTACAATCAGGGGGGGGGGGCTGATCGCAGGTTAGCTCCATACAGTTGAGTGGGAGACAGCAAGAAGTGTTCAGTGGTGCTGTGAAAAGAATGAACAGGAAAGGTTTTGAGCACTATCCAATTGCTTGTTTGGAGGTGAGCTGATGGAATATCCATCAAGAACCATTCATTTGCACTCTCACGCTCCAAATGTCATTTTGGTAATGTGCTGGGCAACCTTCCTCCCACACACACTAACCTGTGATCAGACCCTTCCTGTTCCTAATTGGGCTTTTTAATTGGGGCCGGTTCACGGCTCATTAAGTAAATGTCTCAGGCGTATTTTTTCTTCTGTCGCTTACTCTCCCTTTTCCTGCAGTAAAAAAATCGCCTGATTGCAGGTTGCAGACATGCCAACTGGGTTGCACTTCACAGGATACCGTTTTGTTGCTGTATTTCGTTTTCTGCAGCCCCTTCCGTCCCTACCTCTAGCTGTAAAATACTATGAGCCCAGTCTTCCCTATATAAGTGAAGGGTCTCTGTGACTCTTAACTCGAGTTTATTAATACATCGTACCCGTACAATACCCTTAGTGTTGTTCATGTTTGGGTTTCGTCAGGGTTATCTGGCATGCGTAAGACTAGAGATATTTGAACCTGAATGATTGCAGATATTGCACGGTTAGCTGGTTGATGTGTGTTGACAGGCTAGCATGCAGCAAAAAACTGCAGCTATAAAACTGATGGTGATGCCTATAAGCATTATTCTTAAGAAAATGTTCCAGAAATTATAACATTTTATTTGTCATGGCTCAGCAATTCGTTATGCTGCTTACATTTTGAACTGAGATAAATGTGTAGATTCTTAACAATATTATAGAAAACTAAACAGAACAAGATAGTATTTCTTGGTCAACATTGTTTTGTAAGAAACAACAAAACAAACTGTTGTGTCCAGTTCTTAACAGAACACGACATTTTGTCATTTAATGTTGGCAAAACTAACAGTAGGCCTCTAAAAAAGATTTAGTGTTTGTCTTATAAAGGTGAAGTATATTGTTTTGAGCTCCAATTGAAGAGTTTGTTAACAAACGTGGATCTCCGCACGAACATAACGAGCACTGTGAGGAAAACAACACGCTGATTGAATTAATTTCCCAAACACGTTCGTTCAATAAGGAACAGGTTCAGTCCACCATGATCCAAGTTTCAGTCCCCACAAAAACATACAGCTCAAAAATGAAGTTACACAAAGAATTGTCTTACCTTGAAAGTCACTTTTTAAAACAAACCTAGCAAAACGACAACTTCAACTCCGACGTGTACCCTGTTCCCTAATAAGAAATTACAGCAATACAAACACAGAATTGTCACGTGCGAAACGCACATGATAAGTCGTCTGAAGTCTGGAAATTATTATGTGCATTCAGTCGCTCGGTGGAAAGCTCTGATTGGCTCTTCGTTTGTTTACAAATCTTGTGTCTATGGTCGGGAGATTATCATGTGGACTTCAGCTGTTCGGTGTCAGAACGACTCGCTTGGATTGGCTCTCCGACACCTAATCTATCACCCGATCTTTCTACTGTTACACTTTCTTTTGTTAACAGAAAATATGCAACTGCTCTGAGATTTCTAGTCCGTAACTGATATACACGCATCAGCTCTATAAAGGCCAACGGCCATCCTCGCGTCTTCGCTTGGATGGCTCGTTGGCAATAATTATTGCTTTGTTGGTGCCTCTAGTCAGCACTTCTCCGGTTATTTCCTGTAGAACAGGTTCTACCTCAACATCATAGCAAACCATTTTCAACATCTCAGCTTTGAAGTCACGAAGCTCGTTGTGGCGCTGGATGATGAAGCCGCATGTGTTACTTTAACTGAAGAGATAATGTTACTTAATAATTATTGTTTCCTTATGCTAAACTGAATTCTTGATTCACTTACTAAACTAAAGGTATGGCTGGAAGATGTCTGGAACTGACCAGTAGTTGTCTTTTTTTTATTTGTATATTAGATGCTTGCCTTCGATGTCAGTCAGACAACAAACAAGAAGAGTGTGTTGGTAAATAATCAATTTTTCATCCTTCTTAACCCTGTTAAACCCAATAGACATCAGCATTTTAATTTCTACGTTTTGGTATCAACATAATCAAACACACAGCTTGATGGTCAGAGTACAGCAAATGACAATGTTTTAACTACTACCATTAGCATTTTGGAGACCAACAGTAGTTTTACTGGTCTCTCAGAGGCCAAGTGAACTGTCTGTAACTTAAGGGTGTCGAGAAGGAGAGATTCACCTTTGTTGATTTTGTGCTAGAAGTGGATGAAATCATTAAGTGGGTAAGTGCTAGCAGGGATGTCCCTAACAGCTGGCAGCTGGCAGCTGGCAGAATTAACCGGCTACTTAGGTCGTTTGTGCCGGCTACTTTTGTGATATATACATATTTTTAAAGACAAACTATTTGTTCCTTTACTGGCGCAGATATAATGAAAATGAAACTTATTTCCCATTGCAGTTTATTGACGTAAAAATGATCTGGTTGGCACAGAGATACACGATTATTAGTTCATTATGTTGAGTTCTGGGAATTATATGTAGAAAACCACTGAAGGCACGAGTAAAATTAAACAAATAAAATTGAAAAGTTTACGATTACTTTTGGAACTGAAGTTTTTGGAAATTTGGGCTCAGAATCAAGGAAATTCCTTTTCTGGGGACTTAAAATGTAAAAATTTCCTGAGTGGGGCATGCCCCCAGACCCCCTTAGAAGGGATCACCTCCGGTGCTCGATTATTAGGAATTTTTGCCAGCTACTTGAAAAGTTGTGGACAACCCTGTGCTAGTATGTGAAAGCTACAGAGCAGTACTTTACTGTGGTGCTGTTTTACATGTATTACGCGGTACAAGGTGGGGATCTTGTGTCTTATAGGGGGTGTCCACCAACATAGTGGTCGACACCTCAGTTGACTGTCGGTCGCAATATCGGTCGATATATTGGCCAGGTGTCGGTCGAGTGGTGGCCGAGTATCGGTCAAGTATCGGCCATGCATCAGCTGATATGTGGCCGACAGTCAGCTGCTACAGGCTAACGGTCGATAGTTGGTGGATGTTTGGTCGTTACTTTGCCAACAGATCACCGACTTATCACTGATGGATCACCAATATATCACCGAGTCTTCTTTTCGTCGTCTACTATCTTGAGTTCACAAATGCCGACGTAGTCTCGCAAGGTGTTGCGAGGCACTCCATACTGCCTCATGGCTTCTGCAAGGGAAGATCGCTTTTTTTGTAAAATTTTGAGGAACCCTTGATACCTTTTGTGGATGCCATCAAGGGTTAAGCGTGATATTACAGCTAAGATAACGAAATATGTCATTTCAAATTGTGGCCAGCCAAGGGCCTTCTCTGTCTTTGTCATTTTGTCTTTCTCTTCCTTCCTTTTTCTTGCTGCATTTGCAATTTTTGTTAACAACTTTTTGGCTCTTGCAAGTAAAATCCTTGTTACTTTTGCTTAATTTACTAGATGCAAAGTTAGCCGGGGGCATTCTCTGGCTTTGTCATTTTGCCTTTTCTCCTTTCCTACATTTGGTATTCTTGCTACATTTGTGATTTCTGACAAGTTGTTTGCCGTATTGGTCGACACCTACCTTGTACCAAAGTTGTACGGGCGGTGCCGATTGACGACTGATACACCACCAATACGTTACCATCGGTTGACCAACGGTTGACAGATGATCGGTCGATACATCGGCTGTTCAGTGACCGACACACGGCCGATACTCAACCGACACCCGTCCGTTATATTGACCAATATGGCGGCTGACAATCAACCAAGGTGTCAACCACTATGCCGGTGGACACCCCCTATAAGACACAAGATCCCATGATGGTTGGAACTGTTAAGTCTGTGGATTCCCAAGTGTTAGCATTCAAGTAATAATACAAAACAGTGTATCTTTAATAGTAGTGACATGATAAAATAAAATAAATAATTATTTAATTATTAATTAGTTAAGTGAAATCTATTGAGTAGTACCTTCCCATTGCCCATTTTATTGTTCTGTGGGTGTGAGTCTGTGGTTGGAATCTTCAAGTGTGACCATTAGACTTTTCAACAACCTTAGGAGGAATTTTGGAAGGAATAATGACTAAAATGAAAGCTATTGAGCATTTCTTCAAATGGTAGTGACACAACACAGTAATAATTATTTTATTTCCATGTGAAGAGCAATCTTTAATTTTGTTAAATTTCAGTTGTATGGGGAGAGTGCAATCACTCATTTCATAACTGCTGCATGTCGCTGTGGGTTGTGCAAAATAACAGGTGTCCTCTGTGTCAGCAAGAGTGGGTGGTACAAAGGATCGGCAGATGATACTTAACTATCAGGGACAACTGTGATCAGGAGTTCTTAGATTGTGTACTTAATGAATTCTTCACTGGAAAGATGTCCTTAGTGGCTGTCAGTGGAGGCTCAAGACTGTGTAACCTATGCCTTTAAATTTTATAATGATAAATAACAAATTTTTGGGTCCAGTTGTTTGAAAGCCAAATGATGCTAAACCAGGAATGAAGTTACAGCTGCAACCAAGGCTGCTATCTCTCTTGTTTCCAAAGCATTTGCTCCGCTTATTTTAAAGTGAAAGTTTGAAAGAATCCAAAGTCAAAATTGCCAGACCCCTGCCTCCCCAAAATAAAAAGGAAACCTGATAGGAATCCACATTGTTACAGAGTAACTTAGAAACCTGTTAACACTAGAATTATTTCTGGGATGTTTATTGTGCTGGAAAAGAAACCAATCAGATACGAGATGTACAATGTCAGTAAACTGCAAGCCATGATAGTAATTACATGTATGTTAACTTTGCGGTTGTTGCTTGTGTTCTGATGTTGGATCTGATTGGTCCCAGCACAACGAACATTCCAAACATAATTCTTAGTGTTTGTGGTTTCTCATTCGCATTGTAAGCTATACTGGATTCAAAATTGTTGCTATTCCTGGTTTAGCTTTATCCTGTGTTATTTAAAACAACATGCACCTGCATGTAATATTTTGTGAAATCATTGCTTTTTAAAGACGTGTAAAGTTCACTATGCTGTATTTGAACAATAAAACAATCTTGAAGAGAAATAATCATCACTGAGTATTTAGCACTGTAGTGTCAATATCATCATTACAAATTATGCAAGCTGAAGAAAGCTCTTATCCTTGTAAAGGGCTAAAGAATTGTTTAGTCTGAGAAAAGAGGTGACATTTCACGCAAGTGAACACCAAGGGCTCCCACACGCTCTCAAAATAGGAACTGTTTTATTAGAGACGTTGTAAGGTGTGTTCTGGAGACCCTTTAAAAATTCTTAACTATCAAATTTCTCTACCCTCTTGTATACTTTATATGCACCCTTTTGAGCAGGGCATCCCCATTTTGATGACCATGGGGAGTAACCCCCACTCCTCCCCCATCACAAGGCTTTGCAGGGGAAGAATGTCATGCTAGCCCACATATAAGGCACTAATGTGAAGGTAAGTGAGTACAAGTGAAGGGACGTGTGTACAAATGAAGGAAAGTGAGTACAAATGAAGGAAAGTGTGTGTTAGTGGAGGTAGGTGCGTTAATCAGTTGGTGTATATATTCATATAGGATTGTAATGTTATTAGTGCCTTATATGTGGGCTAGCATGACGTTCTTTCCCTTTGCAGGAAATGGAGAATTGCTCTCTAGAAGAATGAAGGGTTGAGTTAATTAATGCAATGCTGATGCCATTATTCTGACTCACTTTTCAAATTTAGAGAGAAAATTTGAAAATTACAGTCAATCTGTGGGCTGAATTTTCATTGGCTTAATGACCTTGTGCATCTGGAATGTGGGAATATAATAGGTTTTCTGAAACAGGCACCTGACAACAGTCATCTGGTGTTAATTTTTTCCCTCTGCTACCAGCTTTTCTAGTCACATCAGAACATAGAAAACACACACTGTAACATTATCATGGGATAGAAAGAAGTTGATTGCCTAAAAAAGTAGAAAAATTAAATGCGTATTTCCATTAGGAGGCAGGTTATGCAAACTGGGAAAGCTGGCAAATTCTAATGTGCCTGTTGCACGAATTAATTCAATTAAAATATTAGTATCAGATCGAGTTTTGTTTTGAATATTTTATTCCTCACTTGAAAAGTGGATTACTGAAATGAGTAACATCAATATTGCAATAATCAACTTCACTTTATTCCTTGAGGGAAGGCTTGTACAACATCAAGGAATCAAGGACAATGGTAGAAAATGACATTTTACTTCTGCTCCCCACTACAATGTTGTTAATTGACACAGTATTCACAGAGGTAACAATATTTATAATTAAATTACACTTGTAATGAGGCAAGCTTACTCCTGTTGGCTAAAAAACACTGGAGAGGCTCACAAAAGTGAGGGAAAAGTAGCAAGTTTGCTACACAGAGTGAAGGACTGTCTGCACAAGAATGGTGGCCACTCCATCTACATAACTATTGTAACAAGAAAATTGATATGAAAATATTGTTTTGGTCATCATTATGTACAACTAACGTATTATCCACCAGCAAGGGCTTGCATCTTGAGAGTTTAATCTTGCATCCTGAAGAGCCTAAGGGACTGCATACCACTTGTAAATAATTAAAGTGCACCTAACCTCACAAAATCTTCTTCGTTTAGGTAATTCTCTGTACCTGTCTCGGATATTTTAGGCCCTTTTCTCAATATATTTGTCAGAAATTCCACTCTTAATGGGCCTATAAAGTTACGAAAACTGGTTGTCATTTGAGTCATGACTGAGCAAGTAGGGGCATGGGTCTGTTCTTGAAATGACATCACAAAGTGTTTTGCATCACTGTAGTTCTTTGAAAGTAGCATTGCAAAGCAGTTTGTGATGTCATTTCAGGAATAGACCTATGCCCCTCAATAGCTCGGTCATGGATCAAATAGCCACAAGTTTTAGTAACTTTTACAGCCCAATTAATGTGAAATTTCCAGGAGAAAAAGGCAATATAGTTGAGACAGGAACAGAGATTCATTTTAACCCAAAAAATATTTTGAGGTTAGGTGCACTTTAACTCTTTAAGCCCTAAGCCCCGATGAAAAAGAAATTTCTCTTTCATGATTACCACTTCTTTGAATATTCAAGTGACAAGAATAAGGAAGTGATCACTAAGGATAGGATGTCTTGATATTTAGTCAAATTCTCCTTACTAGTTTCATAAGAAATGTATGGAGGTTAGTAATGAGAATATGCATTTTTATATTAGGGCTAACTTGTGGTCTTGATTGGATCTCCATGCAAGCATACAAATTAAATTAAGTACAAGTAGCTATCCCAGATATTTTATGAAAAATGGTTTTGAAGCAACACTTCAGTTTTCCTCGGGCTCCTTCAACAGCAACACGCCAAAAGATACTTGTTTACAGATTACTTGTCTGTCATAAAAATAGTTGATCACAGGAAGCAGTCCTGGCTGAATGATCCAATGCTATAGCTGTACAGTTAGAGATGTGTTATACAGTTGTTTGCTTTCCTGTGACTTTAGGCTTGGCATACTCTACAAATTCATCTATTAAAACAGGCCATGCTCCTGTAAAAAGGAAACAGATACAGCACATTAACCAATCATAATACTAGTTCACAGTCAAAACACCCGAGAAGAGTACGAAGTAAGAGAACCAGAAAGACCACCAAAAACAGTGAAGATTGAGGGGATGGTAACATCTACAATACAAAGAATGTTAAATAAATCAATCAAAATCGATCATTAAAATCCAACTGATCAATTGAAACAATTACAATAGATAATTGATATTGGCCAATCAATGATTGAGTGAAAATCACAAAAACCGCCCCACTTATTATCAGTTTTCATTGATTTCATTGATTTTCATTGCCTATTGCATGTCTTGAGTGTTTTCTGCTAGCTTGTGTTACAACCCAACAAAACGTCTGATCAAGACATACATCACGAACGTGAAAGTAACCCTTGTGATATCTGATGTTGTTGTGAAAGGGTTCCACAAATGTCCATTTTTTGGTTGAAATTGGAGTCAAATTTACCACAAAGAAACTAGGAGATCAATGCCTTTTTGGGGCTTACGGAATTAACGTTTGCAGATTCTGTATTGCACACACTTTTTTGTGGGTGTTTTTTGTTGTTCACATCCTTACTGGAACACGACTTGTTCTGAAAGTACAAAAATTAGAGCTAAGTTCCATTTAGCTATTTTGTTTAACTCCCTCAGGAAGTCTGTAACAATCTGACTAAACCATGGGAGAAATAAAGGCAGTTAGCAAGAGCTCACTATTTCATCATTCTAAAAATTGAAAAATTGTTTTAAAAATGAATACTGGTAATTGATATCATTCGATAGCAATTAATCGATTAATATTAGGAATCGATGAAAATCGAATTATCACAAGAACATGCGTCATTGATTGTTCATAAATTTTCAATATCAATCAACTAATTGTTATTGATTAATATTGATTGCTATCAATTGTCATTGATAATCGATTTTACTGATTTAACATGCCAGGCTACCATATGATCTACTTCTCTTTCTAGTTTTCAACTTGGCTACTTGTGGGAGTGGATTGGCCAAGAAAAAAGTCTCAGATGAGCTGTAAGGGCTAGTATTCTAGCCAAGCAAGAATGACATTCAGCCAGTAACAATCAGACTACATCTTTGTATCATCTTGGTAAATGCACTATATATTTTACTGGATTTTCGTGTTTTTCTTGTGCCGAGCCCTTGTGAACCACTGTGTGACATTTTCAGACATCAAGTTGAGAGGGTAACTGTTGTAGTTTAATTTTATCCTTGGTTTATTTTTTATTTTCCTTTGTTCTTTTTTATGTAAATATATGATAATGAATATAAAAAAAAAAGAAAATAAAAACTGAACAAAGGATAAAATTGAACTACAACATAACCATAACCCAAAGACTAGATTAGGCCTGATAAATCAATCCTACATTACGCCTAAATTAGGTATAATTGGCCTAATAAGGCCTAATATTGTCTCCAGGTTAGAGTTATTCTTTAGTCTAGGAACTGAAGAATGCAAACTTCACCACTGTTAGGCAACTGCATGGAGGAGGAATGATTTGCAATACATGTAAGTATTATTTCACCTTCTTCATCATAATTGCTCATGTCATCCTCAATCATGTTACTGAAATCTAACAGCAGGTTCCAGGTATCTTTGGATATTGCCCTTTTATGGTGGAGCTGAAAAAAAAAGTTTCAAATAGACAATTATTCAAAACACTGCATGTGCTTTGATTGAAAACATTTTAAAGTTTGTCTACCATATCATTCTGTGACCAGTCACCTA
The DNA here is from genome assembly GCA_964017195.1 of Siderastrea radians. Classification (NCBI taxonomy): domain Eukaryota; kingdom Metazoa; phylum Cnidaria; class Anthozoa; order Scleractinia; family Rhizangiidae; genus Siderastrea; species Siderastrea radians. The sequence goes on from OZ024895.1 coordinate 46,044,175, forward strand.
CCAGTACTATAGGCAGAAACCTAATTTGAGTGTGGACACTCAGTCGCCGTCCTAGCTACACAGAAACAGTAGGTCAGACGCCTGAAGACCTTGTTTGTCCATTAAATTTCTTGGGGCCTGAACATAGATTTTCCTCCAACACCCGAAGAAATCTAGAGGACTGCCAAGACCAGGAACAGTGGAATTGCCTCATAGCCAACTGCAGTTTTGTGGTTGGCTAAGTAGCACATGAGTAATAAGCAGACATTGCCACTAGAATGTGGTCCCAAAAGTGTCCACTTAAAAGAGCTCCAGCTTCTTATATGAGAAGTTTAACTTGCATGTGGGGCACAAGTTTCTGGGGACTTTGTAAGGGAGAAATTCTTTTGGTACAGAAAAACTCATGCCATACATTAATGTTTGAACCTTCTAAACAGGTTATGGGATAAGTAGGTGAGCTCAATCTGAGATAACCTTTTGTACTGAGGAAGAAATCATTTTATGCAAATGAGCTTTAATGTTGATGATCACAATCAACTTACCAAGAGAAACTCACACCAAATATCAAGGAATTTAAATCTTCCTTCAAGGACTATATTCCAGTATGCAATGGACATGTCTAAGTCTGTAACAAAGAAAATGAATGAAGTGAGAACTTGACATTGGACTTTCGTGCACTGTTGCTGTGCAACACCAACTACTGGGTATTTACCCCTTTGAGCTTCAATATCAACATGTATGTCCTCCTCACGGTTCTCCATATATACCTAATTTAGGGTGCATTCTTTTGAGACTATTCTGGTTATTCTTATTCCGGTTTAGGAATAAGAGAATACACGGAATTTCAATTTCCAAAAGAACGCCAATTCTGGAAACGGAATACCCTTGGCGGAGGTGACCTGAGAACCACTATTTCTGCACACGCGCGGGCGGCCGTGGATTTCCCGCCAAAAATTTCCCAAAAGAACACATATTCTGTCTATTCCGAGTAAACCGTATTCCTTTCATTCTGCTATCGGGAGCAGAATGAACGGAATGATATTCCGTTCATTCCGAAAACGGAATAGCTCCCAAAAGAACACAAATACCGTCTATTCCGAGTATTCCTATTCCGGAATAGTCCCAAAAGAACGCACCCTTAATAAAGGTTGATTTGGAAATTGGTCATTGGTCATTGGTCATTGGGCATTTGGGCATACAGAACACAATGCAATGCTTTGCTTGAGTGACCACCAAACAATAGCTTCCCAATGCACAATTGCCCAATGTCCAAAGCAACCTTTATTGAATTAGATATATTTCTCATGGCACTAGTTGGAACAATTTGGTTGCACACCAACACACCTCATCTTTAGTGATCATTTTCTTAATTCTTGTGACCAGTATGTTTGATCAAGTAATGATACTGTAAGGAGAAATAAGATGCTTGTCACTATTGGGGTTTAAATGGTTAACAGCATTTTCCAAACAAAACAGTCAGTGGCAGTAAGTGCAATGTAATAATCATGCTCTCACATTTGCACTTGTTTTAGTGTGTATTTACATTCTAAATAATTATTGCTGTCACCTAATAATATTTGTAATATTTCTCAGTAACACCAAATGCATCTTACCTAAGCTCTTCTGGCCTGGATTTTTAGCAAAATTAAACGTGAACTGATATAAATCTTTAAATTTGCTAACGTCTCTAAGGTCAGACTCTAAACTGGGTAACTTGCTTCGGAGTTTTTCAATTGAATCACATCTGTAAGAAAAGGAGAAAAAAAGAGATAAATTAACCACCACCACACACTCAACTAGGCTGCAAATTGTGAAATTTTCTGTAAGGGTCCAGTTTCAAATATTCACCAAGACCACGAGATAATTACTCAATGGCACTGGTGAACTCAAAACTGGACTATTCTTGCCATTATTGATGCTTCTTACAGACACTGACGTAAAATCAAATTCTGTCACCTTGACGTCACTTTTGTGTAATATGTACCACAATTCTAGTCACGTTATTTATTTCCATGCCCTAAATTATGGCCTAAAAAATGATGAAGGGAAGATTGCAGAGGCGACTTTGATTGGCTAAAGAAAAATGAATGAGCCAGTCAAGGCACAGTTCATGTCTGAGTAGCGTCTACTAGTGGTTAAATAAAATTTTGATTAACATAATTGTGAACCATTCAAAGGCACTACTCAGACATGGATAGATTCTCTGATTGGATAAAATCAATCTGAATATTTTGTAATCACTTAGGAACCAATCAGACCTACCGTGCAGATCAACTCCATCACCTAAGTACAAGGAATTTTCGGTTCATTCCTCTGATACAAGGAACAGACTTTGACTGAAACTTACCCTAACTCTAACATGCCTTCAGTGAATTCTTTCCTTGTAAATTCACACTGCGTTGCAGCTTTAAATTTCCAAGCTATTATAAGTACTTTAAGGCTAGCAGGATCTAACTTCAGGTCTTCACAGAATCGTCCGATTCCTTCTGCTGTGATTTTTTCCTCATCAGTGGGATCTAACATAGTGTAAAGAGAGTTCAGTTAGAATTCACCAGGATAAAACCAAATAAACTCGTTTGGCAACAAAGAAGTGTGGCTACCAAATTAAAATTAAAATTAAATTCAAATTAAATTAAATGCGATTCAAAATTAAATGTGAATTACTATACAAATGGTAATGGTATCTTAAGAGATTCTTCAACTCAGTGATACTGAATTATCCAAGTTAAAAGAGTTTATTGGGGGCCAGGCTTACTAAGGGTTGTTTTTTTTTGGGGGGGGGGGGGTGGGATTAGTGCAGTAGTGGTAAGTGTATCAGAGTTCAGACCTGAAGGTCGGTAGTTCAAGGCCTGGTCACTGCTATCGTGTTGTTTACTTAGACATGAAACTTAACTCCACATTGTCTCTCTCTACCCAGGTGTATGAATGGGTACCGGCGACATACTGCTGGGGGTAACCCTGCAATGGACTGGCATCCATCCAGGGGGAGGATCAAAGCCCTCAGTTGTTCCACGGTTACTCATGTATGAGGGCACGGGAAGCTAACACAAGGTTTTCATCTCAAAAAGCTTAACTAGAGGGGGCAAAGGAGTATTACTTGGATTCTATGCTATGCATCCAACATTTTTTATAAATGCGTCTCATGCACTTTCTCTGTACATGGCTTTTAATATCATCCTTTGAAACCTTATTTACTGTTTAAAAGTGCAGACTGCTTGGTTTTTTCTCAATTTAATCAAAAGATGGCATTTTGAGTATTAGCCTTTTGGCAATTTGCTCTGATGAAGGGCTGACACTTGAAATGCCACCTTTTGCCAATATTTTACCTTGTCTGATCAACTCAGTTGATAAATCCAAATTTTTGTGTTTCACTTCTCCACCAACACAGCACCAGTTTCTATAGAAACTAAACCCCTTTATTTTTTTCTTAAAGTGAATACAAGTATCAGTGGTTAATTCCTAGGAAACCCTAGGGCAACACCCAGGCTTGGCAGGCAATTTTTGGCAGGCTGCCCTGACGGGAAAGGGCGGGGGGGAGGGGAATAGAGGGGTTTAAACTTCCCACTGGACCGTACCCTTGAATCCTGATTTCTGCCCTATTTTTTTCAGTTCTCAACTCTTTGCACTTTTTTTATTGTGCAATGTTGCACAATTTTCCCATTTCTTCTGCTTTCTGCCACCTTGAGAATCCCGCTTTCCACCCCCTCTTTTCCAACCTCCCGTCCCTTTTCTTCCAGGGTCCCGTCCCCATGTCCCCCTCCACCTGACATGAGGTAGGCCCCTAGGCCATTAAGGGTGGCCCCTGTTGGATAGCCACTGATATGGGCATACGTCTTGCAGCTACTTGATTGTGTTCCAAAACTATTTTATTGAAAACATAACTCTTATCAGTTTGTTGTTATCAATATTACTACATATGCAAGATACACTTATCTAGATATACTAGATTATAGTTTCACTTTTATATTCACTTTTATTCATTACACTGTACCCAACTTCACACTTTGAACAGCTGAAAGTATGGTTTAGATTCCAAGAAAAAAATCCAAAGCAATGCAACAAAACCTCCCCCTGTGCAAGCATTTCTAAAATCTTTTTTGCAAGTAAAAATATTAGCTTAAATGTCTGTAAACCGTAACTAAACACATTGCGATGTCTCCCATGCATAGCCCTATTAACATGAAAGCTTAAATACATATTTGAATGGATACTTCACTTGACGTTTTTACAATTATACGAAGCCAGTGCAAAGACAAAGATTCTCAAGTTAAACAACTCATTCCATAAAATGAGATAAGCTGTTAAATTATCAATTAAACATTATTTAAGCTCTAAAACCAGATAACACTTCTTTAACCTTAACTTGTAATAATATAAGGGAAGGTCAAATCATGACTTCCCATCTAGATGTTACCTACCTTTATAGCGATCAAACAGGTGCGAAAGCTTTTTCTTGTCAATCAAAGGTTTTGTGTCAATGTAATATCTCTCTGGATTCTGAAAATAACTATCTGACGCCACGTCCAGTCTCCAATCATGTTGACTAAGGCAGTTTATGGCTGTCTTTTCGTTAGTTTCGGTGAAGGTAATAAACTGCCTCACTTTATCACGCTGCGACGACTTTAGCCTGTGCTGCAGGACACAACATGAAAAGAAGAACATATTAATCCTCTCTTTCGAAAAGAACCCTTGCAAAGCAAGGATCTTGGCAACATAAAATAAAAACAAAGACCCCTACCATATCCACATCACACTACCGCCCAAAATCGTCCTTCGAATCATGTATTTGAGCCCGCAGTTCTCATGTAAGCGACCTCCTCTGCGGAACAGATTTTACTAAGTGGGGAGCACTCAGTAGATTTCTATTAAAATATATTTTAATAAATTCTTAAGACTACAACGTTTTCTGCTTACTCTAGCGTGTTACAAATATATCGAGACAGAAATTATCGTAGTTGAGTTATTTAGATTTTATTGGAAGATTTTATTTTGTAATATTGTGACAGGTGATGTATTACCCTTCCCACGGTGAGGATGCCAGACATTGAAACTTTGTCGGGGTAGGGACGACATTTCTCTGCATGCTAACAATGATGTTGTGACTTCAAAGTATAAATTGAGACGACAAGTCTTAAAATCTAGCCATGATCGCTTTATCCATTCCTTCATTCAGAAAAGTCAAAGATGAAGGGTATTTCGTGTACGAAATCCACGTTACAAAACCAACAGGGCGTGAAGTAATATTAGAGAGACGTTTCCAAGAGTTTTACGAATTTAACAAGCAAGTCGGTAAAACAGTAAACAATCCTCCTCATTTTCCATCAAAGAAACTACCGAAACCGCTAAACAAGAGCTCTAGATTTTTGGAGTCAAGAAGAGTAGCTTTGGAGCAGTACTTAAGAGATCTTCTGCCTCTAATTGGGATCAGCGAAGTGCACGAACTTTTAACAGGATTTCTGGACACCAATTTACCTCATCATATTCAAAACTTGAATTCTTCAAGAGCGAGTTCTATTGATGATTTAGATGGATATACAGATGAAGGGCCTAGACTAACTCATCAAGCTCTAGTGTGTTATTCTAAGGATCCGTTTAATGGTAATGAGTACAGTACAAATCCTCTGCCAAATGTTGTTCTACAAGGCACTTTGGAAGGACTGTATGGAAAGGTTCATAGGTCATTTGATACGGAATGTTGATAGGAGCAACGAAGAGGGATTATAAGAGCTACAGCAGATGCTTATCATTCTCGATAAAACCTGTGTGACCGTAGACTCAATTTTCAGGCATGCTGGGATAATGAGCCTGTTAACGCAAACAACAGCAGCAACAACAACAATTTTATTTCAGTTAATGCAGTACATATTGTACTGACCCGCAAATAGCAATGCAAATGCGCCGATCAATTCAAAACTTCAACATCCCCCACCCCCTCCGGGCATACCCCGTGCATTTGACTGTGCATCGTGCCCAGAGAGGGGGGAATTTGAACGTTGCGTTGGAAGGGTGTGGAATTTGACCCGGATTTATCTCTCGTTCTGACGTAATACGCCTGTGACTTTTTTTCCAGTTTTTGCAGGGTTTGATGAATTTACAAATAGAATTTTGCCTTTGTTAGTGAATAACTCTTTCAAAAGCGTCTTTGAAAGAAGTTTGATGCTGTAATTATGGCGTATATCTCTCTCTGAAAGGCGTGTAAAGTGTTTGATTGAAGACAAAATTTGTCTCTGAGGAGAGGTAGTTCAGTACTAATTAAGTTCAGCATTTGAACAGCTTTTTTTGCCCCGAGGAGAGGGAATTTGAACAAGCCAATCTTCAAAAGTTCAAATGCCCAGGGGTTTGCCCAGGGGAGGGGGGGAGGTTGAACTTTTGAATTGATTGGCGCATAATAGAGACAGGCCAGTCCTTAACAAGGGAGGTATAGACAGCATGGACCTAATCGTATCGTGGACGTGAATCCTAGTGTCAACTTATCACACCCTACCCCATCCCATGATGATTTTTTAGATAAACAGTACGTAAGATTCCACTGCATATATGCCACCTGTCAACATTGAAATCCTAGCAGTATGCAGGATGTTTGTCAAGTGAAGCTGCCTGTAGTTTGATGGCCTAGCTCGTAAGGCTCTCCTGTAGCTTAGTGCTAGAACATCCAGACTAGTAATCATACAGGTAAGGTCATAGGTTCAACTCATGCTGGGAGAACCCAGATTTCTTTTTTTTTTAAAGCATGCCTGTGTCACTAGCCGATAAAGACATCTTAAACATTTCATATTAATTTTGATCACCAAGCTAATCTTAATCACCAGGCTTAGAACATACCATCACACTTCTTCCAGTATTTACGTTTGTTTTAGGTGTAGACTGTGTTTGTCGTTTTTCTGTGAGATCACCAAGATCAAATTCTTATTTCAAATGGTTGCCATATGTTCTGGGGAGTTTACTACAGTACTGATCAAAGTGTAAGCACCATGGATTATTTTTCTTTCCAAAGAAATGGAACAGTTTATTAAACATTGAGGAATATTAATTTTGTGACCATTGATATTTATTGTACAGTATAAAGTGCAATGCAACTTTTATTGAATATATAATTGTGTCATTTTTTTAATTTTAGTCCATGGCATTATTGTGACATTTGCCTTTGTGCTATTTATTGATGCCAAATCACTAGTAAAAGTTTTAAATAAACAGAATTCATGTTTTATACCATATTTCAAAAACATGCTTCATAGTCAAGGATCAATGATACTTGAGGAGTACCTTAATTGTTGTCTTTTTTTTTTCCAATTTTTGTTTTATTTTGTAGCTGAGGGATAAATGGTGTAAAAATCAATGAACCGTTATTGTTTCCTCGACCGAAGCGGTTAATAAGTTCACCAACGTGTCAAAGGACTCTCAGTTTATTTGCTGTCTCGTATAGGGTTGTACCTGGTTTACAGCTTTGAGTCTTTCGAAACCTGTATTAACATCACAACGATAATTATACACAACAATATTGCCAAAGTTGAATGATTGAATATTTACATACCTGATGGCTCTTATTTAATTCTTTATCTTCGGGAGGAAAACTGGCGGTAATCTCAATTGTCGTTCGCAATGTCACTAATTACAATTAATTATCGATTGTAATGTAATCCTCTCATTAATTATCGATTGTAACGTAATCGTCACAAATTAAGAATTCGTTTCCAATGAAACAATTATCAACCAGTCAATCAATCAGGCAATCAAACAATCAATCAATCAATCAATCAATCAATCATTCATTCAATCAATAAGGTAGGGTGGGTAGTGAGTTGGGGGGGGGAGGAGTAACTGGAGTATAAAAGTGATGAAAAGGAAGGATTTTCTGGTTCAAAATTCACATTTTTTACAGGGGGGGAGGGTCAAAATTTTGTTCAGTCCTTTTTTTGCTAGAAACTTCTAGCTGGTATTTTCTTGGATAAATTTATAAAGATAAAAATTAACTGGGTTTTTCCAGGGGGCTCCATTAAAAATAGGCATGGGTTTTGTTCATTTTTGGGCAGTGGGTAGGGTTTTTTGACCTATTAGAACTTTTGGGTTCCAATGTTTTTTAAACATAGACACTGAGGCTCATGATTTTGGTATGAGACATTTTGCCTGGTCGGTTCTGAAACAGACCAAAGTCTGACAAACTCTACCCCTGTGATACAGACACCTCCAAAATACAGACACCCATTCCTGCCCCGCTGTGTCTGTCCTAAAGAGGTTTGACTGTATTGGTTCATTTACATCCCGCATCACCTTGAGGATATGAGTGCCCCCATCACAGGTAGCCCAAGCTCCAAAGGGAGCCGTCAACATGACATTGCGTAACAGCGTTCTATTTATAAGAGTTTGTATGGGAATATGACGATCGTACAAAATAATTCAAAATAGGGGAAAGAGATTTAATAAAATCGACTTACCTGCCCTCTTCTGTGTATAACTTGTGTTTCTACGGCATTCGGACGCGTTTTAAAGCGATTCCAGTGGGTTTTAGGTTCTCTGTTTTCCTCTCCATATAGAATTATATATGGAGAGGAAAACAGAGAACCTAAAACCCACTGGAATCGCTTTAAAACGCGTCCGAATGCCGTAGAAACACAAGTTATACACAGAAGAGGGCAGGTAAGTCGATTTTATTAAATCTCTTTCCCCTATTTTGAATTATTTTGTACGATCGTCATATTCCCATACAAACTCTTATAAATAGAACGCTGTTACGCAATGTCATGTTGACGGCTCCCTTTGGAGCTTGGGCTACCTGTGCCCCCATGGCCCCATCTGGGGAAAATGAGGTTGGGAGTCCTGGGGTGGGTTGTAAAATCTCTCAAGTATTTTGGGGTATTCTTCTTCTGGAAATAAATTTGACTTGACCAGACAGCTTCCTAATGAATTACTCTATGAAAAGATAGTTTAGCGTTTCATACACCGGGACAGCATTTGCCTCTCCCCTCCCCTACTTAATACAGAGTCCTCGGACACGAAGTTGTAAATCAGTGGTTCGTACACGAAGCAGTAGTAGAGTACTTGGTCAGCGGCGGTAAATGTAGCGACGCCATTTTGTTGAAAATTTTCGTTTTCTGCTTTTCAAGTCGTCGCTTTTCAATTATTTGTTGAATGTAAAGAACTCTTAGGAACATATAGAGCTTTCAAAAGCGTGGAGCGATGACTACAGCGGCTAGACCGACATGGGACACTGCAAAAGGTGGCCGAGGAAAAGGCGAAGGAGACTTGTCGGCATTATCAAAACAATACTCCAGCCGTGATCTGCCATCACACACAAAGCTTAAACACAGGTACGGTCTCATGATATGTTTTTCTTTTCGTTTATATTACATTTTCTTGCCAATGAATAATTTCTCCTCCCCGTAATCGGCTTCTATATTTATTAATTTTATAATTTAATTACGTATATCAAATTTGTTGGTTTTAGTCGAGGTTTTATTAAGGTGATTCCATCGAAAAAGAAGATGTTATGAGAATTTGTTGAAACTTTGCAGAGTTACTAATTACACCTAGTACATTAAAAAAATAAAATAAAAAGAGAGGGTCACCATGTCTGATTTCATGCTACGGGGCTGTAGTATATAGGTACTTTGCTATGTTTAGACAGCAATATTAAAAAAAACCTATCCTTGTACTAGAGACACCCATTACTTCAACAAAGTTATAACTGGCAAAGAAATATAAACGTTATTCTTGTGATAGAAGTACAATGTTACAGTAAAACGTCTTAAAATTGCCATAACAATGAAACTAATTTGAAATAACAGGCAAATTGAGTGTCTGCACGGTTCCAGTGAAACGCCTAAAATCTGACTGTAACAGTGAATCAACTGGAATATTTCAAATTTGAATAATGAAAAATTCTTCAAATTTGAATATATCATGTAAAGTCGTATTTTCCTTAAATAAATGGAATAAAAAAGTGGGTCACCGAGTTCATTTGGGAGAAAACGACCATTTATTTCTCTGAACAGCTCAGCTTCCATAGAAAACCTATCAAGTTCCGAACGCGCGCACACGAGTGCGCGCGCTAATCACGCAATAAATGATACGCAGAAAGGATGCGCAATGCAATTGAATGGAATCACCTTAATTAAAGTTCAATGTAAAGCTTACATTTCCAGATGTGATCTCAATGTGAAAACTTTATACGTAATTGTGATCTATTGTAATTCGAAAGTATGCATCTTTAGCTAATGAATTTGATTTCAGTGCTTAGCCACAAAATGTTGATGCAAATGTTGTGAATAAATAAACAGTCTAATGTGAACGAATCACTGGCATTCCTAGCAGCTACTCCGGCAATGACATCACGGGCAGGTTGTGAGGACAATTCAGGAAATTGCAAATCTAACTTTGTCCACCTTCTTAATGTCAGGCAAACTGGTCAAGATACTGCTGAGGAACTTCGAGGCAGAGACTTCCGTAAGGACCTGGAAGAACGTGAAAGACAAGCAGCTCGTGAAAGAAACAAGGAAAAGGGCAGCAGATCAACTACTGAACAGCCAAAGAGGCCCCGCCTAGATCAGCCGCCCCCGTCCAATCTAGATGCTGATGATCCCGTTGACGATGATGATGAGGATGACTCTGAAGAAAGGTACTCTAACTCATGTCACAATTTTTGCATTCTGCTAGTCTGAATTTTTTCATTCTTAGGTTATGTTTTTAATCTAAATGTTCTTGATTATACACATCAATGATGGTCTTTGAAAAACAGTGCTTTGCTGGTATTTGGACATTCCTAGCCATATTTATTTGGACATTCCTAGCCAAGTGCTTGGTCTCCCAGTCCCAGGTCCCCGTTCAGTTCAGTTCAAATCAAATCTCCATGACATTTATAACAGTAAATTGTCTTCTTGTCTTTAGAAGGATGTATGGGGTTTCAATAACTGCCATGCAGAGAAAGTAGGCAGTTATCTGGGACAAGTAATCTTGAGCTTGTGAGCATTTACTTTAAAGTTAGGACAAAGAAGGCAGCTATTTGAGTTTAAATAGATGGTCGTATGCCACCTGTAGTCACCTACCAATGAAATCTCTTATATAGCACAAGGTCAGTATCCACACATTGAACCAATGATCCAGGGCCCGGTTGTTCAAAAGGGTTAAAGGTGGATATTGCTATCCACCGGATAAATCCCTATTCAGCGGATAAAACAGAGTACACTATCCACTGGATAGTGATTTATCCGGTGGATAGTGTTATCCACTTTTTGAACAACCGGGGCCAGGTGATAATTATATGTACCATAAACTTTCAAGCCTGGTATATAGTACACATTACTGGTAGTTAACCTATAAGTAGATCATGTCAAACTGTTTACATCCTATTTTATTTTGCGGCATGTTTTGTGTTGTAGTGATGATGAAGATGACACTGCTGAACTTCTTGCTGAGTTACAAAGAATAAAAAAAGAGCGAGCACAAGAGGAAGCCAAAAAAGTAAGATTCAAATTGTATGAAAGATATTCTTACTTGACTTTCAATAACATCCAAATTGTTTGTATTTTACACTGGAGCTAAAAAGTTTGGTTTCAAAAGGTCATAGCTCTGATTAGCAGATCCATTTTGGTTGTTTCAATTTCGGGATCCATTAACATTTAATTCTGGCTGAAGGCATTGTGAAATGCAATCATTAATAATTTATTTGGTTTTAAATTTCAGATTTGGGTGTTGTTGAAATTCAAAGTGAAACAATAACCACTCAAGACTTTTTTCTTTGTTTTTATATTAATTTTGTACTTCTCATAATATAACTATTTTAATAGCAACAAGAAAAGCCCAAGCGGCTTTATTCAATCTGGCTGTCATCTTGTTGCGAACTTTGCCCCGTTCACTAGGGTTTTCAGGTCAACGAACTACACTAAGACAAACAGTAGAGTCGTTTGTATTTAATCACTTGGCTCACTTCGTATTAACTCGTTACAACAGTTGTGCAAGAGCTACTCTAAACACATGGAAAAGGACGCTTGATTTTATACTAGTACATTAGATATCATTGGCTGTTGCTAGGCGATAATCAGAAAAAGTCAATCAATTCTACTAGCTAAAGTGTTCATTGTCTCATGAAGTCTAGACCTAATTTAAACATCTGTCACTGTATTGTCACGTAACCTGAAGTCTCCGAAACACTCCCCCATGCAGCATTGCACACAAGGGTGCATTTAATACTTAGGAGACTGAAACAACTATTTTTACGACTCCGAAATTAATCAAAGGCTAGATTGAATCTTCGCTAGTAGTCACTCGTTTCAAGTTCAAAATTGTTCAATTTCTTCACTATTAGCAATCTCCTTCATTCTGGCAGCTGCCGCAGCCGCAGCGGCTCTTCTCGGTCTAAAATTTGGCGCGTCATGGTTCAACCGCTGTTCTCCTCCTGCTGGCACTGTGGGCTCACACTGCAACTCCAGCGGGAAAAGGTGCTGAACAGGACGCTCTATAACTCCCTTACTGGTTCTCAGCTGCACTGCGCGGATGTGGCCGTCACGCCCTGGGTAGGTCTGCTGGACAATAGCTAGTGGCCACTTCCCTCGATTCTTGCTGTCAGATCGTACAAGCACGGTGTCGCCAATTCTGACTTGATAACTTGCCGTTTTGTGTACAAGGTTGTGGCGCTCTCTCAAGGCAGTTAAGTACTCACGTTGCCATCGGTTCCACATGTGGTCTTTGCAGGTCTGCAAATATTTAGCTCGTCTGCGCAGATTCGGGTCTTGAATTCTCCAGGCCTGCTCCTCAGGAAGCTGGTTGGTTCGCTGGAACATAAAGCTAGCCGGTGTCAGGACGGGCAGCTCAACATCGTCTTCAACGTAACCGAGTGGGCGACGATTGACCTGAGTCTCCACGTCCAAGATTACTTCATTCAATTCACTCCAGGACAGCGTAGCTCCCCCTATGACCTTGTACATCGCTGTCTTCACAATTCCGATCAGGCGTTCAAATTGGCCGCCCCACCAAGGGGCGCGGCTGAGGTTGAATTTCCACTGTATGTCATGGGACTCTAAGTATCCTTGCAACTGCTCGTCGCTTCGTACTTGCTTCAACCACTTGGCAGCTTTGACAAACGTGCTGCCATTATCAGAGTAAATGACAACCGGGCGTCCGCGTCTGGCGATGAGGCGTTTGAGACATGGCAGGAACGCACTAGTTTCCAGGTTGGGAACCAGCTCTAGGTGTATTGCTCTCGACAGACTGCAAGAGAATATCACCAGGTATGCTTTCCCTTCTCGTTTCTGGCTCAGTCTGTAGTAGATTGGTCCCGCAAAGTCGGTTCCGATGACTTCAAAGGCAGCTCTGCCATGGGTACGGTCTGTGGGTAGCAGTCCAGGGGGTGGTACTGTTAAAGGTAAAGCCCTGAAACGTTTACAGCCCCAACACGCAGATCGCACCGACTTCACTAGCTGTCTCAGAGTTGGGATCCAGTATTCTTCACGGATCGCTGCCATGGTGAGGGACACACCTCCATGTAAGGTCTCGGCGTGAATCCGCTGTACAAGCTTTCTGGTAAATAGGCTATCAGCTGGTAAGTAGACTGGGTACTGTCCTTGAACTCTGCCATGACATTCGAGCACTCTGTCAGCATTTGGAACGAGGTTGAGTTCACGCCTGGTCTGTTCAAAGTGAGGCTTTTGCGCGTCTTGGTACTGGACCCTTCTTATCCACCAATTCTTCGACTCTTGTACGTCTTCGCTAGTTAGTGGTCCCTTGCGCGCTCTGTGAGTCGTGAAACGTCGCACCCAAGCTTGGATGCGTAGAGTTCGACGGAGATCATGACGTTCGAGGAGTTCGTCGAATACGTTTCGTTCTTGTTTAGGTTGTTCGTTTGCGAGGTTAAGCACTTCTCGGATTACTTTCGCCTCTTCTTCGGAAACTCGAGTTTTTACTGTGACTGGGTTCTCTGGCCAATTTTCAGGATCACACAGCCATGTTGGGCCATTCCACCAGAGCTCTACATTAGTAACCTGGCCTCCTCGGCTCGCTAAGTCTGCTGGGTTGTCGGTAGTGGGTACGTGTCTCCACTGAATCTGCGGGTGTTGTTTTATCTTCATCACGCGGTTGGTGACGAACTGTCGGTACAAGCCATTTCCCAGAATCCAGTGGAGGGCGACGGTGCTGTCCAACCAACCGTAGACCGTGGGCTCAGGTAAGTCTTTTAGTGCGTTGCTTACGTTGACAACTAAATTGGTAGCCATGTGGGCGCTGACTAACTCCAACCTTGGGACGGTTAGGTCTCTTTTAGCCAATCTTGCTTTCGCTGCGACAAGGGTTTGTGTGACTCCGTCTTCTTGGCGTACGACCGAGTACACCGCTGCTCCGACTCCATGGGTCGATGCATCTCCGAAGACATGTAGCTCAAATGAGAGAACTGGTTGCTGATATGGTGCAATGGGTCTTCGTACGGTTATTTCGTCTGGGAGTGACTGTTCCCACTTTAGCCATCTTACTCTGAGATTTTCTGGGATAGGTACATCCCATGCTGCTTTGCAGTCGCACACTTCGCGGTAGATTTGTTTGCCTTGCAATGTCACAGGGCAAGCTAGACCGAGAGGGTCATACACTTTCGCTAGTTTGGCCAATACTTCGCGTTTTGATGTTACACCACTTGTGTTTGCGACAGGGAACTGTACAGCGATAGTGTCTTCAGACTTGTTCCACTTGACTCCTAATAGTTTCGATTCACTTGGCTTGACTTGCAACTGTTGCTTGGCGTATGACTGTTCTTCGGTTTCTGCGGGAGAATTGGCGCTCTTTTCACGCGTTTTAAGCTGGGTACCTTGTACTTCTGTTTCTTGTTGGTGGCCATCTTCTTCAAGCTCTGGACAGTTGGAGTGCCACTTGTGTAGCTTGAATGTGGCGTCACTCATGATCGCTTGCGCTACCTCTTTTCGCGCTTTAGTTTGCTGCACGTCTTGACCGCCTGTTAACAAGTCGTCTACGTAGAAACTTCGGCGCAACCGTTCAGCATCTTCTGGGTATCTCTGAGCCCAGCTATCCAAATGGTATTCAAGCACACCACCCAGCAGAAAGGGCGAAGGGGCAAGCCCAAAGAGCACACGTGTAAACCTGTAAGTCTCCACTTCAGAGGTGCAGTCGGTCTGCCAATGAAATCGGAGTGCATCTCGTTCACTCTCATGGATTCGAATCTGTAGGAAAGCTTTTTGTATATCTCCCGCTAAGACTACTGGGTAGGCTCTCTGTTGGACGAGCACGTCCCATAGCTTGTTCTGAAGTGGCGGTCCTGAGTACAAACAGTCGTTCAGGGACGGGGACTCGGGCGTCGCTCGGGCAGAGGCGTCATAGACAATTCTCATCTTGGTGGTTTCAGCGGACTTGCGAATTACGCACTTGTGAGGGATGTAGAACTCTTTCTCTGGCTGGGAAACAGGGGGTGCCTTTTCGATAACTCCTTCAGTCAGCTGCTCCTGAATAATGCCGTCGTATTCGACAGTAAGATCTTCGCGTTGGAGTTTTCTGGTTAGGTTCTTAAGTCGCTTGAGGCTGCCTTCCTTGTTTGAGGGCAGTGGTGAGTGATTGGCCTTCCACGGCAAAGTGGTCTCGTACCAGCCATCTTGCGAACGCGTTAATTGCTCTTTAAATTCTTTGTACACCATTGTCTGGTCATGATCTGCCATGTCACGCAATCCCAAGACGTCTAGTTTGCACAATTCTTCATAGTCGCTTTGACTTGTCTGGGTAAGCAGCATGATGTTTTTGTCGAACTCTTTTCCAGGGGACATTAGGAACCATCCGAACTTGGTGAGTTCCACTATGGGGTCATTTTCTTGCCCAATTTTCGGTTTCGTTTCAGTTTTGATTCTGGCGTACTCCCCGCTGCCAAGCACCACGTGGACCGGAAGAGACGCTTTCGTGTCATCATCGTTGACATGTACACCTTTCAAATGTGAGTACTTTTCAATTAGCGCGCGATAATTAGGGTTGTCAATGGACAACAGTTCCGTCTTGTTTACTTTTGTCGCTTTGACTGACAGCGAAAATTGATGGTTGACCGATTGCAATTCAAGATCGTAGACTTCTAGTCTGGTAACTTTTGAAGACATAAGCATATCGATTGTTTTTGTTTGGACATCAGCAGGTTTCAGGCGAAGTAATTCGATCAGTTTCGCTGATACGTATGAGCTCCCGGCTCCTGAATCGATGAGTGCTCGACACTTAATGCCATTGACTTCTATCACGATGACAGGAAACAAACCTTCTCCGACTTGGTTTGTAGTCAAGGCGACCCCTCTCGTAGGTGTTGGCTGATTAGTTTCTTGTCTGGGTGTATCACAAATGGACGTGTGATGACGCTTGTGGCATTGTTGACAGGAGGATTTGCTAGGACAAAAGACGACGCGATGGTTTCCGGTGGTGCAGTTGAAACACAGACGTTTGTTGAGGAGAATTTGTCTGCGATCAGAGACATGTGTCACGTTTGTACATTCCACGGCTTTGTGATCTTCGCCGCAGTAAACGCAAGGCCAACCACGTGGTTTTGAATCGGCGCCACGACGCGTGTGGTAAATTCTTGCTTGCTGACGTACGTTCCGGTTTGCTGATTGCTGTTCTTCCTCACGTTCGCGTTGGTTTGTATCCACCGGATTTCTCCTGGTCCACAATCGAACTGCTTCTGAAAGTTTCGCAAAATCCCAGCTTTCCCAGTCTGGGTCGGTCGGGACGAGATCTCCGCGGATTGCTGGCAATTTGTCTAACGTCATGGACACCGCCCCATTGACTTGTTCCAGTTTGTTTAGTGTCTGCAGAGCTTGCACGCAGTACGTAAGCTTTTCGCTAAATTCACCAATTTTCCTCGGGTTTGCGCTTGAAATTGAGGGGAGATCCAGAATCTCTTTGATGTAGGCTTTGACGATTTCTGACTCCTTTCCGAACCTCTCGTTTAGGATACTCTTCGCCCGATTGTATCCCTCTGCCGTGAAGGGCAATGCCTCTATTGTTCTTTTTACTTTGAAATGCAGTAGTTCTCGAAGGTAGGAAAATTTCGTGATCGGTTGAACGCTCGTTTTATCGATTGCTTCAGTAAACTGCCCCCAAAATCGCGGCCAGTCCATGTAGGTACCGTCGAACTTCGTAATCATCAGTTTAGGCAGCTTGGCTTGTATGTCGCTTGGCGTCGTCGTCGCTTGTTGGGGGTGTGGTGCAGCTTGGATTTCTGCCTGCATCTCTATCTTCGCTTTGTGGAATTTAAGTTCTTCTTGTTTGACAACTGCTTCTGCTTCTCTTTTGCGGTCATCGATCCATGTGCGCATTTTATCCACTTCGCAATCTGCCTTTTCCAGTTGTGCGTCGATCCCGCTATTCCACGCCTCGATGTCGGCAATCTCTTCCTTCGCTCCTAGTTTTGTTGCTTCCACTTCTAGCCGCATTCGATTGATTTCCGTGGTGAGGGACCGTAAGGTGGAAAGATGTCTTTCGATCGCTTCTGGCTTCCCTGCCTCTACGATGGTGTTCGTTTTCCCAATGCTCATTTTCAGCTGTGTGACCTTGATCTCCAAATTTGCTTCGGTCGCTTCCATCTTCGCACGGACAGAAAATCAGGACTAAATTATACTTACAACAGTTGTCCTTATGCTTCTACAGTGCCGTTGTCGGAGGTGCCACTTGTTGCGAACTTTGCCCCGTTCACTAGGGTTTTCAGGTCAACGAACTACACTAAGACAAACAGTAGAGTCGTTTGTATTTAATCACTTGGCTCACTTCGTATTCACTCGTTACAACAGTTGTGCAAGAGCTACTCTAAACACATGGAAAAGGACGCTTGATTTTATACTAGTACATTAGATATCATTGGCTGTTGCTAGGCGATAATCAGAAAAAGTCAATCAATTCTACTAGCTAAAGTGTTCATTGTCTCATGAAGTCTAGACCTAATTTAAACATCTGTCACTGTATTGTCACGTAACCTGAAGTCTCCGAAATCCCCAACTGACCTCCATCTCCAGGGTAAAAAAGAAACTGGTGTCACTGCAGATACAAGCCCAGGAGAGAAACTTAACTTACATGCACATTTGTTTTCTGAAAGACACGTACGGCTACCACAATGTTAACATTGGTTTGTTTGTTGATGGCATATTATGTTTTGACAAGATTATTACAGTGACATGGTTAGAGAAAAATGTCATGACTTTGGTGTGGCACCTTACATTACACTGAATTCCTGATGTCACAACTATATGACATTAAATGACCAGAACCAGAAGTTTTCAACAACTATTTGTTTGGGCCAGCCAAAACCGGATGTTTGGTTTAAAGTATAAGCGTCAAGAAAAATGACCACCAAAGAATGAAAAAAACGGTATTACTAGACTCAGTCTTCACCATATTGGCAATGGCCAGCTACAGTAATTAACACCTGCATTTGTTAGTAGGAACGGCATTGATTATCTTGCCAGGTTTCCTGTATTTTGGTGTCAGCTTAATATCATGTTATGTTAACATATGAGCTGTACACAAATGCTTTTGGTTTTTTTTGCCATTTTTTGTTGTTGCTTCACTACCTTCATCCTTGCAGTCAAAATACTATAGCTTTTTTCATTACCAGCAACACTTTTCATTTCAAGCATTGTGGAACAACAAAACAGTTCTGTTGAAAAGGGTGGGTTCTTTCCGTGACCTCAGTAATCACTTTCTTAAAATAATTCATTCCAGGAAAGAGAGAAGAAAGAAGAAGAAGAGAGAATACGAATGGAGAATATCATGACTGGAAATCCTTTACTCAACACACAGAGCAATTTCAAAGTGAAAAGAAGGTATGATGTGATAGTTCTAATACTAATGATAAAATAAAGCAGTTTTGAAATGAGTGTCATAAAACCAAAACCAAAGAAATTACTCTAACCAATCACAAAAGGAACAAAACACAAAATGAACCAATCATAAATCAACGCAAATACAAGACAGTAATTAACGTTTAGTTCGACAAAAAGCATGCAAGGAAGTGATGATTGGTTTTTGTTTTACATCTCATTGGTTGAGAAAGTGGCGCAAGCTTTTTGAACCAATCAGAGAGCCTACTAAAGCAAAACCAAAGTAAACACAACATTACTTTTGGCACTCAATTGAAAACTGTTCTAACACATACAGATTACTTACAGAATGATTAATTCAAAGTTCATAGTTGGGAAGTGCATCCAATTATTATTCATGCATCATCTGTAACTGTTATTGATTTTTTAAAAAATACCTGTTACAGTAAGTAACTTGAATTTTTTTTATTTCCATTCTCACTCTTCTGTTTCTAAAATATTAGGTGGGATGATGATGTTGTGTTCAAGAACTGTGCAAAAGGAGAAGAGGAAAAAAAGAAAGTAAGCTGATTTGTTTGTGTTTCGTTGTACTTTCTACTAGATGCAAATTAATAGTGCCTTTTTTGTGCTGACGAAGTAGAGGGAGTAGAACTTAAAGTTGCTTTGGTTTGAAATACATGTAGGGTATAAATTTTGACAACTTTGTATTGTTCAGTCACATTGTAACAGTTAAATAATTATTCAACAGGCACCCAGGGGTGAACACACTGTTTGCAAGACCCTCTTTTTTTATTTCCTAAGCCACTTGTGACAAACCTCAGTTTTTAAACAGCCAGTACAACACTCAACCCAGGTGGCAGTAAAAAAGAGTCACAGGATCTCTCTTCTCTCTGTGTTGCTAGCAAGACCTTTGGCTTAACTTGTCATACCTTTCTATGCATAACATACTTGTTCTCAATTCAATGCATTGGCAACAAGAAAGCCCATTGGGCATTTTAACCGGCCATTCTGACCCTCCCCACCCCTAGGTTTCACAAATGTTAGCGCGATCCTCTTTTTTTACCAACCGGCGTGACGAAAAGTGTGATTGTGTGACACAATATTTTGACTATAGCGGTACTGGATGACGTAATGTTTAAACTCTGATGACTCAGCTTATCTTTCTTATCGCTTTATTTGTGCTGAAAAACACAAATTCACTCAAATGTTGAATGTCGATATGAATTCGTCCACAACTGAGAATGCTCACACAGGGATGACGAAGTATTTACTGTTGTGCCTAGACCTTAAATACAAACAGTGAACATAGCAGTAGAATCAGAATATAACGCTTGATAAACACGAGCTCGAGCAGATCGTCAGAGTATGGGGCACGTCAAGGCATATCTCATGACGGGATGTTCAAATCCGGTTTGCTAACCCGGTAATCCCCTTGCAAAAGTAAACAAACTAGCGGGGACGAAAGTCGCCCACGTCTTTGAAAACTAATGCGCCTGTCGAGCCGCAATCGATTTTGCGCGCACTCGCCTGTTTTTCTTTTCCTTCACTATCTCTGAACGGAAAGTGAGACTGCTTATAGCCTTTAGCGAACACCACACGCAAACCACACAAATCCGTCGCTAATATTCAGATATTTTCGTTCTTTCAATGCAAAAAGACTCGTAACACCTGCCTTATTAATTGATCTCTTTATTAATGACGATTCCTTCGTATCAACTTCTCGCCTCAAATAAACACTCATCTCTCTCCGTTCACAAGAACTATCATGTACTGATGGTGCAGTCAACTAATATTGCATCATCATACTAGTACCAATTCCTTCTCTTCCTAACCCACACCAGCAAAACGCAACTGTCCTTTTTGTCCACTGCGAAATAAAGTTAGCCAATCAGAAGCCTTACAATCCACTTCGCAAACCACCCCCCCCCCCCCCATAAAATGCCAAGGGAAACCGCCTCTCACGCAGCACAATATTACGCCGCTCCTATACAAAACGCAACTTTCAAAGCCAATCACATTCACAGAAGCGTGATATGCTCCTGACATTCATAAATCCTTCTGACTCCCACATTTTTACACCCCTCAAAATGTCAATCCAATAAAAAAGAACTCCTGCGCTAAAAAATTTTTCACCATAACCACTAACTAGATCAGACAACACAGCCAGTTTCGCATTCAATCCTATTAGCTCCTTTACTCAATTGCGCATGCATTATACAAGACAAATACAAAAAAAACCCAAACTTAAACAACCCTTCGCCGTTCATATCTTAAATACTGTAAATTAAAAGACAAAAACATAGGAAGGTAACATTCAGAAGACTAATATGCGCATGCGTCTTATATAAGACAGTACCGCTCTTGAGTACCCGTACCACAAGTTTTACAGCACTTTCTTCGTATGTTAAGCCAACTTGCTTTCAGGAAAAACCGTGCCCATTTTATAAACCGGCGGTCGCCATCATGGCGACGGCCGGTTAATCAGCCCAGTTTTAGTCCTTAGGATTTCTTGTTCTTTATCATCTACACTGAGGAAGTTTTTCGCATATTTGCTGATCCTACATGTAGCAGTATGCAGAATGCATGTCACACTTATCCTAGTAAATATGAGCCAACTCACAAGTTGTTTTACTCAGAAAAATCTGAGCCCTCACAATGGGAGTCGAACCCATCGTTGACCTCCCAGGTGCCAGTTGGATGCTCTAACCACTGAGCTATGGAGGACTCGTGGTGAGCGGGGCCATACAACTATGTGACCTCGTGGCCTCACTCACCATGAGTACCCCATAGCTCAGTAGTTGGAGCATCCAACGAGCACCTGGAAAGTCATGGGTTTGACTCCCATTGGGAGGACTCAGATTCTTTTTGAGTAAAACGACTTGAGGACATTTCTTCTTGTAATTCATTTCAGCCAGTCATCACTCCACTTAACATGTTTACATTTATCACATTTGACATTATTGAGCCGTGCAGTTAGCAGGCCTGTGTCACAAGTGAACCTAGTTATATGGCCCTGCTCAACACGAGTCCCCCAAAGCACAGTGGTTAGAGCGTCCAACCGGCACCTGGAAGGTCATAGGTTTGATTCCTGTTGGGGACTTTTTCTTGTCCCAACCCCCATGACATGCTGAATAGTACAATTTTTTTCCATGATAAGATTGTTCCTAAAATGAAATATTTTTACTCTTTTTCAGGGGCAACAGTTTATCAATGATACGCTTCGCTCAGATTTCCATAAGAAATTCATGGCAAAGTATGTGAAATAACTGGTCCACAGAACTGAAAGCCAACAATGTAGTTGCATGGAGCCCTTCTTCAGTTACCTAAGAAAGGAAAACTGCAATAACCTTGTAGAGCAACGGCCATAAGTGCAACATATCGTGGTGTTTTTCTTTCCTTCTTTTTTCTTTTTCTTTTTTCTATCAGCAGAGTTTTAAGATGTCTTTCCACATTATCCAGATGTTTATACATGTAATAATGCATACATATATGTATATGACAGTACCTATTACATACGAATCATGTTAAATGTGAAAAGTCTACTAAAGGTACTGGACAAAATAAAGATGTACTGCTGGTGGTTTATTTTTCATTTTCCATATGCTTTACTTGTGTAACATTTGCCTTTTTGATAAAAGTACTATCTGTTACTTAGTATTTGTTTTGTAACCCAAACAGCATCATTCTGTAAAAGTGACAGGAAATGTAACATGCAATCCTCAGGAAGGTCTAATCTCCTTCCCCTCAATCACACCTTACTCTCACTCATAAATTCCCTCTCTCTTTCCCTTTCTACTTCTATACAAGCTGGAGTAACCTAGAGTAGTTTAGGCTAAACAGAGTTGCTTCTTGACTTGCAAATTTCATTTGCAATAAACTTGCTTTGTTAATAATGTGATGCAAGCATTCCTATTGAAGTGGCAATGTACTAAAACCAGGAACATCAGAACAGCCTGGAAAAACCACAAATCACCTAAAGCTATCCATTTGGGGACCTGAATAGGCCTGATTAGGACTATCCTATTTCTTAGTTGGGTAGTGTTCTGGTGTTCCTGTGTTCCTGATTTTAGTAGAAAAGTAGAGCGGGATTGTAACTCAGTTATATACTCTGCTGTAGCCCCCTGCAAAGACAGCTCATCAAATATGAACAAAACAACCATGTTTTTTTGTTTCCAGAGTTCCCATCCTGGGTTGGTCAGTTCCAGTCTCCCCCTTTTTTGGCATTTTAGTTTGCTTTCCACTACACACCTGATTGTGAATAAGACAGTCAGGCTCTTACAGAAATGGAAAAATTCACTGATGAATATCGAAACAATAGAAATTGGTTGATGAGCAAAAATGAGCCAGTTTTACAAAAATCGAAGATGTCCCATTTGGGCTCATTAACCAATTTCTATTGTTTCAATATTCATGGGTAATAACTCTGTGAAAAGGGGAAATTGCCAGCCAATTTCAAGTGCACTAGAAAGAGTGTGAAAGCGTGGATATTTTGTGCAAGTGTCAAAGCTAGGGCCCTTATAGAAATGGAGAAAATCGCCTATGAATATTGAAACAATGCAAATTGGTTAATGAGCAGAAATGAACCTCTGTTCCAAAAATCGAAGATATCCCTTTTAAGCTCATTAACCAATTTCTATTGTTTCAATATTCATGGGTTAATATCTGGGTGAAAAGGGGGATTTGCCAGCCAATTTCAAGTGCGTTCAAAAGAGTGTGAAAGCGTGGATATTTTGTGCAACTGGCAAAGCTAGGGCCCTTATAGAAACGGAGAAAATCGCCTATGAATATTGAAACAATAAAAATTGGTTAAAAAGCAAAAATTAACCTGTGTTCCAAAAATCAAGGATGTCCCTTTTGAGCTCATTAACCAATTTCTATTGTTTCGATATTCATAGGTTAAAATCTCTGTGAAAGGGGGGATTTACCGGCCAATTTCAAGTGCGTTCAAAAGAGTGTGAAAGCATGGGTATTTTGTGCAAGTGTCAAAGCTAGGGCCCTTCTAGAAATGGAGAAAATCGTCTATGAATATTGAAACAATGCAAATTGGTTAAAAAGCAAAAATGAACCTGTGTTCCAGAAATCAAGGATGTCCCTTTTAAGCTCATTAACCAATTTCTATTGTTTCAATATTCATGGGTTAATATCTCAGTGAATAGGGGGATTTGCCAGCCAATTTCAAGTGCGTTCAAAAGAGTGTGAAAGCATGGGTATTTTGTGCAAGTGTCAAAGCTAGGGCCCTTCTAGAAACGGAGAAAATCGTCCATGAATATTGAAACAACAGAAATTGGTTAATGAGCAAAAGTGAACCTGTGTTCTAAAAATCAAAGATGTCACTTTTGAGCTCATTAACCAATTTCTATTGTTTCAATATTCATGGGTTAATACCTCAGTGAAAAGGGGGAATTGCCAACCGTTTTAGGGTGTGTTAGAAAGAGTGTGAAAGCGTGGGTATTTTGTGCAAGTGTCAAAGCTAGGGCTCTCATAGAAACGGAGAAATTCGCAAATGAATATCAAAACAATAGAAATTGGTTAATGAGAGAAAATGAGCCAGTTTTTCAAAAATCAAACATGTCCCTTTTGAGCTCATTAACCAATTTCAATTGTTTCAATATTCATGGGTTAAGGTGATTCCCCAGAAAAAGAATCTGCCATAGATTTGTAATGAAACTTGGCATAAATATTCAACAAGTCATGTAGGGTTCTAAAATTGCAATAAAAATGGGGGGGTCACCGTGCTTGTTTTAGTGGTATACTGCTGACGAATACAGTGTTTAAAGGCATTTTCAGGCAATAAACGCGCAAAGTCAATATGCTCAATAATTCAACTGCAGATTGATATTTCATGTATAGGTTGACTTTGTACATAATTACGACTGTATAGTCATCTGTGTTGTACAAAACTCAAAAAGTAGACGGTGACGAAGGTAGATTGATGTGCGGTCCTCTACCCTAAATGGCTTTTTTTGTAGGATTTTTTTTAACTGTGCAAAATCTGATCATAGATTTTTGCTAACTTTTTTATTTTGCTTTGGGAACACTGTCCTGATTGAGTTTATGCAATAAAAAATGGGGGTCACCGTGCTTGTTTAGGAGATAACGACCATTTATTTCTCTAAACAACTCAGTTTTCATAGAAAATCTACCAAGTTCTGAAAGTGCGTGCCCTAATCATGCAAAAAATGATGCACAGAAAGGATGCGCAATACAATTGAATGGAATCACCTTAATATCTTCTATTGTTTCAATATTTGTGGGTTTATAACTGCGTGAAAAAGGGGAGTGAATCATCCATACACATGAACACATCATTGAGGTTCCTTTTATATGCTTGTCGAATCTTCCCGTGGAAAATTTTTTGCATGCAATGCAAAATTCACTTATCTTTCGTCAGCTCATACTTCTCTTCAATTAACCTAATAGTCTTCTTGGGAAGTGCAGGGTTAAACCATTAAGCCCTAACAGTGACGAAAATGAAATTTCTCTTTACACTATCACTACTTGTTGAAACATTCAAGTGATGAGAATAAAGGAACTGGTCACCAAGGAAAAGATGCCTTGATATTTAGACAAATTCTCCTCACTAGTTCCATAAGAAATGTATGGAGAACAGTAAGGAGAATATATATTCTAATGTCAGGGCTTAAAGGGTTAAACCAAAAACAAGTCAAACCAAACAAACAAGGACCAAGCATGCAAAAGAATATCTGATACTTTTATTGAATATATGTACAAAGATGGTTACATGAAGTAAGTGAATAGTAAGTGAGAAATATTTACAAATTTTAAAATATTAATATATAGGATACAACTCTTTGACTTGTCACATATTAAGTTTAATAGCTATTAATAACTATAGATATAGGTAGACCTAAGATTAACTAAGAACCAACTGGTTACACTCGAGTGGCAACACTCACTGAATGCTAAATTCTCACATCACTGATGCTATTGCACATTGAAATTACAAAAACACAACGTGATGAATTATTGATCTAAGTGTAATATTTACAATTATATATATGTACACTATTCTAGTTTGTACTCAGTCTATGCAAAAGCCAGTTTGATGTTTATGGTATCAATTGGGCCACTGATAATACAGGTTTCAAACCTAAAAAAGAGTGTTATCATGTAAAGGAATATTGTGTATCTACTCTGCCTTTTCCTTAGCCTACTGTAACAGGAACATTTGACTGGTCAGCTTTAAGAACATCTATCTGTTTATGAGCCTACCTTCTTCTCTACTCAAATGTGGCCAAAACAATCTACTAAAACTGTACAATTGTACCAGCTTGAAGAAAAAAAAGAAATTCTACAATGAATCTCAAGGTGATAAATAAATGTGATAAATTATTGTGTATGCAACAGACTAACCTTACCATGAAATAACAATTTTACTGAGACTAAAGAACACCTTTACACTCAAACCTTCTTAAATCATATTTAATGCACTACCTAAATTCTTTGTTACATACACTACAAATGTTGACATAATTAAACAAAGACTTTAAAAGAAGTCTGGGTAAATCATTATTATTTTGGTGGCAAGGAAACTTAATTTTTTGAACAAAGTTTGATTGAATAATTTTAACCACAAAGAGCCACAGCTCCAAACCATAAAACACCAAAACTAACATTGCTGTGATTTTCAACAAATAAACACCGAAGGTCAATACCAAGCAAATTAATGTTAATATCACCAAAAATTCAAAATTCCTAAAACAACAAATTTAACAGCAGAAAAAACAAGCAGGGCTAAAACAGACTGAACTCACCAATCACACCTCAAATTGGTCTGCTGATAAGTTAATCAAAAAACTGATTGAAACAATGTAATCAAGGGCTATTAAACAAATTCAATTTAAAGATACTTTTGTATCTTGAATAAAATCACTATGCTTTGATACAATAATGTAGAATATTAGCAACCTCTACCTGAAAACTATCCCGTCTCATGTACCACTGTATACAGCAAATGTTCCTAATAAGTGTCTTATGCTGTTATGAAAATGGTTATTAATAATTATCTTTTATAAAGCTCTAAAAACTGTTATGTGCATCTGTTTGGTTAGAAAAATAAACCTGTGAAAAAACAACAATAGCAAGTAAGTTGATAGTCAACATGTCTTAAAAAACTTTTCATATCTAATTGATGGCATTAATATCTACGATCAGTAATCAGTGATTATAAGTAGACAGTCAATGACATAATATATTTATTTATTACAATATTTTTTAGAGCTTATATTGATTACTGGCTTCATATTTCAATAGTCCATTTTACAGTTGTGTTCTTAGTGACCTGGTCTTTGAGTGGAAGTGAGGCTGGAGTTGACCTTGTTTTGATAAACACCCTCCTGCTTTTCACATGTAAATCACATTGTTCTCATGCTAACTAGTTTGTATTTTCATATGAAAAGCAGGAGGGTTTGTATCAAAACAAAGTCAACTCCAGCCTCGCTTCCACTCAAATGCCAGGTCACTAAGCACACAACCATAATATGGACTATTCCAATCAATTACTTAAAATCAATATCTACAGGCAAAATTTGTTTTGAATTCTTTCAAGTTATAATAATAATAATAATAATAATAATATTAATAAGCATTTATTTACACACGGTGAGACTAATAATTAGTCTGTAATTATTACAGTAAAACAATATTGAAATCAAATCAATTTATAGACGATGAAATTAATTACAGCAGGACTGATGTCGTCTGCCCCAGGGGAGGTAATCCCATCTATAAGCTACATGGCTTTGTGCCTCTGTGAACGGTATAATGGTTTTCAAACAGTTTAGTCTGGGATTGGTTATTAAAATCAGAGAGTTTTGATCTAGAGTAGTGTATATTCATTTATTAGAAACTTGGTCTGCAGCATGAAGAATTTACTCCAAAATAAGAACTTACACCTGGCAAATCTGGGAAAGGGTAGGGTTTCTGGCTTCCAATAAGTCTAGAATAGTGTACCTGTAGCAAAATGCAACTGAACAAAGTATGGAATCTGAATGCCTGGAACCGGCTACTACCCTCCCTTCTATCACAAATATTTGGATGCTTCATTCGTTTGGTCAATAGTTTTGTCCAAAATTTGAACACCTGAAAATCTATAAACTGAGGGCACGTTTTCTTAGTCTCTTCTGGAATGAGAATAGGCAGAATGGGAATGAGCAGAATTATTGGCAATAATATGCACCAAGAAAAAAACAGTTGTTTCAAAAATGGACTGAGAACTAACCACAGGTTTTTTCCTTAGACTCGCTGGGAGAATTTAAACTTGCAGCGGCTGTGCTGTTGTTTTGGCCAGCCTTTTCATCACGTTCATTCTGTTCATTCTGCCCCAAATAGCAGAATACGTGGAATGGTATAAACTATCAATTCTGGAATGAGAACAGGACATTAAAAACCGTGCCAAAAAGCCATTCCAATTATTCTCAAATGTTCCAGAATGGTTCCCATACAAACGTGCCCCGAGTGTATCCAACTGTGTGTGATTATCACTTTACCTTTACCCATTGAGCAATCATCAATCCCTCACAGGTGAAAACGTAAAGCATGACGGAGAGCTGCCTATTGTCCTTGGGAGGTTTTGGGTTGTCACTGGGCCAGCAAGCGGTGACCTCGGAGGTGTAAATTTTGGTCGATAAGGAAAGGGATGTCTTGGAATCTCGCCAAGGAGCATAGGCGTGGCATTTAATGATGATGATGATGACGAATCTGATGCAGAGGAGCTGTGGGGATCTTCGTGTATGTGGTTATCATCATCAAAGTTTAAGTGCACTGACTCACATGGGACATCAGATGAACAATTAATGGGCAAAACATCACACAGACGCTTTGATGGGCTGACACCTGGCTCAATTAAGCCTTCTGATGGACCTAGATAATCAAACCAAAACAACATTTACTTTACAATTAAACAATATTTCCCTAAAGATGCTAATGAACACCTCCACTGAGTACTGTACAACTCATTAATAAATTTTAAGTAATAAATAACAATAATAATGATAATTATTATAATAATTATTATTATTATTATTATTATTATTATTATTATTATAATTGTGTTTCTGAAAGCAGATCATAGTTTGCCTTCCAACTGAGGACACTGTTGCTAATTTTTTTTAAAGTTTGTGCTTCCTCTACATTGTGCTTTTCAAATTTGGATTGAACTCCAAAAATTTCCATGGAAATTTGGAATCTCATGGCAAATTTCAAGTTAGATGGATAGATACCTTTATTCAAAATGAATCACGGTGACCCTTTCAAAAGCCAAGGCAACTCCTATTACCGGAGCCGTGATAAAAATAACTTACAATAACTAGTCAAGATCTATACGACTGTACTTACTAATAGCAAAGGACCATAAAAACCACATTAAAACTACTTAAAAGGGATACTGGGAAATAAAATACAAAGAAGCAAAGTTCTTCTTTCATTGTCATTTTGATTCTTTATTTAATCTAACCTGTAGTTTTGAAAATTCAATTTTAAATATGCAAAATTACTGGATATGTGTGGCATAGATTGCGTGTACAATAGTTTATCATATCACACAGGCGGGCCCTTCAAGCACACTATCTGAGCATGGGCAGGACTAGAAGGGTAATACGACCTTGCTAGAGTTGCCTATGGCCATGTTGTGGTTCAATTTTATCCTTGGTTCAATTTTTCTTTTCCTTTGTTTTTGTGTATAGTACATGTAATGTACATGAGAATGAGTTAAAAACAAAGGAAAAGAAAAATTGAACCAAAACAGCCACAACAATTCAACTGTAAGAGATTTGAAATAACTGTTTATAAATTTTAAACAATTTCAAATTAAATTAACCTTCCCACTCTGCCCTCCCATTTACATAATCAGTTAAGATTTGAATTCAGACACAGCATGATGACTTACATTTTCTTTTCAATGACAAACTACTTGGACGTAAACAGACAGGACTGACACTTCTGCGCCTGCCAAGAAACAAAAAAGAACATTTTTTTTACAATTTACTTTTAAGTAGAGTTTTCTTAAGTACATGTGTAACTCAAGGAAACACAAAACTGGTTCTGCAATCAGCTGAGGGAAGTTTGAGTACCTGGGGGCTAACTGTTAGAGGAGGTACTGAGAGGAGTAGAGGAAACTGCTATCAGTTTGAATTACCAAATAGTTCAAGACTTCATTACCCTGATTCTAGTGTATTTACATGTGTGAGCTCCACATTTGCCACACAGGATGCCTTTGAAATTCCTGATTTATCAAGCTCACCAGGAGCTTTCCTGTGGCTAGACCTGCATCAGCACGTGGAAGAACATGTCAAGTTCAACTCCCACCTGGAGTAGCTTTTTTCTTTCTAATCTTGCACTTGCAACAAACTAAATATGGTTCACTTATCATTATTATCATCATGGCTCATCATGCAAGCAGACAGACAACACCTTGTCTTAAAGAACAAAGAAGTTTGTGAGTCTTGTGTCCATTACACTTACGTCAATGTTGTTCGTGTAGGACTGGGTATTGGACTAGGAGTGAGGCTTCTTGCATTTCTCATGGTCACTCCCTGGCAAAAGAATTAAACAGGATATCAAGTCAAAAACATGAAGCAAATGTATCATGATGCCACAGTGGTGTAGTAATTTAAGTTGTGGCCAGTGCATGTTTTTTGAAAGAGAAGCTGGTGGTTGAAGAAACTTTGCTCCACAAAGTTGTTTTCAAGACCATGAGAAACAGTCTATCAGTCAAGATAAGACTACAGTCGAACCCCTATAAAGTGGCCACCCCCTATTAGCTGGCCAGTTTTCAAAGTCCCAATGAGGGTTATTCTATTCTTTTTTACCTATATTAAGTGGCCAACCCCTATTAAGCGGCCACTATCCACTTCCCTGAGGGTGGCCGCTTAATAGGGGATCAACTGTAATAATTATTAGACTAATAAGACTAATTAGTGTTTGAGGAAGGGGGGGGGGGGGGTGGAGGCAACCTTGTAATAACTTAAATATGCGATAACTTGAGTGGTACAAGTAAGTAATCCTCCTAGTTGCTTAAGTCTCAGAGATTGGGTTTGTCTCTCTCCATGTGGGTTGACTGTGGACTAACAGCAACTTTACCTAAGAATGAAAGGGTGAGAAAATGTGTCCTAGTTTTGTAACACTGGCAGGTTACGAAGGTGTAAGGTGTTAACCATTCAAGTCTCAATGAAACGAAACCTTGAGTCAATTCCTTTGGAGACTGTGGGTGAATTCCTAATGTATGGGCATTGAAACAAAAGTTTACTGAGTAGTACGTTCCTCTGGAGCTGTTTATATTCCCGTACAAACCAAAGTGGTTCTATCTTTTGGGTGAGGAATAAAATACTAGCTTGTGATGATTCACACCAAAGCCACACAGCAATACTTTTTTGTCATGCCATTTTGCTAAATGAATTTTGCTAATATTTTGCTACATGAAGTTTGGCTTTATTAGGTTAATACAGGTTACAGTCAACGTGCTTCACGCGTGAACGGTCACCAATTGAAGATTGCATTTCACGTGCGCATTCCTTTCTTAATTAGATTATACGTGTCCTTGTAGACAGATTGAAAGATAACGATTTTTTTCGATTAACGTAATCGATTCTTTGAAAGTTTGCACGCAACAACGGAAATCGTCAACATAGCGCACTCGGAAGAGAAGTTTCCAAATCTCGATTACTTCAAGGATGTCATCCGTTATCAACACAGGATCTTTTCCTCCACAACAAAATGGTTGAGTCGTAGTCTTGATGGACGATTTTATGAACAGCTCCTTTTGTCACTCGATCACGTTGTGTGAAATATCTGACAATCCTATATATCACCTTTGAAAAGGTTGACGATATCCGTACCTTACATTAGAACGCAAACGTTTAACAGGATCGTAAAAGCCTCCAAGCGAATTTCTTGCCATTTGGACTTAACTCAAGTGCAAAATTAAACTACTATGTACACCGCGCACTGTAAATTGCCGCTAAAATGTGGCAGTTATTTATACTATTTTGCTGGTTTGCGATTTAATATTAAAGCCTCATGCATGTATAAAAAGCAAAACAAAAAACCTCCAGCCAAAGAATAAAGTTGCCTTGTTAAATTAGTACAGTTTTTGGATTTTCTTTCGAAGGATTACTTCTAGTTTGTCGATTTTCTCTTTATGGATTTATTTTGGTCGGCTTTTTGTCCTCGCGATTTTTTTTGCGATGTGCTTAAAAATAATGAAAATATAATGCACTAAGGTACCAACACGTGAAAATTGGCCAATTACGGTATAAAAACTAACTTTTCAGTTCCTGGTCGGAAAGTTCGAATTATTATTACGATGTTCCATGAAAAATTTTGAACAAAATTAATGTTTCGAATATAAAATCCAAGGTTCGCCGAATCGCTAAATTTTTTGAAGAATGAAATTGAAGAATGAACTAATCAATGAATATTTGAAGTTGAGTGTTCATGCGTGAAGCATGTTGACTGTAATACCCCAGGGGGTACTCTGGATTTCAAGTGACGGGGACGTGTGAACGGGGACATAAATTAAAACCCCGAAAAATCCCTTGGGCTCCAAGTGAAACCCAAAAAATCCCCTGAACCAATTAACAAAAACCAAAAAATTCCACACAAGGACCCAGAAGGGATTAAATGGCAATACTGAAGAACAACAGTAATTTTTAAATGGTCATGTTTGTTTGTCTTTTTAAATCATACTATTGCAATAAACATTCCCAGATCTAGCAGTCATTCTAACAACCTACTCAAGAAAATACTTGCCAAAATTTTCTTACCCAGAAAAATTCTGAAATTGTGAATTTCAAACCCAAAACAATCCTTCACACCTTCATGTCACTTGTAATCCAGAGTATCCCCCCCCCCCCCCCCGCTGAGGTTAATACTCACTCTCTGATTGGGTGGTGAAGAAGAAGCTGGCAGGGAGAATGCACTTCTGTGATCATCAAAGGAATTTCTTCGTTCACACATGTGGACATCATGGTTCTTGTCATGATCCTGAGAAAGATGACAATAATATTTAATTAATAACACAAATTGACAGAAAAAGTGATTTGGTAAACTGATTTTTCAATATTACCACAGCTAGGAAATGACACTTTTCAAACATCAACAAGTTAAAGCTTTAAATTATTTAAATGTTACTCCTACTAATATTTACGAAAATGTTTCTCTTAAATGTGTCTCACATCAGTTAAGCATTTTTCGGCCAAAGGAGAAAGAAACTTGCTTTCCTGTAGTTCTATGGAATGCAAAAGAAAAGTTTTAAGTTCTTCTACTTCTGCGGGATGGGATGCAAATCCATCATGCCGTTACCCTAAGCATTGTTTAGGTTTCCCAAAAGACTTGCTTGTGCCTAATAATACACGCCAGGACCTGGTTATTCGAAAGCTGGTTTACGCTATTGAACCTAGGATTAAAAGTTAACCAAGGTTCCTATTTCTCTTAATAAAAAGAGTTTTCAAAGCTAGTTTTAACTCCCCGTTTGAAAGCAACCACAGTCAAAATGTAGGACAAAAAAATTTACAGAAATCCTCATCACTTGGATGTAAATCTGGATTAAAAATTGACACTTATCAGGGTTAACTTAATCCTGCTTTGAACAACTGAGCCCTGGGTGGAGAGAGACAATGTGGAACAAAGTTTTTTGTCCACGGAAGGGAAATGACTGTGGAGATCAGATGTGAACTGTTCACTTCCTCTTCTACACTGAAGTAAATGTCTTAGCTTTATTAATAAACTCCAGAGAAGTTATAGCTATTTCAGTGACAATGAAAACTTACCAGTGTCCAGTCATTGAGTGAATTTGAAAGAATAAGTTCACTGAGAAAGTAAGACATACAAAAGAAGCTAATAAATATAACAGGACTAAATTTGTGTTAAATAACAGTTAACAAATATGATTCAACACAGAATTCAAGCAGTTGCCATCAAAGCTGTGAATTTACATTAAAGCTGTGAGTGAACAAGCTTCATTCACTGAAGCTAATGACATGCAGTACATCTGGAGTGCCTGGCTTTGCTAAATTTTGCACTTTGCTGAATTTCTCATGAAAGCAATAACAAGCAAAATCATTACAGTGGAACATCTTTTGTATGGATACCACAGAGACAGGAAAGTGTCCCGTATTACAGAGGTGAAATGAACCAACTGTAATAGTCATAGAGACGTGTCCAGGGGTGTCTGTAAGAATAGGTTCAACCGTTGGCTGTTTCAGTTATACTTCCTCAAATCAAGTTATTGTTTTTTTAATAACTAAGCTCTAACGAAACTGACTGCTTATTTGCAGTTGAAACACTTAAAATCCCCTAAATATACCAATATAAATCACAAACCAGTCCCCCCAAAAAGAACGAGAGGGAGAGAAAAATACCCCCCCCCCCCCCGCCCACAAAAAAAAAAGGAGAGGGAGAGAAAAACAAAAGAAGAAAATCCCTCATTTGCGAAAAAAAAAAGCCCTTGGCAAAGTTCCACACCATATGATAGCAATGGCTTCCATACTGACCAAGTCATTTGATGATGGAAAATGGATGACAAAAATACCAAGGACTGTGAAAATTATTGGACAAGGCTGTATGCTGAGTCATCTTTGGTAGTAAAGGAATTCTTAAATCCAGAGATTATTTCCAAAACTGGACAGCACCTATTCGTATTATGTTCAAATTAATTAAGCACTGGATAAGAAATTAATTAAAGCCATCCTGGTTGCAAACTTGCATTCGTGACGAGGTAATTTCATTTAAGAAACCAAGTTGTAAACCAATTTAAAGAAGTTCTTATGATACGATGCTTGTAGTAGAGGCAAGAATGACGCTAAAAATATTTACCACACAAATTACAAAATTATACTCTAATTCACCAAAGCCTCTCTTTTTGCGAGCTGAGCTTTGTTTTTAATTGCCTCTACAAAAACAACATTTTGTAGAATAGAACGTCGCCGGGCTTTTATGAACTCACTGTTCAACTTGTCTTTCACGACTCGCGTCATCCATACTTTCTTCCTGAAATGTTCAAAAAACATAAAATGCGCCAGTTTTGTCTTTATCTTAGCTTAACCTTCTCAACATAAGATAACGTATTAATGGTGGTAATGTTTTATTCCAAATGATCAAGAACCAACTTCAAGAGAACTTGGAAACAGAATACAGTAGAAGCTTTCTAAAAACTCGGTTAAAAAATAAAGTTAAAAAAACAAACAAACACCACATTTACCCTTTTGATTTGCTCTATTCTTGATGCAGGAGATCCCTGAAAAAGAATTCAAGGGGCGAAATGCAAATCGGCAATTACAACCACGAAATCAAGCCTAAAGAATAAGTCAAAGTCCTTTGACATTTATTCGCGGAATTTTTACTTACAGCATTTAAAGCCATTTGACTCGTAGAGAAGCGTCTTTGTCTTGCGGAGTGTATTGGCTGAAAGATAGGAATCGCCTCGCTCATTACTGCAGCGCTTACGTTAGGTGCTGAATTGGATCTTCGCAGCGTATTAGAAGGCAAATGCCCTAAATCATCGGTCTCCATTGCATTAGCCGCCATATTGCTTTCGGCTCAAAGACAACATCTGGAAGCGCGCAAGGGATTGTTCCGGTCTATCGCTTCCGCTCGGGCCAGTCTCCGGGGAACATAACCCGGTACTTCCGCAAAAAGAAACACAGATGGAGGCCAATATTGTATGTAACCAGACCTGATATCACGAAATATAAATCCCCAATTTGGATGCCAAAATAAAGTAAACGATAGTGTAAAATGTTCCACACACAAGTAAAGAGCTTTCTAAAAATATTTTTGAAGTTGAAAATAATGATTACAGGAATTACTGACAGGTTTTTACGCAAACAATTATCAATGACGTCATATTTCTTAAGTTACTTTAATTTAAACTCCCTATTGCACGAAACGGGAAATAAACTTGATAGGTAGCTATAATCACTGCATTTCTGAAACAACTTCGATTACTGTTCTTGCAGTTGAAATTACAATTCATATTACAGTCCACACCTTTCCAATAAGGAACTAGCGCGCGACGGTGATCTTGTAACTGAAACAACTGTGACCTTTGCCATACAGAACTTAAAACCATTCTGGCTTAAGAAATTGCTAATATTTTACAGAACAGAAGAAATTTTGCTGTAATATTTTATATGTTCAAAATGAACTTTCCCTTCAGCATCAGTATTACGGTGGGAATGGTTATTTCACATGATCCAGCACTACATGTACCTAACATCACGCACATCATTCACCAGTGTTCTAACGTCGTAGAAATGCTGTAGGAATGTTGTTAAAAATCGTTGTAGAAATGTTCTTAAAAATCTCCTGTTATTAGCTTACTGCCAGCGTGAGAATATCAGTGACATTCTTGTTAGAGCACAGTCAACAGGAACCCATGATTCAAGTGACTCCCGGGCCACTCCCGGTTCCTTTCGGTGCAATACCAGGCTGATTGTACCACTTGTCCCTACTTTGAACATGGCCGCAATCAATATACTTTTCACTCCACAGGTGAAACCTACTAGTCAAATCTCATATAACTTGTACTACTTTCAATGCTATCTAGATGATTCAATGTCGCCTATGTAATTTACAATACATTGGGGAAAGTAAACGTCGCCTCAAAGACCGTTTTAAAGACGACCAGTACTCAACCGTACTTTTAATTGTATCCGGATACAGTGGTATCAGAACACTTTCTCAGCAATGACCCCTCCGACACCCACATGCTACTCATTCCTATTGAAAAACTTAAAAATGAACGTAATTCCTTCAGGAAGGCACGTGAGGCTCAGATTATTCGCAAAGCTAAGACTCTCGATTCTCTAGGCATCAATAAACGTGATGAACAGTAATTTGTAACTATATATAGGATGAAAAATCTTTATTTGTTTTCTATGATTTCTAAGTAGTCACACCATACCACGTCATATAAAATGTAACTTCCTTTCATTGTTTTACTGCGTATATATTTCTGTAAATTCGTGATTTGCGTTAATAAACCTGATCAATACTGGTATTGGCCAGTCGAAATATTGTAACTCAAGTCTTTTCACGTTGTTTGATCAGTCCCTGCAGTAGTCATTTTGACACTCGTTTATATTTTTATCAATTTTGACTGATCACGATCTTTCTGATCCGACGATGAGCAAGATTGATCGTACACGGTTTTTGCAGTGGTTTCAAACCTTAACTTCGTATCGATTATCAGCCATTTAGGAAAATCGAATTTCTCATTGTCGTGTACAACGGAGTGAGATGCAGATTTTATTTACACAAGACATTAAGATATTTCCGTGTTCGTTTTGGCTCTTTAAAGGGAAACTAAGTGCAAAAGACTTGTAGTCGCAACCCCTGGGGGGAGGGGCACTCCTTACAGTGGGCTATACGGGGAGGCTCCGCGCGAAAGGTCGTGGTTTCGCAGTGCGAACCGGAAAATTCAGATGATTCTAGATGAATGTTTCACGATAGCCCCATTTTGGTCACATCCCACAAGTGCTACACTTTGTAATTACTTGATTTACTTTTGTGGGAACCCTGATACTGAGTGTAGTAATGCGGTGCTCGCAATGCCTACTAATGTCCACGGCTGCTGACATTTAGGCTCGCTATTTATCTCTCTAAAGGTAGACAAAGGGGTAATGCCCGCACAAGCTACCCAGAACACGCATGTGCTGGACTTGTGACTTTGTTATTTTAGCCACATCACACACACATCACACACACAGTAGCCAGTTAGTAACTATAAAACGTCTTCTCAGTGGGATTTTAAATGTGTTTATGATTAGGTTACCATATTTCATTCAGCAGTTTAGTGTCTCCACAATTTGTGATTTAAAAGACATTAGACTGCGAGTCTGTGAACAGTAGAGTGTAAAGATAAGTACATATTTATCACTACTACTCAATTCAACAACAAAGCCTCACCAATAAACCTATTTCAGAAAATGTGTGAAAACTTTCGCAGGAAAACACTCTGTGCTAAATACTACACCTTTTGCCCTTCATTAACGGAAAATAGAAATTCATTTTATTTTACGGGAAATCAATAACATCTTAGGAATAACATTTTCACGAAGAAATGTTCATTTTAATCATCCGTTGGTTCATTTGCGCAATTACCATGCTAATGCATCTTCAATAACATCATTGGAATGTCATTTTCTTTTATTGTTAGGTCTATTATGCCTTTGGAAAACACATTTTCATCAATAATACAGTCGTTTACATTTTTTGAAAGTCATTACTGGCAAGTACATTACCGTCCATAATAAACAAAGTTCATTTTTAACCTTCAATGTGTTCGCGGTTAAGACAACGCGGTACATATGTCTGCATGAATCTGTACCACCCTACGCACTTTGCAGCCGTAATGGTATTCATGTTCCTTTGAGATGCTTCTAAGAGAATTCTTTGTCGATACTCTCCAAGTGGAATGCCTTGTCGTCGAGCTTCGTCTCGGTCATCTATTGTTGCTTGAATGTCAGGGCGTGAAAAGTCGGCTTTTATTGCAGCCTTTAAAGCACTTATGGCTTGCTCTACAATATTCAGGAGCGGCGAATAGGGGGGCAGCATCTTTATCTCGATTCTTCCTCTGGGACAATCTGCGTTTCGATGTGCAGGGGCGTTGTCAAACACCAAGAAGGTTTGGTTGTCGAGATTAACTCGTCTTCCGACTTCTCCCAAAAAATCGTTGAAAAGTTGCCTGTTCATCCCACCAATACGAGCTGTGTGGTAGACAAGGCCATTTGTCGGCGATACAGCCAAACAAATTGTCACATTTCTGCCACGTTGACCTGAAACTTGACGATAAGCACGTTCTCCAACTCTCGCCCTTCCATAACTTCTCGCTGTCCAGATGTTGTAGCCACATTCGTCAATGAAGATGCAGTCGTTGATGACCCCTTGCGTCATAAACCAGTTGGCATATTCATAGCGTCGCTCTATCACGTCGTGTCTGTTGCGAGCAGCTAATACTGCTCTGGCCATCTTTACCCTTATCAGCACTCCATCCATAGTCTTTCCAATCGTTCTATCGCACACCAAAGGTTTAGCAGGTAGTCGCCTTCGAAGTTCTTCATTTATCTGTTGCAATGTAAGGAGGCAGTTTTCGTTTAAAATTTCATTTATGCAATCTCTCATCTCATTATCAACTCTAACGTTATTTCGTCTGCCATGAGGTCTTTCGTTTACTCTTCCTTCACGAACGTAGGTTGCTACAGTGCTTCTGGCCGTGCTCCCATTCACACCCAATGTGTCAGCGACTGATAGGTAGTCTTCAGTGGGATCCTCAAAGGCTCTGACAATCCTTCTACGGACTTTGTTTGGAATTCTATTTCGTCTTGGGGGCATGCTGCATTCACTCTTAAAACGGCAAAACAGTTTGTGTGCGTTTACAGTGTACATGCACAGTATATATACATGCTTGATCTTTTGTTCTACTCTACTGTTCAAATTGCATTGTCCAGAGGAGGTCTTTGGCAAACTGCATATCACCCAAGAGGCACAATGGATAAACTACATGAACATGTAACGCTGCGCTCCTATTGGCCGTACCTGAATATCGTAGAACAGGCAATAAGCACTTAACACTGTAAAGTGCTTAAACAAGGCAGTACAAATATACATGTCAAGTTAAAAAAAAGCCGACATTTCACGCCCTTGAATGTTCAGTACATGTCGTAAGACACAACTGATGGCAGAGAGGAAGTTCAGCCACAGACCACTCCAGTTAGACCAGTTACAGAACATCATTTGCTCTGTTACCGAATACGGCTGCAAAAAGAATGCAGGATTCCCCGAAAACATAGAGGGTTTAATCGAACTTCGCTATTTAATTAACTTATTTATTCATTACTTGCCAGAAATGACTTTCAAGAAATGTAAACGGCAGTGTTATTGATGTTAATGTTTTTCCAAAGACATAATAGACTTTTCAATAAAGAAAATGGCATTCCAATGATGTTATTGAAGGTGCATTAGCGTGGTAATTGCGCAAATGAACCAACGGATAACTAAAATGAACATTTCGTCGTGAAAATGTTATTCCTAAGATGTTATTGATTTCCCGTAAAATAAAATGAATTTCTATTTTCCGTTAATGAAGGGCAAAAGGTGTAAATAGACATCAAAGGCGAATTATAGTGCATTACATGTAAAAGCTCACTCGAATAATCCTTATAAGCCCCGCCGCCAAAACTTTACCTCCGCAGACAATACCGCCAGCTACACAGGCTAGAATAGCACTATTTTTTGTACTGTGCCCAAGTTGGTTTACCAAGGAATTTCCGGTATCACTGTATATTCCTTGTCACACGTTCTATGTCTTCTTTATGTATCTAAAAAATCTCCGATGCAAACCCTCTCAGTGTCGATCAGTCACCCTATCACGTGATCATCATACAAACCTTGGATGAAAAGGGAATAATATGACCACCGAATTTTGTCATCTTTACATCTATCTGTCTTTAATTCGACTTTCACAGTTACTGTATTCCTTATTCGGATAGGCATGCTGTAAACTACTAGATAAAAGCTCTAACTTAACTGGTTTCCGCTGGCTTTCACTGCTGAAAGCATTCTTAGTGGAATTTTAATGAGATTACCTACAAATAATGCTTTTCCTAGAAACAGCTATTCTAGAATTATTGTAAATAGTTAGATGTTTAACATAACTTTATGTATGCTTTTAGAATTATTTTACTTAATTGTCCCCAATTAGTAGAGAGTTTTACCCTCGGCTAGACTTCTGCTGACACTTAATGGCACACGTACATGCAGACAGTGCTATAACTAGATAATAAAATGTCAATGTCCAGATTTTCTGCGCCCTCGTAATAGCTCGTATCAGTCAAGTTTTTCAGTTGCTTTCTTACGAAAATACTCTGTGAAGTGGAGTTTTTAAACCTCCTTAGTTTCCTTGTGATGTTCATCGCTGACTCTCATTACCGCTTCCCACCACAGATTGCCGCTGATAGTGAACGTGCGAATTGGTGGAGAATCGTACTGAAACACATGCGGTTCGTAGGGCTCACACCAGCACCTTTGGAAACGATCATACTTTATGATATCACCCCAGGGTGGACGTAACACTTTGAATCTGACCTTAATTTTGTTTGCATTGGAAGGAATTTTAATTTGGCTTCCACTTCCTCTCCTTTCTTTTGTGATTTCTATGCCGTTTAAAACATAGCTAACGACCATTTTGGAAAACCACCACCCCTGGGATACGTATCTGACGAGTCCTTCCATCGGTTTATTTGTGCCGATGGCATTCAAAACTGGGTTAACCCTTTCTTGAGTACAGGACTGTCGATCATCGTAGTGCTCTTCACAGTTAAGATTTTCGTCGACAGAATCCTCTAAGACTTTCTCTACTGTCTCCGCTGCTTTGTTTATCACAAATTCTGTGGCGTTCTTGGCCAGACTTTTTAACCGATGAGAAAGTGGCGAAACCGGTTCTGAAATTGCTCCCTCAAGAGTTGCAGCCGCTGATTGAGTAGTTTGTTTAACCCTCACCATTGTCTTCGCAACAGCCCCTCCTGCAAGAGCTGCGGCAGCGGTTACCGCAGCCTGACAAGCTGCGTGACCCAATGCCTGCTTTAGTGTGATATTCTCTCCATCCAAAAACGTTTTCTTAGCATCCGTGGTCAGTGATGATACAAGTCTACATCCAGCGGCAATAGCT
This sequence comes from Siderastrea radians, assembly GCA_964017195.1. Classification (NCBI taxonomy): domain Eukaryota; kingdom Metazoa; phylum Cnidaria; class Anthozoa; order Scleractinia; family Rhizangiidae; genus Siderastrea; species Siderastrea radians. The sequence goes on from OZ024895.1 coordinate 46,085,608, forward strand.
GTTCTAATTCCTATCAGTTCAGCCACTGTGAGGGCACTTGACTCCAACATGGCTACTCCTATAGCTGCACCTCCAGGAAGAAATGCGAGAAAATATCCAACCCCTGTCTCTATTAGCCACTTTTTAACGTTGCATCCATCAACAACGGCCTCCCTGCTAATAGTCTGTGTTAAAGCTTTCACACCACCAGCGATTGCGCTCGCTAAAAGTGGTGTCGAGAAGCCAGCGGTGAAAACAATTGACAGGATGCCTGTAACTGTAAGTCCGACCGACAAACCTAGCAAAGCCATTCTCTTAATCCACGCCAGCCTCTGCCCTACGGTTTCACACTCGGGCCAGAAAACAGCTTTAAAGCGTTTCACTGACAGCCACCCACTGTCGTAGTCAGCCATGTTGTTGTACCGAGAACGTTTTTCTCGATCTTTTAGAGTGTCGTACGCCATTATCAGCTCGCGGACAATGTCATCATCGCAAGTGCGGTGCCATATCTGTATTTCTCTCTGGAAAGCCTTCGTGATTTCTTCATCTTGTTCTTCCTTTGACATGCCACGTACTTCCTTCATATCTAGTCTTAAAATGTTGTACAGATTGCAACCCCCATCAACTAAGCAAAGTTCCTTATCTCTGTACATTTTACGAAGGCATGCTTTTTTCTCTTCTGGATAATTAGCAAGATTTTCCTCTTCAGGAACAAGAGAGTCAGTGATCCTTATTAACTTGTCTTCTAACCACTGTTGTGGTTTTAAGAGAACCATTTTTTGTTGGTTTTGACCTTTAAATCTTGCAATGATTCCTAACTTGCATCCTTTCTCGTTGGAATAACGGAGCTTTCCTTTTGGCTTGATTTCGTGTGATTTATGAGGTATCCAGCAAACGATATCCCAGGTGACGTAGAAGTTGACTGTGATGTGAGCATCGGTTGATTCATTTATCACAAGCAACGATTTGTACTTGTCTTCCATATCTGAACCGAGCTGAACAAGGGATCAGTTCCTGAAAGTTGAGATTTTGAAATGATTCATTCGATTGATAGTGGCCTAAGTATCTTTCAGAAAACGGGTTAAAATCAAATATGCACGATATGCAAAGAGAATACTTACATCACTACGTGAAAGCCTGACATTAGGTTCCAAAAGATTCCAAAAACTCGTCAGACAGTGAAATGTCCAGTAGATCTTGTAGGTCTTGAAGGTCTTTGAAACTAGATCAAGAATCACCACTGGCACTTCTGGAATTTCCTGTTCATGTCAAGCAATACATTGTGATTTGTCTGTGAACGGAGCCACTTACAGACAATCAACAACATTGCAGAACGGAAGTAAATTTTACCATTTGAAAGAAATCACACTGTATTTCTGAGAAATCATTACTAGATAACCGGGAATGAGATATACGCTGGCTAAAAATTGTTTTTAAGAATTTTAATTATTGAAGTGTTTCATTCTCACGCCGGTTAGTCTACCGTGGTGTGTACAACCTTTTTTTTTAGTAGACTGCGAGTAGTCTCTAATTTTGGCGATGGCGATTGTGGGGCGGGCGAAATATACACGCGCGCGCGCGCGTGTGTGTGTATTTCGCCCGCCCCACAATCGCCATCGCCAAAATTAGAGACTATTCGCAGTCTATTTTTTTAGCTCTCGTTTATTTTTATCTTAGATCGCTTCCTATTTAATAATAATAATAATAATAATAATAATAATAATAATAATAATAATAATAATAATAATAATAATAAATATTGCAAAAATGAAAACCCGCAAAAAACTTTTATACCAAACTTAAGTTACTAGAGTTAAACCTTTGAAATCTCCTACAACTCCAACATTCTTAGTATTTTTCAATACAATACAGTATGGGTTCGTTATAACGGGCGTTAGATGAGTTACTTTTTACGTGTATAGTTGTGTTTTAGCTCATTTTCTTTTCACTTTTTGATGTCCCCATCTCAAAATTATACTAAAACAATTACTCGCCTCAGGCTCAGTGAATATTGACGAATATTTATTCGCCAATACTTACTTCGCCTTCGGCGAATGATTGTTAAAAACAAAAGCTCGTTATAAAGATCGAACTTGTCGGAAAATGATAATTGTTTTGCCTTAAAATTTAACAGTATTTGTTGCATCACTCAGCATTCGATTTAGGAAAAGGAGGAAATAAAGGCCTTGCAGTTACAATCCAGATCTGACTGATTGAATAAAGTTCGTGATTTAGGGTCTGCAGGCATCTCTGTTGATCTGGTGCCGGTACAATTTAACTTCAGTTGCCTGTTGATGTTTATTTGTTATATCGGGAAAATTTTACCGCACGAGTATTCAAACTTGGCTTTAAAGTACAAGAATTAATTATTTTCCTAGTATAATACGCGCGCTTTGTAAAAAAAAGAATTCTTATCACTTCCTCTGACGAAGGCTGAAGTTTTAGCTGAAACGTTAGGGTTTTTAACTTAACAGAACTAAAAACTATTCTGGCTTTGCAAATTGCTAACATTTTACAGAACACAAGAAATTTCGTTGCAGTACATTTTTGTCGGTCCAAAATGAACTTTCCCCTCAGCATCAATATTTTTTTGACAAATCAATGTAAGTTTTTTGTTACAAAATTACGCCAAGTACATTTCAATTATGCAAATACGAAAGATCTGAGTTGTCTATAAGTCACAAGTGTATGGAAATGACTCGGGAGAAAGGACTGAGGGAATTAAACTTCTCACTTTCCGTTACTTGTGCTTTCCGTTCCTGTCTTAGAGGCTCTCTCTAATTGGCACTTGATTCTTTTCTTCCTTTTCTTATTTCTCTTGTTCCAACCTTTTTTCCTCCCTGTCCTTCCACACCCCCGTTTCTCCAATCCCATGACCACCCGCTTTGACTTTTCCATTCAGTCCTTATCTGCCCTTAGTTTCGTTACTATGATATAAATGGGCGTCACACAAGGAAAGAAACGAGCCGCGCAAAGAAACGAGAGATTCGGTTTGTACCAGCCCCCTCCATCTTGGTACCCCGTCTTTGTGTATTTGATTCCAGTCTCGGAGAAATGCAGGACGCCCAACATATGATAGATCACTAGTTCTAAATCGCATGCGAAACTTCAACGGACGCCGTTTTTTTCACTCTGGTTTGTTTCGTTATTGTTCAAACGGAAGGTTCCCAAAGTACTGCGGGAAAAGGGCACTTCAAGGCCTAGAAAAGAGCTGAGAAGTGACCCAACATCGTGTCCCTTCGTGTGGGCGCCATCTTGGAAAGTTCGATGACGTCACCATATATCCAGTTCTGGTTGTGGCCCGGACTGTACTATTCTCAACCCAAATGAATTAATATCAGCAGGAGCCCATCAGCCATCCAGGTAAATCGAATTTACCATTTTCGCGTACAACGGAGCGAGATGCAGATTTTATTCACAAAAGACATCAGAATATTTTATGTTACTCTTGGCTCTTTAAAGGGAGACTAAGTGCAAGAGGCTTGTAGTTGTAACCCCCGGGGGGAGGGACACTCCCTATAGTGGGCTATGCGGGGAGGCTCCGCCTGAAAGGGCGTGGTTTCGCAGTGCGAACCGGAAAATTCAGATGATTCTAGATGAATGTTTCACGATAGCTCCATTTAAGTCACATCCCACAAGTACCACACTTTGTAATTACTTAATTTACTTTTATGGGAACCCCGAGCCTGAGTGTTAGCTATGCTGTGCTGGTGAGGCCTCATGCTCACTGTTCCTCTCTTTCTTGGTAGACCAAGGGGTAATGCCTGTACATGCAACCCAGAGCACGCATGTGCTGGACTTGTGACTTTGTCATTCTAGTCACATCCCGCAAGTGTTGCACTTTGTCATCACGCTCTGCCATTAGCCAATTAGTAACTATAAAACGTCTCGTCAGTGGGATTTTTAGGTGTTTATGATTAGGTTACCATATTTCATGTAGCACTTCAGTGTCCCCACAATTTGTGATTTAAAAAATGAAGACATAAGACTGAGAGTCTGCGAACAGTAGTGTGTAAAGTTAACTACATCTTTATTACTACTACTCAATACAACAAAGAAGCCTCACAAACCTATCTCAGAAAGTGTGTGAAAACTTTCGTAGGAAAATACTTTATGTTAAATACTAAATACGCATCAAAGGCGAATTGCAGTGCGTTAAAAGCTCATTCGAATAATCCTTATAAGCCCCGCCGCCAAAACGTTACCTCCGCAGACAATATCGCCAGCTACGCATAATAGCACTATGTATTTTTGTACAGTGCCCAAGTTGGTTTAGCAATGAATTTCCGGTGTCAATGCATATTCCTTGTCACGCATTGTATGTCAGCTAAAAATACATGACATCGCAAACCGGACTGTTGACTCTCAGTGTCAATCAGTTGGTATCCCTGTCACGTGATTATCATGCAAACCTTGGATGAAAAGGGAATAATATGAACGCCGAATCTTTTTATCTTTACATCTATCTGTCTTTAGTTTGACGCTTACAGTTACTGTATTCCTTATTCGGACAGGCATGCTGTAAACTCCCAGCGGGGTACTCCCTTATATGGCCTATACGGGGATGTGCCGCTGGACAGAGTATGGTTTTTGGCCTTTCTGTCCTAAACAGGGTATGTGATTTCGTGCCAGTCTGTCCTAAACAGGGTATATAAATTCGCGCGAGTCTGTCCTAATTATAAACAGGGTATTGCGTGTCCTAAACAGGGTAATAAAATTGAGCTTGTTGTCCTAAACAGGGTAATAAAATTGAGCTTGTTGTCCTAAACAGGGTTTGTATTTTAGGATTTTTTGTCCTAAACAGGGTCAGGGTTTCAAACCCTCAATGGCTCACCTACACCCAAATATGGGTCGAGTACACCCCCCCCCCCCCCGGGTGTAAACTACTAGATAAAAGCTCTAACTTAACTGGTTTCGGCTGGCTTTTACTGCTGAAAGCATTCTTAGTGGAATTCTAATGAGATAACCCATAAATAATGCTTTTCTTAGGCGTGTTCCAAACGTCGCGCTACTGCCGTGCCGAACCCAGCCAAATAGGTTTGACCCGGCAGTGGGGTGACAATAGCACGGCAGGGCCTGCCGTGCTAAATAGTCGTGCCGAACTTAATTTAACCTGCCGAACTGAATGGTTTGAAACGTCGTGCTACTGCCGTGCCTAAATCGACTTTTATTCTTGAATTTAGTTCGGCAAGGCAATAGCGAGACGTTTGGAATAGGCCTTAGAAACAGCTATTCTAGAATTATTGTAAATAGGTAGATGTTTAACATAATTTTTATGTATGCTCTTTAAAGCAACTTCACACGTCAAACTAATGTTGGCCAACTCTTGTCGGTAAACTCAAAATTGGTGTGTGTGAACGACAAAACAACATGTTGGCAAACTGTTGGCGACAAATAGAACTTGTCTCTATTCTCGCCAACAGTTTGTCGACATGTTGTTGTGTCGTTCACACACACCAATTTGAGTTTGCCAACACGAGTTGGCCAACATTAGTTTGATATGACATGTGAAGGCCGCTTTAGAATTATTTTACTTAAGGGTCCCCAATTAGTGGAGGTTTTTACCCTCGGCTAGACTTCTACTGCACTTAAATAAAGTCACTGATTGATTGTCTCTCTTTTCCTCAGTTCATGCGGAAGCAAAGAAATGGCACAAACAGTGCTATAACTAGAAGACTAGATTTTTTGCGCCCTCGTAATATCTCGTATCAGTCACGTTTTTCAGTTGCTCTCTTACGTAAACACTCTGTGAAGTGGAGTTCTTCAAATCTCTTTAGTTTCCTCGTGATGCTCATCGCTGACTCTCATTACCGCTTCCCACCACAGATTGCCGCTGATAGTGAACGTGCGAATTGGTGGAGTATCGTACTGAAACACATGCGGTTCGTAGGGCTCACACCAGCAGCTTTGGAAACGATCATACTTTATAATATCACCCCAGGGTGGACGTAACACCTTGAATCTGACCTTAATTTTGCTTGCATTGGAAGGAATTTTAATTTGGCTTCCACTTCCTTTTGTTTCTTCAGAGATTTCTTTGCCGTTTAAAACATAGCTAACAACCATTTTGGAGAACCACAACCCTTCAGATATGTATGTGAGGATTCCTTCTTCTATCGGTTTATTTGCGTCCATGGCATTCAAAACTGTGTCAATCGTTTCTTGAGAACAGGACTGTCGATCATCGTAGAGCTTTTCACAGTTTTTATTTTCGTTGGCAGAATCCTCTAAGCGCTCTTTGCAGTATCTGCTACTTTTCCCTTCATAAATTTTGTGGCCATTTTTGGTCAAGATTGAACTGGAATGCCCTGGAATGTGTTTCGGTCAGGCAGTTCTTCAACTGCTTGCCGCTGTGAACAAAAGACATTGTTTACACTTAAAATAATTTTAAATTTCTAGGTTGACACGAACGCAACACTTCTTAGAAATCATGTAATTCAGTTAGACTAGAAATTCGTCGTTAAAATTACTGTTTAAACGGCTTACAAGGCTACGGTTCTTCGTACTGCATGTTAACTGAAATATCCCTGTCACAGCATTTGTATTGAGAGTGCATTGCAAACTAAAGGCTAAGCATATTTTTTTCTCTTTTAAGGTCATATTTATTCGTTCATTCTTCGCCTATGTACAAAAGCATGAGTAAGTTACATTTGCGTGTACTAAGTTACATTTACATCTAACTTGTAGTAACTAATATTGTGTCTTAATGTAGACAACGACTTAGAGTCAGACCGTTATTGAAGGAATGTAAATTTCTTTGATAATAACACTGAGTATTGTTGTTATTTTAAAAAGATACAAAAAGCTAATAAATCCGTACGTTTTCTGGGAATGACCCACTTTTCAGCGTCTTTATTGCATGTCTATCATGCAGACCATGCCAATGTACACTATATATGTTTATGATCTTGCAAATACGCATGCTACATGTACCATTAAGTTTATTCGTTCTGGTAAGTTTGGTATGTAGGGAACAACATCATGATGGAAATAACATGATGAAAATCTAAATACGTTTCGATATGTCTTATATGAACCAGTGGAATTCAAACGATCTTTCAAATAACACTTCTTATAAATGCCACAAAATTCACAAAAACTTTAAATCAATTAGATAACAGATAATACAGTACAAATATATAAATTTCATTAAAACAACTGAAAGCGTTTTAGCGTCCTAGCTCTTCCCTCTAAATTTTAAGCGTGCATTTTGGGTTTAGCTGGTATTTATCATGATTGTAAGTGATATTCTTTTATCCGGGAAACATAATTAGTTTATTATAAAAGTTCCAATCGATCTACTTTTAAGAATTTTAGATTTAGATAAATCAATCCATTGGAATAATGTATCAACACCTAAGTTGGATTGCTTGCTGAAACTATTGTACAGATAGGGAAGATGGTTTTAGCTGCTCAGTCCCTTAAGCAAAATATTTACGACCTTAACCAACCATTTACTTTAAACTGGGATAGCTCACAATTTAACAGATAAATAAGCATAATGATGAGTTTTCAAACTCATTAAAATCCTGAAAATTCAGCCTTCTTCTCCGAAACCCTTTGCCTTCTCGCAGTCAATTCAGTTGCAATCACCTTTCCGACTTTAAACCAACCTTAAACTAAAATACTTTCGGCACAAATCGAAAAAACTCACCAGCTAGCTATTCAACCATTTGAATCACTGTTGGAATTCAGACTCAGAGAAATACTACGAAATGCAGCTTTTTTGCAAAAGTAAAAGAATTGAGCAGCTCAACGTGCAACTTATGAAAAAAAATGAAAGTTGAGAAAATGAGATAAACACAGGTCAGTGGTGAGTTTAAAACTTCAGTTGTAAACTTAAGAAGGTTCTTTACTTGTAAACCGTGAGAGCACTGACCACCAAAATAAAAACTTTTTGGCGCCGAGTGATCCCTAGTTTTTGTAGAGTTCTTTACATCTCTTTAGTTTCCTTGAAATGTTCATCGATGACTGCCATTACCTTCTCCCACCACAGATTGCCGCTGATAGTGAACGTGCGAATTGGTGGAGTATTGTACTGAAACACATGCGGTTCGTAGGGCTCACACCAGCAGCTTTGGAAACGATCATACTTTATAATATCACCCCAGGGTGGACGTAACGCTTTGAATCTGACCTTAATTTTGCTTGCATTGGAAGGAATTTTAATTTGCCTTCCACTTCCTCTCCTTTCTTGTGTGATTTCTTCGCCGTTTAAAACATAGCTAACGACCATTTTGGAGAACCACCACCCGTTAGATCTGTATGTGACGATTCCTTCCATCGGTTTATTTGTGTCGGTGGCATTCAAAACTGCGTCAACCATTTCTTGAGTACAGGACTGTCGATCATCGTAGTGCTCTTCACAGTTTAGATTTTCGTCGACAGAATCCTCTAAGCCCTTCTCTACAGTCTCCGCTGCTTTGTCTATCACCAATTTTGTGGCGTTTTCGGCTAACGGAGCTGGAACCTTCTTGGTCAGACTTGTTAATTGATCAGAAAGTGGCGAGACCGGTTCTGAAATTGCTCCCTCAAGAGTTGCAGCCGCTGATTGAGTAGTTTGCTTAAACCTCACCATTGTCTTTGCAACAACTCCTCCTGCAAGAGCTGCGGCTGCGGTTGCTGTAGCCTGACAAGCTGCGTGACCTAGTTCCTGCTTTAGTGTGATATCCTCTCCATCCAAAAACTTTTTCTTTGCATCCGAGGTCAGTGATGATACAAGTCCACATCCAGCGGCAATGGCTGTTCTAATTCCTATAAGTTCAGCCACTGTGAGGGCACTTGACTCCAAAATGGCTACTCCTATAGCTGCACCTCCAGGAAGAAATGCGAGAAAATATCCAACCCCTGTTGCTGTTAGCCACTTTTTAACGTCGCATCCATCAACAACGGCCTCCCTGCTGATAGTCTGCGCTATAGCGTTCACACCACCAAAGACTGAGCTTGCTAAAAATGGTGTCGAAAAGCCAGCAGTTAAAACGATCGACAGGATGCCCCCAACTGTAAGTCCAACCGACAAACCTAGCAAAGCCATTCTCTTAATCCACGCCAGCCTCTGCCCTACGGTTTCACACTCGGGCCAGAAAACAGCTTTGAAGCGTTTCACTGACAGCCATCCAATGTCGTAGTCAGCCATGTTGTTGTATCGAGCACGTTTTTCTCGATCTTTTAGAGTGTCGTATGCCATTATCAGCTCGCGGACAATGTCATCATCACCATCGGCATTGCAAGTGCGGTGCCATATCTGTATTTCTCTCTGGAAAGCCTTCGTGATTTCTTCATCTTGTTCTTCCTTTGACATTGCACGTACTTCCTTCATATCTAGTCTTAAAATGTTGTACAGATTGCATCCCCCGGCAAGTGAGCAAAGCTCCTTATCCCTGTACATTTTACGAAGGCATGCGTTTTTCTCTTCTGGGTAATTAGCAAGGCGGAGTTTCTTCTGCGAGAACAAGAGAGTCAGTGATCCTTATTAACTTGTCTTCAAACCACTGATGTGGTTTTAAGAGGACCTTTCTTTGATGGTTTTGACCTTTAAGTCTTGCAATGATTTCTAACTTGCATCCCTTCTCGTTGGAATAACGGAGCTTTTCTTTTGGCTTGATTTCGTGTGATTTGTGAGGTATCCAGCAAACGATATCCCAGGTCATGTAAAAGTTGACTGTGATGTGAGCATCGGTTGATTCATTTAGCACAAGCAACGATTTGTACTTGTCTTCCATATCTGAACCGAGCTAAACAAGGGATCAGTTCCTAAAAGTTAAGTGATTTTGAAATGATTCATACGATTGGTAGTGGCAAAAGTATCTTTCGGAAAACGGGTTAAAATCAAATATGCACGATATGCAAACAGAATACTTACATCACTACGTGAAACCCTGACATTTCCACAAGATTCCAAAACTCGTCAGACAGTGAAATGTCTTGTAGATCTTGTAGGTCTTAAAGGTCTTAGCTAGATCAACAGTCACCAATGGCACTTCTGGAATTTCCTGTTCATGTCAAGCAATACGTTGTGATTGGTCTGTGAACGGAGCCACTTACAGACAATCAACAACATTGCAGAACGGAAGCAAATTTTTCCATTTCAAAGAAATCACGTTGTATTTCTAAGAAATCATCACTAGATAACGAGAATGAGATATACGCTGGCTAAAAATTGTTTTTAAGAGTTTTAATTATTGAAGTGTTCAATTCTCACGTTAGTCTACTGTGGTGTGTACAACTGTTTTTTAGCTCTCGTTTATTTCTGTCTTAAATCGCATCCTATTTCATAAAATTGACGTGTGACTTTAGTATGGTGGCCCAGCATTCTCATAGCAATATTGTGCAAGAAATTACACAAATGAGAAAAAAAAATCAAGTGCATGTTTGGCCACCATACTTTAGTTTTAAATTGATGGGGAGGTGTGGGTACTTTTTGGTCCGAAATTCTTTATCAAGGGTGTTTTTTTAAATCTTTTTGGCAACCCATCACTCACCATTTTGCATTTGTGAAAGACTCCACTAGGGTCATCTACTAAATGAAGTCTTTATTTTTTTTTAAACTATCTATTATTAAGAATAAATTTAACGGCGGGATCTGTTATCGAATTGTAAAATAATAATAATAATAATAATAATAATAATAATAATAATAATAATAATAATAATAATAATAATAATAGTAATAATAATAATAATAATAATAATAATAATAATAATAATAATAATAATAATAATAATAATGGGGTTGCTCGGAAGTGTGATGCAGGAGGATAAACTGGTCTATTATTTGGACAAGTCCTCTGTCGGACCACAATCGTGCGTCGGCGTCAAACCAGTTTGCCTTGCCGGTGCTGGGTTACCTTATGTGGACGCAACAGTGGCCCATAGCGGATCTGCAGCAGATCGACAGGGAAGCTGGAAAGATTGTTGTTGAGAACGGAGGAAGGCACCCCCGTGGCTCGAATGCGCTCTTATATCTACCTAGAAGCAAGGGGGGCAGAGGTCTACGTTCGGTTGAGATGGAATATAAAGCCACGAAGGTCAAGAGTACAGTTAGACTCTACTGTAATGAAGACCCGGCCATGAAAATGGTGCGGGAGTTTGAAGAGCGAGCGGAGGAGATGGAACGGAGGCCCATGGCTGAAGAGGCGTTTAGGTTCGCTGAGGAGCTTGGTCTCGAGCTTGATCTCCAACACTCGCGTTCGGTCAAGACGGAAGTGCAGAAGTGCGGAAGTCTCAAGACGAGAAGCTAGAGGAAGAAGTGAGGAACCAGCGATGGCAAGGAAGTCTAGTTACATCCAGGTTACAGGATGAGAAGTTGAGTGCTGAGGGATGCATCTGGTGGGTGGCTGACAGAGTGGAAGATCTGCCCAACAGACACAATCGCCGGCATTTTTGAATAATACGAGCATCTCTTACCCACTCGGGTATATGCGAGCCAGAAGACCCATACAGGTTCGGAGGGCGAAGCGATGTGCAGGTTGTGCGGCAAGGCCCTAGAGAGCGTTGTGCACATCTTGTCCGGGTGCAGTGCACTGGCACAAAACAAGTACCTCTCCCGTCACGACAAAGCGTTGAAGGTACTGTCTTACGAGATGCTACATGACCTGGGACTCATAGATGAGATACCACCTTGGTACTCGCCGGTCAACCCCAAGCCCGTATACCAGTCGGATGATGTACAAGCATACTGGGATGTGCCAGTGTTTGTAGAACATCAAGAGATGAGATCCAACAGAGTGGACGCCCTCTTCGTCAATCACAAGAACAAGCAAATCACCACACTAGGTATGAGCTGTCCATGGGTCAACAACAGAGAGAACAAGAGCGAGGAGAAGACCTTCAAGTATGGCCCCCTGCGCTGGGAATTGAAACAGCAGTTCCCAGGTTACGAGGTGCAACAGCACATCATCATCACAGAAGCCCTTGGGGGGTGGTCACGGAAGATGGACACTACGATGCACGAGATCGTAGGGAGCAGGAGTAGAGAGGTGCTGAGGAAGATGCAGAAGGCGGTACTGTCAGGCACACTCAACATTCCCCGATAAGCGCCAAGGGACTGGGAAAGTGCGTTCGTTATAGCGGGGGTTTGTTATAAACAAAACCTCGTTATAGCGATCGAATTTGTGGGAAAATAAATATTTTGCCTTAAAATTGAACAGTATTTATGTTGCATCACTCAGCATTCAATTTAGCCGTGCAATTACAATTCGGATCTGAGTGATTAAATAAAATTCGTGATTCAGGGTCTTGTTTTGACCTGTTACGCAGTTAACTTCCGTTGCGTGATGATGTTTATTTGTTATATCGGGCAAGTTTTACTGCACGAGTATTTAAACTTGGCTTTATAGGACAAGAATTGATTGGCCAAATTTGCATTTTTCTAGTATAAAACGCGCACTTTGTATAACACTTTTCCTCTCACTTCCCCCTGATGAAGGCTGAAGTTTTAGCTGAAATGTTAGGATTTTTAACTTTAATATTTTACATTTTCGAACACAAAGTTTTTAACGAGAGTAACGTTTTATAAATATTTCTTAATACGGATCCATTTTTAAGAGCGACTTTCCATAAATATCGACCTAACAGTAGCCTGCGAACGCAGACGTATTTCGGGCTGTCGTTTCTCTCCGCCAAAAATCATTTTTGGTGGAGACACGACAGCCCGAACACCTCTCCGTTCGCAGGTTAACCTAACAGTGGCACAAGTGGAAAAATCGATTTCGCTCATATTTTGCTCATAGATAGGCCCTAGTGAGAAACTAAACGGGCTGTAGTTAGTTTTTTCCAAATACGGCTTCCTTTCGTGAAAATTCGCTTTTGATTTGTTAATCAGTACAAGAAGGCTTAGGAAAACCACACGTTATTTGAAGTTTCGTATCTAGTTCTGGTTTGATATACGAACCGATCAAATTTTGGGAAAATTGCGTCTCACCGGAAGTGGATTTTCAATCAACTGTGGCAAAACGGTTTTTCTCGAATTTTCACGAAAGGAAGCAGTATGTGGCTAAACTAACTACAGCCCGTTTAGTTTCTCACTAGGGCCAATCTATGAGCAAAATCGATTTTTCCACTTGTGCCACCAAAAGTCGATATTTGTGGGAAGTCGCTCTTAAAATGTTATTTAAAGCATTTTAAGAATTTTGGTTGCTTAATTATCTCTGAAGAAGGCGTGGTTAACAAGAATTTTCTTTTTGGATTCCAACAACCCTTGCTACGATCTGCTTTCCGCCATAGTCTTAAGCCCCATTTACAGGCGCAAAAAAAAAAAAAAAAACACATTAGCACAGCACCCCGGAATTTCCGCACGGTGCCTTGTTTACCCGTGCCGAGACCACCTCCCGGAACCCCTAAAATTTCGGGCACCGGTGCCGTATAAATGTTTGGACCGTTACGTTTACACGTTTTGAAAATTAGGAGTGCCATCCCAAAATAGTTTGGGCACCGTGTTGATATTTCTGCGCGTGTAAATGTAGCTTGATTAATCTATGCAAAAATACCGCTGTATTAGGAGGCACCGTTCTTAAAGAACATTCAAGAAATGTGAAAACGCCTTTATTCTCTTGCTGCTTTACTGAAGCGCTTCTTGAAAATTCTCGCATGCCTGTATATGAGAGGGACCATGTTTTCATACCGAATTTTTTATTACGACTTTTTTTATAGCAAGAATTTTCTTTTACTTGTTGCCAACTAGGCAGAAGTTATGCAGTATTGTTTTCGTTATTAGGGAGCTTAAGAAGCCACGAAGACGAAGTCGAGGAGAACGGGATTATTCCAAGTTATTCAACTTGTGGAGTATGGCCGAACTATCGAAGAACTAGGTATGTTGGGACGAGGTATTCACGTTTTCCATAAAGCCCGTTGTTTTGCAGAGAACGTCAAAATGTAGCAACATTTATCATGCCCGTTCGAATTCATTGTTTTGCTAAATACACTTTTGTTTGGAGACGCTCTCGATGCCGTCGTCATCGTGCGTCCTTAAAGAGGCTATGCCACTAACATTTTGAAAAGCCCGCTAAGTCACATACTGAGTACCTAAAAGCTATGGTCCAGTTTTGTTCCAAGACACTACACTAATGCAGTCTGACTATTCATGTGTCTTTGGCCATGGATGACCAGGATGGCAATGGTTTACAACTTGAAAAAGTCGGGCCAACTTTTTTCAAGTTCTGTGGCTGTGTCTTGCTATCGTTACGAGTCTCACTTGCAAACAACAGAGTTTTTACCAAAGTATACATAAAAAATCACCAAGTGCGAATGGGCCCTTAATTGGAGGATTTATTGAATCATGTTTTTCCTCCGAGATGTGAAATGTAGTTCCAACGTTGAAATGAAGGGTACCAGTTAAACACGACACTTAGTAGCAATAATTTGTAAGCAGTCGTCATCTTCTATAAACACGTTTAACTGCAGTACAGCTTCTGTAAATCTATTCTAAGCCACAGTTTTCTTTAGCTTCTATTCATTGCGTCTGCATTTCCACAGCTTCAGCCACATACAAGAATAAACGTTGTCTCATCTCACTGCAGTTCTTCATTTCTCACCACCTACTTCCACAGCTTGTCCTACAACAATTCCTCTTTTTCTCTAATCTGTATTCATACCTCTTCCTTGGGCTGAGATGCCGAGCTGTTGTTGCCTGCATCTTGCAGTTCACCTGATGCTGAATGAACACCACCATCTCGTTGTGAATCTGCAGAATGTTTGAGATCTTCTGCGTCTTTAGATTCATTTTCGTCCGTTCCACCAACGCCCGGAATATTCTGATCATGCTGTTTCTCACTGCTTTGTGAAACCCTTTCCTCAGGACGAGATTCATCCACTGTTTCATCTGACTTAGGTACCACTTCTTTCTCAGTTTCCTCCTTTCCCGCAGCATCTCCCACCTCTCTCTCACTATGCTGCACACTTTTAGCTTCCTTTTCTCCACCTTGAACTGACAAAGGCTTCTCTTCTTTATCAAAGCTTGATCCGAATGGCTTTTCATCTTTCGTTTGGTCTTCACTTAGTTCAACCCCAGGTTTGGGGCTTCCACATGCTGCACATTCCACGTCATCACTGTTGTTTCTCACCATATAGATGTCACACTCCCATGAACCTTCTTTGGGTTTCCACTTTTCAAGGAGGTCCTTCTCCACACCATCCTCAACCCCTTCCTCGTCTTCGTGTTGGACTGGCTTCACTGGTGTTCCCTCTTTGTTGCTGCCGTGAACAACGTCAACAGCTCCTCCACTCCCATCAACAATTTGCTGGTCGTCACCTTTCCTGCCATCAAGTTCATCACTGGGCGTCTGTTCCCCATTCTTGTCAACCTCATGTTGTGCTGCAGTTTTATTCTCTCCTTGCTTGAGGGTGCCAAAAGCAAATGAAGACCCCGAGCTTGCACCAAAGGAGAAAACTGGTTTTACATCGCCTTCAGTAGTGCCAGATGACCCAAATAAAACCCCTGTCCCACCAGTTCCAAACGAAATCCCTGAACTGGAGGATGTCGCACCTGATCCAAATGAAAAAGCTCCACTAGCAGGAGATCCATCACTAGATCCAAATATAAATCCTGTCCCGGATGGTGCGGCACCTGATCCAAACGAAAACAATGGCTTTTCTCCAGTCTTCTGGTTTTGAGTTGGCTCAACTCCTGGCTTTGGGCTTCCACATGCTGCACACTCCACCTTATCACTGTCGTTTCTTACCATACAGATGTCACACTCCCAAGAACCTGCTGCAGCTTTAAACTTCGCAAGAATATCTTCCTTCACGTCCTCCTTCTGCCCCGCCTTTTCTTGGATTGGCAGCTTCAGTGATGCCTGATTCTTAAGGATTTCTTGACATTCCTCAAACTTTTCTTTGAATTGCTTGGCGATATCTTCGTTTTTGAACCTGACAGCAAGACGTTCTGCTTTGCATTCCTGTTCAGAGAAATCTGCTGGTGTACTCCACACCCATGATCGATCTGAGCCTGCGTTTGGCTGTAGAGTCATGTCAGTGGTTATCTGATGGTTTGCACAAAGTTTCAGCACCTGTTCACGGCGCATGAGAACTCGCATTTTTCCTGTTTGGTTACTTCTCAACAACTTGATTTCTCCAACTCCTCGCTCTTTCCACTGCTTCTCCTCTGCTGCAAACCGATACAATTTGGCTCTGTGAGAAAACATGGCTTTCTCATCTTCTTCCCCAGTTTTGACATCAATTTTGTCAGGTAGAGGAATAATGGGCTCAAATTGTGGTCCATCATGGTCACCTTCATGGTCCGCCTCGTGCTCATCTCCTCCAGGAGATTGAGATGCAAACAAAGTAGATCCCGCACCAGCAAACCCAGGAGGAGACTTGCTGGCGTGTTTCTGTCCAAACGGACTGTTGCTCCATGATGAAGAAGTAGCCAATGAGTGGAAGGACAAGGAAGAAATGTTTGGAGAGCCAAACAAAAACTTTTCTTCCTTTCCTGCTACAATATCGTCTTTGCCTTGATTGTCTGAGAGCGACGCCTCACTGTAACAGGAGGGAAAAAAGATCATTGTTTGAAGTACTCTCTATAAGGAACTTACATTCTTTGCTAACTCAAGGCTAAGGTTAGAATACATAGCTGATCTCAATTGATCAAAGAGTAGGACATTTCGTAATCAGCATATAAGTATCATAGCAGCTAATCCTCTTTCTCCACTGCATGAGAAGTTATAACATTTAACATTGAAGGACAACCCACACGCTCCATTTGGAGCGAACATATGCTCAGAAATTTGTCAACGTGCATTTCCTGTTGCGATATGGCTCCTTGTTTTTAAAACCCATCAAAAGTAAAGTCTATATGAGACGTTTGTTTTTCCAATCATGTCTGCTATACACTCATTTGAGCTGGGCTTTATGCTACATAACACACTACCTCTTATCAGCAAGCGTAGTTTCCTCTTTGCGTCTATCTCCAGTTTGCGTTTCACCAGTGGCATCACACGCTTCATTTGTGGCATCACCAACCTCCTTTCCTCTCCGTGGTTGTTCAACGTCTTCATCAGGTGTTTGCTCATCTGACTGGGGTGCATCTTGTTTCTTTTCTACAGTCTGGGTATCAGTTGCATTTCCTCCTTCCTTTGCAGAACCAAAGGTAAAAACAGGTTTTGCATCACCTTCAGTAGTTCCAGATGAACTAAACGAAAACCCTGCTCCACCGGATCCCGATGAGATCCCTGAGCTGGAAGATGGTGGAACGGATCCAAAGGTAAACCCTGTCCCAGACGATGGCGCACTTGATCCAAATGTAAACCCTGAACCAGAAGATGCAGCACCTGATCCAAACGAAAACAATGGCTTTTCATCAGTCTTCTGGTTTTGAGTTGGCTCAACTCCTGGTTTTGGGCTTCCACATGCTGCACACTCCACCTTATCACTGTCGTTTCTCACCATACAGATGTCACACTCCCAAGATCCTTCTGCACCTTTAAACTTCGCAAGAAGATCGTCCTTCACGTCCTCCTTCTGCCCCGCCTCTTCTTGGATTGGCAGCTTCAGTGATGCCTGATTCGTCAGGATTTCTTGGCATCCTTCAAACTTCTCTTTGAATTGCTTGGCGATTTCTTCGTTTTTGAACCTGACAGCAAGACGTTCTGCTTTGCATTCCTGTTCAGAGAAATCTGCCGGTGTACTCCACACCCATGATCGCTCTGATCCTGCATTTGGCTGTAGCTTCATATCAGTAGTTATCTGGTGGTTTGCGCAAAGTTTCAGCACCTGTTCACGGCGCATCAGCACTCGCATTTTGCCAGTTTGATTATTTCTTAACAACTTAATATCTCCAACTCCCCGTTCTTTCCACTGCTTTTCCTCTGCTACAAACCGATATAATTTGGCTCTGTGAGAAAACATGACTTCCTCCTCTTCTTCCCCAGTTTTCACGTCAATCTTGTCAGGAAGTGGAATAATGGGTTCAAAGTGTGGTCCATCGTGGTGGTCACCCTCTGCAGCATCTTCTTCACCACCATCAGTTTTACTGGGAGCAAACAGCTGAGACCCAGCACCAACAAATCCCGGAGATTTATCTGGAGTCTTTTTGCCAAATGGACTGTCAGTTAAAGAGGATGCCGCCACGGATTGGAAAGACAGTGAAGCCACACTAGTAGAGCCGAACAGAAAGCCTGGTTTGCTTAGTGTTGTTGTTGTTTCTTCAGGACTCTCACTAGGCTTTCCCTGGTCTTGCACGCTGTGAAGATATTACAAAGTAAACATTAAATAATTTTTCTGGTGACTGCAAGTAAAACAGTATCAGAGTTGGCATTGTCTACTCACTCAATCCATTTTTGGCGCAAATTGACATCACCTCCCATTCTCAGGACCTTATGTTGCAAAGGTGATCACTAACCCAGTATAAAGTACATACCAGAACTACAACAACTTGTCGTCATCCCAAGGAACTGACATCAAGCATGAAAATGCCTAAAAGCCAATTCATTGAACCCATGCTGGCTACAACAAATGCTATCAAATGTTGACAAATTTGGACGGAGCCCAATGCAAGTTTGTTACTTAACTAAGATCACTTATGACCGCAACTGAATGGCCTTTATATGATACTTCTGTGCATTTGTGAACGGACTTCCTAAGATGTTTTGTTCCACCCAGTGAAAACCTGCACACTACTCAATACACTAAAAAAGACTGCATCTATTGTAGCTCCGCGGTAGGACAACGGGGAGGGGGGGGGGGGGAGGACAACAAGAGCAGGTGCTCGTGGGAAATCTGTAAACAAGAGCATGTAGTCCTGGGATATCTGTATTTCCACCTCCTCCTAGGTGCTATAGGGATATTTAGTTAATCCACCTCTAGCGCATACTACTATTATAATCCTCACGGGACTAGGA
Organism: Siderastrea radians; assembly: GCA_964017195.1. NCBI lineage: Eukaryota > Metazoa > Cnidaria > Anthozoa > Scleractinia > Rhizangiidae > Siderastrea > Siderastrea radians. The sequence goes on from OZ024895.1 coordinate 46,104,420, forward strand.
AATACATCAAGAAGTACTTGGCTTTAAGGGTTAGACAGTGGAGTAAGGGGGGTGTGCTTTTATATATATATCTTTTATTTTTAGCCGATGATGTCACGTTAGTGACGTCAAAGGCTAATGCTATAGCCTAAAAAATGAACGCTGTTTGTCTTCAACCTCGTTCCCAGTGTCCTCTCTCAGAAAAACTTATCGCTTGAGTTCGCAGCTCCTTTGCATTGCTTCCCAACCCGGGGGTGGGGGGGGGGGGGGGACTGTGTGAGTTTTTGGGTAGGAGTTAGCTGTTGGGACTCTAAAAATCCTTGCCCTGTGCCATAAACAGCAGCAAATACCCGTATGGTGCAAACGTGGAAGAACCTCCCCAGGGCTGTAAAATGTTTGCATTTGATCACGAGAAACCAGGAAATATTTAAATTTTGCTTCGAATGAGCTGTTTTGTGACTTGAGGTTTGGCAGGATCTTATCTGCGTTGCAGTACTGCAACGTGATACAATTTCCCGATCAAGCACATCAGAAATTATACACAAGACGGTCCGGGATCACAATGAACGCAGAATATTTTGATTTCCAACCAGCTTGTCTGAGTCAATTCGAATACGAGACAAATATTTACGGACACTGGGAAGCAAGCAGGTTTTGAAATAAACATTTTAGTACTGTTTGGAGCGGAAAAAGCAAACAAATTTTAACATCACATATTTATTGACTTTATTCGGCTACAAGCTGAGACGCGAGGTTGTTTCTATTTACAGGTTTCACTGTGAGAAAATACACTGGGAATTTGTTAGGCACGCAGTAAAGGGAGAAATAATACGATAACAATGGTGTTTATAAACGCTAGTTTTAAGCGATTTCAAATGAAAATTTTGTGGATACAGGAAACGTACATTTGATGAAAGATCGCTGTTTTGAAAAACAGCAGAAGCCGAGAAATTTAAACCGAAGTAACGCGAGACACGTGTCATGCAAATCATGCGGAACGTCACAAAACTCTATCGAAAGTTGACTGTCCATAATCTCTGCAACAACTGCTGCTTATATTTTATTTTCTGAAGTACAATTATTAAATTTCCTCTGATTTTTTTTGCCTATGCATGCAATATTTTTCGAAAGTGAGTTTAAGTAATACTCATTTAATTTACGTTGACTTTCAAGGAAAGCGAAACGAAGAGTTTTATTTTATAGTTCGCGTGCAATTTTAATGCCATGCTATAATTAACTGTCACGTAATTACGCTACTCGTTACCTGGTTTTGTGTTGGATAACCGCAATTTTTGGGAGGTGGGGGGATGCTGGGGATGGCGGGTTGAGGGTTTAGGGTGGGTAAAATGTATAGGTTGTCGTGATAAATTTCACCACATTGTAAAACAAAACGTCATCGGTTCTGCACACATTGCGTGCCTTTGTTATGGAGTGGCCAGGGTTCATGGCATTGTTTAATTAACGAATGATCCTTTTAACCTCAAGAAGACATAACCCACCTTGTAGTTACTCCTGGCTCATCAGGGTTGCTTTCAGTCGCCACATCCTCATATCCAAAGAAGTTACTTGGAAGCTGGAGCTTCTCAGCTCTCTCCTTTTGATCTTCTGTAACACGTTTTTCAAAGACAACAGTTATGTCCTCTTCAGCCTTCTGTCCGATTACTTGGACGTGCTGTGTATCTTCTGGTTTTTCCACAGACTCGTCATCAGTTTTAGATGAAGAACACTGTACAGCCTTGTCAAACGCTCCCTTAAACTGAGAGGCGATCTCATTCGTTCTAAACCTTACAGCCAAAGTCTCTGCCTTAGCAACGTCTTCAGAGAAATCCGAGAGAGTTGTCCACAGCCACGCTCTGTCAGATTTGGGAAACGGCTTAAGTTCCATATCTGCAGAAATCACGTGATTAGCACAAAGCTTGAAGATCTGTTCACGTCTCATCAAGATACGATGTCTTCCAGAATTTGGGTTATGGAGTATCTTTATGTCACCGACACCTCGTTCTTTCCACTGTGAAGTATCACCGTCATATCTAAACAATTTGCAACGTTCACAGAACAGTACTTCTTGGCCTTCTTCCCCTGTTAGGCATTCCACTTTCTCAGGGAGTGGTATAAGGGGCTCAAAATGTGGTCCCTCGTCATCTCCATGGACAGGACTCTCGGGAGACTGGGGTGACGCATGTGAAATAGGTGATATGGGTTTACGAGCTGGTGACCCAGGGGAGACAACCAGACTGAATGTAAATTTAGATGGGGTGCCTGTGCCAAATGGACCAGTCAACTGAGCACTCTGAGAAGGAGACGTTGAAGGCTTCTGCGGTGGTGTTCTCCCCTGCTTGCTTGGAGAAGAGGTCTTGCTAGGGGACACATCAATCTCATCATCTGCTGTATCCTCATTTGGGTCAACTCTTCCAATAGTAAAGAGCTGAGAACTGGATAGCCCCTGTGCTCCTGGTGACTGGAAAAGGAAAGACACTGGGGCTGCTTCTCTGTTCAATTCCTGGGATGTGTTTGGTTCTACGGACTCAACCACAGAGGCATTTGTACTTGTTTCTTCTTCTGTTTTAACTGGAGAATAAGAAACTTCAGCACCAGGCCTTACAGAGTTGCACGCCACACAGGTTAAATCATCTGCCTTGTTGTCGACATAACACACGTCACATGACCATGCACCAGGAGCAGCAGCAAATGTTGACATAAATTCCTGATACAGTTTGCACCCAGGCTCCTTTTGGTCTTCAGTTTTTGCCACTTCTGGGGATGGTTCCGACGATAAAGGCTCTATAAGATCATCAAACACTTTTTTAAACTTCTGCGCCATTTCGGAGTTCTTAAACTTGATAGCTAGCTTCTCTGGCTTTGCTTCACCATCAGCATAGTCCGCTGAAGTGTACCACACCCAAGAGCGATCTGATCCAACATTGGGTTTAAGCTCCATCCCTGCAGTAATGTTATGATTAGCACACAACTTCTTGATTTGTTCCCGCCTCATGAGAACGCGTCCTTGGCCAGAGGCTGGATGACGCAAAAGCTTAACATCTCCAACCCCTCTCTCTTTCCACTGCCCTGAGTCAACATCAAATCGGTAAAGCTTTGCTCGCTCAGAAAACATCACCTCCAGACCTTCTTCACCAGTGATTACTTGGATTTCAGCAGGAAGAGGAATGATTGGTTCGAAATGCAGATTGTCATTATCTTGACCTTCGGCTCCTTTGGTAGGTTCAGAAAACAGCTGCATACCTGCTCCTTGAAATGGCTTCTGATCATCTTTCCTTTGAGCATGGGAAAACGCATTGTCTCCTTCAACCTTCAAAGATGAGAACGTTAGTTGGCCAAAGGTTGCCGATTCTCCAAACACATGACTGGCAGACGTATTTGTGCCTGGCTTTGAGATATTCTCTTTAGTAGAAGGCGTTGTGTCAACTGCCGAGTGCTCTTTGCCAACTTTTTTGTTAACATTTGCTACCTCCTTGGATATTCCACGGCAGCCAATGCAGCCAGGGCAGGCTTCTTGTTTGGTGTAATTGAAGAAATTTGGTGGAAGAAAAAGTCGATTGGCTTTCTCCCGATCTGCTATTGAGGCACGCACTTCATAAACAAGGATGCAGTCTTCATCTTGCTTTTTAGCTCCTTTTAGAGGACTTTTGGCAACCAAGAAACGCCTGAGTGCGATATTAGTGGAAGGATGAGCAGGTCCGGATGAGTCAGCTTGTGTTGAATGGACAGGCACAGGTTTCACTGGGGTTGTCAAAGCCTTTGCTTGACTTGGTGAAAATGATGGTTGAGTTTGGGATGACTGGACAGTTGGCCTTTGTGCAGCTAGCAGAGAAGCCTCAATGTCCCAGTCACTGTCATCTTCCTCTGTAGAGGAATAACTCGAGCCTTCATCAGTGGACTCCTCAGACTCTTCCACATCATTGTCATATTCTTTCACACTGGATAAAGGTTTAGCTACCCCTTGAAGAGCGATGTCTTCTGAAGTTTCCTCAGCAACGTAAGGTGTAAAGTCATAACCTCCAGTTTGCAACACCTGGTTCATAGTATCTTGCTGTTCTTTAGCAGCAACAAGACGTCGAAGTAACTCGCTACTTGAAAAGTCTACATTAAAATCTGGAGCAAATCCACCTTGATTCACTGAAGTTGGTGGCTTGAAGATAGGCGGTGTTGCTTGCTGCCAAATATCGACATTTTCCGTCCCTGGTATGACTCCACCCAGAGGTGGGATTGTTGCCAGTTGTCCAAACTGGAAAGAACCAGTAGGTTGCTGCCAGAATAATTTCTGTTCAGGAATTTCGGTACTTTGAGTGGGCATGGTGGATGAAAACGAAGACAGCGAATGACTCTGAATAAACTGGTATTGCGTAGACACATTTGGTGTGACTTGATCATCACCCTCGGATTTTTCGCATTTCAGAGAATCGATTTGGTAACTGGGTGTTGAATAGTTTGATGCATCAGGATCAAACTTCGGGGAAGTACCAGTACCAAAGGAACCAAATGACAAGGCAGGACCCCCCTGCTCTGGGGAACCACCGCCAAACACAGACGCCTCAGCCGGTGCAGCATTTGCAGTTTGTTCGTTCAACGAGAAGGAAAAAGGTGATGACCCAGTTAGGCCTGAGGCAGCAAAGGCGAATGACGATTGGCTTGATTTGTTGCTGATAGCAGGGACTCCAAAAGCTGCCAAAACAAAGGGTTGACCTGTTGCAGGTTTTGTGGTGGAGGGTGCCTCGGAAGCACCAAATACTTGACTGCCTACTTGGGTTCCTATTTGTGATGCAGATGTCTCACTGCTACCTGCTACGGACTGAGCTCCAAATGCAAATGACGGTGGAGGTGCTGCAGATGACTTGCTAGTGACACCAAATGTAAATGGAGAGTTACTCAGTGTTCCAGTATCACTCATTTCAAAAACAAATGGGCTTCCTGTTTGTAGTGCACTGCTGGTAGTCGTTTCCCTTGGTAACTGAAATCCAGACTTGGACGATTCCTGGGTCACAGAAGTTTCAGTTCCCTCTGAGAGCTTTGCAGCTCCACATGCGACACATACAGTTGTACATTCTTTATTGAAGAGCAAACAAACAGAACAAGACCAGGAGCCAGGTTCCGGAGCAAACTTAGCCAAAATGTCAGAGGTTTTGTGGCTTGTATCTGCTTTGTTTCCTTGTATTGTGGCACCTTTCGTCAGCATCTTCTGACACTCCTCGAACTTTTCCTTAAAAAGTAAGACCTCCTCTTGAGTTTTGAACTTCACTGCCAACTGTTCTGGCTTTAAAATCTCCTCCGAATAATCTGCCAAAGTACTCCAAATCAAAGAATTGGCTGTACCTTTCTTTTCTTCTAATTTCATCTCAGCTGTAATGAAGTGATTAGCACAAATCTTGTGGACAACTTCACGTCTCATCAAGATTCGACTGCGGCTTTTCACTGAGTTACGCAGAATCTTCATGGTTCCAATACCACGATCCTTCCAGGCAGAAACATCTTTATCATAGCGATACAATTTGGCTCTGCTGCTAAACATCATCTCTTCGTCCTCCTCTCCAGTTTGAACTTCAATCTGTTCAGGGAGGGGTATGAGGGGCTCAAAATGGATATCTTCAGTATATGAAGTGGAAGAATCGTGCCTCATCCTCCCAGGAGATGTGGGGGACGTGGGAGATGCCACCTTTTCTTCACGCTCTTCCACTCGTTTCTCAGGGCTGTTGCTACAACTTAATCCCGCAAAGAAACTGGAATCAATTTTCAGCGGTCCCTTGATGTTGGGTGCTGCAAGGGGCTTTTCACTTCTTGAAAGAGACGTCTGCTTGACTGTAACCGGTGTGGACTCAAATATGGGTTTACTTTGATCAGCCAAGCCGGGACTTGGGGTAGGAGGAGTGCTCATAGTTGAAAAGCTGTAATGAGCTGACTGTAACAGGCTTACTTGCTTCTGCGGGAGAACAATAAAGATTACAATCAAAAATGATATTTATAAATACGATTAATTAAAAGAATTCTAAGACCACCGGTTAAGGTGATGTCATTTCAAGTAAGTATTTCACTGTATTTCACGCTATTTTAGGTAATCCTGTCACGTTATCTCAATATCGGATAAGGGCCACACTTCCTCACTGCCGGTGTTGGCTTGCAGGGCCGTTCACAGGTCAACGTCAAAGGTTTCCGAAATTAAAATCTCGAACACAAGTTAACGTCTAAAAGCCTTAAAAATCCAAACGAAATTTAACAAAGCACCAGAAAATTAACACGCCCAAACGTTTTTACAACTACTACGCATTGAACATCATATCAATAAAACAACTGGAGGTTCAGATCCTCATCTTCCACATTTTGTCGTTTTTCGTTGAGAGCAAACAGGTTGTAAGTAAACTGTAATCAATCTTTGTTGCGAGCGTGAGAAACTGCGCTCGAAATAAAGAATGAACACAGGCTACTTATGACACGCGCAAAAATATTATGACATAAACAAGAAGTTTAAATTTCTTGAGTATTTATAGATAATGAGTTACTTCCAACATCCAGAATCACTACGTTTGTTTTATAGATAAAGGGGTAGATGCTAGTGCAGTCCTCGAAACTTAATATCGCTTCCACAGTTGTAGCGTTTAATTACCGCAAATCAATCATTGGAGAAAGTTTCTGTGTTATTTCACTTTAGTTCATCTACGAATTTAATACTTTCGACTAAATATAATAATTGATTACAACTATTTTAGTAAACTAAGTTTTTAAGACCGATATTTGCAAAGCCAACAGCTATAACATTGGCAAACGTCATTGTTAGAAAGGCAGAGATATAATAAAATTCCAACTCTTAGAAGTTTTAAATTTTTTTTCATAACATTAATCTGTCGAAAGGAGTCACCAGGCCTTTGAAGAAAATCAAATCGCTGCAAGATTCTACAATGCCCGTCAGGACTGTATTTGCCTGTAATTCTTTCTAAATACATGACATAGCATAAAACTGCAACATGAATTGCGTGTCCAATGCACACTGCTGAGCAGCATTTTTTTTTTACTTTGAAGTTTCCCAAGTGGAAATTTTACAAAAATAATTTAGTGCCCCTCCTATAATCTAGAAGACAAATCAACAGTTAAGATGCACTAACCTTTAACATGTTGATTTCTTCACGCATGCTGCATATAGTCTCATCTCTGATTGACATGGCCTCGTCTCTGAGAGCCATTTGCTCTTGGAAATAACCTTTGTTCAAGGCCACTTCACTTAGTGTGGCGATAAAATCTTTTGTGTTTGGATCTTGTGGCTACAATGCAAAATTATGACAACAATGAAAAAGAACGTGGAAGAGAAGTTTCACAATTAAACACCAAGCAAGGCAGAAATCTAATTTAATCTAAACACAGATTACCGTGGCCAACATGAAAAGACCTTTCAAGGTTGTCTTCCTCCATAGTGGTGGGTGGACAAACATGGCGTGCAATACAGTCTTTGTATGGGAAAAACGGCAATCTAATGAATAGTTCCTGTAAAATTTCAGTTATGGAACTCTCATGGATCGATTACAAACGTGAGATACCAGGCACAGGATTTTAATGATTGAGTTTGAGGAATGTGTCATAGCAGATTGCAAGCGCCAGAGTCAATCCATCTGTCTATTTGAAAGGGTTTTATAAACATTTGTAAAGATAAATTGAAGTAGCCACCACTGACCTTCTAGCACTATTACAGTCCTGAAACTGGAACAGTAAACTCGTTGGCCTTGTACCTTTATAGATTCTTAACTAAAATTTTGTGGATATCATTTGACATTGGAGTCCGATTTTTCCACTAGCAAACACTACATGAACATTCTGCGTGACCTTAACACCCCTGCCAATATGTTGAAATCAACCTTGAAAACGTCTACAAGTATTTACCCTCTAGATCACCAACCCTGCACTTACAAGAAAACTACTGCTGATTACAATCATGAAAACACAATGCTGTCCCATCCCACTGACAATTAGAACATTATAAAAACTCAAACCAATACTAAAGGCACACTTACTTGCTCAACCCAAAAGTTATCATCAGACTCCTGTACTTCTGATACGTTGGTTGAGCTGCGGCTTTCTGCGGAATATTTACGCCGGCGTACGTCCCGACGCTGACCTGAAAAAATACAATTCTCCTTAACCTTTCACGCCCAAAGTCAATTTTGAAACCTTCTTATTAGCTAATTAAAGGGGCATGGTCACGCTATTTTAGTTCACTTTAAAAATCAAAAATATGTCCTCACATCAATGAACGCCCACAAATAATGGTCTAGTTTTGTTACCAAAGACTATATTACTTCACTGAAACTATTTTCTGTCGTCTGTTGCTACGGATGGCACGGATGGAAATGGATTGCAATTTGAAAAAATTAGGCTAAACGTTTCAAATTCTTTCAGCGTGTTGACATTAAATCGATATTTAATGGTCGTGGTTTGTTTTCTCTTAATGAAATTAAGTTAATATGTTGCTTTAAATGTTCAAACACAACTGGGCATGGATAAAGTTAGCTACCGATAATTTTAGCACAGTTTTGGCCAGAAATCTGCGAAATCCTCGTGACTATGCCCCTTTAACTATTGAGTCCATGAACAAAATCCTATGGTGTGACCATTCAAATTAAACCTCTTCGACAGTTCTTTCACTTAGTCCTTTTTTTTTCAATACTTTGCAAAATGAAATTTGGGTGTTTTGTTGACTATTCACAATGGTCATAATGCGATGCGAAGAGAAAATAAGATACAATGCGAAATATTAACACCCCCGGTGATATTCTCTCGAAGGTTACGTAACAGGGGTGGTATAAGTATGGTGTGATAACTAGTTTTCTTGCTCAGTTTTCCCTTTCCAGTGGACAAGGTGGAGAGCGACCCACGCAACTACCCTATAAAGTCGTGCTACGAGGTTCACTCACCTTACCAAATCTTTTAAGTTTTGTTTGCCATTTCTGAGAATATATTAAGTACTTTAATCAGTTACCTGTTGCTGAGCTTGCTCGTGGGAATCCAGTTTGTATCAGTGTTTCTATGTCGTTGAGTTCATCCATGACTGCCTGTCGTCCAACCTTGGCAGAAAAGAAAGCAAATTCTTAGATTTAAATGGTAACATGTTTGATTTCAACCAAATTAGGATCGAGTCTGTAACTCAAGGGTTGACTCTAGCAGCAAGCCATGTGTGACGTAGTTCAAAAAATTCTGTCGAAAGGTCTTAAGAGAAGCACAATTCCAATCGACAGCTTTTTTTTAATTTCAAAGACATGTTTGGATAGTTACCAGTATCATCACCCGTATGACACTCAATGTTACAAAGTTGACTTCGAATTTATAATAACGTTAGCTAGAGCAATAACAAAGAATAAAATGGTTTGCAGCAAAACAAAAGCAATACATGATTCAAGACAGATTCATAATTAACATATGATAAGCTTTCTATTGAGTGAGTTTGTACAGGTTTGACTCAGTATCGATAAGAGCCTTGCTGCACTTGATTAGTAGACAATGACCTGAGGTACCATCCAGCTCTCCCATTAAGTCAACAAGTGCATATTATCTCCCTCAGATTCAGAATACAGACCCTAGAGAATACTTACATCAGAGGGGCTGGTCATCTTCAGGTAGGATTGCAGTAAACTCCGTGCTTCATGGAGATTCTGGTAATACTCTTTAGTTGGTGACACACTCTCAGTGTCTGTCTCTTCAGTTGCTGCACAAGCTTCAACATGAGCGAGGTACTTGTACACCTATCAACATTGGAGAAAATGTAAAACTTGACTAATCTGTGCAAATGATGGGGAATACATATCCAGGGAAGTTTTAACATGAATCTGTGTTAGAAACTTAACAGGTGCCCTATAAGTATTACCAGAGGAAAGTAAAATTGGACTCGGGCAAAAAGACCTTTTGGTCACTTGCCTGAAAGGGTAAGTGGAGTGGAAAGTGCTGCAGCTTTCATTAAATATGCTGCTGTAACTGAAAGGAGAAATGTAAATTAAAGTAACAAAAGCTGGCTCTTGTTCACTTGCTATATTTACAGCTCTATTTAGCTGAAACTGCCATTGACCCGGTGTATTTCTTATATATAATAATAATAATAATAATAATAATAATAATAATAATAATAATAATAATATTTAACCAGGGAGCCCACTCGCCTTGGCGGTTTTCAGTGGGGCCCTGCAAATTATAATAAAAATAAAAATTATAAATTATAAAAATATAAATTATTATAAATAAAAAATATAAATTATTATCTTCAGAAAAATAAGCACACTGTGCACGGCAACCATATTTATAGGGGCAAGTTTAACTTATCCAATGGGGCAACTGGACAAAAGTATAAATTAAAACCCTTATATTAACAGACAGTACCTGTGCCAGATTGTACATCCCTGGGGGTGTTTTGACTTGCTCAAACATCTCCATGGCCTCAAACAGCTTCCCTTCCTTCATCAATGTACCACCCATCGCAATACGCACAGACTGAAGCTGGGACTTAACTTCATGCAACTGAAAACATTTTAATGGCACAAAGATTACTTTGATTGGCTCTTTCATGCCTCAAGTGGCCTTTTAAAAAAACTAGCTTAATAGTTAGCCACTATGTGTATTCTTAAGTCAACAGTAAAACATCATTGCAAGGTCACAACAGAGATCTTGAGACATCACTAGCGAAGCATTTGCGATCCACTGACATTTAATCCTCTCTGTGTTAGCCATCTTTAGGCATTTAGTGCTCAATCCTCTAAGCCCCACTAGTGTTGTGATAATCATCTAATTTCTTGTCATCATATCAGTTCATTAAACACGTTCAGGTCATGGGAATTAAGGAAACGATCACCAAAGATAAATTATATTGAGGTTTAAAAAAGTTCTGACAACTGGTAAGCAACAAAATGTAAGGAGAATTTGTATAATGATGCTCAGGCTAATTACCCACCTGAAGGCTCTCAAACATGTGAGGAAAGAGGGGCTTCTCACAGTGTGGAATGCTCTCATCCCTGAAAAAAAAAAAGCCAAACTAAACCTCAACAGAGTTAAAACTTAAATATTATAAAAACGTAAAACACATGGACAGTTTTGAATGTTTCTCCAGAGATACAAAATTTGTATGAAAAGTGACTCACTTTTCTAACTTCTCCAGAACTGTTAGTGCCTTGCGTAGGTAATGCATACTCCATTTCTCCAAACTCTAAGGGAAGCAGAAAAGTTTGTGTTTAGACTTAAACAAAGAATCTAAAAGAATCACCTCCAATACACACCCATTTTACTGCACACAATTAAATGGAGCAATTGTTCTGCAATGTGTAAAGAAATGTTGATGAGAGCACTAAGAGACAAGGTGCAAAATAAAAAGTCCCTACACACCTTCCAATGCTCCTCGTAGTACCAAGGGTTCTCACCACTACTCTTCAGAAATGATGCCTACAACAAGAAAAAGTTTCAATTACAATGCCAGTAAATCCTTCACCATTTCGTTATCAGCAGCACTTTAACATAAACATCAATTTTTAGACTCTTCAAAGCTGGCACTTAGACATTTGCCATCTGAAGCACAAAATTACTTAAAATATTGTTACTCCAAAAGAAAGTATAATATCCTCTGACTCTCAAATGTTGGTATCTATGCTGGTCACATAGTGTTGTATCAGATTTACAAACTTAACTTATTACTGCACACTATCTAATGCTCCAGTTTATTCACTACCTTGACCATTAACTAGTGGTAATTATGGATGAGTTGTTTAAGAAGCAATGCAGCCTGGACAGAATGATGTTAAAAAATCTTTAGGTTGTTGGAGATTACTTGAGTTCAGTTTTCTACAATTGTCAGAGATCCGCATCTGTAGGTCTTTGTGGATTGTTTCCAAGTAAAAACTCCCCTCCTCTCACCCCAGAAATTTAAAAAAATGCATGCTTTTTTTTTCAGATTTAAAAGAATGATAAGTCCCAACCCCCACTCCCCAAATAAAAGTGCCCCCCTCAAAAAAATTAACCTCTTAAAAGCTTTTCCAAGTTCATGGTATCTGGTATATGGTATTTCTCCGCCCACCCATTACTTGTCCAAGACCACCCTCAACCCCCATAGTTGTATGATAGGAGACAACAATGATTTAATGTTGGTACCAACCTTGGATCCAAAGGAATTTCCAAGGTAAATCAGGAGCTGAACCTGTAATCCATGCCTATCATCCACAGCACGGATCTTCTCAATGCCAAGTTGAACAATGCGGCGAATTTTTCCAGACTCATTCAAACTAAAATGGTCAACAAATACATGTTATAATGTGCAATGTTGTTTGCAATGCATTCAAATTACACGTAATTTCAGACACGTCAAACTCTCAGGTGATCCTTTGGGATTCAACACACGGCAACAGAAACAAGGAAGACCTGTGCACATATACTGCATGTTGGCATGCTCGAGTTACACACAGGGGTGGAGAGGGTAAATTGAAATTAGAGCCTGCATGATGAACAAGCAGAACAGGCAGTTTTGGTGAAATGCCCAGTTGTGGCAGAAGTAGTAGTAGCTGCAGCTGTAATAGGAGTCTTAGGATTTCATGAGTACGACTTTTCAAATCTGCTGCACGTGATTTGGATGTCGCAACATTATCTTTCGCAGGCCAATCTTCTCTACTGTTCAAGACACTACAGCTAAGGCAATGTAGCTGGTAGAAATCAAGAAGTCATACTTGTACATCATCTCATTCTTGTAGTCCACTCACTCTAAAGGTCACAAACAAACAACATATTGTGTAAGGGTCGACTGTGCTGTATTCCTGTATGGATATATACATGTAAGATGCTAATAAGGAATCAACAAAAACCTCTTTTAACCTGAATTTCCCTGTGTACAAGTTATATGCAGCAATCCACCACTCATCCTGGACAGGCAAACTGAGAGAAGAGCACAATGGCTGAGGAAGAATTCTTGGCTCATAATCTTCATAGAAAATGTCTCTGTCTTCTAGAACTGTTGCTGCAGTGGTTCGTACAACAGCATAAACAAATGCCTAGGAGTAAACAGTCCACCATTTTAAATTAACAAAATTAATCAGAACTTAACAATATTAAACAAAATAATGCAGTCAAGTGATTGACTATGCTTTTTCAACCATGCCATGAAGAATACACAATCAGAAAGCTTGATCTCCCTGGGAATTCATCAGAGATCTTTGGAAATCTTCGGAACATTTCAGAAAATGGTTGGACACACCCAAACTTCAGACCATCTTTGGTAAATTTTGGATGATCTTTGGGAAATAGCCAGGAATGTTTGGCAATCTTCCAAAAATGTCCTAATTTAACAGATGTAGGGAAAACATTTTCAGCCAATTTTTTTAAGCATTATATGCAACACCACTAAAATGTTTGGGACATGTGTTTTACAGGCAAGCAATAAAAAAAGTTATCTAAAAAATTCTTGTGGTACGATGTATATTATGAATATCCCACATATAACTTCAACTTGTAACTTAAGTTTTTTTGTATACACACTTGCCTGTAGGTATAATGAATAGTCCAGTCACTGGTATATTACTTCATGGCGCATTGCATAACCGGTATAATAACTTCTTACTAACTGAACGCGGGACCGTACTGGGGAATATTGGCCCGAGGTCGTGGCAGTACGGACCTCGCTGCGCTCGGTCCGTACAAAAACGACCGAGGGCCAATATTCCCCAGTACGGTCCCGAGCAAGTAAAGTTAGTAAGTGGTTTATTATATGGCATCATTTTTCGTTCGAAACAACACTTCCGGTACTTCATTCAAGTCAATTTCCGGCGCGGTGTCAAGGAAAGAAGCCAGCGATTTTAACAGGCTTTCGAATCAGTTTGATGATCGTTGCTGTCGATCGGCAGAAACTTGCGTGGCTCTTGAATGAAAACTGCTCTGCTTCTATTATATGTGTCAGTTTTTCGTCGTCCTGTACAACACAAGAAAGTTTTATTTGAAAATACTTCTTCGTTATGGGCAGAGATAATTCGGGAAAAAGAAGAATAATGAAAAGGCCGCGGTAAAACTGGCTCACACACGTGCTTCTCAAACTCTGGAAATTGTGGCAGCGTGTTTAATAGTCATTGTGAACAAAGGAACTCTCGAACCTAAAAAAAGACACTGGAAATTCTCTCTCCATCAAATACTGCAAGTTGTTTGCTTCAGTGGCTTTAAAGAGAACTTTGTAAATGCTGAGAGCAAATTTTCGTCGCACCTAACAAAGTTGTTTTTAGTGCGAGCTACAGCAAGAGCGGACTTGTGAACATGCTAAAATTATTTTCAAGGATGTGCACTACAAGAGCAAAAATCTCGCTGAGGAATCAAGGTACACTGTTAGTTTAATGCATGTACGTGTAGCTTTAATTTGTTTTTGTGGAAAGCGCTGACTGAAGCGATGGCGAATATTAAACTAGACAAGAACGTGATCGTTTGCTTTCGATTTATAGTCAGTATAGTTGCCGGTGAAAGCCGTTTGCTAGTCGTTTTGCAGTTTTCATTCTTTTTCGCCGTGAGGTTTTCTTGTGAGAAACGTACTCTTTTGTTAATGCTGAATTTTAATAATTATTGTTTAAGTCTTGGCCGATTTACTTGGGTCTTTACAGCTTACAGTCTATAGCCGTGCAAAAAAACAATAAACAAACACAGCCAGTGAAGAACGTTGGCCCAGTCGGTAAACTTAATTGAAGATCGCTTTTTCTAAGCAGACGTGTTTACCTCGTTCATTTGTTTTGGACCAGCTCCAAACCTTTTCTTTTTTATCTTCTTGCGTTTTCACAGTTTGAATTTTGCTGTAGCGTTATAATAGCACGAAAAAAAAATATCCAAAAAGGACCGTTTCCATGGTAATGGTCCGTACTGTAAAATCCCGACCGAAGACTAACCAATCAGAACACTCGATTTAGACTGAAGAATTGCTTGCCATATAATAAAATTTTGTATTAGCAGGGTTGTCACTTTACCTCAATGTCTCTCAAGCATAACATGTTAGGAGTGATATGTTTTTCAATATCTGGAATATCTAGCCTCAACTCGTGGAATATGTCCTTCACCATAACACCCACTGCAAAAATAAAAGCAGTTAAGTAGATCATGCCTTATCATCGTTATAAGAAAAAATCTACCAATGGTACATTCTATGTAACAAGATTTGCTAAGAGTTTACAATCGTGTTTGTCCAGTAATTTGCACGCATACTTGTGTACCCTGGAAATGTTTGAATTTGATGATTTCATTCTCACTTATCTGGCCATCAAGGTTTTATGTAGAAGGGTGTCCAGGCATCCTATGGATGCCCACTTTTTTCATTAGTTTGTTAAAATTCATTCAATCTCTTGGCTAAAAGCCTGCTGGCCATTCATAAATTCCCCTGCACTGTATTTCACTCTTACACTCTGTATGTGCTTTGACAGAATGATTCATCATGTCTTCTAACCAGCTATCACTCTCGGTTGACCAAGGCATAAGTAACTTTAACAAAAGTTTTGGTTACAAACCTCCTGGTCTCATCTCCTTGTCGTACAGAAACCAGTGTAGTCCAACCCAGGTTATGTTTTGCAAGCTGCGAGGATTCTCACTCACTGCCACTAAAATAGATGGGGAGAAACTTCATAGCATTTGCAATGCAAAGCAATACAAATTATACAACACATTATAGTACAGTACAGTACAGTACAACAAAAGTAAACAAAGCAAACATACAGAGTTAATAAATAAACAGAGTAAAGGAAACTTTACTTTATAAATTACAAAACTAACCTTCATCCCAGCTCACCAACTGCTCAACACTTGGAATTGCCAATTCAGTAACAGAGAACTCGTCGTCACATGCAAAAAATGACTACAAATATAATAACAAAAATGTCATTATTACTACAAGAAGTCCATGAAGGGTAAGAATTAAAAGAGTTCATGTACATGCTAACACTAAATTAGACAAGCAAAAATATAGCATTTTAAGTAACATTAATACCACTGTAGCAGAAGTATGGAAAAATCTGCATTGCAGAAGATTCTAACACGAGTTTCCTTAGGATATGCTGTTTATTTTCTCTGTCTAGAGCTTTACCTTTGTCAAGTCTCTTTCACCCCTGTAAACTGTGTGAAGAACCTCTTGCAGACCTTGTGGGGAACAGCAGTCTGAGTGACAGGTGTCAATCCATCGTGCACCATGCCTATCTCTTGTAGCCGCAAGGAAATGACCTGTCAAACAATCACGTGCAGGTTAATACATTTGTATCATTAATTATATAATTCTCTCACAAGAAACAAGGAAAAGTTTCTCATAATAATAATAATAATAATAATAATAATAATAATAATAATAAGTTATTATTAAGGGCTTATATTTCACAGGTGTTCCATAAGGGGTGTGACTTTATGCATGCACATGTATTCTTTCTTTAGAACATTTAAAATAATTACTATGTTTAGGGTGGCCCTCAAGATTGAATTGGAATTTGGAAATGTTGGTTTTTGAGGAGAGGGGAAAACCGGAGTACCCGAAGACAAGCCTCTCGGAGTAAGGACGAGAACCAACAAGCTCAACCCACACAATATCACACCACCGAGTCCGGGAAACAAACCCGGCCCACATTGGTGGGAGGCGAGTGCTTTCACCACTACGCCATCCCTGCTTCCCATAATATTTAAGTAACATCACTGTAATAATGTCCTTTCAACTTGAAAATGGCCATTTGAGTTGAAATCACCCTTCACTAAGTCATGTACACCGAAAGAAATTATAAATGTACATCTCATGTGAAAATGTTTGTCAAATTTTCTAGAATGACCTGTAAACAGGATTGTTTGGAAGGTCTTTAATACACAGTATGCACATTAAATTAAAAGTGAATGAGATGAGTGTCCACATCATGAAAGGTCCATTTTACAGAGGTAGGGTTCATCTGAATTTTGGTCTCTTTCAGACGAAGTGTGCTGTCTGTTAAGGGTTAAGGGTACTGCAGTATTCAGAAACTTACCAACTTGACTGAGTCTTGAGCAAGCCATGACATACCACTTGAGAGGGTTTTTGTTTTTAGGGGCTTGTGCCACCCACGGTGTTTTGGTTTCTGGTTCAGATATGCTGATGCTTGCAAGATAACAGGCGCAAGCAAGCTTTAAGCCTCTAGGCCATGTTACGTATTTCTGTGATATAAAAAAGAACATGTTTACACAAGAGGAAACATTTTTTAACCAATACTGGTTTTTATCAACTTGGTTATTTTTCAGCAACCCAGGTTAATGATAATAAATTTAATAATTAAAATTTGTATAGCGCCTATCCAGTCCTGTTCAAGGCGCTTCACAAAAGGTTAAGAATGCAATACAAAGCTAAACTAACGTTTAAACAAAAATTAACTTTACTAAGAATGATATGGTTGACAGGTTATTCTTCATTTGCGGGGTTACTAACTGTACAAAAAGGAAATTTTCTTTTTTATATTTTGGCGGGGAGGGGGGGGGGGGGTTTGGTTATTAAAATAGGGGCATGGCTTTAAATTTTGTAGGGGAGTTTGAAGAGAATACAAGGCACATTTCAAAATCTCTATCTTCCTATACTCCCTACCTTTCCCACCCTAATGTCCATACTCAACTGTACAACACAGTATGTCTTCACCATGTTTGAAAAGTTCTTTCTGTGCCGATAAGGGTGGCTTACCTCTTTGGCTAGCCGAATCAGTAATGCCCCACATAGCATGTAAAGCTGAGCCTTCATCTCTGTTAGGATGACTTCCCACTCAGTGGGTCCACCAGATGTGGAGGGCCGTGGTGATTGGCGGATTTTATGGCGATGTGCCATGAACAGACTGTGATCCAACCTGAAAATAATAACTAACTGTCAGTCATTTCTGAAAATACATTTGTACACAAAGAGCAGCTGTGCATGTCAAACCAAACCTGGGAAAAAATGGTACAAATACAGTGTAGCATTAAATTTTGTGAAGAAAAGTTTTGCAGGAATTTTTTTGTTCATGGATCGTGAAAAAAACCTGTAAAAATCACAAAAATTTAGTGCCACACCGTAGATAATGCAACAGGAAAGAGCTACTTGACAGTGTTAATTTAAATGCTCACACTTTGGGATTTTATCAAGTAATTCAGAAGTAAGGATCTCACGTTGAATGCATGTAAGCATGAACAATTACAATTTTGCTTGTTATGAGCAAGAACCACAAGCAGAAAAGTCAGTTAAATCTGACAAAGGTTTACAGATGTGACCAAGGATTCAGTGAGAAAACTTAAAAAACAACTGCCATAGCTAACTATAAATGTCTTCAACCAGTTGCGTACTGGTTTCAAGTATTGTACCGCAAGTCACGACCTTTTTTTCCAAGTAAATATTCAGGCCTACCAACTCACAAATATGTTACAAATGTCTATGATCAATTTAATAATTTCTAACCGATAAAGAGCACTGATGACTTCACGTGTACTGCAGTCACGCAGCTGAAGCTCCACAAACTGACAAAGTGCAATCAAAAGAAATGAGTGCACATCCAAGATGGCATTGCCACTTCCAATGACTTCACCTTTGATTGCTGGAGAAAGAAAAATAATGTGTAATGTGAAGGGAGAGCATGCACAATGCAATAAATTACCTATAAAAGTGCTAACTTTCCAAAATTTTTTCCACATTTTTCTCAGCACACAGAGTCATGTGGTTGAACCCTTCCCTAGAAGAACCTCTGGGTTTTAGAGAGACCAAAATCAGTGTCCTGCTAAGGTTAAGCTATACATTTACATACATTTCCGTAAATCTGCATACCTCTGCACAAATGTGCCTCAATCTATATAAATTTGCATAAATTTACATTAGAAAGCACAGTGCAGATCTGGGTAGTAATATAGACAACATATTTGCCAGAAACAGACTGATTATCAGGAGAGCACAAACATAACAAACAGTCATACTTGACCTTTTTCAAGAGATGCAAGGTATTTCTGCAAAAGAAAAAATGTAATTATGTCACAGTTTTAATTCTGACACAACACAAACTGGGACATCAGCAAGGAAAGCTTTTAAAATAAGCAAACCACAGTAGTAGGACATTTCCATTTTATTAGCTCATGCGTAGCCATTCCCTTACCCCACCGAGGAGAAAACGGGGGAGGGTATGGCTACGCATAGGCTACCATTTTATTTGTTTAAAATTAATAATTTAACCCAAAAAAATTTAGAATTAGCTAGCATGGGAAAGAAAGGAAGGAGGGCAATACATGTAACTCACACCTTACCTCAAACATGTCAACACAGCAAGTCACCCACTCTAAACTGTCCTTGAAAGCTTTTGTCTTCCATACAGCAACGCAATGCGAAAATGCTTCATCAAGACGCCCTGAACAAAAATGAATTGTCTCTGGTACCTTTAAGTTCCACATTATGGTCTCAAATGAGAGTATATACTATTTAAATTCTTTATAAAATACTGTATGATATCTCTAAAAAGAGTTTACAAGGGCAGAAGATCAGAGATGTGCTGAATAGTCCTTAACAGGGAAGCGGTATTTTGGGAGCACTAGCAGAGAGGGTGGGGGTGGGGTGCAGTCCTACTTGAAATTTAACAGTGCAAGTTACTAACAAAGAAGTGGGTGCAGGCCAGCAATCTGACTAAGCAAAAAAAGTGTTTTGACTACTCTCAATCAACATAGTCTACCAGTATGTAAGAGTGGCTTTACTCTAAATCTCTTTTAGGCAGTTACAATGGCACACACAATTATTATTCCCTTCAAAAATGAGACAAGGATTGCCTACGACTACAGCTGTACATGTAAATTAGCTACTTGTACAGCTGCAGTCTTACCTAACTTTTAATTTCAGTCTTACCTCTCACAGCATACAGCCTAACTAGTCTGACATGCAGGTCAACGTCTCTTGGCCGTTTACTCTAGAAAAAGAACAGAATGACAATCTTTAGAAAATCTATCCAAGTCAAACAAAAAGACAAAGAAACAAACTAAGAATTCAAACAACATTGTTACCATTAAGCTCTGGTTTCTATGGCAGAAAACACTAGAAGGAGATTGTGTTCTCACCACCGCATTAACCGTCCTCTCAACAATGACAAAGCACAAAATCAGGGTTAAAAGTTTTAACATAATTATGTCCATGGAGGTTCAAAATAGAATTCTTGCAAGAATACTGGTCCACTCACCAATTCTTCAGATATCAGATCTTCTAGAGCTTCATAGTCTACAATGTCTGCTGACTCCAAAAGATGAAGCTGCAACAAAAAGATTTCAAGTTTGTCAACTGAGTTGACACAGCAAGTTGGCACTGTAAAGGAATTCAAAGGTTGATGTTTTGAGTGTGAGCCCTTCATGAGAGGGAATGAAAGAATCATGGGTTGCATGTAGTTTATATACTAAATGGTGGAGCTATGTTATTGGTGGAAACATGGCAATTTGAAAAACAAGAATAAGAAATAATTAGTGATAATTATTCCACTTGTGCTTGTTGGATGTGAGATGATTATAACTCAAATTGCATGCTTATGGAATATCTGTAAAATATTTTTTTAGACTCACCCTGAGATGAAAAACATCTGGATGGCCAGGAAACAAACGAGATCCTCTGTCTGCCCAAGCCTACAAATAAAAACAAACAAAACTAAAAAGTATCAATAAGGATTAAGATAATTTTCCTCTAAGGTGAGATGTTACACGGTATTTCCAGTTCTGGAAAAACATCCCGAGATTTTCAAAGTTTAATTACACCTGAAAATTCTGTCTTTAAGACAAATGTTACTCACCCTAGCACGGTCAGGATGAACAGGAACTTGGCAATACAACTTGACCACTAAGACAGAAAAAGATATTCACACTGATACAAATTCACCCCACTACCTCTCCACCAAACAAAAAATTACATTTAGGTTAATATAAAATTGTATACTGAATAAAAAACAAACAACGAATTTATACCAAATTTGAATGCTTATTAACAAGACACTATATTGGTGGTTATGGAGTAGATCTATGTTTTCGAATCTAGGTCTTCTGTGGTTGTAAGTGTCAGAGACACACCGCTAGCTCTGCACAAGGACAACTAACCTTTCAGAACTAACTCCTTTTGGGTGTTGTTTAATTCCAAGGACCTGAAAAAGTTGCTGTAAGTTAATATCTTCAATACTTTTGGCAGTTCACGACAAACACAAACAATAAGCACTAAACAGAGTGTTCTGTTAGTGTAGCATATTCTGCTTGTCTCACACCACTGAATGGTTCTTAGAAACTAATGACTTTTCAGTGATATGAGACAACCTGTATACAGTGCTAAATTTGAAGGGGTAAAATGAAACGAAAAATGCTCTAAGCAGGGCCCCACTGAAGAGCACCTATTGGTGAAGTGGGCTCCCTGCTAAAATATTATTATTACATATTTATTATCATCATTATTATTATTATTATTATAAAGATAAGCTATATACTGATATTAACTACTGATACCTTCTGTATGAAGTCACTGCCTTTTCTAACTGTCCCATTGATTCATACAACTGCCCCATAAGACAATGGCCCCTGAAATTAAGATACAGAAACACATGTTAAACATTTTATATCTTTCTTGCATCCTTTCAAAGCTACACAATTTCACTGTAAAAAATTCTATTTACATGCCACAAAAATTCTAAAAAATCAAATTAATTGCCTTAAAGGGGCATGGTCACACTATTTTAGTTCACTTTAAAAATCAAAAATATGTCCTCACATCAATGAATGCCCACAAATAATGGTCTAGTTTTGTAACCAAAGACTATATTACTTCACTGAAACTATTTTCTGTCGTCTGTTGCTACGGACGGCACGGATGGAAATGGATTGCAATTTGAAAAAATTAGGCTAAACTTTTCAAATTCTTTCAGCGTGTTGACATTAAATCGATATTTAATGGTCATGGTTTGTTTTCTCTGAATGAAATTAAGTTAATATGTTCCTTTAAATGTTCAAACACAATTGGGCATGGAAAAAGTTAGCTACCGATAATTTTAGCACAGTTTTGACCAGAAATCTGCGAAATCCTCGTGACTATGCCCCTTTAATATCTCTTTTGTGCACTGACAATATTACTTAGTTTTTTCTAGCCGATGACAAAGGCAATTTTAGAGTTTCTTGGTTTTAGTCAAGGGAGCAGACACACTAGGTGAGTGCTGACAATTGTCATGGCCAGCATCTGACATGCCCAAAATTGGCATATTCAATCACTTGTTGCCACCATCATGATGAGGTGCCATGCACCTCTTGGAATACTTCACTGGACTGGTTGAGAAGACAGTGAAACAAACACAGAGGTGCCATACACCTCTTGGAATGCTTCACAGGACTGATTGGGAAGACAATGAAACAAACAACAAAAAAATGACCCAAGCCCTGAAAATAATGGAGGCACATGATAACCAGGTTCAATGAAATGACTGGTTCTGAAGAGGTACATGCCTATTGAACAGGATTACTGGTAACAAAGTAATGTCTTCGCAGTTGAAAAGGTGCTGTTACAGGAGGAAACTTTTCTTGCAACTTGCGATGTAACGAAGGCGAGAGCATTGCGAGACAAGTTGTAGAATACATGTTACATGCTGCAACTTATCTCGCAATGTTATGAAAAGCAGAAACCTAGCCTACTTTAATTGCAACTCACAATGGAGCTTTTTGTTGTGAGACATGTTGCAAAGAGAGGGCGCTACGCACGCAATTTCGTCTGCAACTTGTCTCTCAATGCCGTTCAATTGCAAGTTGCAGAAAAAATTGCCTTGTGTAACAGCATCTTTTAACACTCTTGGCAATTTTTGCAAAGTACTGCAACAAATATATGAAATCACCTTGTGCCCCACTAGCTTACTGGTGGTAATTTTCCTCGCGTGACCAGGTTCTTAATTCTCATTACCATGCCTAAGTGAAATTGCTGGTAACGGAAAATCAGAAAACTTGATGTTTCACGCAAGGGATGACGATTCCAGAATGATTAGTGGGACTAATCATATTTTGTTCAGCATACCAACAGGAAAACTTTATGATTATTCTCTTACCTAAAATCTCCTTCACTTTCACTGATGTAAGCTTCTAGATATCTACAAAACATATTATAAGAAAAAAAGGACAAGCACAAGAAAATTTCAGCTTTTAATTTGTTGTCACTATGGCCCGGTTGTCGCATTTAACTTGATTTTACTTACGTGTACTTAAAGAACTTTTTAACAAGTGAAAGTTTCATTGACAGTTGGAATCGATCAAATTTGAATTGCATGAACTAACTGTGCCAATAAGCTGGAGCTGTCAAAATGTGATGGGTCGTAAATTAACAGGAAATGCAGTAATAAACCTAAACTAACCGCTTCGCGCTCTCACTGTCGGCCGCTTCCCTGTACAGCCTAGCAAAGGCAAACCCCTTCAGGTTACGCTGCAAATTAGGAAAACGAAATTATAAAAAGCTCAGAGGAATGCGAAAAAGACGTTCGGCAAACAGGCGTGAAAAAATGAATGAGATCTACAAACCTCGTGCGCGCTTTTGCAGTTTCGTTCAACCTGAATCACGTATTTATCGACCTCGTCCTTGGTCCAAACCATTTTGAGATATTGTAGAAATGTCAAACTTGATGCCAAACTAAAGAGATATCAAATCTGCTGGACACGTAGTTTGATTTTTAGGACATTTCAACTTCAACTCTCAACTTCCGAAACCGCGAAAGAGAATTTGATTACACGCATGACTTTCCATATGCCTGCCGCTGACCAGAATGATCGATTATTTCTTCTTCCCCCATCCCCCCATAGCGAACCTTAGCGAACCGAACCACAGCTGAAGAAAAAGTGGACGCGTAGCTCTGGGGACGAGAATTTAATTTACTTCCTCTTTTTCTCGGAAACGATGATTTGGATGATCCGTAAGGACACCGACGCCACGCGCCAAGTACGGTAGGGTGAAAAATTTTAATTGTGATGCAGTTTTTTTTGCACAAACAGTACAAATTTAAACTAAAAAGAACTACTAAAGACAAAACCACAGCGACAAACCAGTGAGAAGGTCCGGATTTTTGTAGACCCGGACAGGAGCCCATCACATGGGCTCCTGACCTGGATCAGTTAAAATCTTGAAGACTAAAGCAAACAATAGTAAACTGATCCTCACGGCAAGAAGATTGAGAAATTAAAAATAAGACAGAAAGTAAAGTGATGTATTTGTATTTTTTGGGCAAATACATCGCTTTATTTCATTTCTGTCTCAGTTTTAATTTCTCAATCTTCTCTCCGTAAGGATCAGCTTATTGTTGCCGACTTTAAACTTCCATCCAACTTCGCTTCATAATTCAGTTATGCTTCGCAAAGTCCCTTCAAACAATCAGACACCTCGATCTGACACCGTGTCTTCCCTAATAACTCGCACGTCCAGCGTAGTAATATTGAGTGCCATTTTTTATTTTTCTTGCCAGTACTTTTTTTATGTAGTAACGCAGACCATACTCAGAAACTGACCATTCTGTTGCTAGGTCACAGTATGGACGGACACCATAATAACTCTGAGCACTCACTTTCCGCGAGGGAAAGATCGCTTCAGGAGAAGATTGTTCGATTGGAGAACCAACTGCAGGGATACAGGTCTCAGATAGGTAACCAGCGTCACATACAGGTTTCCTTCGGCATTCCCCAGGGTTCGGTGCTGGGACCGACCTTATTCACGCTATTTACAAACGACCTTCCTGCTTCAGTCAGCTCGGGGTCCTTGTATGTGTACGCAGATGACACAACCGCTTACTGCATAGGAGATTCGATAGACACCGCTATTGCGCAGCTAAACAAGACCCTGAAGGACGTATACACGTGGTGTCTAACAAATCGTTTAACACCTCATCCAGGAAAGAGTGAAGTGATGTTACTCAGTAAAGCAACCCCGATGGGGCCACATGCACCAATACAACTAGGGACCTCAATTCTTAGATGCGTTACAAAAACGCGCCTGCTGGGTATGACTGTCGACCGTAACCTAAGCTGGGTACCTCATGCACTAGAGACCAAGAAAAGTTTTGCTAATAAGCTGAACTTACTGAAACGATCCAGATTTCTCCCAAAGGCCGTGCTAAAGGACTTTTATTTTAAAGTGATACTACCCTCTGTAAAATATGGTTTAGGTACGGGGATCGTGTTGTAACTCTGACATGCTAGACTCTATAGAAAGACTACATTGTAGGGCGGCAAGGATTATTTTCAACTTGCCCAAGGACATGCCGTCAAATGAAGTGCTCAAATATGATCAGTGGTTTACCTTTTCCCTGTATTATAAGCTCGACATCCTTAGGCTATTTTATAAGGCAAACAACGACAGCCTGCCCGAGCCTCTGATGAAATCGATACTAGACAACTCCAGACACGGCTATTCGCTCCGAGGAAAACAACTATCTTCGATACTAAGATTCAACTCGCGATTCATGAAGGAGTCACTCAGATACAAGGGATCTGTACTTTGGAACATTGTTGAATACCACAATCAACAGAAGAGCTTTTCAAGTTTTTTAGAGCTAAGAAAGCATGTTGTAAATAGAGCATATTTTAAAGATTTTAATTTTAACGCCCTGTCGGCTTCAACAACCCGCCACAGACATAGTGATTTTAGATATAATTAGCTTTAGTTAGTTTATTTTAATCATCTAGTATAGTAACAGTTCTAGTTAGTAATTAATTAAGGAGGCTCGATAGGCCAAAATTCATCAAAAATGTGATTTTTTTGAAAATCCTTTTTAAGGCATCTTAAGTCATTGTAGTCTTAAGAAAAGTATGTTTTTTCCTATTTTCTTGTTGTATAAATTTGTTTTAGAGCCTTTTGTGAAGCTGCTCAGTGTCAGTTGGATGGTTGTCATGGCAACCAGAGTTGTTTACGCGTTGTTTTTCAAGCAAAAAACTGGTCATGTTTTGATCCAAATCCAGTGAAAGCTGTGTAGGAGCGATTTCGAATCATTTAGGGGACTGGTGAAGAGTCCGGGGACATTACATTGTAAATACATGAAGCGGTAAAAGCCGTAAAACGTGGATCGCTTGAGTCGCCATTGTTGACAATTTTTCTTGTGAAACGTCTTGACAAAATGCCTCCAAAGAAGAAATTTAGGAGCGGTAGAAGCAAGAAAAGGAGGTTTGCAGGTAACAGGTATACTATAAAGCAAAAGAAAGAGGAAAATGAAGCTTCAGTCGAGCGAGAATCGTCCGAAGAAACCGAAGAGTCCGACGCCGAAGAAACCACGCGGCCCTTGAGCGCTGAAGCAATTGAAATGAAATCTTTTCCAGCATCAGTGAGAAAACTGGACGAACCTTCAGGTGAATCAAACAGTAGCTCAAGCAAAGACGATTCAAACGGACCAGAAGGCTTTCGCTTTGTTGATATATCCGTGCTTGCCTCAGTTTTTCAGTTGTTCCGTTGCCCTGTTTGCAAGTATGGTCATATCGAGTTGGAAGAAGATGGCAGTGCCAAAATGGGTTTTGCATCCCTGCTTGTGTTGAAGTGTAAGAATCGAAATTGCAAATTCTCGGAGAGATTTTATACTTCTTCAAAAATTGGAGGGAGCCAAGCATTTGAGGTAAACCGTAGAATTGTTTTGGCTACAAGAAACATTGGCATTGGCCATCAAGCTCTTACAAAATTTACTGGTGTTATGAACATGCCCTCCCCCATGAATGAGAACTCGTACAGAGACCATGTTGCTGCTGTTAAAAATGCTGCTGAGACTGTTTGCAAAAAAAGTATGGGAAATGCTGTGGAAGAGGTAAAGTCCTTTTATGAACCTGAACAAGATGGGATCTTTGACATTGGAGTTTCGGGTGATGGCACTTGGAGGAAAAGAGGATACTCCTCCTCTTATGGCATTGTCACTGCTCTGTCAACCATCACTGGTAAAGTGCTAGATGTTGAGGTTATGTCAAAGGACTGTACGGAATGTACTGTGTGGAGGAACAAGGAAGGGAGCCAAGAATTCCATGACTGGTGGGAAGGACACCAGCATCTCTGTGAGGCTAACTACCTGGGCTCCTCAGCATCAATGGACGCCTCCGGTTTATTAGCTATATTTCAGCGGTCAGTTGACAATTACTCTGTTCGATACACGGAATTTTTGGGAGATGGCGATAGTAAGGCCCACAGACTTATTGTTGAGGAAGGAGTTTACGGTAATAAGGAAGTTACCAAGCTTGAATGTGTCGGCCATGTTCAAAAGCGTCTTGGCTCCCGCCTCCGCTCACTGAAAACGAGGCTGGGTCAAACGCGTCTCGATGATGGCAAGTCAATTGGTGGTACTGGAAGGCTAACTAAAAAGACAATTGACAAACTTCAGGTTTACTATGGGAATGCTATCAGAAACAACACACATGACATTCGAGAGATGCAAAATGCTGTCCTGGCCATTTGGCATCATTCCCAGTCAACAGACGACAGCCCAGACCATGACCTGTGTCCCCCTGGAGAAGATTCCTGGTGTGGCTATCAGAGGGATCTAGCCATGGGAACCTCTGATTATGAGCATAACCATGCTCTTCCCAGGGCTGTTGCTGATACCATTTTCCCTATCTTTGAAGATCTGAGTGACGAAGACCTACTCAAACGCTGTCTGCATGGAGGGACGCAGAATCAAAATGAAGCCATCAATGCTCTGATTTGGCAACGGGCCACTAAAGAAACCCACTCTGGGCTGAACACAGTTGAACTTGCTGTGTTCCTTGCAGTTTCATCCTTCAATGATGGTGCAGGTTCCATCAGTTTGGTCCTCGAGGAGTTGGGAATCAGCCCAGGAGTGCACTGTGAGAATGCCTGCTCAAAACTTGATCATGACAGACTGCGCCATGCTCGCAGAAAGAGCAGTGAGCATTCACAGAAGAGAAGGAGACAAATAAGAAACTGGAAGAAAGGGTACACTGACACTTTGGAGGCACTTGAAGGCCCACATTATGCAGCTGGAGCCTTTTAAGACTGAACTATGAATGAAATTGTGTGACTAAACTTTATACTTCATTTTCTTAAATTCCGTATTTTAGGTCTATTTGGACATGGTAAACACAATATCTCAAAAAGTATTTGGAATAATTCAATGAAATTTTCACACAAGGTTACATATCAATAGAACTGTGCAATGAACTAAAATAGCAGGGTTTCGAGCAGTTTGTCTTGATTTATTGCTGTTCTGTCCAAACAACGTCATGTGAATTTTTTGCACTTTGTTTGTGAGAGTGTCATTCGAAAACATTTCATGGTGAATTGATAATTCTAGTTCATTGCACAGTTCTGGTCATTAGCTACCAGTGTGCCAAATTTCAACTGTCCTCTCTGAAGCAGAGATGAGATATTGTGTTTGCCAATATGCCTTTTATTTGACTTGTGGAAATGGGTGTGGCTCTTTGAAGGGGTGTGGTTCGTCTGGAATGTAAGGAATGTACCAACAATGTGATGGAAATTATTCCTTAAAGAGTTATCAGTGTTGTGACTTTGATAAGAGGCCATGAATGAAAGGCAAACTGTTTGAAAAATTGCTCCTAAAATTGTCAATTTTAGACTATCGAGCCACCTTAAATAATTAATTTTACTGTAAACATAAGAATTGTAATTTTAGATATTTAATTGTAATTTTAATCTTAAATTTAAATACACGACCCCACAAGCTTTTAGCTTTTATTATTATCGTGTTAAAATAAAGTTTTATCTATCTATCTATCTATACATATACATCTCATTGCTGATAATAAACGATTTCCATTAAACTAAAAGGACGAGTTCTCTAATGAGCAGAAAGTCAACGAGGCAACAAGGCACATCCTAGTTGACTATAGCTCATAGAAACGCGATTAATTGTTTTAGTAAAACGTAACTACGGAAAGCAATGATACTTTAGGTGATATTTACCCCCCCCCCCCAAAAAAAAAAGGACAAGGGCTCGTCACGCAACGCTCCTCCCTTTGTGGAGAGGAGCGTTGCATTGTGTGACGAGCCAAAAAACGGCTGCGGGTCACAGCTGGCAGCGAACAGTCAGTGAGACTGACATTGAGCCAATCAGATGCGTGTTTTTGGAAACGGCCACGGTGAATGTAGTGTGAAAAATTACATGTGTTGTGCATACACAGTTCTGTAGATCTAGATATTCTTGATGTTTGATTGGTGCTTCTTTTATAAATGGTTTAAAATTTCTATGACGCGATTCGAGACAGCTGTCTCTTCGTCATTGAGAAAGAATGTACTGAATGTAGTGTGTCTGCGTGCGAGGTCTGCACGTTGGACGTACAGTCCTCCTCAGTCTTACTCTCCGTCTTTCCATTTTCACCTAAATTCGCTCCAGTCTTTTGTTCTTTGACCGCCCAATACCAACGCCGGATCTCGGACCGACTCAGGCAAAAATAGGGACTGTGTTGCAGTCTGTAAGTCTTCTTATTACCTTTGGTTGGACTTGTTCATTGAGTTTTAATATAGCGTTCTCTTCGTTAGTCTCGGCAAACCTTCGCTCTTGTCCCTTTACAGATATTCTTGATGATCAGCGCCAGAAACTAGAAGAAAGAGCACTCAACATCGAATCTGCTTTAACGAAAACGAAGAAACAGCTCTTGGAAGCGAAAAAGGAGGTATTTATTTTCCAAGGCCACCTCACTTTTATTTTATTTCATAAACCTGGAATTCCTTACTGTAGTAGTGCAGCTATAAAGATTGCATGGTAGTGGCGCTTGATCGTGAACGGTGAAAAAAGTCAAATATTTCGAAGGACCTCTCAGATCTGATACCCATCTCCACACCTGTACATTTTTCGATTGTTTTCATAAGAAATGGAGATTTTGTATTTATACGGTACTAATCCTTCCGTTCTTCGTTAACAATGACGTAACAACCTCGATTCAGGTCACTCAAAAGTAGTGTTTTCGTTTGCTTCTACCCTCGGTGCCAGAGGCCACTTTGTTTTCCTGCGAGAAAGAAAGTGTTGTTAGACCGCGTGGACGTGGTAAAGCTACTGCAACGAAGAACAAAGTGCCTAGGAAAACAACCTGCTTTTCGTCCGCCAATGCGGTTGATTCCCATTACTTTGCTTGACTTCCATTCCGTCATTTCTACACAACCGGCATCTGAAGCCAGGGTGATAAGTTTGGGTATGGTTAGCCAAAACAAATGGAAACGCGTACGTGTGAACGGATACGCCTTTGAAATACGTTTCAAAAGATCTTCGTTTGAAAAAAAAGAAAACGAACAAAAACGCCCCATTACGAACTGTCAAGGGTGCGTATAGTCTTGCTGAGGTGCAATCAGTGCAACTGTTTATCCTTCAACTGTTTATCGCTTTAAAATTATTTTAGGTGCTGGACAAAGAAATAGCCGAGATTCAGTTGTCAGAAAAACTTAAGTCCGTGACCCTTCAAGCAGAGGAGTATAAGGTACATTCATCCTAGCCTGCGAAGCAAACGTTTCCGTGTGCTTCTCTGCATGTTTGAAGCAGGAAAATTGAAACAAATGCAAAAAACTTCAAATCCGATTCAAACGTACAGAAAAGCATATGGAAACGCTAGCTACGTAGGCTACTCTCATCCACACGAGAAAATCATGTCTCTGTCAAAGAGAGCATTCATTTTCTGCTAGCTGTGCTCTATTTTAGTATTCTTTTCCAGCAAGTGTCAAGAAAAAGTGGTATCCTTACCTCTAAAAGGAAAAAGACATTTTTGTATAGTAAACGTTCTTACATTAATTCCATACTTTTGCAGATTTGTGTTCTGATTTCCTCACGTCTTCGCCCAGGTTATTGTGATTTCGCATGCAAATTAGAGAAACAAAAACGCTCATTCTTGTTATCTGGTACTCATTAAGAGATAGCATAAAGGAAAATTTGCTCATGTTATGCGCCTGTTTGCGCCGTTACTTTTGCGCATACGCTTTTATATGAGGGGCGTCATCGGGTGTCATATGTTATAGAAGAAAACTCAGAAGAAGAAAGATCATGGAGGAAAGATCATGGTTATAGAAGAAAGATCATGGAGGCAATCAAATCATACTTGTCTTTGTTAATAAAACAAAACGAACAAATGTATTGTTGCTTTGATCACTGGCTTCACTAATCTTAGTTGCCCTGTCTTTTTTTGTGTCAGCACCTTTTCATGGCGGAGAGAAGCAAGAAAAGATGCGAAATAGAAAGACTGGAAAAAATAATTGCAAACGTCGAGGCTAAACAGACCCAGGAGGCCACGCTAAACCAGTTTAAAGGCTTCAAGGTAATTATTGGTTATCACAAGACGAGAATCCCGCATCCCGCACATTTTCATCGCTATCCCGAATCCCGTTTTTTCTTTCCCAAAAAAGACATTAAAAAAGACTAATTTCTGCAAAAGCTAATAAATGGAAGATGTAGATTGGCCATTTCGATTGACATTTTGAATTTACGCGTGTTTTAAGGTAGGTTAGATTACGTCTGCGACGCAGGCTAGTTTTAAGGCTACTGCAGAAAAGAAATAGCTTTTCATTTCTCAGTATGATGAAAGAGCACGATATGACAGCGTGATGGGTCGTCCTGTACGAGTGCGTACTGTCCTTGATAGGAAGTTTACAGGAACAGCTTCGACTGCGTCTTCTTCGTGGATGCCACTGTCTTCATCGTCGCTGGAGTCAGAATCATACTATGACAGCTGGTCTCCGATATCATCAGCTGAACTGCGTTCTTCGGTGACTCGGTCGCCAACAAGTAGCTCTTTCCTATACATGTTTCGAGGGAGAGATTCCTCATGCTTAGTGTTGTTCGGCTTAATGGAGAATCCTGGACTCAATATGTCAATGTTTTTCTAGCCTCTCTCGACCCTTCTCCAACAGACTGAGGGATACAGCTGTTTTCGCAGCAATGGATTGAAACAAAATACTCCCTGCTGTCTGCTTGTCTGTCGATTACTTGACAGTTTCAATTAGATAACTATTAACCAGGCACACTTTATAGTTTGGTTTAAAAGGAGATACCACTTAGCGCTCGCCTGGTTGATTTGCTTTTGCCGCTAGAACGTTTATTTGGGTCGTAACGATTTCTCGAATTCCCGACAGACGGGCAAAAAAATCCCGCATCCTGTGCCCAAATTTTGGCGAATCCCGCTTCCCGGGTAGCAGTCTAACCCCGAATCCCGTCAAGATATTCTGCATTTTCCCGAATCCCGCACCGTATTTTGGTCAAATCCCAGATCAAGAGAATACCCTTCTGGACCCTGAGTAAAGGTTACTACCTATAACAACCTATAACGTTGCCGAATCTTTGGTTTACGCGAATCACTAAGCAGACAGTCTCACTAAATTTCTCAAATTCTTTTCCGTTGTGCTACCAATTTTTGTGCTGGTACCAATTATTATTTTATGCACATTTAAGATCGAAAAGTAGCATGGGTAGCTGTGAATACAAAGGGCTAAAATTTAATTTTGTCACTGCCGTATTAGTCTCCTACGCAGCCGAGGAGCTTTGCGTGACAAGTGATCACGACCCTTAGAACGGCTGCGTAAGGGAATACTGCCGTATAGAATAAAACAAAATAACATAAATCAAAGCGCTAAATGGCCATAAACGTTTGTGTCTGTGTTGTGATTTGTACTGGTGAAGGGATTGCTCATTTTATTTTTCAGAATCCTCTCAGTGCATCACGTGACAATACAAAAGTTTTCTCGTTTCTGATTACTGTGACTGTATTTTGATCAATTATTTTTTATTTATATATAATTATTGTATTTTTGGGGGGGTGGGGGGAGGAGATCGACGTTAACGTGTATAAAAATGGGCGAAAACTGAATTTAGTGAGAACATAATATACTGATTTTTGACGAACTCTCCAAATGTGCTAAAATAATGTGCTAAATTTAGTGGAGAATGCGATTGGGTTTATAGTTTCTCCACCTATCACAGACTGCACAGATGATGCCTGGTGGGTAAATGTCCAAGTCTTTTGATGACTTGAGTTGATATTCCGTTGTTTTCTTTTTTGGTCAATCCTACAGGAAATAATAAGCGTGATTCAAGAGGGATTCCAGAGTCAAATACATATGATGATTGACAAACTAAATGAAGCTGAAAATAAGCTTTGCGGATCGTCACACGAATCACAGCAGTCTAACACCCTGATAACGTCTAATGAGCAAAAAGGCGCTCAAACGGAGAATATCGGACCTGCTCATCTTCCATCTTTATCTTCAGAACCTGCACCGGAAACGGCAAAATCTGAAGATCAAAAAGAGACCGGGTGCAAACGTAATCAGCAGATTTCCGGAGTTCCTGGTACATGGTCATGCGATGTGTGTTTGGTTCAAAACAAGGCAGATGATTCAGAAGATAATGCTCTTCAGGGGGTAGCCAAACCTTTGTCCAGTAGGGAAGAATGTGACCATGATGGTGAAGAGTCTGAGGATTCCACCGACGAAAGTTCAAGTTATTTCTCTGCAGAGGAAGATGATAGTGAATGGGACATTGGGGCTTCTCTGCTACCTGCACAAAGACCAACTGCTCAATCACCCCAAACTCCACCATCAATTTCACTAAGTCAAGCGAAGGGTACAACAACCCCAGTGAAACCTGTTCCTGTCCACTCAACACAAGCTGACCCATCCGTACCTGCTCATCCTTCCAACAATAGCGCTATGATCCGATTCTTGGTAGCCAAAAGTCCTATAAAAGGAGCCAAAAAGCAAGACGAAGACTGCATCCTTGTTTATGAAGTGCGTGCCTCAATAGCAGATCGGGAGAAAGCTAATCGCCTCTTTCTTCCACCAAATTTCTTTAATTACACCAAACAAGAAGCCTTCCCTGGCTACATTGGCTGCCGTGCAATATCAAAGGAGGTAGCAAATGTTAACAAAAAAGTTGGCAAAGAGCACTCGGCGATTGACACAACACCTTCCACTAAAGAGACTATCACAAAGCCAGGCACAAACACGTCTGCCAGTCATGTGTTTGGAGAATCGGCAACCTTTGGCCAACTAACGTTCTCATCTCTGAAGGTTGAAGGAGACAATTTGTTTTCCCAGGCTCAAAAGAAAGATGATCAGAAGCCATTTCAAGGAGCAGGTATGCAGGTGTTTTCTGAACCTATCCAAGGAGCCGAAGGTCAAGATAATGACAATGTGCATTTCGAACCAATCATTCCTCTTCCCGCTGAAATCCAAGTAATCACTGGTGAAGAAGGTCTGGAAGTGATGTTTTCTGAGCGAGCAAAGCTTTACCGATTTGATGTTGACTCAGGGCAGTGGAAAGAGAGAGGGGTTGGAGATGTTAAGCTTTTGCGTCATCCAGCCTCTGGCCGAGGACGCGTTCTTATGAGGCGGGAGCAAATCAAGAAGTTGTGTGCTAATCATAACATTACTGCAGGGATGGAGCTTAAACCCAATGTTGGATCGGATCGCTCTTGGGTGTGGTACACTTCAGCGGACTATGCTGATGGCGAAGCAAAGCCAGAGAAGCTAGCTATCAAGTTTAAGACCTCCAAAATGGCACAGAAGTTTAAAAAAGTGTTTGATGATCTTATAGAACCTTTATCGTCGGAACCTTCCCCAGAAGTGGCAAAGACGGAAGAACAAAAGGTTCCTGGGTGCAAACTGTATCAAGAACTTATGTCAACATTTATTGCTGCTCCTGGTGCATGGTCATGTGACGTGTGTTATGTCGACAACAAGGCAGATGATTTAACCTGTGTGGCGTGCAACTCTGTAAAGCCTGGTGCTGAAGTTTCTTATTCTCCAGTTAAAACAGGAGAAGAAACAAGTACAAATGCTTCTGTGGTTGAGTCCGAAGAACCAAACACATTCCAGGACTTAAACAAAGGAGCAGCTCCGTCGTCTTTCCTTTTTCAGTCAACAGGAGCAAAGGGGCTGTCCAGTTCACAGCTCTTTACTATTGGAAGAGTGGACCCAAATGAGGATACAGCAGATGATGAGATTGATGTGTCCCCTAGCAAGACCTCTTCTCCAAGCAAGCAGGGGATTACACCACCTCAGAAGCCTTTAACGCCTCCTTCTCAGAGTGCTCAGTTGACTGGTCCATTTGGCACAGGCACCCCATCTAAATTTACATTCAGTCTGGTAGTCCCCCTTGGGTCACCAGTTCGTAAACCCATATCACCTATTTCACATGTGTCACCCCAGTCTCCCGAGAGTCCTGTCCATGGAGATGACGATGGACCACATTTTGAGCCACTTATACCACTCCCTGAGAAAGTGGAATGCCTAACAGGGGAAGAAGGCCAAGAAATACTGTTCTGTGAACGTTGCAAATTGTTTAGATATGACAGTGATACTTCACAGTGGAAAGAACGAGGTGTCGGTTACATCAAGATACTTCGTAACCCAAGTTCTGGAAGACACCGTGTCTTGATGAGACGCGAGCAGATCTTTAAGCTTTGTGCTAATCACATGATTTCTGTAGATATGGAACTTAAGCCTTTTCCCAAATCTGACAGAGCGTGGCTGTGGACAGCCCTTGCTGATTTCTCTGAAGAAGTTGCTAAGGCGGAGACTTTAGCTGCAAGGTTCAGAACAAACGAGATTGCCCGTCAATTTAAGGAAACATTTGACAAGGCTGTACATTTTTTCGCATCTAAAACGAATGCTGGTTCTTTGACGAAACCAGAAGGCACACAGCCTGACCAACCTATCGAAGGAGGAGCAGCATCGCCCGGTTCGGAGATTCTTTGTGGATCACGTAAAGCCGGGTTTTCGTTCGGTTTTCTTGGAACTACTGAAGGTGGTGGAAAACCAGCTTTCTCCTTTGATACAAGCTCAAGTTCGTCATTTGGCTTTAGCGCCCTAAAGCTAACACTAGAGCACAATAAGCACAGTAGGACTAGAGCACAAGATGAGGGTGACAAGAAAGGTGAACAGACGCCCAGTGATGTAATTGATGGCACCAAAGGTGACGATCCACACAGTAATAACAAAGGTGGAGATGGTGTTGAAGATAGCAACAAAAAGGAAACACCAGTGAAGGCAGTCCAAGATGAAGACGAAAAAGGACTTAAAGATGGTGTATGGAAGAATCTTCTTGTAATGTGGAAACCCAAAGAAGTCTCATGGGAGTGTGACATCTGTATGGTGAGAAACAACAGTGATGCGGTGAAGTGTGAAGCATGTGAAAGCCCAAAACCAGGCGTTGAACAAAGTCAAGACCAAAAACCTGGAGGAAAATCATTGGTTTTGTTTGGATCAGGTGTCGCATCTTCTCGTACAGGGTTAACATTTGGATCAAGTACGCCATCTTCTGGGACAGGGTTTGCTTCCAGTAAAACTGATGATGGTGAAGATGATGTTGCAGAAGGTGACCACCACGATGGACCTCACTTTGAACCCATTATTCCACTTCCTGACAAGATTGACGTGAAAACTGGGGAAGAAGATGAGGATGTCGTCTTTTCTCACAGGGCCAAATTATATCGATTTGCAGCAGAGGAAAAGCAGTGGAAAGAACGAGGAGTTGGAGATATCAGGTTGTTAAGAAATAATCAAACAGAAAAAATGCGAGTTCTCATGCGCCGTGAACAGGTGTTGAAACTTTGTGCAAACCATCAGATAACCACTGACATGAAACTACAGCCAAATGCAGGCTCAGAACGATCGTGGGTGTGGAGCACACCGGCAGATTTCTCTGAACAGGAATGCAAAGCAGAACGTCTTGCTGTCAGGTTCAAAAACGAAAACATCGTCAAGCAATTCAAAGAGAAGTTCGAGGAATGTCAAGAAATCCTGAAGATTCAGGCATCACTGAAACTGCCAGTCCAAGAAGAGGCGGGGCAGAAGGAGGACGTGAAGGAAGATCTTCTTGCGAAGTTTAAAGCTGCAGAAGGGTCTTGGGAGTGTGACCTATGTATGGTGAGAAACGACAGTGTTAAGGTGGAGTGTGCAGCATGTGGAAGCCCAAAAGCAGGCGTGGAACTAAATCAAGACCAAAAGACTGGAGGGAAACCATTGTTTTCGTTTGGATCAGGTGCCGCATCATCTGGGACAGGATTTACATTTGGAT
Source organism: Siderastrea radians (assembly GCA_964017195.1). Classification (NCBI taxonomy): domain Eukaryota; kingdom Metazoa; phylum Cnidaria; class Anthozoa; order Scleractinia; family Rhizangiidae; genus Siderastrea; species Siderastrea radians. Next base: position 46,141,349 of record OZ024895.1, read on the forward strand.
CTAGTGATGGATTTCCTGCTAGTGGAGTTTTTTTACTTGGATCAGGCTCTCCAAATATTTCTTCCTTGTCCTTCCACTCATTGGCTACTTCTTCATCATGGAGCAACAGTCCGTTTGGACAGAAAGACGCCAACAAGTCTCCTCCTGGGTTTGCTGGTGTGGGATCTACTTTGTTTGCATCTCAATCTCCTGGAGGAGATGAGCACGAGGCAGACCATGAAGGTGACCATGATGGACCACACTTTGAGCCTATTATTCCTCTACCTAACAAAATTGATGTCAAAACTGGGGAAGAAGATGAGGAAGTCATGTTTTCGCACAGAGCCAAATTGTATCGGTTTGCAGCAGAGGAGAAGCAGTGGAAAGACCGAGGAGTTGGAGATATCAAGTTGCTGAGAAGTAACCAAACAGGAAAAACGCGAGTTCTTATGCGTCGTGAACAGGTGCTGAAACTTTGTGCGAACCATCAGATAACCACTGACATGAAACTACAGCCAAATGCAGTGTCAGATCGATCGTGGGTGTGGTGCACACCGGCGGATTTCTCTGAACAAGAATGCAAAGCAGAACGTCTTGCTGTCAGATTCAAAAATGAAGATATCGCTAAGCAATTCAAAGAGAAGTTTGAGGAATGCCAAGAAATCCTGAAGAATCAGGCGTCACTAATGATGCCAAACCAAGAAGGGACAGAACAGGAGGAGGAAGTGAAAGATCATCTCACGAAGGTTAAAGCTACAGAAGGGTCTTGGGAATGTGACATCTGCATGGTGAGAAACGACATTGGTAAGGTGGAGTGTGCGGCATGTGGAAGTTTAAAGCCAGGAGTTGAACCAAGTCAAGACCAGAAGATTGGTGGAAAACCATTGTTTTCATCCGGATCAGGTGCCACATCTTCTGAGACAGGGTTTACGTTTGGAACAAGTGCGCCACCTTCCAGTTCAGGGTTTACATTTGGATCAGCCACACCGTCTTCCAGTGCGGGTATCTCATTTGGATCGGGTGGGAGAGGATTTTCATTTAGTTCATCTAGAACTACTGAAGGTGATGCAAAACCTGTTTTCACTTTTGGATCAAGGACGCCATCTTCTTGGACAGGGTTTACGAGTGAAGCAAGTGCTCAGTCTTCTGGGTCAGGGTTTACAATTGGATCAGCTACACCATCTTCTGGTTCAGAGTTTACTTTTGGACCACGTGCCCCATCTTCTGGTTCAAGGTTTACATTTGGATCAAGTGTGTCATCTTCTGGTTCCGGGTTTACATTTGGATCAGCTGTGCCATCTTCCGGGAAAGGGTTTACATTTGGATCAGCTGCACCACCTTCTGGTTCAGGGCTTACATTTGGATCAGCTGCACGACCTTCTGGTTCAGGGTTTACATTTGGATCGGCTGCACCATCTTCTGGCTCCGGGTTTACGTCTGGATCAGCTGCACCATCTGCTGGTTCCGGGTTTACATTTGGATCAGCTGCATTACCTTCTGGTTCCGGACTTACATTTGGATCAGCTGCACCATCGTCTGGTTCAGGGTATACATTTGGATCAAGTGCGCCATCTTCTGGGACAGGGTTTACGTTTGGATCAGCTGCACCATCTTCCAGTTCAGGTATCTGATTTGGATCAGTTACACCGTCCTCCAGTTCGGGTATCTCATTTGGATCTGGTGGGACAGGATTTTTATTTAGTTCATCTGGGACTACTGGAGGTGATACAAAACCTGTTTTCACTTTTGTTACGCTAGACTAAATGCCAAGTTTAAGTTGTGCAGCTGCACATGTCTTTGGTTCTTTGAAACAAGGAGGAAATGAAACTGAAACCCAGACTGAGGAAAACAAAGAGGATGCATCCCAACCAGTCCCGTCAACAAAAGCAAAGGGGCTGTCCAGTTCACACCGTTGGAAGAGGGGACCAAAGAGTAAACGAAAGATTTGAAAAAAGTGAGGGGAAGAACCTCCTTGAAAAATGGAAACCGAAAGTACATAGTGTGCAGCAGGTGGAAGTCCAAAACCCAGGAGTTGAATTAAGTCAAGACCAAAAGACTGGTGGAAAACCGTTGTTTTGATGTGGATCAGGTGCAGCATGTTCTGGTAAAACTGATGATGGTGAAGATGATGCTGCAGAGGATCACCACCTCGATGGACCACACGTCCAGCCCATTCTTTCACTTGATCACAAGGTTGACGTGGAAACTGGGGAAGACAATAAGGAAGTCATGGTTTCTCACAAAGCCAAATTATATCGGTTTGCAGCGGAGGAGAAGTAGTGGAAAGAAAGAGGAGTTGGAGATATCAAGTTGTCGAGAAATAATCGATCAAACAAAAAATGTGACTTCTTATGCGCCTAAACAGGTGCTAAAACTTTGTGAGGTTCAAAAATGCAAACAAGTTTGAAGAATGCCGAGACCCTGAAGTATTAGGCATCACTCAAGATGCCAAACCAAAAACAGACAGAACAGGAGGTAAAGAAAGAAAATCTCGCGACGTTTACAGTTGCAAATGGGTCTTGGGAGTGTGACATACGTGGAAAAATACGACGATGTGCCCATCTTAGGAGGAAATAGCAGAAGAGAAAGATGTAAGGAAGTAATTAGAAAGAACCTGTTCGCAAAGGTTAAGCTTAAGACGCATCTTGCGTGCGTGAGGTATATGCGGTGAGAAACGTAAAAGATGACATCGGGTGTATAACTTATGGTAGTCCAAAACGGGTTGTTGAGGGAACTCGATTCGAAACAAACGATTTTTTAGCTTTTGATCTGAACTGTCATTTTGTGATAGCCTCGATATTTGAAATTGTTCTCGAAGTTTAATAACCCGCATTTAGCTAATCTTAGAAGTTTTTAGTCATTTTCTCTGTTTTTACCCAGAATCATCTGAACAATACCTCAGGTCGAGGCTGAGTCAATACAACAACAAAAACACGTCTGAAATCTTAAATTTATTACACCAGCCAAAGAATACAGAATGGTATTTGAAACATAGGGCACAATAATATTTACAGGCAGAAAAAAAAAACTTAAATTACATGTAAGCAATGATAAGACAACAGCATTCAATACGATAAAATAGGAATAAAACAACGAAATAAATGCAAGAGTGGATGTGGCCTGTTTCTGAACTGCAAAATTCCCTGCAGTTCACCCCGCTGGAGGTAAAGCACCCCAAACCTCCCAATGACTATTACCCAATCGGAATGGTGTGAGCAGTCATGAGCACATGGAAAGCTGTGACATTAGCGTGATGCCACAGGCCTCCTCAAGTCACTGAAGAACATAGCTAAGGAAACCAAGTGGACACAGACAGTTTCGGAGATGGGATTCCGCAAAACATTTCCCCAGCGTGATTTTGAAAGGAAAATTTAATCAAACTATATGTTGTGCCTCTGGATCGTGGATTCTTGTCCTCAAAGAGCTGTCGAGATTTACTGCACAAAAGTGATCTTTGTCCTGTTTGAGTTGATTTGCCAGACATTGAGCTCTTCATACTCTGCCATGCAAGCCTCAAACTGATCTGGTGTGAACCCCTTTGTCATACAGCGCTGCTGTGCCTCTTGAAATCTACAAGAAAGGTAAAAGGTTTGTTATTAGTCACCTATGCAATTAAAAAGAGCCAATTCTCAGAACAGGTTGTATCTAAAATCGACTTGAACTTGAGATACAATTTTCAAAATCTCTTATATCAGCATGGAATACGTTTAAGCCCATGGATGCCATTTTTTTCTGTGTGGAATCGTCAGGCAATTCTGTTACTACTTCATGAATGTGCCAAAACAAGAGAACTTCTCTTAAGATGACCACCAGAACCCCAGTCCCGTCAAGTTTGACGGACCTGACAAACGTCTTATGATCTATGGACTATGAGCAAGCTTCTCTTTTCTCTAAAGTTTAGTCACATGAGAAGCCAAAAACATTACATGCAAAAAGTGCACTCCTTTTATGTTTCACATTCTAAACCTCTCACCCGTAATCCGTACGTGTTTATCTTTCCCACTCGCCGAGAGAAAAGGAAAAATGTGTTTAGTCTTAGTGTCCTCAGATAAAATAGTTTGGTAGGTACATTGTTGCCTTCTTCAAAACTCGAGACGTTTTTAGTGGGTTCTTAATTCTTTTGATATTCACGTATTCAATTAAACTTACTTCACGCTGCTAGCATCTCCAGCCATTTCCTTGATAATTCCATAAATAGCATCAACTGGGTTTACAGTCCTGAAGAAAAACACAGATTGGTTAGCTATGGTTCAATTAGAAATCCTCTGTAGCAGGGAGGGAGATCAAAAGGGCATCTAATTATCCTGTACTCCTTACTACCAGTTCTTATTCCTTCCTTGCCACACCCTAACTCATTTCCACTTTTTACACAAAACTCTGCACATCACTCTTCATTTTTTCTCACTTTCTCCAACTTCCCAGCACATCACAAAGTACATTCTTTCCAGTTCTAGTCGCCTTCTCCCTCACTCTGTAGTTCTACAATTCAGCTGCACCAGACCCCCACTATCTCAAACCCGAGCTTACTCTAATACCCCCGCTACCTGAAACTCAAAATCATTTTCCTTGGTCAGTATTGCTAAGTTATTTACTGTTCGCTAACAGTCAGGGGCACCCAACGGTTCGCTTCGAGGAAAATATCTGTTCGGAAGGACTAAAATCGCCTGAGATTTTCTGATTAAATTGCAGTGAACGCTAGAGATTTCTGTGGCGAAATATCACGTCCGACTTTCGTAAAAAGATGACTTGTTAGTTCCTATTGTTTTCGGAGGGACAAATATGTCGTTTAGAGTCCAAAGTAAGGTCAGCTAGCATTTTCGGAGAGCCATCAGCAGCTCGGAAATTCGGCGGCTAGGATTTTCTATCCTAAAATTTTCTGCGGCCTAAATTTTCAGCTAGAGAATCCGAACAGATCAATCTGTATTAGCTTACACAAATATGCCTTTAAAAAGCTCTGAAACAATCTAAGAAAGCAGAAAATGATATTTCAAGTATTTTGCTAAAATTTTCTCGTTGGGTGCCCCTGAACAGTGACGAAAATGAAATTTCTCTCCACATTATCACCACTTGTTTAAACGATCAAGTGATGAGAATAAAGAAAGTGATCATCACGCATAAGGTGACTTGATATTTAGACAAATTCTCCTTACTAGTTCCATAAGACTGTATGGAGAACAGTGAGGAAAATACGCATTTTTTTATCAGGGCTTAAAGGGTTAACCTCGAAGTTTTAAGGGGTCTACTGTATTGCTAAGTATGAAGCAAAGTGTGCAGTTGTTGAGGTCCATAGAGCATGCAGCTCAAGAACGCTGTTATTTTCTCACCTTGTTGCATTTTCATTGTCAACTAGGGAAGCCTTTGACATTTCCATCAGTCTCATAGCTTCATTGACGTCTTCCTTCTCCACTACGTCAGCTAAACGGAGACGAGCCTGCAGGGACAATACAAGAGGTTATATCCATGCATAACGAGTGATGACCTTGAGCTACAAAAACAAAACACTACTTTTTACACAATGATCAGAAGCAGATTGAGAGTGATGAAATTGAATTTTTTCTTTACATTATCACTACTTGTTCAAACAATCAAGTGATGAGAATACAGAAAGTGATCACCAAGACAAATTCTCCTTACTAGTTCCATAGGAAATCTGATGAAAACAGTAAGAGGAATATCCATTTTTATATCAGGGCTTAAAGCTGCTGTCCCAGGATTGCTACTTTCAGAACTTTATGGGACAAACAACAATTGTGCTACTTTAGTTTGCTTTCACAAAGTAGCTTTTGAGATACATGTAGGCACCTACTCACCAAGAAAATCGTAATAATTGTTTTGAGAAATAATTATTTGTTTTGGAAGCAATTACCAAAGAGCAATTTTCTCAAAACAATTAATTATTACGATTTCTAACGAAAGTGCTATACAGCATCACACATCATATGTACTCACCAAGGCCGTTGCAAGCCGCAGCACAGCAAGCAGAGTTCTTGCTGATGTAAAAGTTGTGTCCCTGTTAGTCCTAGCTTCCTTCCTCATTTCTACATATGCACTTACAATGTAGTCTGTAAGTGCTTCTGGAATCACAGGTTGTTTCTCCTTGCAAGCAGCAATGTAGCGTCTAAAGTGAAAAACAGAAAAAAAAAAATGATGGGGAAAAAAGGATTGAGTTCAATCCCAGAAACCCAAACAATCATAAAAAATACACGTCAAGCCGTCAGGTGGATGAATGTTTGGAGTTGCCAGAATTTAAAAATGTGTAAAACAAAAGTTCAGAGCCTTTATGGTCAACTGCTGTAATAAAGCAAGGAAGGGTAGGCTGTTATTGTGCTACCTCCTGCGGTGATGTATATTAAAAGTATGTATTCAATTCCCTTGTCATGTAAGTCCAGGGGTTTCAATAAAATTTGAAGAGAGTTACTGACTTTATCAACAAAAGTTTTGAAAGGATCTTTCTTTAATCACTCCAGTTTAGGGAAAAAGTAGTGGACTTCTCTGAGAGAAACAGCTGACGCTTTTCGTCGGCTGTCTGTCAGTGTAACTCATACCTCATCAGATTCATATCCAGCGCTGTGTACTGTGTTGGAGGATGGGAACTGTGTTGATGAACATACGTGATGTGCTGTGCCAACCTGAAAACACCCAACATTAAAAAAACAGGAAAACTTAATAAAGAAGTAAACAGGATAATGGCCTACATATCAATCAGAAAGGAGATGTCATTAATTTTAATGTCTTCAAGACATGTAGGCAATAGGCCAAAATATGGGGACAACAAAAATTGGTGATTTGAGATTCACCAATCTTAGTACTGTTATCTTTCAAGTTCGATGATATTAAAGTAAAAATACATAAAAGATTAGAAACTAGGACAAGTATTGCATTGATCAGAACTTTTTCGACATCCCATATAGCCAGCAATTTTAGCAGCCATAGTTGATTTTATGCCCCTGCGGTCGCACTGGAGTTTGCCCAGGACTGATGCAAAAAAACAAGGGGGCCTGACTGTTGCCGTCTACTACTACTGTTATACTGCCTTCTACCACAAAACATTTTAGCAAAGCTGACCACAATTAGAATCAATAATTTATCTCTCACCTCAAATCATTATCTCTGTCTGGTTTGTCCTGTATAAGCCACAGGATATCAAATCTTGACAGCAGAGCTGCTGGAAGCTGGATATTCTGTTCTGCTGATTTCTTTGGATTGTAGCGGCCATACGCAGGATTTGCAGCTGCTAGGATGGACACTCGTGCATTCAACGTTGTCATAATTCCAGCCTAAATGGTAACAATACTGTGTTAATTAATGCAATGAAATGTAATTTAACTACACGTGTGTATTAAAACAAAGAGAGCCAGCATTTATCAACACCAGTGGTTAGCATTCTAGAGAGTTCACCGTGTGTGTGTTGCTTCTGGGAATCAACCCTGAAAGGGCCTTGTACAGATGTATATGTGTGGTTAACCCTAAAAAAGCTGGTGTGAAAAAACAAATTTGATATTGATGTCAATTGGTAACTGAAAAGCAATAACTATTTTCAAACTTTTTATCTTGTGTGGACTCACCTTGGCAATGGAGACAGTCTGCTGTTCCATAACTTCATGAATTGATGTTCTGTCACTGTCCATCATTTTGTCAAATTCGTCAATACAACAAACACCCTTGTCTGCCAGCACCAGTGCACCTCCCTCTGAATGGATTACAACACAAAGGACAGAGTAAAGCAGCTAGTGATTTTATTGATCTCCTTGTCATTTTTGCACATGTGATTGCAAATTTATGGAAATTGAAACACAGGCAAGTGAATCACATGCCCTGTCATTGTTTTGGCCTAAATGTCACTGACACACCAGCCGTTGGTATACAAATCTTTAGGAGTTTTGTGGGAGAGGGAGAACTCAACAGTTACATTAGTAGGTGGTTACAGCAGTGGCACCCATGCAACTTTCATAGTCACTAGAACCCACTCGTATCAATTCAAGAATGCCTTGCAGCAGAAATCAAAGGCAAATATGAACACCATACCTAGGATCATTTCCCCTGTAAGTGGATCCTTCATAACAGCTGCTGTCAGACCAACTCCTGAGCTTCCTCGTCCAGTGGTGTACTGACCTGAGACACAAAAAAACAATCACAATTAGGATTTTAACTAAAATTCACTTGTTGACATTGCATTTGATGTTTTTCCAACTGCTACAGTGGAACCCTGATATAACTAGTTAGTGCAGGGGACTGGCAAGATGTTTTTGTTATATCAGGGTTTTCATTATGTTAAATCAATTGATCAATCAATCAATCAATCAATCAATCAATCAAGAACCTACAACAAACTCAACCCACGTATGACACTGGGACTGGGAGTCGAACCCGGGCCACACTGGTGGGAGGCAAGCGCTCTCACCACTGCACCATCCCTGCTCCCTGGGATCCTTTCCAAAGGATATGGTTTGTTATACTGGCATCTTCATCATGCAGGGGTTCGCTATATCAAGGTTCCACTGTATCAGCTTTATGGTCTATTAAAGCACCGCTTGTTTTAGTTTTGTGAAGGTGCTTTTTCTCATTTCAAAGAAGCTCAAGCAAAAAAGTTATACAATTTGAAAAGCACAAATGGTTTATATTAATTACTTACTTCGAGGTGCAAGCCTATCAATGTAAGCAAGCATTTGACTCTTTGCTACACCAGGGTCACCCATCAATAAAATATTGATATTCCCTGCAGGAAAAAATAAACAGATATGTTGTTAATTTGAAAAAAAAAACTGTGCTTCTATGGCCAATATAGTCTTCAATAAAATAAAGTCTTTAATGCAATGTCATTGTCTGTAACGTGAGCTGACAGAAGCTTCTAAATGAATAAATTCTGAAACTTATGCAAGCATGTATGCACTATTGCACTGTGTGCCAAGGTATTGAGGGTCTGTAGGCCTTATGCACATGGTATAATAAGGTCTAAGTAATAAAGGGAGCTGATATTATTAGTTACCTCTGATTTTCATTCCCTGTGGTGTGCAGTCCACACCGCCAACCAATAGTAACAATAATGCTTTCTTGATATCTTCATGGCCGTAGATTTCAGGAGCTAGAGATGATGCCAGCTTGTCATAAAAGTCAGCTTCTGCAAACAGAAATATTCACAGACAGGTTGATTTGATATCCAATATTTTTGTTTCAATAAAATACAATACAACAGTAAGATGGTCTTAAAACAGTGAAAGCTCAAAATAGAAATCAATGGAGTAAGAACTGCTCTTGAGACAAACCTTCAGACAAAGCTCTGATTTCTTCATCACTTAACTCTTCATTGCCAAGCTCATCATCCTCAGTCTTGTTCATTTTTACAATTCTCTAGAGGAGAATGAAGCAAGTGAGCAATCTTACAAAACAATATGAAACAACCACAGTTTGAATGATTATGGTACCATTTAATGTTGAAGCTGGAACATGGTGCCCACACTTATGGTATCTTTTAGGGGTTCCTTTTAAAACTTCTCATAACCACTAATGTCCTCAGGATATACAGCTATTTCAAATAACGTTGTCGGAAAGCCTATGCGATAAGGCTGCAAGGTGATATGAGTAATTTATTTTTTTTTAAATTACCAAACTTAGCTATGGCTTACCCCTTAAAAAGTAAATCACATAGACAAGTGTTTATTGTACTTTCACCATCCCATGGCAGTAACAACTGTGAAATTACATCCAAATCAAAAAAAGATAGCTACCCATACTACCTTTTGGTCTTGTTGCACAAGCTTGAAGCTTTTAACATGCGACAACGTTAATTGAAATAGCTGCATGGTTGCTTTACACCAAGGAAATCTTAGATAGAAACTAGGACATTTAGATGCTATTTGATAGGTATCTTGAAGATGAACCATTTTGGTCTGAGACAGGGTATAGAACTTCACCATTTTGCTCTGAATTGGAGCATGTTCTCTCTACTGGTTTGAAAAAGATTTCACTGCTGTTCCCCATTTTGATTAAAAAAAAAAGAAAAAGATTTTGGACAATAGGTCTAAAATATGATATGGGAAAATAAAGAAGGGCAAGGGTTATGAACTGTGCTTTGCAAACTATACCCTGACTACCTCGAGGAACCCCCCTCCCACCCCAGTCAGTGAGCTTGGCCTTCTTATGCATCTAAACACTGTCTTCTGTACAATTCATCATGAACAAGACACTTACATGAGCTTCTAAAAATGTTTCTGATAACAATCCCTGTGTGAGCTGTCTGAATCCAGTCTTCATCATGGGTAGAAACACTCCTGTGGCTGCCACATGGTCACCAGGAACTGCAAGTCTAGTTGTTTCACCTTTTGCGATCACCGTCATGGACCGCGGGATGTTTCCAACAGGTACTTGATCACTGTGTTCTTGAATTTTCAGTTCTTGAAATTTAACAAACTTTGAACCTCTGGTTTGGAGGTAAAGACGACCGCCAGCTCTGAAAGGTAAGGTCAACACATTTATGCCAATCATCAGTAAAAGAAGTTCTCCCCATCAAACTCCCACTAATTTTACACCAGCAGCTGGGAGAAAATGTTTACACATGTCACAACCACAAAATAACTTACTTGTTAACTTTGCACTCTTCACTGGGACACATTAACAATGGCATAAATGTCTGCGATGAAATCTGAAAAAAAAAGACAAGCCAAATTTCATGTTAACATGTTTATGCAAATACACAGATTAGCCTCTTACAACTAAAATGTATCATTGTTAACTGTACTTCAAAATAACTTTCACATTGACATCTACTTATGTTACAAGCTCCAATCCAACCAGAACCGTTTTATTCTAAAGCACAAGTTCCAAACTTTTCATAACAACCTTCGAGCACATGGTTCAGCTCGCAAGACATCCCAGCATACATTGCGGTATCAGAACTCGCAGTCACACACTTAACATAACATGTCACGCACTCTACACACTTCCCCACCAAAAATGAAAGAGTTCCCTTAAAATAACACAGAGCTGTTCACTCTCTGTCTACTACAGTAACAACATCAGTGTCTCTAAACATTGTCTCATTGTTCACTTGCACTCCTTCACTATTCACTGGAATGTTCAAATTTCAGACAAGGTTCTCCTCATGCACTTCTAGTAGTAAGCAGGCTGTGAACATACTGGCCAAACACAGTAATAAACGGGCGCTCCAAAATGGACAGCTGCTGCAGCTGGTGTCATCCATGGAGCCTGGATAGAGTTAACAAATGAACTGCTCACTACTGGTTCAACACGCTGGTACTGTGGATTTCCCAAGGAGTTGTAAGTCAGGATCTGGGGCGGTCTTCTCTGGCGCTGCGGCCGAGTAGGCATATTCTGCTCAGCATTTTCCTCCCCCGCTGATTGTCCAGCTTCGTCATATTCAGCACTCACTTCTTCTGCAGGTTCCATTTGGTCTGATGGCTCAATGGCGTCCTCTGTAATCACATAATTCTCAACTAAATCTGGAGGCAGGTCCTGATCTGGAGTTAATGACACTGAAGCTCTTACATTACCAGGTGCATCTTCCACAAGGTGCATGCTAGCGAAATCATCCTCATATTCTTCCCCCGAGCTCTGCAAATCTTCTCCTGTCACGGGTAAGGGCGGTTTCTCTGTAGCTCTCCTCCTAGAACGCGTAACAGGTTCCGTGCTTGACATATCCAGTTCTAGAGCATCACAAGGCAGTAGTAAATTCCGATGAAGCACTCTTGTACGGCCGCAGCACGCACTCTCGGGCTTAACTTTGTAAACTGGACTTTGGTCTCCCATTCGCTCAACTACAACATGAATAACGTCCTCCCAGTGCGGTCTTAGTTTTCCTGGTCCACCGCGTTCTGTTAAGTTCCTAACTAGCACTCGATCTCCTGGCTGAAGAACTCCGCCTGAGACTCTTCTGTTGTAGTATTCCTTACTGCGCTCGGCGGCCTTCGTGGCATTCTGTTGAGCTATTTGATATGCTTCCTTCATGTCATGCTGCCACTTTTGGACGTAAACGTTGTATTCTCCTTGTGCGCGGTGTGGGTTCAAATTGAATATCAGATCAATTGGTAGGCGTGGAAGTCGTCCAAACAACAGATAATGCGGAGCGTATCCGGTCGCCTCATGCCTGGTGCAGTTGTACGCATGGATCATTTTATTGAGCGATTCATCCCATTTCCGCTTCTTCAACTCTGGGAGCGTTCGTAACATGGACAATAGGGTGCGGTTCATCCTCTCTACTTGCCCATTACCCTGTGGATGGTAAGGGCTGGTGCAAGACTTGGAAACGCCAGTCAACTGCTGCAATTGACGGAAAAGATTGTTCTCAAATTCTCCTCCTTGATCACTGTGAATACGGGCTGGGAATCCAAATCGTGGGACAAAATCATTGTAGATTTTTTCCGCCACCGTCCGTGCTGTCTTGTTACGGGTTGGGTAGGCCTGTGCAAATCTTGTGAAATGATCTACTACCAGCAGAATGTATTCAAATCCCCGCTGACTTTTCTCCAAGTGGAGGAAATCTATGGAAATCATCTCAAATGGGGCTGTCGTTGTGATGCTCTCCATTGGTGCTCTAGTGGGTATTTGAGGTTTCTTCTGTTGGATGCAGCGGCATTTGTTGGCAATGAAGTACTCAATCTGTCGTTGCATGTATGGCCAGTAGAACCTGGATCGAGCTAAATCCACCACTCGATCTGCACCCAGGTGGCCCATTTCAATGTGAAGCTCCTGGTAAACCAGCTGCTTAAACTTTGTGGGTAGTACTAGCTGCAGTCGACTTTTCGTTTGACGCCACAGGATCCCATCCGCTAAGATGTGGAGCTTATTCCATTCTCTCAAGTAACAAGATGTGACACGGTTTTCATTCCTCCGTTCTCCTCCCGATGGGGGATATCCTCGTTTCTTGTATGCCAAGATCCGCGCAATATCAGGATCTTCCCTTTGAGCTCTTTGTATTTCGTCTGAGGTGAGCTGTCTAAAGACTAAATCTGTGACGGCTGGTTCTGAGTGAGCAACGTTGATGCTTGCTGATACTGCTGTCACCCAAGGTGTGGCTTCTCCCTGATAGATCACTGCTTGTATGGTTGCACAGATTGCATCTTTCTCCATTTCTGCAGTACAGTCTTTCATGTATTTGTCGAGGTCTATTGGTATGCGAGATAGTACATCTGCATCGATGTTGGTCTTCCCTGGACGATATTTGATGTTAAAATTGAAATCTGCCAATTCTGCCACCCACCGATGCCCCACTGCAGACAACTTGGCTGACGATAGTATGTAAGTAAGTGGGTTGTTGTCGGTGTAAACGGTAAAGGAGGGGGCGTAGTATAAATAGTCGCGGAATTTCTCAGTGATGGCCCATTTGAGAGCAAGAAACTCCAGTTTTCCTGCACGCATGTGATAGTTTTTCTCTGCTGGAGTTAATGTTCTAGAGGCATAACCCAAAACTCTCAACTTTCCATCCTGCTCCTGATATAAGACAGCTCCAATCCCCTCTTGTGACGCGTCTGTGTGCAGCACAAATGGTTTGGTGAAGTCTGGGAATGCCATAACTGGAGGAGAAGTTAGTTGATGGATTAGCAAGTCAAGCCTCTCCTGATGTTCATCTGTCCAAGTTACCCTGTGGTTACTAACCAACGGATCAGGGCCAGCCATGAGATCATACAGGGGTTTGGCTATCCGTGAGAAATCCTGGATGTATTGTCTGTAGTAGCTCAGAAATCCTAACACTTTACGGACATCACCTACTGTCTCTGGTTTCTGCTTAGCTAAATTGTGTACAGCTACCGTGTCTTCTGGATCCAGAGAGTAACCATCACCGGAAACAATCCTCCCTAAATATCTGACTCGGCGCTGAAAGAAATTGCACTTTGATGGTTTCACCTTAATTCCATGTTCCTGTAGTCGACGCAGAACTTGCTGAACATCCCGAACATGTTCTTCAAACGTTTTGCTATAAACCAGAATGTCATCCAGGTAGGGGATACATATTTTGTCACGTAAGCCGTCCAGACATTCATTCATACACCTTTGGAAAGCCACAGGGGCATTCATTAACCCAAATGGTATTCTGTTCCATTGGTACAACCCCCAGGGTGTTACAAATGCAGTGAGGGGGCGGCTCGCTTCTGCCACAAAACCCTGGTGGTAGGCTTTTCCTTGATCGAGCACTGTAAACCATTGGTTGCCACCTAGTCCATTTAAGATATCTTGTATCCGGGGGATCGGCTGGCGCTCTGGGTATGTTTTCTTGTTCAATTCACGATAGTCAATACATAATCGTAAACTCCCATCTTTTTTCCGTACACAGACCATGGGTGATGAATAAGCTGAACAGGACTTGCAGATCCAGTTACGATTTATCAGATCTTCTAAGTACTCCTTGACTTCCCCATAGAGTGGCTTGGGGATGGAGATATAGTTCTTCTGTACTGGCTGATCGTCCTTTAACCTGATGTCAAGCTCCAAATTTTCAACACAGCCAACATCATCATCATTTCTTGCAAAGGCACCAGCCTCTTGCCGTAACATTTCGCGGACAATCCTTTGTTCTTTTTCTTCCAACTGACTCAAGTCAACTGGTGGCACCCATTCATCTTGTTTCTGACCTTCATGTGAGGTGGCTCCGGCTGTCTGCTCTTTCTGGATGTACGTTTGGTCGGCAGGGACTGGAATTGGTAAAAGTGACTTAACCATGTGTATTCGCCCCAGTTCTGTTCTGCGTTTTAGCAAAATGTTCCTGTCTGTATTATTGCGGACCAGAATGGTCACTTGGCTAGATGTTCCCGGAGAGATTTTAGTGAGTTCTTCACTCACTTCCAGTCCGTCTGGGATCTCGCTCTCTTCCTTGGGCTCAAATATCATTGGCATTCCCTCTGGAACAGGGCCGAGATGGATTCGACACTTAACTTTTGTTGCCTCTCCCTTTGGCAGCATAACATCTCTCTTTCCAACTTTGACAGCTGTAGTACCTGTGTCCTGTGATCTTGTCTGGATGAGATTGACCAGAGCACCTACTTTAGTGTGGTGGACTGAAGGAAATGACTGCTGGATGATGGCATTTGCAACTTGGAAATTTCCGCTGTGAGTTCTGAGAACTTCTTCTATGACATTGAATCCAATGATAGGATACTCTTGGTCCTGTTGCCCCACCAAAAATGGTACTGTCAGTTCATCAGCAGTTGTGTTATCTCCAGCCAACTTAAACCTGACCTCAATCCAACCATCAAATGGAATGTCAGTTCCGTTCATTGCTTCCAAGTTTAACTCTTCTCCAACCCTTAACAACTCATCAACATTCCTTAATACCTCTAGGGGAAGGTGAGTTTGTTGCCATTTCCTTGACACTACACAAACCTGGGAGCCCGTATCCAACAATGCCTCTACTTCCTTCCCCTGAATTATGCATTTCACTATGCACCGCTGTCCCACAAGTTTTGTCAGGCCAGCCTGCTGTCTTGGCGTTAAGTGGCAGGGAAACATCGTATTCAAGTGATCATTAGCATCTTCAGTCGCTTTCCGTTTCTCTAGTTCCTGTATAGCCATGCAAACTGTTTTGTGCACAATGCGGTGTTTTGCTTGACATTCCTTGGAGCAATACCTGCTAGTCTTACATGCTCCGCAGCGATTAAGCGGTGCACTGTCATTTCCTTGTTTTCCACATTGTACGCAATGGGACTGAGTTTCCTGCCCGGTCACACCCTGTCCCATGGACGTGACCTCTGTCCGTTTCCCTGAAGTTCAGTGGGAGGGCGTCGGCTGAACTGTGCAGTGCACTCACGTGCGTAATGGCCACTAATTCCACACTTGAAGCAATGGTTGCAAAACCATCCATTCTCATTTTGTTGGCAGCTCCTCCATTGTGGCGGTTGTCGCATAGGCTGTTGTGTAGGGGAAGGTTGGGCTTGGGATGGAGGTGGGGCCCGAACTTTCTCTTTAACTGCAGCAACTTCTGCCTTAAGCTCCCTAATTTCTTTAATAAGGGTTTGCTCCACCTTGCTGTTCTTTTCGGTCTGCCTGTCCCCTGTTTCTTGAACGGCATTCACCTTGGGGGTCATTTGTGAACCAAATTTCTGTGACCGTTCCATTTCGTTACTGACACACACATTTAATTTCTCAAATAGTTCCTCATCGCTCACAGTTTTCTTTTCTAGGTGAGGCTTCATTTCCATCTTGATATTCTCATTTTGCAAACCAAGGGAAAAACTATGTACAAACATGCCATGTACCAACGTGGGATCATATTTCAGTTCGGAATCAGACTCTTGAGATGCAAACAAGACCTTCTGTTTCAAATCGAGGAGACGGATCAAGAACTCTTGCGGCTTTTCTTTTGGTTGCTGAACAGTTGAGCTTAACTGGTGGTACAGCTCTGTTGCTGTTTTCTCCTGGTAGTGAGAACGCATTATTCTCCTCAGTTTAGCCAGGGTTAAGTCAGCCTTCCCCTCCAAATAACTTCTCAAGCTTAAGGCCGGGTTTATGGCTTTTATCACCGCTTCTTTAATTTCATCCTCTGTGTAATCATTCTTTAAACCGTTCTCAATCTGGTGCACTAGCGAGGAAAAACTCAGACGATCCTTCTGCGACAAGTCACCAATTTGTCCCGAGATCTTAAAGTCCCTTTTAAATTTGGAAATTGATACTGCAGGTTTTTGCTCTGGTTTGACGGTGACGTCATCCTTTTCAGGGGTCTTCAGCGGTTCTGTTTTCATCTGCGGTGCCATTACTTTTCCCTCCATACTCAAGGACGACAATAGCTCTTTAAGCTTCTCGTAATCTAATTCTTCCGTTTCAAGATATTTGTTTAGAGTTTGAATTAAGACCAACCTTCCCTTGCTCTCAGGGGACAAAGTAATGTTAAGTTTGCTACAAACATCTTTAAGCTTTTCCTCGCTTAAATTACAAAACGCGGCCTGAATTTCGATCTGCAGATTTTCAACATCCGCCATACTTCAACAAATAAATCTTTCGCACTCACCACCAGTATAATTGACTGTCCACAATCCAAATATATCTTTCGTAGTGTTCGTTGCAAAGTCCACTATCGAACACAACCAACACGTACACTCGACAAATCAACCAAACGTTCCCGAAAACGTGCCAAAACCACTTGTCTTCCGCAACTCCTGACGGCTTTTCGTCGATGAAAGGCTCCGCTAATCCAGTCCTGGCAGGGTCGCCAATGTTACAAGCTCCAATCCAACCAGAACCGTTTTATTCTAAAGCACAAGTTCCAAACTTTTCATAACAACCTTCGAGCACATGGTTCAGCTCGCAAGACATCCCAGCATACATTGCGGTATCAGAACTCGCAGTCACACACTTAACATAACATGTCACGCACTCTACACTTACTACTAAGGAGACATGGAATCATTGTATGTCATCATGGATATACCTAACTGAAAAAACGTTGTCGTGTAAAAAGCATGTACTATGAACGGTGCGACCCAACGGTTTCTGGGAGACGGGAAAACTTGCTTCTATTTTAAGGCACCCTGAAGATAATAATACAGAATACTCAAATCCACTCCAAAACCCTGTTAGGAATGAAAATATTTAAATATCAACGTATGGAACTGAGTAGCGAGCGTTTCAGTGCTGTCTTCCCAGAATTCCGTCGTGTCGCATTGTTCACGGTTTATACTTTGCACCCGACAATGTTTTATCACTCAGGTGTATATTATGTAATATATCAAACACGAGAAAGAGTGTTTCATCAGGATATCCAAACACCGAGAAGTGGGTTGAAAAAACGAGGCGCAGCCGAGTTTTTTTAACCGAGTTCGAGGTGTTTGGATACCTAATGAGACACTCTTTCGAGTTTTTGATATGGCTTCTCAAACCATTCACAATTCTTGGAGAAATTCAAAGCAAAAGTTTGCAAGATTTTATGCTAATTAAGACCCGGTTTCCAAACCTCCGTCACGGTAGTGATTTCCTTTGTTTTCTCTTTCTGAATTATTAATGAGTTTGAGAATGATATGCCCAGAACGATTATTTTTACCCCAAACTGATATATTGGTACACGTTAAATAACAATCAACTTGGCCAGTGCACCCCAGCTTTGTTTATGTATCACATGTTGTACTGTTGTTCCACTTGGCACTGTTTTCCCCAACACATAGCAGTGGCCACCTTAGAAAGCTTTGTTTTTCTATTAATGGACCCAAGATACAAGCTTATAAAAGATGAAGAAAATCCACAGCTTATTGACAGCCCTGAACATGTCAGGAAACTTGCCAATCTCAATGATCCATTTTTAGATGATTAGTGACCTACAGATTAGACAAGGAGTACTAGTTTGAGTGAAAGTACGACTTTTCAATTTATGGTCACAGGCTTTAGATTGTGATCTGTCACATCAAAATCATTCCAATAGCATCATTCTCTACTGGTCAGCAACGTGGAGGAACAAGGGATCTTAGAATGGAGCTGTTTTGAAATTTTTAAGTTGCACTCATACTCAATCTTGTACTTGCATTCTGATCTGAAGGTCACTAATATTGCATCTGCCACATTGTACATACCGGTTGGTATGATTCAGCACCACACTGATCACAGGTGTATGTCGCGACTTCCACCACTGGTTTAACCTCAGTACACCTGGTAACTATTCCACGAACCACAACAAGTTTGCCAATGTTGTCAGCTTTCACTTCACGGACAGCACTAGCCTTGTGAGTGCTTAGGTGCTTGAAATAAACCTCACTGGAAATAAATTGGTAGAATTTAGGTAACTCTTCTGGTTTTGCAAAGCAAGGGTTTTGTAAACTTTGAAGGTACATGAGGTGGTACTTGTTGGAAGAACTTGTTTAAACATCGAAACATTTACCTTGTGTGATCAATTCCTTAATTCTCATGTCCTGTAAGTGTTATAACGCAGTGATACAATGGGGTGAAATTTGATGCTGATCACTACTGGACCTTAAAGGGGTACGTTAAGAGGGCTGCTCACATACAACATGTAATTAAGTGTGAAGAATGTATAAGGTTATGAGACTAATGCACAGACTAAGTCTTGGACAGTTCACCTTCTGTCACTTTTACAAAGGATACATTATGCGCTATGCACTGGGCCACCGCACCCTGTAATTAAACATTTCCCCATTAAACAAACACACTTACTATCTTCTAAGAAGTTCTGGTGGATACTTGTTCCTTGGGTCTCTTGATTCTGTGTCATTTCTGTTTCTTTGCTCCAGCAAAAGCCGATGCTCAATGTAAACATCCAAGGCATCTTTAACTTGAACCTTTAAAACATTAATTGACAATATTTATACTCTATCACAGCCAGCAGATGCACTTCACAACCAACTTTACACGAGCAGGTGTTTGGAACAATCTAAGACAGTCTTTATCCGTTAAAAAATATGGAAATAAAAATATATAGCCCAAGCTGAACAACTTTTAAGTCAGCAAGCATGTCACTTGCTTAACTGGCTGACATGCTTCCAAAGCCATTAAGTAAAGGATCAGTAGATCAATGAAAAGATTTATTACACAAACAGCTTTATTAACCACGTTTGAGTGCCCTCGAAAGTAAGGAACATGAGAGTGACAGGCTAATGAGCAAAAGCCTGTGAGGCATGCCTTTCACTAAAGGACTGCTGACCGGAACTGGCGCAATGCATTACCAACCTCTCTCTCTTTGTAGTCTGGTAACATTTCAAACACTGCATCTTCAAATAGCTGTTTGTAACGTCGAGCATTCTCCACAATGTTTTCTGCCAACTCAGGATCAATCTGCAAAACAGGGTGGATTGCAAGCTAGCCAAAAAACCTACAGATTTCCTGATAAATGAGAAAGTAGACAGATAGTCCTGTGTATACTTTAAGTTATGGAAGGTGTGGAAGAAGCCATAATTCCATTTATAATTAACTATCATTTACTATTTAAAACACCCAAGGCCAATGAAACAACACTTATTGTTATAAAACCTAAAAAAGGGCCTATTTTTATTTCTAAAAATACCCACTGCAATTCATCTTTGCCAATGTTTGTAAAATTTAAAATCCTCAAAAACACCAAATAGTGATATTTCAGATATAACTTGATTAGTTGAGAACTTTTATCCAGCAGGATTAATAGTGGCCATCCATGGCAAGGAATCGAAGAGTTGTTAATTAATTAGATATTCAGCATATTTAGCGTGCAACGGCATCTTTCTCTACGAGTTCGTTACCTCTGCGATATCATCAAGTTCCACTAGCAGCTCAACTTGCTCACGATGGGCGACTTTAACCTGGTGAGAGAGTAGATAGGTCTGGTCAATTTTCTTTTCTTTTTGTCTGATTGCAAACACCGTGTTGTAAATATAAGCTGAAAGTGAACGGTAATTTAATCAACAACACAACACATGCGAATTGCTTGTGTTCGGTGTTCAAACACAGCAATTTTTGTTCAGAGAAAAGGAGAAATTTAGAAAGAATGAAACTGTATTCGCTTAAAATTTTATCTCACCAGTTGCTCTCCATATTTGAAGATCTTTCCACCGTCGCCATCCACGTAAAATTCAGCAAGAAATCGCTTAGCTTTGTCTGCGGCAAGAACGACGCGAAGCAGTGTAAATTAAATCAAAACTCGGTTTTGAGGCCCTCAAAATAGAAATGTAACAAATAAATCGAAGCAATAACGCTTTCTAACCTTTTTCTACTTGGTAATCCGGCATTTTTAGTGCAGATTTTTAGCATGCGTAGGACACAATGTGCTCAACAAACTACAAATCACTCGGGAAGCTTCTTGTAGCATGTGACAAATTTGGCGCGAAAACTCTACTGCCCTGGTGCATTGTGGGTAGAGCCTGGGACCCTACATCTAAGATGAGAGAAGATCAATGTCGCATGAATTTTTATCGCCTTCAAGAAAGACTTCTTCCAGAAGTCAAATTAAACGAAAACTTCGTCATTTGCACTTGGAAGGTGAGAGAAACTGTTACTCTGGACGTTTTTGCTTCATAGCATCGCTAAAATACAGTTCACTCTTCGTTATTTCAAGTCCTGTTTCTTGGATTTAAAGCGCGAAGTTCAGATGTAAATAAGACTTAAGCTTACCCTGTATGCTTTTATTGGTATTTAAGACTTATACTGTATGTGTGGGCAATATGTGGTGACTTGCTAGCGCCAAACTGTAAATTTGCGAAAACTAACACTGAAAGACACTTTGAACCTGATATAAATGACAAACCTTGTTAATTAGTTAACGTTTAAATTCCGGATTTAATTTTCAGCCTGGAGATGAATGCAGGTGGATTGAGATAGGTTTGTGACCTTTAATTTTTTCCGTTTGAAGCACTTTCTGTGGACAGGAGCTTAAAACAAATATTCACAATATATCTTCTCACACCACTGCAGTAAGGAAAGCATTTGGTGATTTTGTGTCTGATTGGAGTGCAGAAAGATTTGTGGAAAGGTGAATGAATCAATTTGTTTGTTTGTTTGTTTTGATTAATTTTTTTTTCACTCTTGTGATTCAGGTTAAGATGGAACAAAGGAGTTTTTTCATGAACTGTGAAACATTGATACCAAACTAGATTGACAAAAGGCTAATGTAAGAAATTATCCAGAAAATATCCATACCCACCCCATGAATGGTCATTGGAAATTCTGAGGGGGGTGGGTTCTCAAAAGCCAAAATTTCTAAAAGGAAGTCATGAGCTTAACTGGAATTTCATGGAGGGTTGGGCAAAGCAAATCAAAAACCATCGGTGGGAGGGGGTGGGAGTATGGATATTTTCTGTAACTACACAATACCGTAAGACTGGGAGGGAGTAAGGGTAAGAAATATGAGCTGATCTGAGCTTAGCCACTGTGACATCAAGTGTACAAATCAATAATGTATGACAGCTGTAAGACCAATGTTACTTAGGTGATGTCATTACAACAATTTCCAATCCCAAATCACCAAGGTGACAATTTTCACTGTAAAAGGTGTAGAGAGGAGACTGGTACAAGTGCATGCAAGTGTTTAAAGACAAATTTTGAAATGTTGGCCCAGTTCTAGTCTCCTTCGCAGCCATTCTTAGGGTCGTCACGCAATGCTCCTCCCCACAGGAGCATTGCATGACGACCCTAAAAATGGATGCAAAGGAGACTAGCCCAGTTCTAGTTATGTGGGATGACGTAGTCAGCTAGCGTTAAGGTTTTGGTCGATGGAATTTTTTCATCAGTGTTACAAATGGGCATGTTTCTTTTAACTTTCCCATTTCCTGTGCCCTAGGCACGAGGCTCAAGGGATGTCCCAGAAAAAATTGTGCGATTTCATTGGCTGTAACACTTCGAATCACGTGCAAGTCAGAAGTACAAAGTTGTTATCATACGTTTTTGTCGGCACACATGCCGTGTAAACATAGACTGTGATAAAAACATAATACAAGAATACTCAACGCATCAGTGAAGCGCAGCCTTAAGTTATAGAGTATTTTCCCGTTTCATGCGATTGCTTAGACCCAGTAGAACCTGAGATAAATAAATATCTCAGGGACCTAGTCAATTCATGGCGCCGCATAATTGGTGGAATGTGATGAAAAACATTATTGTCAGCACACATGTAAACAAAACATTGACAGCGATAAAAATAATACAAGAATACTCGACACATCAGTGAAATATTCACAGCAAGGACTGCCTTGATTTAGGAAGTATTTTCCTGTTTCAAGCAATTTCTTAGACCCAGTGGATCCTGAGATATTGTTTTTTTTGAGAAAATTGTGAACCGAATTTTACAGGTCATTTATTTAAATTCTCAATGAACATCGAAAACAATAGTTGTGAAATTTACTAATTGCATGCTAAAAAAGTATTTTGTTAACAAAAACAATGGATAAAGTTTCTTTGATCCTAAACATTATAAAAAGGTAACTGACTCAATAAGTATTACAAGCATTTCATGCAATAAGTGTATATCCACGAGACATGATCAGTGACGATGGAGTTACGAGTTAAATTTAAAAAATGCCTAGTTTGAAACGCCCACGTCAAAGTTTCACATTTGAGTTCTCGAACTTTTTAGCACGATTTTCTTTTGTTTTTGGGTAATCCACCATTGCGGGTAATCTGCTGATTCTTTTTCCCCCTTTTGGCTAAAATTGACCGGTGTGAGTAATCTGCTGTGCGGGTAGACGGCCGGAAATTATGGTAATCATTAAAAACCTTTTCTAATAAACATGATGTTAACATTACGTTCAAAATCTTTTTTTTGTCGCCACTCAAAGATAATTGAATTTCTTCACTCTCACTTCAGTCTAACCATGTCTTCTTCTAGTCCAGTGGCCCCTCTCTCTCTGTCATGCAACGCTGATGTTGCGTGGAGAGGGGCCAGAAGTGGTCACTAGTCTTATTCTTGTTTATATCCTTTTACACTAGTACTGAACATCTCCGTTTCTCTTTCACATATCGTACCAACCCATGTACTCGACAACTGTCCAACTCCGTTCAAAGTAGTCTTTACATACACTAGCACATCCTGCATAAATGCCTTCAGGCATCTTCTTGTTCTTTGAAATGTTGACCCATTTCTTGTTCATAATTATTTTTCATCCCAGAGTTGGACCAAGTGGTGAAATCCTAGTAATTGGCATATTGGTATGATTTTTGGTAAATTTCCTGTTTTTCATCCATTGAAACAAATCAGGGTTGTCGATGACTGGGACTTGCCAGATGACCTTGTTGCAGCGAAAATAGAGAAAATTGGTAGCTGAGGGTGGAGGTGAGGGATAGAGGACAGGTTCCAGAAATAAAACAGGATACAAAGTTAGTGTTTCGAAGGTGAGAAAAAGAGGTAAGGAAGCAGGATTCCCAAGGTTGAAGAAAGACTTTGAGGAAGGCGAAAGTTTGCAACATTGCATACATTTTGCAATAGAAAGTGCAAAGAGGCAGTAGCCACCAAAAAGAGGAAGCAAGAAGTTCAGACCAGTTCTCTTTTTCCAGTTCTCAGTTCTCATATTCATTTTAGGTATGCATCAAGTCCACTGTTCAAGGAAGATGGTTTTTTCTTTATCAGACATGGTGAGAGGTATGTAGCGACAGTATTTGCTTGGCAAGATGAAAGTGACACATGTGTAGGGTGCCTTCACTGGCTTGCAGTCCTGCCAGAGTACCAAAGGTGTGGCCTGGGGACAGCTCTTACTCTCTGTGTTCTTATGTTTCACAAAGATCAAGGAAAAATGTCAGTGAGCCTTACTACTGAAGTGTACAGGAATGCTGCAATTAAGCTGTATAAGGACATTGGGTTTACTTTGTGTGACAGTGATGAATATAGTGATAGTTGATTACTAGTCAGATTTAGTCTCCAGAAGTGTCTTGCATATTAAGTCCCCTCAAAGGTTCTTTTTAATACAATGTTGAGGTAGTCACTGACTTTTTTCAACCATTCAGTTTTTAAAGTGCACCTAACCCCAAAATATTTTTTCGCTAAAATAACTCTTTGCACCTGTTCGAAAAGCATTACGACTTTTTTTTATGAAATCCCCCTTAGTCTTGACTTTTTATAGGCTGTAAAAGTTACGAAATCTAGCCATCATCTGGTACACAATCGAGCTAGTGAGGGCATGGGTCTATTCTGGATTTGACATCACAAACTGATTTGCATCTCCTTAAGTCTTTGTAAACATGCATGCTAAGCAGTTTGTGACGTCAAATCAAGAATAGACCCATGCCCCTTCTGACTCGGTCGTGCGACAAATGGTGCTTAGTTTGTCGTAAGTTTTGAAGCCCATAAAAAAGTCAAAAACTGCAAATAATGGCGAAATGTTTTTAAAATAGGTGCAAAGATTTATATTAGGGTAAAAAATATTTTGGGGTTAGGTGCACTTTAAGTGGGGTCTGGCAAGTTGACGTTGTCATATGACCATTATGGCATTCTGTGCTATAACACGTATTGCACAGCCATAAAACATGACACCCGATATGCATGTAACAGGTCACTGACTTAACTGAGAACAGTGAATGGAAAAAGAATGCTGGTTTAGTCCATGGGTTTTCACAGGAGGGTAAATAAAATAATATAATGATGGCATAGAAACGGCACTTGTAACAATGGCATTACACCCACTGATACTGTCTGGTAGCAAATGTGTAGAGACAAGAATTGTACATAACAACAGTGCAGTAAGCAATGTTGTAATGTCACAATTACCGGTAGTGGCAATGGTGTACCAGCATCGACAAAGTTGTTTTTAAAATTGGTAACCATGAAAAGTGTAGCGATAATGCAATGCAGCACTGTTTTGTTGGCAGTGGCTTAGTCGCACTTGAAACAGCATGGTGTAGTTCAGTACTGAAAGTTGTCATGAAGTGACTCTACGTACCAGTAGCATTGCACAGTTGGTTTGATCCTATTTATTGTACAATGTACAGAAAATCTGTTGGAAACACAAGACACATTTAAATAGAACACCTTAAAGAAATAGATAATGAAATAGTTGCTGTCATTATATACTGACAAGCAAAAGTTAATTGAAAGCCACCACAACTGGCCATATTTCTTCAATATTTATGACAAACAGCGTTATTAAATAATTTTGGGGATTTTTTTAAAATACATACCTGTAGTAACTATTTTTGTCACAATTTTCAAATTACTCAAGAACAACACCGAAACTGATCAGTGATCATGATGTACCTCTAACTTCCTAGAGATATTAATAATTGAAGGGGTGCGTGGAATATGGCCCTAAGTGACTCCTGATCAAATATGAAAATTATTCTCCCTTTGATTTACAAGCATACACAGGGCAAATTGGAAGGAGAATGTAGCAAATATTCATCAGAAGTCACTTAGGGCTTTATTCCAGGCACCCCTTCAATTTAACTATATGTATGGTGATCAGTAAGGAGAATGTGTATTTTGAGCTTGGGCCTAAAAGAGTTATTTGAACTTAATTTTACACACATCTGTTCTTACCTGAAGAGAAAATGTTTTTGTGCTTGTTTTCTCCATAGTGGTGTTTTGTTTTTTGAAATAGAGTGATAGAGTAATCTCAAAATCGACCAAGCACACAGTGCAAGGGCCATTTGAATTCACAAGCAAAATTGTCCTGAGTTGTATCACATCAAGTCCAATATCATCACTAATTAGCCAGTAACAAAAACTTGAGATTGAGTCTTTCTTACACAAAGTTTTGGCCCATCATAATTTATCCATTTTACAAACAGTGAAGCAAAAGCAAAAAAGAACACATGTAAGTTCAAATGATTGACAATGGTGCACACTGTGTGTGCACCATTGCAGCTATCCAGCCACAAAAACGTAAAGTAAATGTTGTAACTGTTCAGTTATAAAATAATTATTGGACGCCCACATGACCATGCAATAAATTAGGTTTATAAAAAATTGAGTATCTTGTTACAGGTTATCAAATCATTTACAATAATTATCAATTAAGAGCTATTTGGAATTGTTATTATCTAGTAATAAAGAGCACTCTCATTTTGGGGCATGTCTCTATCTTCAAATCCTTTGTTACTGTCTCCGATAGTAACCGCTGTCCCATTGGATGATATATTTGACTTTGTGACATACTTGGCACTTGCTCGCCTGCGTGCTCTTGAATTGTTCTTGAGCTTCTTTACAACCGTATGTAAAAGTAGTGTTACTACAAAGATTACAATTAAAAATCCAACTACTGCAATAGTTAATATCCCTCCAGATATGCCATTTTTCTTTTCTTTTTTCTTTTTTTTGTCATCTGATTTCCCTGGAGTTGAATTCTCTGAAAAAAATAAACAAGACAATCGCAAGTCAAACTATGATTGTTTCTGTAGAAACACATACAAAATGTTTTCTGTCACTTTTGGAAAATAACTCAACAACAGCTACGTCACAACTGGGATAAACCAAGGGCACCCAGGATAAACCAACAGGCAGTGGTAAGATCCCAGCCATAATGAGGAAAAGTTGCTTTGAAAGCCAGCACTGACTGCAACCCAGCCATGAGATCCCCCCAACCCCCATACACCTGGAGCACCCACTGACTATTTTAGTGGAGGGGAAAAATAAGATGGCTTTCCATGCCATGTGGAACTAATGCTAACATCAGGAAAAGGATTCAGTGTGCACCTGACCTCAAAGCTGGTCCTAAATGAACCCCTGCAACTGTATTGGGGGGAGACCACTGAACTGTTATATAGAAGACTCGTGGTAGGCCTCCCAGGATCCACCAAAGACATCTTATAGGATTGCCATGCTAAAACGCTGAACCAAAATGCCTCCATAGAACACCTAAAACACTGTGCTAGGTCACCACACTTTCTAAATGCATTTCAAATGTGATATTATTACCTGGGGCATTTTTCTTTTTTACTCTGCCCTTCTCTTTGTTGGAGATCTCTGTTGGTTTTGCTGTTAATATATATATAAAAAAAACACTTTCTTTAAGTATAAAATACATAAACTGTATTTTCTAAATGCCTTACATATTATTAGCCTCTGAAATATAACATATTATGAGGCAAGAGTTCTTTAGCTTCCTAACTGTAATATGTTGTGTGAGATCCTACGTGAAAGTAAGGCATATTGTTATAGAGAGAGAGGGATAGAACATTTATTATTTATTTCACTCAACATTCAAGCAAATTCAAGCATTTTGACAACTATTTGAAACATCTCACTCTAATTCACTTCTCAAAATGACCCTGCAATTATTTCTCAATCATTCTCGAGAAAACTACTGCCAGATGTTGTAAAAATATGCTAAAAACGGGCTCCTTTTTGTTTTGAACTGACATGAAGCGTCTTTTTAATTAAAATATGGATCACTTCAAATTCCACTTCCTCTTGGGGTCAGCTTGGGAGCTTAAGTATTGATAACTTCTTCTTAACTGTATTAATTTATAATGTTACCATGGTATGAGTATTTTTTTTGGTAACCTTATTTTTACTCTAATTGCTCGAACATTCAGTGGAAATTGTCTTAAAACCTTGCAGTCCCTGGGCCGACTGAATTACAATAAGCTTGATAACAATTCACAAAAAATTTATACAGTAATGACCAAAATTCTAGTAGAGTGTGAAATGAAATACCGACTTCCGCTTGCATCCAATCTGCATGTAAAGTACCCTGTACTATGGGAAAGAGCAGCACCCAACCATACTACACCAGGGGATTCAAAACTGTGTCCCCATGCTGTAGCTGTGAATTACTATTTTGAATTTACTTGGATTGTAAATAGCTTAAAATAATGCTAGCACGTCGGTTAATTTTGTCAGCATCCCAAGTATCATTATTGTTGACTTTCTTCCTTGCTTTCCTTCAAGTTAGCAGAGGCATGCGGTAAAGTATTGGAAAGTACAAGTTGAAACCAACTTGTGTTCTTACCAGTGACATGTTTGCCATTGCAAAAATCCTTTTCACAGCAGTGAACTTTCTGTTTAGTTGGCAAAGTGCTATTGCATACCAAGTCTCTTTTTGGCCCTCGATCAAGGCAGCTCTGGACAAACACAGTTGTTGCATCTCTGCTGCGCAGTGCAAGACATGAGCCATCTGTTGTGCATCTGTTGTTTTCACACTCATTACAATAGCATTGTAGCCTCTGTGCTGTACTGTTATATCCTGTGTTAAAATGCAACATACAGGAACAATGATTATGTATCTTCCTATTTAGGGAGTGTCTTTAAATGTCACTAACTTAATTAATTTTGTCCTTTACTTGTCAGTTGAATAAATAACTGAAAGATTTCTTCACTCTAACTTCATAAGTTTTCACAGAGAGGGAGAGAGAGCTCTAACTGCAGAGCTATGAGTGCAGTGACAGGTTTGTGGGAAAATTTGAATGTTAGATGGGGGCTTGTGGGAGCCTTCAATACCAACCTGAGTTTGGCCACGGAACAGGCCACTGTAACTGTTGACATAACCCATCACCAGAGCTCACTTCAGAGAAGTTAGGAATGCACTTTGGAAAGAAAATATTGTGCCTTTGAAATTCACCATCACAACTGCTCCAGACTTCCTGACACAGTGATTGACAGGTGTACAGGGTGTGGCCATTATTGGTAACACATGGTGATGTTTCAATGAAACAAGCAAGTCTTTTTAAATTGAACGAGCAGTTGCTGTTGAGGACTGGGCCAAGGTTATTGAGTAAGGACTGGAGCCGAGTTCTGGTCTTGTTTCCCAGGCCGTTGAGATTGTCGCTGAGGCATGCAGGTTTGGTTACTTTTTCACAGCTTGGTAACGTTCGTTCTGTTAAGAGAAGACATCGTTTTAGTTTTAGTTTATGAAAGAATTTTTGGCCGTCACTATTCTGGCTTCTATAATTCCAGTCTAGAAATAAACGAAAAATTCCCAAAGGAACGCAACTCTGCCTATTTCGTGCAACCTAGAGAGCACTATAGTCTATATTCTCTTGTATCGTACAATTCGGAAATGAGTTCAACTCCTCGAAAAGAAACACGTCTTTGAAAGTAATTGTGTTTCCGGAATAATTACTGAAACACGCTTTTTCCTCTGCAATATTCGTAGAGGTTCCGGTGTTAATTGTTAAATGAGGAAATGTAAGTAAAAGTGCTTTACGTACTGCAAAAAATCGTGATACATCAACATAATGATACATGGTTAGATTCCGTTGCTAAGTAACACGGTGTCATACGAGAATGTCGTGTGCTGATAAAATTTCTGACTGAAAAGAACATCAAAAGAGATTTTCTTTTTTTTCTTACATCTTCGTTACCTTTTGATATAATATCTTCAAGTTTGTAAAATTTCCCCATACGAATTTGTGAGAGGTTCCAAAGAACGTTATAACATAATTGTTTATATCAAATAAGCCTATTTCTCATATTTCAAAAATTCCCTGAATACCTTGTTACAGGAAATTTACAATTGACGACATCAAATTCTCGCGATTTTTTTTTTAAATTGCAAAATTTTGATGACGCAAAAACGGAAAGCCGCTTAAAAAGGATTGTGAAATTTCTTGAAAATTCCATCTATGTCGCGATATTTCACCTTTCAAAAATTGCAAACTTCATGTAATATTCTGAAGGTACCTTTTGTATGTTATGCTTACATGATGACCCGCACGGTTTTGAAAACGCGGTATTTGCGATCAGTTCAAGTCAAGGGCACACATATAAGTCTGTTAACAACATCATAGGCGAAGAAACTTACAAAATATTTATAATGAGCGCAGACTTTGTTCTTTTTAAGTTGACCATAAAAGTTGCTACAGCAATTGCAGACAAACAAATATTTTACAAAGGTTTACCAATAATCCCTGTATATACTGTATTTGCTTCTTTTCGTGTTCTGTTTTAACTCGTTGTCATAGTAAACATATAGAGCAGAGGACAAAAGACACGGTTTTCCAGCGTGAAATATTGCGATGTAATATGACCTTGAATTTTCTTTTTAATTTCACAGTTCTCAGCTAAATGATTGTCTCGATGTTCTTTCCGTCTTTCACCCATTGAATACCCAATTCCCGATAGTTAAATTTTCATTACCCTTTCAAAGCTTTTTGTTCCATTGAGATCACTTTCCTGTAATTATTTTATGTGTGTGTGTTCATTAAGAAATATTGGATTTGTTAACAAGCATCTTTTTAAATGTCAATCGTCTCACGCGACTAAAGTCGTTAACCGAAAAAAACAGAAGTTTTTTTTAACTGGGCGTCTTTGTTGCTTAATATGTTACGCCTTGTAAATATTACTGAGTTGCAATTTCGTACACGCAAGGACTTTTGGTGCTAAGAAGAAGAGAACTTTAATTCCTAAAAAAATCAGTGACCCTCAAGTTTGTTAATGACTGTAGACTTAATTTGATTGAGTTCGAACAGTCTAACGAAAAACTAATTTTAATAAGTGCCTCATTGTTATTAAACCTCTAATCGCGGAAAAACGGCTGAAACTGCAGGCTATTTAGTTTAAACTCACCTTTTGTATTGTTTGCTCGATGAATGAATCCTGGAGGTTTATAGCACTGTTTAGAGTTGTCTTTCTCAGGAGACAGCAGTCTGCAGTATGCAACATACCGGTTAAAAAGTCCACTTTCTCTCAAAAGCGTGTCGCAATCGTCCACAAACTGCTCGCAAACTTCTCGGCAAGGCAGCACTGGACCTTGTACGCTTTCGGAACATTTTGGAACGTAGCGAGCACATGCGAAAGCTCTCGAATGCGGTGAGCAGCTGTTGAAACGATAGGCAAAAAGTGTGATTTCTGAAGATACAAAAGCTTGATAGCTCTTTTGTCCAACGCTGGAAAAATTGGCCGTATACTTGTAGCCAATGTGAGCGCAGGCCGGAAGAAGAGAGGTGTCAATTTGTTGGCATTTGTTAGCGAGTGCAAAATCTAATTTTGCAAAAAGCGCGGAATTGAACATAAGTAACAACAGAATCATACTGGCAGCTTGTTTCCACGAGAGCATGAGTTGACAAGTGATCCATATTATTTTTTCCTTTTGCTTTCATAGCGTGTGCAAGCGATATTTGGCCAAGTGTTTTTTTACGACACCACGCATCAGCCAATACTTATATATATATAGTGCTCTAAAAAAACATAAGTAATTGTTTTTTCCTTTAAATTCATCAGTG
The DNA here is from genome assembly GCA_964017195.1 of Siderastrea radians. Classification (NCBI taxonomy): domain Eukaryota; kingdom Metazoa; phylum Cnidaria; class Anthozoa; order Scleractinia; family Rhizangiidae; genus Siderastrea; species Siderastrea radians. Next base: position 46,172,828 of record OZ024895.1, read on the forward strand.
TAAGTAAGATCAGGCTTTTGTAGATCAGCTCCTATTTATACGATAAAGGGATATGTGCAGTTCCTTCTGTCCTAAGATAGTTCCCTTTAAGGTTCGCGCGGATATGTTCCCACGCGCGTACGTCACGTTTTTCGCTCCACGCACATTTGTCCACGCAGAGAAAGGTAGGGGACGGTTTGTAGTTAAAGAAAAGGAGGATTCAAAATTCTATATGTCAAATAAGAGAGAAAGATTATATCTACGAAAAAATATACGGATAACCTATTATGTGAAAAAAATAGCGTTATTTTTGTACGGGAAAATATCTAGCCCTCTTTGAATTGTCGCGCCAAATATTGTGTTTTTACGTCATTAGACATCACCGAAAGTCCAGTATAGAAACATTACATTCACGCTGTCTGTTAATGTAAGAGCTTACAGGGAGTTTAGAGTTCATCGTGGGAGCAAGGTTACGATATTTTAGGCGATTTTATCACAACATAGTGGACTTTAAATAGAATGAAACCTCAAAATAACGGCTTCATGCCAAGCTTTGAACAATGCGTCTGGGTGGAGCTGGGTTTACTGTGGACCCAAATTTGTGAAATTTTCAAAACACCTTTTGAGCTTCGACCTGATGAGGGTATTTTACGGTCTAAGAATTCGCAATGCGTAGACCATTCCAACAAGTAAAGAATGCATTACTTTTATTAAATGTAAGTTTTATTCTTGAAAACATATAGCGACTAAAAACAATGTTTTTATTTTTTAGCAATGTGCTGTCGATTGCATCGGAGCACGAGCGCGTCACGTGTAAACAATACCAAATTTGGTATCAAACATGCTAACATTGGTCATCAAACATTTGACCCACCCGTTACGCGAACGTTCGCACTCAAAGTGAGTTGTTTGTTACTTAAATGCAAAGGTGAATCTTTTAAAACTCGTGACAAAACATGTTTGTTAGTCAAATTTGTTTTGGTCGACAGTTACGCCTGGGAAGGTTCACCAAACACTTATCCAATAACGCCCCGTTTCTCCTCGCGTGTTTTCACAAACATTCATCGAACCCTAAGAAATTCACAGTGACACCACTTGTTTAGTTCCTCCTTTTGTGAATTTCTACTTTACATCACAGAAGGAAACAGCGCCTTTCAAGGGCGGCTAAGTGCTGTAAGACTATTTCAATGAGTGAAGTTACCAACTTCGGTCCATGAGTTCTTTTTTGAGAGACTTCGTGATTAAGATCGACAATTCTACGTGTTTCACGGACCGTTTAATGAAGTCGTGCGGAGGTCTTGAGCAATAACCTTTCAAATCGCTTGAGTCCGGTCTTCTGTAACTTCATAGTTCACTTGTACTGTGAGAAGGTTTCCATGGTGGTGCCAAGCTTCAAGAGAATGTAGGCCGACTTCTAACAGCCACTAAAAGTATGATCTAGCCTGTACCGAGGGTCCTGAAAAGGGTGCTCAATTCTCAGGTGTCGGTTAGAACTTTGGCCATTTCTCAGCTATCTTTTCATAAACAAATATCGAAATTTCTCAACTAAAAGACATTTAAAATTTCTGCTGTTTTTTTAGCATCGAATGCTGTGCCAAATGGTTGTATGAAGCATAAATTGTAGCATGGTTACACAAATATTTATACTGGCAGGTTATTTTCGGTGTCTGTCTGCGGCTCGGTGTATGTTGATTGCTGTTTGACATAACCACTTTTCTTCTGCTCATAGCGCCTGCGCACTGCCACAGCGACGTAGATGAAAACGACCGCAGTCAGCGGCACCAAAACGAGGGCAGCAATGAGGCCTGCTGAGAAGGAAAACGGCAAGCTGTGTGGAGTGTTCCCTAGGGAGAGAAAAGTATTATTAGTTATAGAGTTAGGGGCCGATTACGTGAGGCGGGCTGGTTCGGTTTACCGGGATCTCGGCACGTCTGTGAAACACACTAAGGGGCCGATTACATGAGGCGGGCTGGCTCGGTTTTCCAGGATCTCGGCACGTCTGTGAAACACACTGAAAATCAACTTTGCGATTAGACCGATTACATGGAAAAATTTCAGCCCGGCTGGCCGGGATGAAAATTTACCATGTAATCGCGATTGCCGGGCCAGCCCGGCTAGCCGGGTCAACACTTTCTCGTCACTAAATTTCGCTTCAGAGCAAAATGGCTCACCAGAAGATCGATATTTCTCTTTCTATATAACACATAAAGGTTTATGAGACCATAAAGCTACGTAAAACTGAAAATAATACGCCAAAATAATGAATTGGCAAAAATAAAAACACTTGGTTCATGCTCTTTGACGTAGCCATCTTTTCACACGACAGCTTCTAAATTTAGCCGCAGGCGGGCTGGCTCGCCTCATGTAATACCGAGCTGAGCTGTCATCTCGGTATACCGAGCCAGCCCTGCTAGCCGGGCCAGCCCGGCTCATGTAATTGGCCCCTAAAAATCAACTTAGTTGGAATCCCGGCATCGCGATGCCGGGCTCTTGGCTAGCCGGGCTGAAAATTTACCATGTAATCGTGATTGCCGGGCCAGCCCGACTAGCCGCGCCAACACTTTCTCGTCACTTAATTTCGCTTCAGAGCAAAATGGCTCACCAGAAGATCGATATTTCTCTTTCTATATAACACATAAAGGTTTATGAGACCATAAAGCTACGTAAAACTGAAAATAATACACCAAGATAATGGATTAGCGAAAGTAAAAACACTCGATTCATGCTCTTTGATGTAGCCATCTTTTCACACCACAGCTTCTAAATTTAGCCGCAGGCGGGCTGGCTCGCCTCATGTAATACCAGGCTGAGCAGTCATCTCGGTACACCGAGCCAGCCCTGCTAACCGGGCCAGCCCGGCTCATGTAATCGGCCCCTTATAGAGTTGCCGGATTTTAACTCCCTTAGCGGTTCCCGATTTGCCAAAGAGGACGCCTGTTGAAGAGACATTAACATTCATCACGGTTCAACCTTGTTGAATTCAACATGCTAAACGCATGTGGTTACCCTGTTGAAAGATGGTGACCCTGTTCAAAGATGTTGCCTCAACTTTTCTTTTGTTCTCATGTGTGAACAACAACGTTGAATTCCTTTGGCTACCTCGTTCATCACCGTGCAACATAATAGCCCTTTTCACAGTTAACGTTTCTCATTTGCATGACAATGTATTGGAACATGGATGTGAGGCAATTTCGGGCAGAAACTGCAAAATTGCCCGAAATTGCCTCACATCCACGTTAAAAAACATTGTAATGCAAATGAGAAAAGGCAACTGTGAAAAGGGCTATTGCATTCAACAGTGTTGAATGATGATATTGAATCCGCGTAACCGAGGCCTTAAAGTGTGATGATTTTTAGGGGCCAATTACATGAGCCGGGCTGGCCCGGCTAGCAGGGCTGGCTCGGTGTACCGAGATGACTGCTCAGCCGGGTATTACATGAGGCGAGCCAGCCCGCCTGCGGCTGAATTTAGAAGCTGTCGTGTGAAAAGATGGCTACGTCAAAGAGCATGAACCAAGTGTTTTTATTTTTGCCAATTCATTACTTTGGCGTATTATTTTCAGTTTGACGTAGCTTTATGGTCTGATAAACCTTTCTGTGTTATATAGAAAGAGAAATATCGATCTTCTGGTGGGCCATTTTGCTACAATGATCAAGCCCAGTGATGTTTTATTTATTTTTCTACGCAAACTGACCGGTTTACGCAAAGGCTATCAACTGTATCATGAAAAAGGCACTAAAAGTTTGCAGTACGTCAAAACATCCCAAGGAAACCACAAAAAGTAAAAAAGCTGATTTATTTGTATCCAAGCTTTTTATGTGTTTACACGAAGCCTAAGAAGAAATGGTCCTTTTAAAACGCCAGACAACAAGCGGCAGGTTAACGTTTGCTGTTTGCCGTAAACGTGATGTTTAATCTCTCTATAATTCTGAGCGACTCGGGTATCAGCAAACGTGCTTAAAAAATTGAACCCTGATTGCAGGTTACGACTGTAGTTATGAAAACCTCCAACACATCAAACACAACGAAATAACTGAATCTATTGAAACTTCAATAGAAAAGACAAGAAATGTGAAAGCATGGTCAAACGATTGGGGTTTTTTTGCTTTGGTTGAAAAGAAGTGAAAAGGAAGAAACTGCGTCATTTTGGGCATCAGAGCAAAAGAAAAGCATAGACAGTTTGTTGAGGACAAAATCGAAGGTGGACGGCGAAAGCGCTGAAAATGATTTTGCGATATCGGGGAGTGGCTAGATATGAAAAGTTCAGAAAGGCGCTAAACTTCGCTCTTTGACCGTGGAGCTCCTTGGCGGGAGAAACAAACAAACGTTGCGAACTCACAAGCTTGTAACAGAAAGTAAACAGCAGAGAGGTTACTAAGCTACTGGCACATGTTACCACACGTACATACCTGTATCCCAGTGTCTCGCACTAGGCCACCTCGTTAGCTCACAGAAGCCGCTGGGCGTATTTCCCTGAGCAGGCTCAGCACAGTAACTGCTAACTTCAGGTATGTTGAACGCTTCTGGGCAATCATCAAAGAGCAGATCACACCAAGTGTTACACACTGTCATTGTCTTGTCTCCGTCACACGGCGGCGTGTACGACGCACAGGCCAGTTTCTTCAGAGTCTTTTTACACGAGTCGCTAAAAACGCTGCTGACCAGTCTGTTCATGGTCGCGGTCAGGTTGTCTTTGAACTGGTCTTGTGCATTCTCTGTTATAAGGGTTTTCTTACAATCCGCTTTTGTGCAGTTTTTATTTGACACTGCGTTGTTGCAAGAAAGGCCTGTAAGTGATGAGATGAGTCCAAATAAACAAAACACAACTGCCATCCAAAGAACTTAGTGGATATTGAACGGTATGGCAATGCAGGTATATAGCGCAGTTTACATATCAGAGACAAAATGCACTAGTTGATAGGCGAATCGTTGTTTACAGTTTTTTCCTCAATAGCATAAGCTTCTCGTTTTCTAATCAAGTTACAAAAATGTCATTTCTGAATATTAAAAGGACGTATCATATCAAAGGGCATTACCGGCCTTTTCCGCAAATTTCAGTCCGAAATTTTCTTTGAAAAATATGATGTTAAAAACTCGAAATTTCACAAAGAATGTATGAGTTCCTTAACACTTTTTCCCCCAGAAATTTTGCATTTTCCGTTGGCGTATATTGCCTTAGATTATTGGAAGCAAAGAGCTAAATATTGCACAGCCTGAGGTTAGTAAGTTTAACAAGCTCTTTGAGTTATTGAAGTCAATTTTTAGTTAGCATGCTGCCTTTTCTATAAAATTTGTATGCCAGTGAAGCAAAATGTAAAGAATGACCAGCAAAGATTCGCCTACAACTAAACCGCACAATGGGTATTTTTCGACAAAACTGAAATCGCGACAATTGCCATTCACCTTCATTAACGAAACGACGATCTAGCATAGGAGCTGAAGTGACTATTTACAAATGACCGTGCACAGATAGAAACTTAACTTTTCAGAGCATAAAAGATGGAATCGAAGTTATCTGCATGTATCTTCTACCAAATTTGTTTCTAAACAGTTTCATGTCTTTAATTACGCGTTAAATGGTTCCGTGAAGCACCTCCGTAGTCTGAATTAGCAAGCTGCATACACTTGGCAAATTTTGTATAATATTTCTTGTTGCGCCATCACACACGACACTTTTGATATTGCTGATCATAGCAGTATTCAGGCCGCGTGTCACAATATCTTAATGATGCTATAAGCTCATATGGAAGATCATCGCAATTGCGTACACAACTGAAGCAGTTGTGAAAAGCAAGCTTGAAAAATTCAGGGGCTCAAAAGCCCCGAAACTTGGTGGGCCGATTGAGGGCACGATAATTCACACTGTATCTTGTAAACAAAGAAGTTCTAACCATGGAACTTTGCTATAAGATACTGAAATATTTCTTATCTTAGAGACATCTTAAAATAACAGCTTTGTAGAATGAGCTCTTCACATTTTTACAAATGGCTCTTCCGGGCCGAAAAACTTTTCGAGGCTTTCGAGAAACGCACGCCTGGTCGTGGCTTTGATCCCCGTCGGGGACTCAGATTATTAGGATTTTTTTTTGTCCCACGCTCGTGACATACAGAATATTATATCTTTCTAAATACACATGTTGTTTTCGAAAAAAAAGTATTCGGTTGGCAGCGAATCTTGGCAAATAAAGTGCAAATATCCATATGAAGACGAGCTCATCTTGAAAAAAAAAATCCATGATTCACAACAATTTATAAGCACTCATGAACAAATTCAACTGAGAGAAAATTTGGCGAGGCGTGTGGACATGTTCAGTATCTTTCGAGATCTTCAGAGTTTCAGCACGTTTAATAATTCGATCAGCGTCAGACACGTTTTAAACAAATAAGTATTGAACAAGTGTTGTAGATAACCTAACTTGATTTCCGCTGCAGGTCACAAAATCTTTTTAACTCCAGTGGAGATTATCAGTTTTTTGACGTAAACGATATTGTAACGGCAATCTCATCTATTTCTATAAATTAGGAGATTTAATTCATTTTCAGTTATTTGAAGCTATTTCGAATACGCGAATCTCATTGCCTCAATCGTCATTGTTTATTAGCTATTATTAGTCATTCACTGTGGTCTATTTGAACGCGTGAATCTGATTGGCTCAATCATCATTGTCTATTCTCTATTATAAATTTTCAAGGTTTAGACCACTGCAAAACCGTGTACGATCAAAGCTTGCTCTACGTTGGATCAGTAGATCGTGACCAGTCAAAAGAAGATAAAATATGGAAATAATGCAAAGACTGGTCAGACAACGTGCACGAGGCGTAAATACAATATTTCGGCTGGCCAACACCAGCCTTCTTCAGGTTTATTGAATGAAACGCGAATTTACATGGTCTTTATACAGCTTTATATAACGAACCGGAAATAACAGGACAGGGCTACGTGATGTGTTAAAAATAAAGAAAAAAAATAATAATAATAATGTAATAAAAGCGGAAATACAGTACAATAGAGATAAGGAAAAAGCTGGTTGGATTACATTTCGTCTCTTCTGTTAAGACCTGCACCCGGGGACCTGCAGGCTCCAGTGTGTTTCCTCGGTGGATGAGGAATGCCTCACGAGCCTTTCTAACTGAATCACGATTAGTATATAATTTTTCAAGTGGTATAAGAAGCATATGATTACCCGTATGATTGCCAGTAATAAAGTGTCGTGAGACAGCGGTAGGATTGTAGCTGGAGGTGTTGATAATGGGTCGCCTATGTTCATTAAAGCGTTCTTTGAGGCGACGTTTAGTTTCTCCGATATATTGAAGATTACACTTAGTACATTGAATCATGTAAATCACATTAGACGTTTCATAAGTAATGTGCGATTTGATTTGATTCATTTGTCCAGTACTATTAAAAGTATATTGCGTGCGGCCATCTTCGATATAAGGGCAGGTGGTGCAATTATTTTTATTGCACCGACGCTCTCCGAAACGCACCTTATTTACCTCATACATGGCTGAGATTTTTGGACGATATTTTCTTTATCTGGACCGAAGGTTCAGATAAACTGAAAGTATTTGTCGATTATCTCAATAACCTCCACCCCACCATTAAGTTCACCTGTTCACATTCCCTTACTAATGTCCCATTCCTTGATGTTATGGTTTCACTCAAGGATGGTCTTATAGCAACTGATCTTTACACTAAACCCACTGACAAACATCAGTATTTACTTATCTCTTCATGTCATCCCCCACACACTAAACGTTCTTTTCCATATAGCCTTGCACTTCGCCTTCGACGCATATGCTCCAACTACGACACTGACAAACAACGTTCTCAGGAACTCATGAACTACCTCGTCAATCGGGTTATAGACTAGATTTTCTTAAAACCCAAATACAACGGGCTTCTGACGTTTCCCGCAAAGACGCTCTTAAAACCAAACCTAAACGACAGACAGATACTGTTCCTTTTGTCATTACATACAATCCTGCTTTACCTAACATATCCCGCATAATCCACAAACACTCTCATGTACTCTACTCATCTGATCGTTGTAAAAAGGTTTTTACTAGTCTTCCTCTAGTAGCCCACCGGCGTTGTAAAAATATTAGTGACATTCTTGTTAGAGCTAAGTTACCGGAACCTGTTAACATTGACAACTCACGGTTTCCTCCCGGCTCTTTTCGGTGCAATAAAAATAATTGTACCACCTGCCCTTATATCGAAGATGGCCGCACGCAATATACTTTTAATAGTACTGGACAAATGAATCAAATCAAATCGCACATTACTTGTGAAACGTCTAATGTGATTTACATGATTCAATGTACTAAGTGTTCCCAGGGTCTCTCTCTCCCCGCCCCCAAGAGCGAGAGAAGAGAGACCCCTGTGCCTCAAAGAACGCTTTAATGAACATAGGCGACCCATTATCAACACCTCCAGCTACAATCCTACCGCTGTCTCACGACACTTTATTACCTGGCAATCATACGGTTAATCATATGCTTCTTATACCACTTGAAAAATTATATACTAATCGTGATTCAGTTAGAAAGGCTCGTGAGGCATTCCTCATCCACCGAGGAAACACACTGGAGCCTGCAGGTCGTAACAGAAGAGACGAAATGTAATCCAACCAGCTTTTTCCTTATCTCTATTATACTGTATTTCCGCTTTTATTTCATTATTATTATTTTTTCTGTATTTTTAACACATCACGTAGCCCTGTCCTGTTATTTCCGGTTCGTTATATAAAGACCATGTAAATTCGCGTTTCACTCAATAAACCTGAAGAAGGCTGGTGTTGGCCAGCCGAAATATTGTAGTTACGCCTCGTGCACGTTGTCTGACCAGTCTTTGCATTATTTCTCTATTATGGTACAACGCTAAATTTTGGCGTGCTCCCATTGGTCGAAAACGATCATGTGACGCGACAGTGTCTCTCCTAGCGGGCGCCTATCAGCGCATAGTACCCGCTTTTGGCAATTTTCGCTCAAAATTTAGCGTTGTGCAATAAAAACAATAGAGTCCTGTCTCAGGCCCTATGTGTGATAGGTTCCCTCGGAAATTTGATGTTCAAACGTCATATAAGCCCTCGAACGTTGTTGTGAACATCAAATTTCCTCGGGCAACCTATCACATCTGATGATCGATAGTGCCTTCGACAGAAGAACTCTATTGTTTGAGTAGAAAAGTTGGCCTCGTTGTCCAGTTGTTGATTAGGGACCGGTCATTATTTGGAGATGATAGGGGGAGGGTCAATGATTTCTATGCAGGGAAAAGGGGGAGGGGGGCACATAAATTTATGCATGCATATTAGGGAGCTTTGTTATACAAAGGGGGGTAGGGGGAGGGTCAGCAAAAATGTGCTTCACAAAGTGGAGGTTCAGGAGAATTTGAACATGGCCTCCCTTCATTTGCACCAGCCCTCCCCCCTCTAAATAATGACCCATCCCTTAGCACACTCTTGAAAAAACAGGGGGGGAGGATGAGGGTATGTACTTTCGTATGTAAGCTACATATATATGCGCTGCTCCGAGGAAAATGTATCTGCCACTTTTTAAAGGTGGGTATAAATTTTCGCCGTTTTGATCTCAATTACGTCTGAAATACGGTACAAAAATCATATATATTGGTCTCCATCAGGGCTAGGGTTTCAATTTCAGATGAGGCTCTTCATGTACTGCAGAAATGTCCCAAGACTTTTCCCGAAACTAAAAGCAATTTCGATCAGTTCCAGTCATATTCCGGTTGTTATTCATCATTCCGAACCCATAATACGAAGTTTTTTTTACATATTGTCATTCCCTAACGTCAATGCTACATCTGTTATTTTTCTTCCCTAATCTTCATTATCCCTCGTTCATTATTCACTTGTTCACCCGTGATATTGAACTTATGTTGTATCTAGAATAACATACATACTTGGAGGAGGGTTAATGGAAGATTTGAAATCCGGTGGCTTGAAACACTTCGCGTCTGTTTTGTCAGTAGGCAGCAAACTGCATAGCGGCTTCAACCAATTCAATCCACCGGAGTCCATTTGGTCCCCGCATCCCCGAACAAATTCCTCGCAAACATCTCGGCATGGAAGCCAAGGTCCGGCCATGTTTTGTTTGCATCGCGGTACATACAGCGAACAGAGAATAAAACTTGTGTAGTTTGAGCAACTGCCAAGTTTCACCGTGATGTTGTTGATGATCTCGGAATAGTTTTTGGCGTAGTAGTTGTTCGCGAGGTACACGCTCGTCGAATGGAAGCCATTCTTTACGCAGATCGGGAACTTGGTCTCATCAACCCCTCGACACTCCGAAAGAGCCTCAGTTCTTTCCAGCTTTGTGACTAAAAACACAACCGCTATGTATACAGGAAATTTCAAATTCATCCCTGATCGAAAACGTAGCCAATTTGAAACTGAGGAGGTTATAAAAATGACGAAGTGGCGCAGTTCGCCCAGGGATCAAATCCAGCGGCGTCTTGACTCAAATTAATTTTCACATTTGAAAGTTATATGGCGTGACAAGTCAAATTGTTTCTCAGCGGCCACAAGAATGCAAATTAAGCGAAGTAATTAAAAACGTGTGGTGACAATGCAAAAATAACTTCTCATTATGACTCGCTGTATTGTGGCAGTGCTAGGGTCAAATTGGCGATGCATGTATAAAACATGCAAAGCTAAATCAAACCCAACCATGAATTTTAAAATATGGCTTGATAGTTTGAAGACATAGGCACGCAGTGCGTGCAGGAAACTAAATGTAACGTTATAGCACTGAGTTCTTAAAATAATGGTTTTGCATCCAGAACTTATTCATAGCGTGCTGTCCAAAAGATAAAGATAAGTTATCTTTGGTTTAAGATTAACACCCCCTTTCCCAGGGTTTCTATTTCAAGATTTAAATTTCAGTTCATTGAATTTGTTGAGTCACTAGCGAGTTAGAAAATCAGTGGCAAATAAGTTCTTTAACTTGGCTTTTAAAGATCAAAGCTAGACATAACAGGTGATTGACAGTGGAACAATGCAGCTAGAAAGCAACTGCTGTTCAGTGGAGAGGGACCTAAAAAGGGGATATAAGTCGTATTCTTCGACTCACATTTTAATCCTCTTCCCTAACTTTGACTTTGCTAAAATCCCGTTCCCAGTAGCAGCCTTTTCTGATACCGCAAGTTCCCTTTTTTCATTGCAAAAAAAAAAAAAAATTTTCATTGGCCAATCCCAGTTTGCATCTTCAGGACCCTCAGTTAAAGCTGTTCCACCTGTCCACTTGTTTGATGTCATATATTGTCTCTCCGTCTTTTGAAGAAAAGGTTTTTTCGTTTCCGCTTTTGTTGTATAGGGTCGATGCGAAATGTATTTTTGGACGTTTCCTGTGGAAAATAAGTTTTAAAACCCTCTTGGCAGCATCATAGCCACGTAGGAATTACGACAACGTTAAAAGACTTACTTTAAACTTACTGAAAATCTACTAACCAGTATATTTTTATCATATCCTTTGGAGCTTTTTCTTAGAAAACCGGAAGTTCGTTAGATGAACAACACTGCAAAAGCCAAGTTGGTATAGCATGCTTGTCTTTTCGTCACGTGACAGGCATGCTGGTAGGGTATTCGGTAAGGAATCGGGGTGTGACATCATAAAAATACGCAGAGCATAACGTGATGCCTATTTCTTTCGAATTTCTTGAACGCTTCGCTAAGTAGAAAGGCCACAGTTGTAAATAACCTTTTTGGCTTTCAGTCACAGAATGGCCCAGAAGCCGTTCAGAGAATACCACAATCTTCAAGGCTTCCAAAGCGAAGGACGATGGTCAACGTGGAAGAAGGCCATGGTACCCAAAGACACCACCAGCAGTGAGACGTACCTTGAAAAGCGCGGACCTGATCAAGAAGGATTCATGTGGTCAAACATAGACGATGCCTTATGTGAAGTGGGCGGGCTCTGTGGAATCTATGAATGGAAGGCTACTCGACCCGATCAGCCAGACCGTGTAGTTTATGTTGGAAGCACGTGCACCCGTAATGATAGATGTCAAAGATTAAAGAGCAGAATTATTCGGTACTGCAAATATGGCAATCACAAAGAAGAGCTGATAAATGATGCATTGTCGAAAGGATATGAACTGTGGGTTCGTTATAAACAAGCTGAGGATGAGGAGCGTGCTAAAGAGCTGGAGAATGACCTGCTGGCCAAGTATGATTATGCTTGGAATATAAGAGAGAATAATCGCTTAAGAGAGATACTGCCTCAGCAGCGGGGTTGCCTTATATTGTAGAACCAGTACTTCGACTTCTGATGTTGCTCTGTAAAGCTTATTTAGCTGCAATTACATTTGTAACATTTTAGCATCAAGTTAGTGGATTGAGAGAGACATTATGCTGACTTTCCAACTTCAAAATCATAGTTGTTAGTATCGCGATGCACAACAAGAGAAAATGATGATTGATGATTTCTCTTCAGTATTCATTGGTATATTGACTCCCATCATTACAAGAAAAGCATAAGTACCAAACCCGCGGTGTTTAGGTAATTCAATGCCTTGATAACCAGCGATACTTGTTCCACCTTCACCACTTCATGCAGCTCGCTAGATCTGTCTGTGGACAAATGTTTTGTTGCTGCACGTATTTGAACCAATTCCCAGATAAATTTCTTTATTATGCGTCGAGCGAGAATGGCTATTTTATTTATAGCACCACTGTCCGTGATAGTAGGAAATGATAGGCCGGAAAACTGATAATTGCAATCTCTATAGGTATGGTTAAACCCAGTTATCCACAAACGTATTCGGTAAACGTTCAAGTCAGGCTGCAATTCAGATTGTTAGACGGCTGAACGCAAACAACGGTAACGTTGACGTACAGTCCATTCCCATGCAAACCAAGAAAAAGTGAAAAATTCTGGAAGAGTTTTGATCCTGAAGCGAGGCAATGGCTAAGGGCTTTTATCCTCTTACATAAAAGATTCTTCAGCTGTCCAGTCTATTAGCTGTGAATTACTGAGCCTGATTGAGCTATCGTGCGCCAGAACCGGGAAGAGGGCTAGTGTTAGGATTAATGATTTTGGTCCATGGGTCTGTGTTAGAGTATAGATTTTCGCCATTTTGGTGTGAGGCAACGTTACGCATGAAACAAGGAAGAAGAAATTCATATATGTATTTTGATCTGACAGTTTATAAGGGGTGTAATGCCTGCCCAAAATTTCAACGAGTAACCTCCTAGGGGAGAAAGTGTCATTTGTGTTGTTCCCGTCTTTCCAAGAAACTGATAATTTTCTACGTATTATTCAAAAGCGCGCGGGGGCGGAACGTTGCTCCACGCGAGTTGCAGTTCGCAGATTCTAAGAAATCACTGAATGATAATTAACATTACCGGACAGAAAACTCCCAGGTTTGTTTAATCCCGAATACTTTAACAGAAGGTCGATTAGGTAAACCAAAAGAAGCCCTCCAGTTACGTCGACGGACGCATTTCTGTGTCGAAAAGAAACATGTCGCTGCTTGAACACAGCAGTGTTTAGAATTCTACTCAGTGACAACAACAAGGCTTAAAGGTTTATTATAAAAAGGTTATTGAGTAAATTCTTGATGATTGCGCCTGTTTGAGGCTTTTTTCTCGGAAACCGGAAGAAAATAGGACACAGTTAGGTAAACGCTACTGTCCAATTTTTATTGGCTAAAGATGTGTGACCTGTTTGTTTCGTGATCCCATGACAGGCATGTTTGTCAGGTATTGGGTAACGAGTTCAGGTGTAGCGTCAAATTAAAATATGCAAAGGGTAACGGAACGTTCATTTCTTGAATACTTCAGTGGCAAAAGAGACCACGCTTTTGACTGAGTTTGTGGTGTTTCGGTCGAAGAATGAATGAGAGGTTAAGAGAATCAAGTCATCTTCCACTCGAAAATTGGACTGACTGCTATTTGGCCATGGTACCCGTAAATGATTCAATCAGGAGAAATCTTGAACCACGCGGTCCACTTCAACCCTGGCAAATGCTGTCAAATATATATAAGGGAAGCTGACGGAGCGGTCAACCTGTGTGGAATCTATGAATGCGGGCAACTCGACCCGATCAGCCAAACTGTGTGGTTTATGTTGGAAGCACATGCACTCGCAATGGCAGATGTGAAAGACTGAAGAGCAGAATTGTTGGGTACTGCAAACACAATAATCACAAGGCAGGTCTGATAAAGGATGAATTAAGGGAAGGATATGAACTGTGGGTTCGTGTCAAGCAAGCCAGTGGTGAGGAGGATGCTAAAGCCCAGGAGAATGCGCTACTAGCCATGTATGATTACGCTTGGAACATAAGAAATAATAACAGCATAAGATACGTTCTTTGAATTGGTGGAGTAGTTTGAGAGTAACCGAGGAACTTTCCATCTGGTAAAACCAGTTGTGAACGTACAGTGACTCTTTTGTACGTGAAGCGAGTGAATATCCGCCTGCGTGCCTTTCGTGTCATAAGGTTTCCTTTAGTTAGGTTCCCGATGCTTTCTCTAGTCAGTGAGATTTTGTTATTAGATTTAATTTTAATCTTTCTTCATACCATTTTATATCAGTTTTATAGTGGACTGTACGCGGCACTTTGCCAATTTTCCAACTTCAAGTTTGAACATTTTTGCTGTGTAATAACATCAATTTGGTAATCCCAAGTGTACAATCGATTTTTTATCTAGATGCACACAACCAAATCTGTTGGTTAGCTTTTTTTTGCGTATAAGTAGGGCGATTTTGTAACCTAAATCCTCTGGTATATCATGTATCATACAGTCGAGCTTTCTATGTGACGTTTCACTGGTAATGACCCCTTAGTTACATGAAACACCTGAAGTAAGGGTGATTGCTTGTAATGAAACCAAACGATGATTGGGTATTACAGTGGTTAACAAAGAAACTTGGTCTTCTATCGCTTCTGCACCAGTCCGCCTGCGGATAAATTTCGTTCCTTTTCGTTGTTGTCTCTCCCACCATCCTTATAGCTGCCCTCCCTGCCATTTAGCTCTTATTGACACATCACATATATTTTGATCTGGAACACGGTTTTGGACCTATGGGCCACATCCTGCTACCCACAATTCGCCCCCAGGGTTAGAGTTCATTCGCCCCCAGGGTGAGAGCTCATTTGTTTTCTTCCTGTCATTTTCCAATGCATGGAAATGCATGTTTTTGTTTTGTGTTTTGTGATATTGCTTGCGGGGGCGGAATGTTCCTCAACACGAGTTGCAGTAGATTCCAAAAAAACATTGAATAATAGGATTACCAGGAAAAGAAACTCCCAAGTTTATCTAATCCCTAATATTTTGCATTTTGCAAACCCAAAGTAGCCCTCTCTGTGTCTAAAAGAAAAAGCGTCTCGAGAGCGTAACCGTATTTTTCTTCTACTCAGTGAAAACAACTGAAGGCTGAGGGGTTTCTGCCGCATTTGGTAACTTATATTGCTATTCACTGTTGAGTTAATTCTTGTTATATTGTTTGAGGCTTTTTCTTAGAAAACCGGAAGAACTTAGGACGTAGCTGTGTAAATGCCACTGTACAACATTCATTGGCTAAAGAGCCAATGAATGATCGCATCACCTGACATGCATGTCAGGTGATCACACGTCACACTACAAGGTGTGGCATTATAAGAATGCGCAAGCGCAACGTCACACCTATTTCTTGAATACGTCATTGACAAAGAAGCCACGTTTTTGACTGAGCTTGAAGTATTTCGATCCGGCGACTGAAGGAATGGCTTGGAAGTTAAGGGAAAACAGCAATCTGCAATCTCCACAAAGCCAAAACTGGTCTCCTTGGATGCTGGCCATGGTACCCAGCCATAATCCCAACAGAAGGAAAGGGCTTGAGCAACGCGGACCACGTCAAGAAGGGTGCATGGTGTCAAATATAATGAATATTGACGACCTGTGTGGAATCTATGAATGGCGGGCCACTCGATCCGATCGGCTACCCTCCGTGGTTTACGTTGGAAGCACGTGCACTCGCCGTGGCGTCTGTGACTTAATGGGGAGCAGAATTATTAAGTACTGCAAATACGGAAATCACAAGAAGAATCATATCAATGATGCACTCGGAAGAGGATATGAACTTGAGGTTCGTTATAAACCTGCTGCGAATGAAGAGGATGCTAGAGCCCAGGAGAATGAGTTACTGGCCATGTATAATTACGCTTGGAATGTAAGAAAAAACGTCGGCACAAGAGAAATTCTTTGAATTGGTAGCAGATTGCTGGTAACCGAGGAGCTGTCATAACTGGCTCAAGCTAGCTTTGGACGTACAATGACTCTTCGGTCGGATATTAGTCATTACTTTATTTTCCATAGTTAGATCGAGTAAAACCCCTGGTGTTGTTTCTTCTCAGCAACGGTTACATTTTGTTATTAGTTTTAACATTTCTGCGTACAATTTTATTTTTTGTTATTAGTTAAGTGGAGTGTATGCGGCAATGTGCTGATTTTACAACTTTGAGCATTTCTGTTGTGTAATAACTTGAATATCGGGTTTGATAATTATAATTGTACACTCGTTTGTATCTGGATTTACGCAAGAACAGAACTTGTCAGCGGGGTATCAGTAGTTCTTAGATGTAGGAAGAATTGTAGAATAAAATCCACTGGTACATTGTGCAGTTTATCTCCATATATGACGGTTCACCGGTACTGACCCTTCATTTGCACATGGAACACTTTCAGTACGGATGATTGCTTGCGACATAGACAAGAAACCAAGAGGTGATCAGACAGCTCTGGTCTTGTATCACTTTAGAATTTCGTACGGCACATCTAAACTAATTTGCGGCCAAATCCTACTCAGAATTGCAACTGCAAGATTAAAAACCTGGAAAGGAGACGATTGTGCTGCCTATAAGTTCCTATTCATTAATTTCTCTCCCACCATCGAGATCCTTGGTAATTGGAAATAACACTAAACAAAACTAATAGCTACCTTGTCTATATGTAGTTTTCATGAGAAAGACGTATTTAGCTGTGATCGACACATCAGTTAAGGTTTCAGTTTGTGTAATTCCCAGCCATGCGGGCCAGTTTCTCGGAAATAAGTGCTAACAGCGAGTTGCCGTCAGAATTCTGGAACTGTTTTTATCTTCAAGGGAGAATGAAAACCAAGAGCGTATTAACGATCTATCATATACTGCTTCAGACTCGTTCAGGTAGTCTAAAACTTAAACCACGACAACCTGTTTATGCATATGCTACCTGTGAGGCTCTCCCTTGATGGGAGGGGGAGGGGTATATTGGTGTTTGCGATTTAATCCGAAATAGCTTATACATTTCAACCATAATAGTGTGAACTAGAGGATAGATTTTGCCGTTTTGGTTTGAAGGAACGTTGGGTATGAAGTAAGGAAGCAACTGCAACTCACTACAGTTTGGTACTCAAAACGCCAAGACGCACCCCAGGGGACAGAGTGTGATTTATTTCTTCCTGTCTTTTCAAGAAGCGTATCTTTATCTTGTCTGCGTTGTTCAATAGCGCACGGGGGCGGAATGTTTTTCAATACGAGTTGCAGTATGGGGTCCAATATCGCTCTTCGTTGCTGACGCAGAAATCATGTAAAGGCTGGTTTCCATATGATCGCTACCAAAAAAGTTGCGCGGTCGTTGCGACTTTGATCGCTGAGCAGTTTCCATATATAGGCTGGTTTCCATATGATTGCTGTGATCGTTACGATCGCCAAAGAGTGGTTTCCACATAATCGCAACGATTGCTGAAAGTGTTTGCTAGCGATCGTGGCGATGATATTCGAGAATCATATGGAAACCAGCGTTAATATATTTTCTTTAGAGTGATTTTACTTAACCCATGAAATAATGTTTAACAGTTAGTGTCTAATAGCTAAAATTGAAGAAAAGAAAACAATGGAGTTAGTGTGTAATAGTGCGTAGTAGCTTAGTATCTATTTCACCGGTTAAGTAAAATCACCCAAAATTTCAACGAATAACCCCATAGGGGTGAAAGTGTCATTTGTGTTGTTCCTGTCTTTCCAAGAAACTGATAATTTTCTACGTATTATTCAAAAGCGCGCGGGGGCGGAACGTTGCTCTATGCGAGTTGCAGTTCGCAGATTCTAAGAAATCACTGAATGATAATTAAGATTACTGGACAGAAAACTCCCAGGTTCGTTTAATCCCGAATACTTTAACAGAAGGTCGATTAGGTAAACCAAAAGAAGCCCTCCAGTTACGTCGACGGACGCATTTCTGTATCGAAAAGAAACATGTCTCTGCCTGAACACAGCAGTGTTTAGAATTCTACTCAGTGACAACAACAAGGCTTAAAGGTTTTATATTATAACAAGGTTATTGAGTAAATTCTTGATAATTGTGCCTGTTTGAGGCTTTTTTCTCGGAAAACTGAACGACATTGTCCAATTTTTATTGGTTAAAGATGTGCGACCTGTTTGTTTCTAGATCACGTGACAGATATGTTTGTCAGGTATTGGGTAACGAGTTCAGGTCTAGCTTTGTATTAAAATATACGAAGGGTAACGACACGCCTATCTCTTGAATACTTCAGTGGCAGAAGAGAACTCACTTTTGACTGAGTTTGAAGTGCTTCGGTCGAAGAATGAATCAAAGGTTCAGAGAATCAAGTCATCTTCCACTCGAAAATTGGAGTGACTGGCATCGGGCCATGGAACCCGTAAATTCCAACAGGAGAAATCTTGAACCTTGGGGTCCACTTCAACCTGGGCAAATGCTGTCAAATATAAGGGAAGCTGACGGAGTGGTTAACCTTTGTGGTAACTATGAATGGCGGGCTACTCGACCAGATCAGCCAAACCGTGTGGTGTACGTTGGAAGTACTTGCACCCGCAATGGCATATGTAACAGATTGAGGAGCAGAATTGTTGGGTACTGCAAACACGGTAATCACAAAGAAGTTCTGATAAATGATGCACTGATGAGAGGATATGAACTGTGGGTTCGTGTCAAGCAAACCGTTGGTGAGGAGGATGCTAAAGCCCAGGAGAATGCGCTACTAGCCATGTATGATTACGCTTGGAACATAAGAAATAACAATGCCATAAGATTTATAATGCCTTGAATTGGTAGCAGATTGGTAGTAACCGAGGATTGTAAACATACAGTACTGACTTTTACATGTTAAGCGAGTGAATATTAGTGGGACATCAGTCATCACTTTTCCATAGTTAGAGTAAGTCTTCTGATAATGTTTCTAGCCAGGAACGGCTGCAAATCGTCGTTAAATATTTCCCTTTTTTATACCATTCTAGTGGACTATACGCGGCACCGCGCTGATTTTTCAAATTTGAGTACTTCTGCTGTGTAACAATATCAGTTTTGATAATTTTAAGAGTAAGAGTATAAACATAATTGTTTGTATCTAGTTGTACACGAGCACAGGGAGAGAGAGGGAGAATTTGCACAATAACTGATTCCGATGATTTATCATGCCGTCTAACTTCACATATGACGGTTTATCGGTACGTACCCCGTTATTACATAAAACACTCTAAGTACGGATGATTCAAGGTAACATACGCCGAAATGAAAACCGAACGATTGTTAGATACCAGATCAGTTAACAAACGAACTTGGTCTTGTATCACTTCTGTAACAGTACATTTTTAGTCAAAGTTTTTGTTGCTACATTGCTTACGGCACATCTGTACTAAGCTGCGGCCAAATCCGACTGAGGACTGCAATAATAAAACAACTGCAAGATTTAAAACCTGGAAAGCAGACGATTTTGCTGCCTATACGTTTCTATTCATTGATTCCTCTCCCACCGTTCATAATAATTGAAAATTATCCTAAAACCTAATAGCTACCTCGTCTGTAGGTCTAGCAAACTGCCAGTATTTAGCTGTGATCGAAACAGCTGTAAGTTTCAGCTTGTGTACTTCCTAGCCATGCAGGACAGGCGAACACAAACGCTTGCAGGGGGTTGGGTTGAAATTCTGTGTTTTATCTTCAGGGGAGAAAGAATATTGAGGGTGTATTCTTTAACGATCTATCATATACTGCTACAGACTCGATCAGATAGTCTAAGATTAAACCCGCAAATGTTCAGGCATTTAAAAGCCATGATAGCCTGTATGCTACCTGTGAGACAGTCCCGGATGGGAGGGGGAGGGTTATATCGGTGTGCGAGTTAGTCTGAAATAGGTTACACCATAATAATGTGAACTAGAGGATAGATTTTGCCGTTTCGATTTGAGGCAACGTTCGGTCTGAAGTAATTCACTACAGTTTGGTCTAGAACAGGTTATAAGGGGTTTGAAGCTGTGGACCACTCACCCCCTGTCCCCCAGGGGACAGAGTATCATTTATTTTCTTCCTGTCCTTCCAAGAAGCGGATAATTATTTCTTTTATGCGTTGTTCAATAGCACGCGGGGGCGAAACGTTTTTCAGTACGAGTTGCAGAATGGCCGGTCCAATATCACTCTTTATCGCTGACGCACAAGACACATATATTTTATTTAAATGCCACAAAAACACAATTTAGAACAACTGCTGCGATGATTTCTTTCTCGTCAGTCTCTGTTGGGGGTAGTGTGGTATGCTGCATTTCTGTGTCGAAAGGAAAGCGACGCGATCGACTTTGCATGAGTGCAGCGGTGTTTTCACAGCAACAAGGCTTACGGTTTTTATGACGTTTAAAGACTGTTGTGTGAATATGTATTATGTTGTTAGAATAGTAGTAGGGTCGTGATATTGACAATCCTTCGCAAATTTCATTCCAAGGAAGGTAACACACTAGGGTACGTGCTTCAGCTGTATGGTCAGAACAGTTGTGATTTCTCTCCTTTTTCTCCCTCTACGTTTCTCCATAAGCATGGTTCCTCCTGCCTGGTAACCCAACTAGACTCTCAACTGGGAGAGATCTAGGGCAGCTGTCTCCAAACTGTTGGCGAGTGTTATTTCATTTTTCAATGTGGCTTGGAGGGCATCTGTGTGGAATTAATTTAATGGGGCCGTTCTTGATTATCGTTTCTTAAAGTTGATTTCCAGTCGGTACTGCGCAGGCTCAACGGTTTGTTTTGGTTTTTTGTTTTGAAAAACTACTAACGTCATGTACGACTTTATGAAATGTACCAATTCGTGACGTCTTACACAAAGTGAAATTACAATTTTTGTCTCCCTCCGTCATGGATGTGAGCTTTACTCTCGATGAAATTGAAGAAAGAGACATTGAGGTGGCCGCGCTGCCAGGACAAGATAACATCTCGGCGTATACATGTACAAGGTTTTGTTTACGCGAAACGGGGAGAAATGCCTGCCCGTGTCGTAGTGCCCAGCAGTTGCCACACAGGACGCCCAAGCATAATATTTGAATATTATTAAAAATGGCGTTTCAAAATATAAGACTTTGTAGGGGATTTCGAAGCCAACATTTTGAGCAATACATCAACACGACACATGGACTCTCGACCTTTCCAAGACACCTGATGGCGTGATTTGGTGGGCGTGCATCCTCGTTTAGGGCTTTCAACAGAGTGCACGGGTATTTTTACGGCATTTTCGCCATCTTGTTATGCCGTACTGAGGAGCTCTACGAAGAGCGAAACAGCTGTCTACAGCCACGGCTGCAACCCTGCTCTGTTAAAGTTCTATTAGTGTCGTGTTGATGTCTTGCAGAGTCAAATCTTTCTACGTAGTCAGATCAGCCTTGCTGCTTTGTTTGTCATAACAGTGAACTAACTGAATAAAGTTCATGAAACATTACATGGTGTTGTTTGCTATCCTTACAACGCATTTTGAGCAATTTTAGGTCCATTTACTTTACTGTGTATTAGTACATGTATAATACAATGACAAGTAAGGAGTCATTTGGCCTGATTTAGCCACTTTCACCACTCGACACGTTTCGGAATTTGCTCGACTTTACGTACAAATATAGTTCGGGCTCCCATTCTGACTTAGCGACTTGATAAAAGGATGACATCCAAATGATTTTCTCAAAACCAGTTGCACATGCCTCGTGTTCCCAAAGAATTAGCCACTGTACAAAATCATAATAGCGTCTCAAAATAGGCCGCCATGGATCGGTGAGGATCACGATAGTGCCGTTTGACCACGGTCGACACTGGACACCAGTAAAATTAAGCCCCAGTGGGGAGGGCCACGCTCGTTTTGGTCGTGTTACACTTGTAGTAACTATACTCAACTAGTACTAACTCACCAAATATTTGAGCAGTTGCAAATGCAAAAACACTATCACAAGAAAAGAATAAACTTTTTAAAAGACCTTCGAAATATTTATTGTCGACGTGGTGCAACCCTTGAAATACAAAACATTTGTAAGAAAAAATTGTCTACCAATGAGACCAGCTCACCGTGTAATTTTAGTAAAACTGACTAATTTGATCTGCGTTTTCTCAACTTTTTCGGTTTATCCCGGTAGGCTTATCAGTCTGAATTCAATTAACATTCTTTCTTCCGTTCATTTTTTTACTACTTATCATTTATCTATTTCATTATTTTTCCAGTCTTCACCATTTGCTTAACAGGACATTTGCACGATGGCGACATTTGACTACAACTACCAGAATTCAATTCGTTTCTTCTTTCTTACTAAATTTCGTTACCCCAGTGAGGTTTGACAAACAAAGGCCCTAATTTGTTACAGAAACCAACAACGTGAAGGATTCTGGTAGCTGTAGTCAAAATGACACCATCATGCAAATGACCTATCGCTTGCTCACTGCTTGCTCGCCCAGTCATTCATCCGTTTATCAATTCAGCAGTCTATTTAATTGCTCATTTGTTCGTTCGTTCATTGTTTTTCACTCATTTATTCCCTCGTCCATTCATTCATTTCTCTATTATTCAACAACTTCAGTTCTCTTAATTTTCCAATTCATTCCTTGTTTTCTCTCTGCAACAGTGTTTAGTGCACATTCATTTGTTTATTCCATGGTTTATCGTAAATTCTTTGTTTTTCAATCTGGCTGTACATAGTGCAATGTTTAATCTTCGTTGAAAAAATCTTTTAGAGACACTTGTAAGGCTCAATAATTTAAACGTTGAAATTGTCCCCCAAGACGCACTTGACGAAAACTTCACAGGTCAGTGTCACTTCGTTGGGAAGATTGAAACAATCACCAAAATATCACGTGATTCGTGTAAATAGTCCTTGTAGTGCACGTGAACAGCCCGTGAGTTGTAGATCACCTGACCAGAACCTCATTTATGAAACCGAAATGCCATCAAGTCATCGTGAGCTTACGTTTTCAGGGCCACTGTAGTTTCCCACTCGTTTAACTGGTGACGATATCCCCGCACCATCCACCCCTGAGTAAACCGACGACGCTTTCGTAACACGAGCACGACCACAATGCCAATGATGGACATCGCTATGACAACCGAAGACACGACGATAACGATAACTGGCATGGACACTTTTGTTTGTAATGGAGCGGGACTGGGAACAAACGACCCGGTAGAAGGTGTGGATGACCGTGTGGATGAGGAAGCAGTGGGTACTGGTGAGCGGAGACTGGGTGCTACTGAAAGAAACAAAAAGCAAGAAGAAAGAGATTTGAATTAGAGACACGAAGCACAATGTGGTGAAACCAAAACTTTTAAGTTTTTTACAGTGATTTTTGGTTACACTAAAAAGACTAAAACCAACGTACTCGCAGAGACGAGCGCTTAGGATGCAAAAAGTACACTAAACCACTCAACTCAAACTGCCAATAACGATTAGGTTACGCCGTTCAGTTTCATTGGCTTAGAAGACAATAGTTTCCAAGATTGGCTGAGAGCAATCGACAACTGCCAAGCTTCGCAATTCAGTTCAAGATTAACGTACAGTTGACAACACTAAAGTTAACGGTAAACAATTCTGGGAAGCACAGTGAAACGATTGCACCGTTACTGGAAGACTCGTCATCGGTTCGTTGTTGCAAAATCCCGTCTCAACCTAATTTCTTTCTCTAGACCTCTCTGTAATTGCTGATTGTTTAAACTGCACAAGTGCAAAAATCAGCGTCTCTTAATTTTTCTCTTCGTTTCTGTTGCCAACTTTTTGCCTTCACAGTCAGTCTTGGATTTCCAACATATTTTTATGACGTTGCCTTTAGGTGCAATAATTAATCAAACCGAGTTTCGTGTTTTTGTATCTCCACTTACTTGTAGTTTTTGCCGGGCGCGTGGGCCATCTAACTGCAGTTGGCCATTTTGTCAGTTTACAAAATCCCTCCAAGTCGCTATTTTCTGTCGCCATTTGTTCACAGTAGTTATATTCACCAAAGTGTTCTCTGTACAGCTCTGGGCATTTTTTCTGCACACTCTCGCAATCAGACTTGCAAACTGTGTGTAGCACGATCTCCTCTTTGTCCTCTGGGAAACATGTCGGAGCGAATTCCGCGCAGAAAAGCTTTTTTAGCGTCTGCGAGCACACAGAGTGGTTGCCGAATTTGTGGAGTTTCCCTTTGAGCACGTTGTCTAGGATCAGTTGCATATCCTTAGCTTGAGTGGTGTGTGTGTAACCAAGACCAGCGCACGAAGACATGTGAAGCTTCGTACAGTTCTGCATAATGGGAGCTGAGGAAGATATTAAATAGCAATCAAGACAATATAAAAGCTTGAAGTAGTTTTTCTAACTGAGGCCTCTTGCAAGCAGTGACCACGCTTATATGTAATAGAAGGGATCACCCCGAAGGCGGGGTAGGAGAAATTTTCCCGCCCTAGCCCTAATTGTTACAAGACTGGATAGCTTTATCTGCTGGATAAATCACTATCCAGTGGATAAAATGCATTGGTTGGGGTACATTTTATGCGCTGGATAGCTGTTTACCCGCTGAACTAAGTTATCCGTCCTTTGAACAACTGGGGAATCTGTTTGGCAGGTTCCACATCGTCGCAGAAAGGAAGATTGCGTTTAGTTCGAAAGACCACAGTAGCCCAAACTGGTAGTATATGTACAGGAAAATTGCGTTGCCTGTGGAAAGACCGACCCAGGGACTTTCTAAATGGCCGCTTGCACAGGCAATGTTTGATGCGAACTTAGTGGTAATAATTGCGATGATTTCAACTACCGTCCATTTTTTCTGCAATAATACTTCGATTTGATTGCGATTTAGCTGCGATTAGAGAATAGCCCATACGATGTCAGCCGTAAAGGCTGGCTGCTAACATCGCAGTGCATGCACTCTGCTCTAATCGCAACAAAGTCGCAATCAGCTCACCGATGAAATGTAAAATCGCAGCAGAAATGAAAACCACAGGGAATTTCATACACAGACGATTTGGGCGTATAAATTGCTGCTGAAATCGCTAAAAACAATTAGCTGGGAAAGCGGCTATTTAGGCGTGGTCTTGGATACAAACCAGCAGCCACGAAAAACTTCAATGGGAGGATCGCAGTCATTATTATTAACGAAGCTGGTACTCCTTGATTGGATACTTTGCTCAAGTCCGAGAGGTGTTTGGAATTGAAAAGGCTTGTTGATAAATATTACATCACCAGAAACTCGCTAATACACACTATACTAAATGTGCAAGGGCGACATTTTTAAATAATGAATTAGAGCTCTGTTACCCCGTTGTGAAATTAATGATATTACACAAGCGGCGTAAATGTCACTTCTTTGCTCAAAAAAACAAGTCAGTTGTGGTTCATCGCACGTCAAGCACAAAAACTGTCAATCATTTATTCACCTTGTCATCAGTGAGCTTTGAACCGAATAAGGGAGTGACTTGCAAAGCAGGTTGTAGCAGTCGTTTTCGAGGTCGAGATATCCAGGTGAACTTCATGCAAATTACATGAAGAACCACACCCTAACACCTGTTCAACGTTTTAGGTTAAAACCCTTTAAGCCCTAACAGTGACGAAAATGAAATTTCTCCCTACAATAACACTACATTCAAATGATGAGAATAACGGAAATGATCACCAAGGATAAGATCTTATATTTAGGGAAATTCTCCTTACTAGTTCCATAAGAAATGTAAAGAGAGCAGCAACGAAAATATGCATTTTTATATCAGGGCTTAAAGGGTTAATCTGTGGTCACGAATGGTCGGTTTGCACCAAAATTAACACCCGATATTTTCCATTATCACCTAGCCGCGATTGTTTTTGAACGTACGATATGATTTCTTCCTTTCTTTTTACACGGTTGCCAAGGTAACTGCTGAAACGGAAACCACTGTTACTCGCTCTCTTCAGCGGCTTTTACGTTTGAGTACTTTTTGAACAGAATTTAGATCATTTGAAAACTTGCATTGCTTAACCAAAACAGTGGTTGTTTACCATGTACCCAAAAAATCCGGAAATTTCGGTTGGAATGGAAATGGAAAGGCTAACTTGGTCTTCTCAAACAGAAAATTTCCGGAGACAACGGGATTTCTTGAAAGGTAGTCCAAAATTCCCAAACGCAATTTCCACGCGGAAAATGTACGTTCCATTTGCTCCTTATTATTTTTTCCAGGCCTTTTGGCTTTTATCGGTACCTGTGGAAATGTCCGTAAAAATGGAACACGCACATCCCATGGAAATTTCCGTTCGGCCCCATCTTTCGTAGGCCGTTTAACTGTCGTGGTATTGAGCGAATAACAAACAGAAACTATCGATCAAGTACATGGAGTTTTACTGTCAAAGACACATGCACTAACAAATGTCAAATCTCTATCGGCTGCCACAAACAGATTAGGGCAGGTACATTAATTTCTGTTACCTTACTCTTCCATGAATCGTGCAAGGAATTAGCGTTGGGTGATTTTTTTTTTGAACTTGCGTGTATTTGTGCTTTTCTCGCTGACGCATATCGTCACCCTGTGTTTAGTACTATGCACAAGTTCACTTTACTCCCAGACTGATAAAAAAGCTTGCCATTTACTATTTTTAATCGCACGGGATAAAGAAGTACCTGTTTAAACCCGACAGTCAAATCAGTTTGTAAAGCTGAAGAGGTTTATTCCTTAACGAACAAAATTTTAACGTTACACCTGTGAAACCCAAATATAAACCACTCCCATGCGTGCGCTTGCTTTGAACAATACGAACACATGTACATTAGCAACGCAACTGCTTTTGTTCAGTTTAATTGTTCAACAAACCCGCCACAAGTACGAAACATTTTTTCCTTGTAAAGATTTAGTTGCTCATTTGCATGTAGTACTGACCGATGCGAAACTAAAGAGTGGTATATGAATTATTAATAACGGAGCTTTATTTTGAAAACAAGTTGTTATACATCTTAGCTGTAAAGTGAAGTCGCCTACTGCCAATTTTAAAATAAATGCTAAACAAACATAATTTTTTAGACTATTATGCACTTGCTGTCAATATTCAAATTTACTTTCGCTAATTGCTTTAATTTGTGTTCGACGAGAATTATTTTAGTGTCCGTCCATTAGCCGATAGTAAATTTTCTCCGCCTCAGATTTCATCTGACTGTTAACTGAACATTAATCAAGACACTGACAGCTCGCCTTGAAAATTATAAATTTAAATATATATTTCACTTACTTGTGCTGTTGCTCCGAGGTTTGTAATTCTCCGGCTCAAGACACTCACGTGTGTTCTTGTCGCTTCGTGTCGCCGGAAGTAACCGGCACAGACCTTTAATCCACTCGATTTTTTCATAGTTCACTCTCGGCTCACAACCTTTGACAAACTCCTCACAAACTTTCCTACACGGTAAGACAGGACTATACTGGTCTTCGACGCATTTAGGAACGAAAATCGCACACATTATTATATCGAGATGTTTCGAACACTGTTCGAACTGTCTTGCATCCCGCTCCAAGTGATATGCGATGTTGTGTTCGTGGAGGGTGACATTATTAGGCAAATGCGCCGTGTAATTGTAGCCAACGTTGATACATCTTTTGAACAAGGAAGGATTTAAGCGGTGGCATATCTGAGTCAAAATTCCGACCGGTAAAAACACCAGAACCAGAGAAAATAGCGCTGTTGTTATTGCGCTTGTCATTGCTGTGTTCACGACGCTGTCGCACAGAGAAAATGTTAACACGTGTTTTTAAAAAACCGCTATTAGTATGGTAATTTTAAATCAGCTGATTTAAAGATTTTCCTGAGTCACGTTGAGGTTTAGAAAAAATGTCGGCCGTGTTGCCGTGGCGATAAAATTGAACGAATCACTGTCAAGCACGTTAGTAAACTAGCCACTGGAAATCGCCTGCTCAAGACATGATTTCGCGTCGCTCAGTCAGAAACCGGACGTGTTGAAGACCTGTTTTCCAGCCGAAATATCGGCAATGCTGTATATATTCTACATTTTATGTCCAAGTTTTTTTTTGTTTGTTTGTCAAGTATTTTTGTCAAGTCTTTCTACCATTCGTAGCGTATTAAAGGATCGATCGGTTTACCGTTTATATTTGTTTTGTCAAGTATTTTGCTGGTCTTCAGGTCTTCAACAGGTCTAGATCCGACTCTCCTCAAACTTTTGTCGCTGAGTTCTTAGCCGTTTTGAATTTAAAACACTGGCAGGGGTTTTATGTTACCAGCGGATTAGAAATCGAGTTCAGTCCATTCGTTACGATTAAAGGATCGGTAGTGTTCTGAAATTCTTAAAACCAACAAGATGATGATGTAAACTAGGAAGAGGGATACTTTCAAAAGTTCCAAAATATGCCACTTGAAATGTGGAAAAACACAAAATAAAGTGTATTCCCCTAAAATTAGAGGCAAGCATAGAAAACCTGTGTAACCTGCTTTTATAAGCGTAGGTAGCGCTCAACTCCAAAGTTTTGGCTAGCTGCATGTGAACAGACACAGGTAACCCAAGAAAGTGACATGTGAGAGTTTTTATGGACCTAAAAATCGATCGAAAACAATCGCCTATTTTCCCTTGAAAAAACACAAAAATCGAACTAAAATTTGAAAACCTTACCTCTTGCTCTTTTTGGGTTGTTTTACCACTTTCTCGAGCTTCTGGGGGCTGTTTTAGGCGACTTTCTACTCAACGGTCGAACGCCGGTTGAGCAGAAAATCGCCTATTAAAACAACTTCCAGACGCTCGGGAAAGCGGTTAAAACACCAAAGAAGCACAACAGGTACGGTTTTCGATTGTTATGTTGTTTTCACTGGAAAACCGGCGCTTATTTTTGGTCGACTTTCACAGCTGCTTTCAGGTCCATACAAACTCTAATAATACGCTTTGGTTACCTGTGGAACCGGTAGCAGGTGAAGGAGGCAATTAAATTGAGAAGACGAAGGTTGCTTTTTTAAATAAATTTGAAACAGAATACAAGAATATTGATAAAAATTTAAAAAGGTACGGGACGACTGATTTTTTTTACTTCAAATGTTTTACTGATCCAGGTCTACTTGAGATCCGGCAACTCTCAACGCCTTGTCGCTGTGGTCCTGACATTGGAAAGGCGGGGACTCGCTGGACAATTTTTTACGGGATAAGGCAATACTGAATAAAGTGCAGACTGATCCTTACGTCAAGGGGAAGGAGCCCAAGGAGCCCAATTTAAAACAATTAGTTTAATATGTAGTAAATAGTTTGAACCCAATAGTCATGCCACAAGGAGGTTGTGTATGATTGACCGGGTGAGTGTAGTCCTGAAAGGGACTGTTGGTGGTGACAGTGACTAAGGATTCAGCCTGTGTGGCCAGCGGACTAGGCCGAGACTGAGACTGTTAAGCCTCTAAAACATTCTGGAGTATGCATGCAGATCAACTCTTATGCATTCAGTCTAGTCCCTAGGCTCTCTCTTCGTTTCGCGGAACGTTATGCCGTTCGTACACTGATCGATCAAGCCAGAAATTTATGACATTACTGAATTGTTACATGGCTATCAGGGACAATTCGCTGTAGTTGTAATGAATTCTTATGAAGATCAATCAGACCTGAAATTCCAGAACGAGATCCACATTTGCCTTTCCGCATGTTGGGCGGAAACGTGTATAACCCTTGATTTCGTCGAGCTTCCTTATGTACGAATAAAGCTTATACCTTGAAACTGTTAGCGCAGGAAAGTTTATATTATCTTAATTACATATCGACGGTTCGAAACTAAAAGGTCTAAAGCTAAAGTCCTTAATCTTGTAAAATATGAAAACACAAAAATAATGAAAGGTGAAAACAGTTTAATAGCTGTTATTCACAAGTGTTTTGGTACCAAGAATAATCCAGCGTTTGCAGACGAAGTTGTGATCAGATTGCCCTGCTTCCTAACGAATTTCAAAATCTGGAGGCATTTCAATTTTTTCGGCAAGTTCATCAGCAGGCAAGTGGTTAGGTTGGTCTGGTCCTTTTGTTGAGCAGACATGACAGCGAAGTAACAGTGTTGTTTACATTCTGGGTAGGTAGGTAGGTAGGTAGGTAGGTAGGTAGGTAGGTAGGTAGGTAGGTAAAACTTTATTTATACACGGAATCCATTCATGTTACATGCTCTTCCATCGAGCCGTGTCTAAATTAATCAATTAACTAATTAAAATATCCAACTAAATTACCTATCTGTACAAGATTATTACTAAAAAACTATCTTTATTAACTATTATTTAATGACATAGAGACAATTTAAAAGAGCCGAGAGTGGGCTGTGTCTTAGCGCTCAAAGGCAAGCTGTTCCAGAGAACAGAACCACGATATTGGAAGCTTCGTTTTCCTGCTTCAGTGCTCGGTCTAGGGACAAAGAGGTTATATTTTGAATTTCGTAGGTTATGTGAGTGAACACTGGATGTAGTTTTAAAGATGCTTGTTAAACGAATCGGAGAAAGATTGTGGAGAGCCTTAAACAGATTAATCGCTAGTTGCTTTGAACGCCTTTGCTCCAGACAGTCCCAACCGAGGTCACCGAGTAAAATTGAAGATCTAACATTTAGGTCTGAGAAGGTGATTAAACGTGCAGCCCTATTTTGGGTCAGCGACTCTTGATAATTATAATTATAATTATGCTACTGTGCGGTGGAGATCACTGAACTGGAAATAGCAGGGTGACGCCATTACAGACAGTTTCTTAATTAAAACCACAACATTTGCAATGAGAGTGAAATACACGCAACTACACAATCCAGCTTAGATAAACCAAGGACTTAGCTTCGTGTGAAACAGACTGGAACCGAATCAAGTTGAACATGGTCAAGTTGTTTGCTTTCTCCATTCTGTTGTGCGGTATAAGCGCTGTCTTTGCGGCCTTCGGTTCTCTGCAGACACGCAGGCATGCGCGCTCCAGGGATCAGTGCAACAGGTTTGTTGAAGGTCCGTTAGCGTTCTGTTCAGCAGCCGGCTACAACGACACATTTGAGTTTCCCGAAGGTTTGACTGAACGCGAGCTTCAATATGCAGCCGTCGGCTTCAAGAGATTATTTCAAAGTATGACGAACTGTTCGCAAAACACTTTGGCAGTAACAATGGGGTGCTCGTATGCTGTGCCACAGTGCTCCAAAGGAAAACGTGTTTATCCTTGCAAAAGAGTTTGTAACGAGTTCTTGAAGCAGTGTGAGAAAGGAATCCCTGAGGTCTTCTTGGACTATCTAATCGCGTCTTGTCATGTTCTTCCAAATGAGAAAGCGAGCAGCGGAAAGTGTCATGAGCCCCCTAATTTCACTACAAATGACAGTGTTAAAGGTGCGTGCAAACTTGGATGACAAAACCCTATTAGTAGAATTCTATTGGTATCAGGGCTGAAGCCTTTTACAATCTACTTTGAGTAGAAATAAAAAAAAAGGCAAATTTCTGTCTGCAGAGTATTCATAAACAAGCAGCAGTTCCAGATTTCAAAAAATTAACACTCCGATAATACGTGGCTCAAGATTTACCTCGAAGTATGAGCTTTATTTCGGCAAAATTCGTATTTTGAGAGACTAAATTGTATTGTTTTAAAATATTTGTTCCCTTACCTTAAACGTTAGATGACATCATAATTTATGATCTGAGCATGAGCTATTTCATGCGATCTGATAACGTGCTTGACTGCGCACACTGAATATCTGGTGAAACAATAGCCCTTTTCACAGTTAACTTTTCTCATTTGCATTATAAAGTATTTGAACATGGATGTGAGGCAATTTCGGGCAGAAACTGCAAAATTGCCCGAAATTGCCTCGCATCCACGTTCAAAAACATTGTAATGCAAATGAGAAAAGGTAACTGTGAAAAGGGCTATTGCTCTCGAAGACCTCGAACTTCATTGTGTTGTTGCCAATTATGTATGTTTATTTCTCCATATCTCGCACCGATAAGCTCTATCGATTGCTTTTACGAGAGCAATTGATAATCAACTGTTGTGATTGAAGTGCGTGATCACCTATTTACCAATTCTAACTCCTCGACTCAACCCGTAGCTGACCCTGGTGAAATGTGGTTTTTACTTTCCAGCCTGAGAGTTATATGAAAATAAGCTGTGAACAGGTTCCTTAGCAGGGAATAGAGCGTAGAAAAAATCGGTTCCCCTCCTCAGTCCTCACTCGGCACGCACCACCCATCTATTTTCTTTGCGCCATATTTCTCACTAAGGAGTCTGTTCATAAAGAACATAAATTTCTTTTTTTGTGTTTTTTTCCTCACAGGTCCGCTAGACCGAGGCTGTGTAGAATTGATTATTCCTGCGTGTAAGAATCTCGGTGTGTCCAACTACACTCTAATATCTTTAGAACAGCAGAAACGATTGTACAAGTACACATACCGTAAAGAATACAAAGTAGGAAACGTGGAGACAATTTTTCCTCCATTGTTCCAAAAACTGTTTCAGAGGTATCCCAAGTGCCAAGAGAACCTAAAGAAGCTGTACTGTGGAGAGTACTTACCGCCATGTTTTCCACATGAACCCGCAGCTGAAGGTCCCGGATTTTACACCATCTGCCAGTCGGTTTGTGATGAGATAACCAGAGACTGTCCGGATTTTTTCAGGTAATTTTAACCACCAAAAAATAAAGAAGATTGAAAATTCGAACAAACCTTTGCTCACCCCCCCCCCCCCCATACGGAGACACCTCTGCTAGGCGGACACATTCTCAACCGTCCATAACTAACTCTCCCAAGGATCGAGTAGTAAAGTAGCTTGCAGTCGCTCTTTTTCCTAAAAAGGAAGACAGCCAGATCCTCAAGTTTTAATACATTGGGCATGTTACAGCCTCATAGCACTTTAAAATAATTAAGAAAACGATATCGTACGTCAGTTTGTGAAGGCACCAGACCACCTCCGTCATCTCACCGCCTTCCCTGCACACACGTCATTACGGAACGGCAGAACGAATCGCTTTGACGAAGGGCTAGCATTTGAATCTCCTTACAGTGATCAATTTACGTCATATCAACTCAAGCAGCGTCATTACGGGGACTGGCTTTCTGAACGATTGAGTAGGTTTCCGTGCGTTTCTAAACGTTGTAGTTAGCAATGATAAGTTTTCGGTGTCTTTTTGGGTTTCAAAACGAAAATACTTTGTTTTGTGATTCGCAGGAACTATTTCCCAGATGCAGAGTATTGCAGTTTTGCGGGGAAAGAAAACACCAGTCATGGGTATTGTAGGCGAAGAGAGTGGCCACCACCGTTTGCCTGGGCTCGTTATGTCAGAGTTTCTGGTTAGTTCATCCAGACACTCACGGTTATTCCTAAAACGAACATAACAGCCATTAAGTTATCAGACAAAGAAAACGTCCTTTTGTGATTCATTCCTTCCTTCTTTCCTTCCTTCTTCCTTCCTTCTTGGAGTTAGTCAGCTAGTCAGTCAATGAGTCAGTCAGTCAGTCAGTCAACCAATCAGCCACTCAGTCAACTGACCAGTCAGTCAGTCAGTCAGTCAGTCAGTCAGTCAGTCAGTCAGTCAGTCAGTCAGTCAGTCAGTCAGTCGGTCAGCGAGCCAGCCACTCAGTCAGCCAGCCAGCCAGTCAGTCAGTCAGTTGGTCAGTCAGTCAGCCAGTCGGTCAGTCAGACAGTCAGCCAATACGTCAGCCAGTACGTCAGCCAGTACGTCAGCCAGCCAGCCAGCCAGTCAGTCAGTCTGTCGGTCGTTCGGTCGGTCCGTTAGTCAGTCATTCAGTCGGTTAGTCAGTCAATCAGGTCATAGAAGGCACTGCCTTTACTTACATCACTACAATTTACTGGATTCCTTCTTTTATACACACTAATAACAAAAGTGGGTCCTTCAAACAGAGCAATCTAAGAACTTGATACGCAAAAAACTTACAGACCTTGATTAACAATCAAAGAAGGGTTCCAAAAAATTAAGTGAATTATTTATGTTTCAGAACCTTCAACGCCTTCCAGTTCTACCAAGGGGCCCAAATCCAAGGGAGCCAAAGCATGGATCATTGCATTGGCAGTTGTGGTGCCCCTTCTCATTGTGGGCCTCATATTGGGAGGCGCCATCTGGTGGAAGTGGCGGCGTGTTCCAAGTCAGTCTGGATACACAAAACAAGCTGACGATACGGCTCCTTTAGAAGGAGCAATGGAGGCCTGAAAATTGGGTGGACTTTCCTCAGAAGCCACTATTCACTAGCCCAGTAGAACCCTTAGACATTCCTCTATGCAGGCATCATAATCCGTAAACTAATAGAACGCTTGAGGAAACTAAGCACTAGTTCATTTGAAATCCTGTCACCTTTCA
This sequence comes from Siderastrea radians, assembly GCA_964017195.1. Taxonomy (NCBI): domain Eukaryota; kingdom Metazoa; phylum Cnidaria; class Anthozoa; order Scleractinia; family Rhizangiidae; genus Siderastrea; species Siderastrea radians. The sequence continues at coordinate 46,207,324 of OZ024895.1, forward strand.
TCATTGTCTTCGTCATGATCATCATCGTCACCATTGTCATCCTTATCGTCTTCAACGTCTTCGTCGGCATCAACCTCTATTTTTACTCAGACAGACAGACAGACAGACAGACAGACAGACAGACAAATAAGGGGTTAGTTTCTAAAGAATCTGTGGTGCAAGGACACTGACAGACAGACAATGTCCTTTTAAAAGTACTAAGATTATGATCGAGACCGCAGGTCAATAGGTAGTTTGTTCCAGGAATGCTTCTCATATCCAGTTTTCCTAGCCCTGGGTATCCATAAACAACAACAACAACAACAAAACATCGCGTCACCATGTCAACCAATCAGAAGAAAAACTTAAGTTAATCGTGACTTATTGCACGCATTTTCCAGCGCTTGAACCTATTTACATGTATTTGTTTCGAGTTCCGATTGGTTCAGTTTGTTATCTGCGCCTGTTGTGATTGGTTAGAGTAATTGCTTTTATTCTGGTCTCAAGACAATCAACTAAAAACCGCTCTTAGCCTTCTCGACAGGCTTCTTTCTCCATTGTCCCTGCAAACGCCTCGTATGTTCAAGCGTGCAGAATGAGGCGAGTGTATTGAATGAAGGCGTGGGGGTAGGGGAGCGGGAGCTCTATGGAATGTTCATTACTTTTGCATCTTTAAGCATGTCCTAGATATCAGAAGATGTTAAACTATTCTTAGCCTTATACAGTGAAACAAATAATTTTACATTGAGATGCGCATACTCCAAGAAGTATCCACCTCCACCCCCCCTTCCCAACCCCTCCCCTCCCCTCCCCTCCCCTCCCCACCCTCAATATGGAATAGTAATCTTCTAAATGTCAATACATTAAGATCATGAAAACCACATTTATGCAACAGCAATACATGTATATTGGCACCTGTTGTCATCTGGCTTCTGATATATCATCATATTAAAGAAATTTTACTTTGTTTATAGTGAACCAATTAAATGTCATCCTTTATGCGCCAGTTTTACAGTTTTTCGAGCCCCCTCCTTTTTCGTTTCCCTTGTGTTTTCCTTCGTTGTTGATTTTATTCATCCCCCTGAACTTGATACGAAAATCATACTTGTATCCGCGTTATATTAACAACGCTGCGGGCAATACAACCTTTATATTTGATGTCACTGATCTATCGAGTTATATTCGAAATAAAACACTTTTTTCCTTCGGTTTTCTTTGAAAATAATTCATTAGCCACAATTGGACTTGATTGTTAGAAAAAAAGGCATTTTCCGTCCATGGAAAGGCAAACTTTACTACAGAGATCAACACATCACGTGGATATAAGCCAATAATAATGTAGTTTTATAAGAGGATTGTGACAGAGTGACGAGCGACAGCAAATACTCTTCAAAATATCACATCGAGCTGAGATAAAAATATTTGAGTGTTTCTTTAAATAATAAGTAGAGCTTTCCGTGCGCTGCACAGTTCGGCGGTATAAGCAGTCATCACCAGTAACTCGGAGCTTTTAATTGAAGGTAGAAATGGCCATGTTTTATCGCACCGTATCTCTGCCAGTTTGTGTTCTATTGTTCTGTTTTTCGCTTGTAATCTCTCGCCGTGCACCAGTTGGTGAGCCATGTGTCAGCCTTAAAAACAGTCCTTTCGAAATCTGCATGAATGCTGGCTATGATACAACTGTACCGTTTCCCGAGTACGTCACAGAACAAAGAAAACTCGAATTAGCGAAGGAAATGATAAATGCTATCAAATCATCGAAAAACTGCTCGGCAAGCGGCCTGGCTGAAGCCATTGAGTGTTCATTTGTGGCGCCCAAATGCAATGCCCTAGGCGAGCCGATTTATCCGTGTAAACAAGTGTGTGCAGAGTTCCTGAAGCAGTGCGAGTTTGATTTAGACGAATTCTCTTTGGATTATTTGGTATCTGCGTGCCTCGTGCTTTCAAATGGATCCTCGAGCTGTGCTCCGTGTTTTACACCCCATAACTTCAAAGCCATATATGAGAATGTGACGGGTGAGTAAGCTAAAACGAAGCATGCTTTGCTTTGTTCCTTTTATCAATTAAAATTAATAGTGCCAAGCTAAAATATGAAATAAACGCCCTAAAATCTCATGTTGAAAAATATTTGAATACAAACAATATCACATAGTACCTGAAAGCTTTCATTCGAGTGGTTACATCGTAAGAGTCAACATCAGACTCAAAGGGTAAGACCACGGAATAAGTCTCTATAGTTGTGGCTCTTTAAGTGAAATAGGAATGGTTTGCTTGTAAGCTATGTCAACCCCGTTGGCCTCAGCTGTTGAAAGTCGAGGGCAGCACTCAAAAGTTTATTCACTATACCCGCTGTTCGTCATTACGTAAGTCGAACAAAACGAATTTTAAGAAAAAAAGTACGCACATGCGTGTCTTTGTTTGTTTGTCTTTGTTTTCGTTTAAAAATCTTCATTGATTTGCACCACATTTTTATTTGTGGCAAAAATTGAAGCCAAAAATCCATGTTGGATTTCTTAAAAAATATTGTGCACTCGTCTGAAAGAGAATTTTAAAAAGTATTTAATTTTCTCTGTCAAGCTCTTGGAATTGTGTGTCTGTTGATTAATATCTTTCATATATTGTACTCACGTTTGTGTGACTGTAGATGTATATATTGTATCCGATGCAGAAGGGTGTATCTTTATTGTAAGATTTTTTTGTTAACACTAGACATTATACAGTGGCTAACCTAGTCATAATAGCCGCAGTGCCTCAAGGAAATCTAGTACACCCTCAGTACACTCCAACCGACTGGTTGTTGCAGTTTGACATGCGTGGATACGGCTTCCATTTCCGTCACCATTGTTTCTATATTCAGATCATTGACTGACACCACTTCATGACTTCCGTACTAAATATCCTATACAGGCGGGCGCCCGATCAAAACAAACTAAATTCCTCCGAGGCAAAAATTGACATTCAAATTAGGGCGGATTTATATTCAAGTGCAGCATAGGCGTATACTTGTCGCCTTTTCAACGCGTACACCTGTTTCAATTAAACGCGTCGATTAACCCGTCGATTAAATTCTTGAAGTAATAGAACCCATGAAAGATCATTAACTGAGTTTGGATGCTCTTTTTTTAACAATTCAATTTAAAAAAGTACTTATAATAGGTAGAGTATTAAACTTAACAATAAAGAGTCAAAAACTCCGCAGTAAATGCTGTTCCATATTTTGGGAACTCAAAATGATAGAAGATACACTGTACCGTGCTAAAATGGTTGATTTCTTGCGCGTAGGACAAGTATAATATGCCGTGCTCCATGTTTTCGTACCAAGGAATTAAGTGGCAATGTCTGTAAGAGCGGTCCACTGCATTTCGGGTCAGAAAAAACTTTCCCTCAAACTTTGCCCAGGAAACCATCTTGGGTCACAAGTAAACGAAACGAGTTTCGTTTTGGGAAATACGCTAAAATAATTTTTTAGAGCCCATAACAGTAAGAGCGGCAAAAGGCGTAAATTAGCGCCTGCCAGACACGAAAATTGCACAAGTTGGCGACCTCACTGCTCAAAAACCACAACACGCAGCAAAAAACTCTTATTGTTTTTAAGTTAAGAGGTCCTTCAAGGGTGTAAAGCGTATGTTAAATTTGATTTGTGTTAAAGTGGAAGCTCGTGATAATTGATATATTAACACACATCTGAGCGCTTTCTGAAAACTCGCAAAAGTACCCTGTCTTCGTCGACCTTTAGTTCCCGAGTCCAGACCGAGCCGCTCTAAATTCCTACTGAAATTCGTTAATGAGATGTCAGGGAGCACAGAAATATTAAAATACCTTGCACTTTTTATCTTCCTTTACCACACTGACTTCGAACTTTTGCTGATTTTTGAGAATATGATACATGCATGACAGGTTGTTGAGCAAGGTGCTAATCTGGAAATTGCGTGACTCGCATTATGCAAATTAGGTTGTCTGCTAAACTTGGTCCGTTCCAGTAACCGTTGCAAAAAACCTTTATAACTGTTTGGTTCCCACTTTTGTAATGTTAAGACTACATGCACTGTCGGTAGAAAACGTTGACGATGAATTCAGCTAGTTACAGTACTGACTTCTATTCATGTGTCATTTGTATAACTCTGTTTGCAATGAAATGGACAGCTTGTTACAGTTATTCTGTTCTGGTGGATAAAAATGAATCTCTACTTTTTGTAGTCGGGTTTTGATTTTTTATGTCTTCGTTTTGCTCTTTTGATCTTCCTTTTCCACAGCGCCTTCGAACTTTTGGTGCTTTTGTCCCAGGGGGAGGGACACTTGACCAAGTAAGGGATTGAGGGCCTGGCTGTATAGGACAAAAAAAGCCCTAAAATACCTACTCTGTGTAGGAGAGCACCCTCTAGTTTAGGTCCCTGTTAAGGGTAAATGATTATTATACCAACTCCCTTGTTTTACACAATTTAAAGTGTTTCAAAGACCAGTAAACGTCCCCGATCTAAGTTACCTAAATACTGTGTAAGCCATATTTAACGACGACAATCGGTTCTGACCATACCCTGTTTACGACAAGTTGAGACCCTATTTAGGACAGAATCAGTTAAAAAATTGTACCCTGTTTAGGACAGAGAGGCCAAAAACCATATCCTGTCCAGCGGCACGTCCCCGTATAGGCAATATAGGGGAGTAACCCCCGCCCAGGGCTTTTGTTCCGGGGCTTTTGTTAAGCGCTTTATTCTGTTTATGCAAACGCTTGAGACAAGCAAGGTCGTTTGTGTGTCAAAGACTGCGAATTATACACTGCCGATGTTTGGACAATTTGGCGGAAAATGTGACGAAAATTATGCCAACTGGATTTTTTGTTTAATAAGAGACGTGTAACTTTTTGGATCTCTCTTTCATCGATGTTTGATTTGAAACGGCTAAAGCCATGTCTTTATGGGTTTCTTTTTCAGAGATAGTCACCTGATCACAGATGGCCTTTTTTTAAAACAGTGCTCTGGTTCCTTTTCTTCTTTCAATCAAAAGAATTGGATATCATTGTATCAGTTTTGATATAAAAAAGATTCAACAACGAAAACAAAAAAGCCTAATTCTGCATCATTCTGCATCGCGTGTTTTGATTTCATGTCCAAATTCAATTAAGACCTAGCTCTTAAAGAACTGGAGGCTTCTTGGAACCTTGCTGACTTCGAGTGGAAGCGCCTCACAGACGACGGTGAATCGCTTAACTTTCGAGCTACTTTCGCACTCTGGTGAAGGTGTCTTTTGATAAGCCATTTCCGAATTGTCTTAAGCCTCTCTATCAAAGCGAGGCTAGGTGCACACCTTTACCATTAAAAAAATGGTCTTATTTACACGTGAATGAAAACTAATTTTCATATGAAAGGTTGTACACTTAGCCTCGCTTTGAAAGGGAGGCTTAAAGCAATTATGGTCGACCTAAATGTATTCTACAAGATTTACAACGTGTCTTGAACTGTTCAGCAAGAATCATTTATTCAACAAGTAAATTTGAACATGTCACACCTTTGCTTTTAAATCTTCACTTGCTTCCTGTTGAACAAAGGATTATTTTTAAGATCGCTCTGGTTACATTCAAAGCTCTTCATGACGCTGCTCCCAGTTACATCACGGAACTTCTAAGGTCTTACAAGCCTAGCATGCAAGACACTGAGATCATCTAGTCATAATCTCCTTGGTGTACCCAGATTTAATCTGAAAACGTATGGCCGTCGTTCCTTTACAGTTGCCGCTCCGACCATATGGAACAGCCTTCCTTTAGAATTAAGAAAATGTGTATCTCTTTCGACTTTTAAGTCTGAACTTAAGACTTGGCTGTTTAAAGAAGCTTTTGGCTAGGACTTCTGATTTATTTATCGTTATGATCAATTTTAGTTCATTATTATTATTATTAATATTATTATTATTATTATTATTATTATTATTATTATTATTATTATCATTAGTTGGGAAATGGCCTATTTCACTTCTCGCTCACAGGTCTGGTTAAATTCTCGACTTAAGCAAAGAACTACCCCTATGTTCCTTTGAACAGTTCACTTGAAGCATAGTCATTTCTTTTGAATAATTAGACACGATCACAATCTTAAGCATTTTTGAATAAAAAAATATTGTCAAAGTCCGGCTCTTTTTACTTTCAAACGTCAAAAAGAACTTTTTAGAAGTTTTTCAGCAAAACAAGGCAAAAACTAAAATAATACTCCTTATAGCTAACATTGGGCTTCGGAAACACTTCTATTCTTCAATCCAAATATTTACAATCTCTAAATTGCAACGTATTGTTCTTCTCTTGACAGTGAACAATAGCTGCTAGAATTTGATTTCCATAATTACCTTAAAGCTTCGTGTTTACTTGGTAAGCCTTCGGAAGCCCTAAAACTACCAATTTTGTGTCCAAGAATACAGCGCGAATATAGAAATTCCTGAACTGACACAACAGGCAGATAATCTAGGTGTATTGTAGATTGTCACAACAGAAGCAAGTTTTTCAAACAGGCTTTTTAACAAAATATTGAAAGCTTCAAATTTAAACAAGGACGATTTTACTCATTTAGAAGCTTGCAACTTTCAATGGAACTCGAAATCCTATAACCGGCTTCTGTTGTGACACAATAAAGGTTTTAACTGATCAATGAATGTTAAAATCAAGAAGTATTGTCTTCTCCACAAGGAGAAAACTTGGACACGGAGTCGCGTTTTACAAAATCTTAACTTTGGGAGCTCATAGTATCGCAACGAAGCGCAATCTGTCAAAACAAAAACAAGCTTCATGCACTTCCACCATTCCCCAAGCTCTCTGTTAAGTTTTAACGGAATCGGCTCTTAAACGTTCAAGAGATAAAGTTTTTTAACGTAAGACCTCCACCAAAATTTTGCCTTATAAATTTATTCATGAGCGGCTTGTCACCCGCGGCCTTAAGCGGTCATGTCGCGGGGCGGCGGAGGGGAAAGCCTAGCTGTGACCTTTGTGCTTCCGGGGCTTTTCCCGCCCATAGGGCTTCGCCGAGCGAAGAATGGTACTGGCTTTAAAACAAACCCTCTTCACTGGCTTGCTTGTTGTGTTGACGTAACAAGGTGGAAAATTATCTGACAAGCATTTACTAATTTCAATGTTGGACGTTACTATTTAACTGGGAAACAATAGTTTCTAGCAATATTTGGCCACCTGAGGCCTCAGCCTGAAAATATCATAAAAGCTTATAACAGCCTGCCTGGGCCTCATTGTTGTTAATTTTCCTGTGATTCTGGTATTGTATTTATTTTCTCATGTTTCTTATTATACATTAAATGCAATACTTGTAAATGCAATAAAACTGATTGAGAGAACAAAACGAACCAGAGTACTGTTTTTACATTATAAAAGGCCATTTAACCAACCCTGGAAAAGGAACCCACCAAGACGTAGTCTTAGCCGTTTCAAATCAAACAAAAATTTTCAAGTTTCTCATAATCTGATTTAACGTTTGGCAGAAAATTTAGTTTCCATAATTCTCGTCACATTTTGCCCCAAAGCATCCAAACTTCGGCACTTTATAATTCGCGGTCTTTTTATTGAGTTTGCTCCACTAAGGCGAACAACCTAGTTTGCATAAACAAAATAAAGCGCTTGACAAAAGTCTCGGGACAAAAGTGCCAAAAGTTCGAAGGCGTTGTGGAAAAGGAAGATCAAAGAGCAAATTGTAGGAATAAAAAAACAAAACCCGACTACAAAAAAGTAGGCGTTCATTAATTGTTACACATTGTCCATTTCATTGCAAACATAGTTATACAAATAACACATGAATAGAAGTCAGTGCTTTAACTAGTTGAATTTGTCGTCAACGTTTTCTACCTTCAGTGCATGCAGTCTTAACATTTCTTTAATATTCAATTAAAACAAATGTGGGATCCAAACAGTTAGAAAGGTTTTTGCAACGGTTAGCTGAACGGACCAAGTTTAGCAGCCAACTAATTTGCATAATGCGAGTAACGCAATTAGTCACGCTAGTCACGCGGATTACTTATTGGGATTAGCATCCAAAGATCAGGACTCAGTAATTCGCTTTTTTCATCCATTTGAACAGTTTAAAACTTCTATTTGAGTATGCTTTTCTGTATTTATGACATGAAATGGAGAAATCTTAAAATCTAGAAGCTATTTAGTTCACACAATCCGAATTTGCTCAACAACTAATTTGCATAATGCATGTGTCATATTCGCAAAAATCCGCTAAAAGTTCAATTCGAAGTCAGTGTGGTAAAGGAAGATAAAAAGTGCACGGTATTTTTACATTTCTGTACTCCCTGACATCTCATTAACGCATTTCGATAGGAATTTAGAGCGGCTCAGTCTGGACTCGGGAAATAAAGGTCGACGAAAGACAGGGTACTTTTGCGAGTTTTCAGAAAGCGCTCACATGTGTGTTAATATATCAATTATCACGAGCTTCCACTTCAACACAAATTAAATTTAACATATGCGTTACACCTTTGAAGGACCTCTTAACTTAAAAATAATAAGAGTTTTTAGCTGCGTGTTGTGGTTTTTGAGCAGTGAGGTCACCAACTTACGCAATTTTCGTGTCTAGCCAGGCGCTAATTTACGCCTTTTGCCGCTCTTACTGTTGTGGGCTCTAAAAAACTATTTTGACGTATTTCCTAAAACGAAACTGGTTTCATTCACTTGTGACCCAAGATGGTTTCCTGGGCAAAGTTTGAGGGAAAACGTTTCACCGACCCGAAATGCAGTGGACCGCTCTTGTATCTGGTTTTAAACAATTGCTTTAATTAAATCTTGACTTGGTGTAGTCCCGTTTTCCCACACTTGGCGATAGTTGTATATTTTAACATCTAATCAGTATGATTATAATTCATTAAATTATTGTGTTGGTTTTGACTAGAAAGACGTAGTTACTTTGAAAACTGTTCCAATACCCGTTATAATTTTCTTCGCTATTTTCCATAGGTCCGTTGGATCGAGGCTGCGTAGAGCTTATTATTCCAGCGTGCAAAAACCTTGGCTTGTATGATTACACGCTCACCTCCATTCCAGTGCAGGAAGACTTGTACCACTGGTTTTACGGAAAAGAATATCCACATGAGAATCCGGAAACAGAATTTCCTGACTTTGCCCTTGAGCTGTTTGAACGGTATCCAAAGTGTCAAGAAAATATTAAGAAGTTGTTTTGTGGGGAGCATTTGCCGCCATGTTTCCCTGAGGAAGGTCCTCGCCTATACAGCTTGTGCCAGCCCCTTTGTGATGCTATTGCCACTGACTGTCCAGAGTTTTTCAGGTAATTATATAATAGAGCTGGGTACTAGTAGTCAACTATTTCTAAACGGACACCTAATAAACGTTTTGAATAATCCCTTTTTTGAAGGCCACTGAATTTACCTTACATTAACTTGGTTAATATCAAATTTAAGTGCCCCATTCCTTTACTGAACTCTTTTCAACCCTTTTAGCCCAAATAGTGATTAGCATCAAATTTTTTTCTCATGATGTCAGTGCATTACACCATATGAAGGTCATGAGAATGAAACAAAATGTGTGGAGACAAGAAAGGAGAGTTTGTATAGTGATTCACAGCGGTGAGACGCAAAAAGCTACATCACATCCGGTCTTTCAGAGCCTTGAAGTTTGAATCAGTTCAAATGTTTACGAGCGTGAAGTTTGCATGAAAACGATGCAGAACATGTCCCGGCAAACCGAATTTCACGCCGGCAAAACTTTTGCATGACAGTTACTTCATTTCCAACACATACTCAACGTAAAAAGCCTACGTTTTCAGAAATGGCGTTAAGTTTTGCGGTTAAAGTGAAACTTTCGACATTTGTCTGTATTTTCCTTTGTAAAATTATGGCGGGGACTGCACACGCGTCTTGTGTTTGACCGCTGTGAAGTATAGAGATGCTGGTGGATACTTCTCCAAGAAGACAGCTGGTGCTGGTCTGGACAGTGTCCCTCTTTGAGGGCGTGAACTCGCCACGAGACCTGTTTATTCTGAAAACAAGCTGTAGTCAGGGGCACATTACCTGGAGCGAACTAAATGAGCATTAGAACTTGAAAAAATAACTGTGTGAATTTTCATAAACAGGCGACGATTTATATGGTAAAAAGTTTTTCTTCACCTCCTTTTCCTTACTGTACAATACACATCCTCTCACCATCGTTTAAACTGAGTTGCATATTGATTGTTGAGGCCAGGGAAGGGATGTACTTGCTTGTATAAACTACATACGTATGTGCGACGTCAAAGAGTATGGTTTTAGAGAAATTTTGGCTTGAATTGGGATATAGGTTTCGATAATATTGGTCTAAAGAAGAGTATGTTTTGCCAACTCGGGCTTGAATAGAGTACTGGTGTTTGATGTTTCGGTCTGGAAACGGGAAAAGTTTTTTATGGTTGGTTCCCTATCAGGGTAGGAAAAACCATTTATTTGTCTCGGTCTGAAATAGAGTTATGTCTGGATCATTGGGCCGTGCACGTCTACTCAAAACTAGTTTCGAAGAGTACTTTCCGATATTGTTACCATTATATTGTTTGCAGTCACGATTTGCCTGCTGCTGAGTACTGTGGCACGATGGCAAAGGGAAAATCTAAACATGGTTTCTGTCAAAGCACAGTGTGGCCAGAGCTATTCAACTGGGTTCGCTATGCAGGTTAGTTTAAAAAGACAGTCAGCCAACCAACCAACCAATCTATCCATTTATCCATCCATCCATCCATCCATCCATCCATCCATCCATCCATCCATCCATCCATCCATCCAACAATCAATCGATTGGACGAGTAACCACCGAATTATCTATCGTATGTTCAAGTCTCCATGTTGGGTAAGAATAAGCAATGAATAGCCCCAACCAAGAGAGGATTAAGGGGTAAGAGAGCTACTCCCCCATATAGGCCCTATCCCCATCGTAATCCCTCTTAAGTTGTTTTTAGAAACAATGGTGGGGAATTCAAATTTCAAATAACTCAGTTGTGTTTTAAAGCAATTACCCTGAATTTTTGCAGCAACGTAGAACTCGTCATTCTCTAAAAATTTAATGATTTTAATTTTTCCAATTTTGAATTTTTCGCCAGTAAAATGACGTCACAAAGTTGGCACCAAATTTTGCTTTTAGTACTATGGGATATCTTTTGTTGGATTCTGAGTGATCTTGGTACAGGGATCACAAAACTGAAAAATTGAAACATGTTTATACACTCAAAAGATATAACGTTTTGACATTCGAATTTTGTTACTAAAACTAACTTTAGAGGGATTAGGATGGGAATAGGGACTATATGGGAGATTAACTCTCTTACCCACTCATCCTCTCTTGTCCCAACCCTGTGGCTACGTGTTGCTAATCCAAGATTGCAACTAACCACAAGATATTTTTACACTGCATGCTCACTAGCCCGAAGAACTATTCTGAAGATGGCGTCAATTTTGATCCGTACTTAGTTATTTTTTATTCTTTTTTCAGAAGCGACAAAAGCAACACCGAAGGTCTCAACGTCTTCCACGATGGACCCTAAAACTAGAGGAACCAAAGTGTGGGCCATTACTGTGACTGTTTTGCTGACCATACTGATGGTGGGGCTCTTTGTGTGGGGTATATTCTGGTGGAAACTGCGCAGTAAGCACACACCAGCTTATTCAAAACAATATATAAAACAGAGAGATGATGTGGACCCCCTGGAAACAGAAACGTAAGGGTAACATCATGGAGGGGCTGAACTGTACGATTAACAAAGAAGGGGAGGAGAGGGTAGGAGGGTAAGACAGTAAATCAACAAGTGCTTTTTGAGGATGTTACATGAGCTGATCAATAAAATAACAAAATTTGCCTTTTGAGGTTGTGTGAAATGATTTCTATTTCAAGAAGTCTACTGTCCTTGATCAGATTAATTTGTCAGATTTATTTAAACTCTCTCTTAGGCCTAAGACAACTCGGAAATGGCTTTTAACCAGGGAAAGGTTTGGTCTGTTTTGAGCTTCTGGAATCGATGCCTAGTGGTTACCGACGGAAACACGAGTAAGGGTGGATTTCCACTGCCACGTAGAATGATTTACGTACGTTCGGACGAGTTAACTACGTAAATAAAATTAAAGAGGTGTATGATCTGTGCGGCTTACGTTAAGGTAAAAAGTTGGGCGCTGATCAACTTTTTACTCAGTTTACGTGAACCATTCATACATCAGCTCTTGGTTTGTTTACGCACGTGAAGCCAGTTAAATTCACGTCCGTCCGTATGTATATCTTTCTTGTAATTCAGTACGCTGCGGTCGAAATCTACCCTAAGTGGGGAAAATGCACAACAGATTCTTTATAAGTCTCTCAACACACCGAGTACGATATCCTACAGACTTTATAAACTCCAGGTGCTGTGTTGGAACTTCTATAGGAATGACCACAATCAAGATCCTGCTGTTTTTAAAGTAACTAAAATAAACTAAAATTAAAAACACAGCAAAGAAAAAACGACGAACGAGTTGGTTTTCCCGATATTTCGGACATCCAAGCCGTCCTCCTTCGGGGGATTTAATAAAAATACAATATGTAGTAAAGCGGTTACAGTAGATATATGATACGATTGTTTGGAATTTTAAATTTAAACAAGCCAACGAGGACGAAATAAAATTACCATGAATAAACATAGAGAAGCGTAAGAAAAAAATATATATATATACATATGAAATTGTGAATATATGAAACTCATATATTTGAACTGCGGAAAGAAGAAATAAATGTAAAGAAGATCCTCGCAGTTGTTAACGCAACTTATGCAGTTGCGACAAGAAAGCCTGAAAGAATCAGGCTTGCCGGGACTCGAACCCTGACCTCTGCGATACCGGTGCAGCGCTCTAACCAATTGAGTTAACAAGCCAACTGGAAGCTGGTCAGGCTTTCAGGCTTTCTTTTCGCAACTGCATAAGTTGCGTTAACAACTGCGAGGATCTTCTTTACATTTATTTTATATATACATATATATATAAATAAATTTAAAAAAGTTAAAAAAGAGGATTAATAGTCATCTTCTCTGTTTATACCATGTGGTTGCATAGTTTTAGCCTTATCTATATAACATGATTCGCGAGCTCTACGTATGGATTCTCTTTTAGAATTAATGAGTTCGAGTGGAATAAACTTCCGACTTCCGACTTCCGACTTCCGACTTCCGACTTCCGACTTCCGACTTCCGACTTCCAACACTTCTGTCTTGGAAGTCGGAAGTCGTTAGCTGGAAGTCGGAGGTCCTAAGGCTGAAGTCAATAGCCGGAAGTCATAAGTCATCGACTTCCGTTCAGGACTGATGTTCGAAACGGCAGCTGTTTGATGTGTTCAACCCCGTACAGTTTCCTTGGCACAAAGCCAACCAAACATCTAAACAGGAAAACGTTTCTATGTTTCCGCTTTCCGCCGCCCTAAGCTTTGGCGAAATAGTCTGGTAGCACTCGTAAAAAACAACGTCACTAGCCTTGTAAGCTTATGCATCTATCAGTGCTATGCCCGAGCGGGAGAAGGATGGGGAACCATGGGATGGGATAGAGAAATTAACCAGAAAAGAAAATTTTGAATCCAAATTCCCCTACGTTGGGCCAAGTTTTGGGTTCAAAGTTCCTTGCCAACGGCTGAATGGTATTGGGTATTACCTAGGCCTAGATGTTAACGTAAAGCCTACTAAAACAAGCGCCAATTTTCTTTTCTTTTTCTTTAATGAACTTGCCTAGGTGAAGTGTTTTCAAAACTGAAAACATTTGTACTCAGTGCACTAGTATGTCAATATCTTGACCCAGCTAACACTTTTCGATGTCAATTTCCTCTGTTCTCTTCAAACTTCCTTACTGTGGACAGCATTCTGTTCAAAGCTTAGACAGGCATGGGCGATCAAAGTCTCCACCCTCACTCCACTGACAGGTGCATTACATTACTGACCTTATCAGATAAAGTTTCACTGTTTTTGTGATAACGTTCCCAGCGTGAGAATTGAGCACCCGGCTCATGCGTGGGAAGATTTCATGGGTGCGTGACAAAGGTCAGAGTTGTTTTGTAGTATGATTCATGATTGACGTGACCGGATGTAAATACATCAAGACATTTGTCTGCTGAACTGCGAGGGGCCAGCCTTTAAAATTATTCATAGTTTTACTCTGCTGCAGTGCATTTAATAGACGGCATACAGCAAAGCGACCAGGATAACATCAGGAATGCAGTCTCTTCCGGTAGCTTTAGTGAGCTGTGTTATATTATGCAGTGTTTTTACATCACTTTTCTGTGAACCACATGATGGCAAATGCGAGAGTCTTGTGAACGGTCCTTTTGAAATCTGCACAACTGCGGGCTACAATTACACGCTGCCTTTACCCAAGAAGCTAACAGAGCCAGTCAAGGCAGAACTCGGACAATTTTTAACTACCGTTATAAAGTCATGGCACAACTGTTCGAAACAAAGTGTGGCCGCAGCCATAGAATGCTCGTTCATGATTCCCAAATGCAGCCAAGGAAAGCGGGTGTATCCTTGCAAGCGAGTGTGCGGGGAGTTATTGAAGCAGTGTATGAACACTACTAGTACTGGCAATTTTGAAATTTTCCTGGATCTTATGCTCAGCTCTTGCCTCAGTCTACCGAACGAAGACCCAAGCAGCGATAAATGTTTTGAACCGCCTAACTTTACAACGAATAACAGCATTCCAAGTAAGTTTCTTGTAAATTTAAGTAAAGATGTCATGATTTCACTTCAGTAAACTGTGAAACGACATGATGTGATTAATTCAGAGAGAAAAGAAAAGCAAAGACTTCTACCATACTACAAATATTTAACGTTGAACGCGGTTCTGCCTTGATTCTGTGGATGAAATCCTTAAGTGTGACCATTTAAATGGCATGAAGCTTCTGCGCAGTATTTTCCTGTGGTGCTGTTTATTATGCTGTGCAAGGTGGTGCTAACTTTTGAGTCTGTGGATGGAATCCTTAAGTGTCACTATCCATCCAAAGAATCGAAATAACTTTTGATTCTTTGGATGAAAATCTAAAGCACGACCATTCAAATCAAGCAACTAAGCAGAACGCATTTCCTGTGGTGCTGTTTATCATCCTGTAATATACAAAAAATGACTTATTAGGTTTGATTTGATTATTTTACTTGTTTTTAGCTACCATGAAGTAAGGTAATGCAAAATGTTCAGTATCTGTTTGCAGCTCGAAAAATAATGCGAGAGTTTCGACTGAGAAAACCGAAGCCATGAGATATCGTGATTCCTCTGTTCTGCCGGCATCCTTTGTTCAGTTACACAACAGAGGCTTTGTTGCTTGAAAAAAGTGACACAATCTCGTTCCCAGGTCTCCCTCCTTCCAGCCCGTTATGAACATTGGAAAGACTTTGAAGGTTTTTACCGCTTGCACTCTTAAAGTGCCATTTTACACTCCTTGCAATGGGTTTTTTTTTCTCAAAAATTGTGCTGGTTTATGCTCATTTATTCTCATGGGAAATCGCTGCAAAGGCCCACTGACAGGCTCTCCTCCTTCATCGATCTGTAAGTTCTCGCCTGTTGATGTGGTGGCCGCCATCTTGCTTTGACTTTTGACTTCTGAGTTTTCTAAACGAGCCTAGCGAAACACCCGATGAGTTCCAGACTTCTTTGAAAACTTTTGACTCGCCAAAATTGGTCACAGTATTTAATTATGTTTGTAGAGGCTTTGAAACGCAAACCAGAGACCAAAATATGACTTTTGACTGATGGTGACCAAAAGGTGTCCCAAAATACACTGTATGCCGGATGATGTTTGTGATACTGCTTTGGAAATAATTGCTAAATTATGCCAAAAAATGCCAGCACAATCGGTAAAAATTTAGGAGAGACCTTAGGACCAAGTTAGGACAGGGAACTCAAACTGCATAGGTATTTGCCGGATTACTTTTCCTCTCATTGACAAAGGGTTACCCCAACATATTAAAGTCGAATACTCAGAAAAAAATTCTGAGTCCTCCTCCTCAACGGGAGTCGAACCCATGGCCTTCTATTTCATTCTTTTCATTTACACCCAAGTCGCCATTTCACTTACCATACATTACTTGCAAAAGAGTTTCATTTCGGACAAAAATAGTGTCCGAAAATAAAACCGTCCGAAATTTTTAAGCGTCCGAAATTTTAAGCGTCCGAAATTTTTACAGTACAGTACAAAACTTGAAAGTACTTTCTTGGGCGACGCCATCACATATTCAAGGCCAATATACATGATTTAGCTAAAATTCATAAAGATTTTATGAAGGACAAAAACATAGAAAAATTCCATTTTGCAGTTGCTATTTCAATCTTCGATCCAAGCCCAGTTTTATGATTATTACATTGCCAGTGCCAGTGGTGCTAGTCCTTTTCTGCTTCATCATCAATCAACCCAATTAAAAGGTCCTCTTCATTGTCACTAGCGTGTGGTTCTTCTTCATCTGTAGCTGTTGGTGACTGAGGTCAAGAAGCTCATAGTTCTTTTGAACAAGCTCTTTGAGACGAAGAAGAAGAAACTGCTTGCTATCGTCAACTTTAAACGTAGCTCGGAGGACTATCTGAGGCCCTTCCTTTGCAATTGGAGAAGGTCTATACTTTTCATCCTCAACTGCTGCATCGATACTACCGAACTCTACCGAACTCTAGTTGAGACACTGCTATAGAGTGACAAAAGCTTGATTGAATTTGTGTTTTTCCCCTCGGTGTATCTGTAAAACCTTGAGGATGCAGTAAAACTATCATTTTCACAGCTTTTACTTCAGTCTAATTCACGTTTTGTAGGCGTAAATTTACTTTAGGCATGTTTGAGCAAACTGACCGAAATTTTTTTCATAAATTTTGTCCGAAATGAGAGAAAAAGTGTCCGAAAGTTAAACGTCCGAAATAAAACGTCCAAATTTTTGACGTCCGAAATTTTTTGCAAGTAATGTATATTAAATTTAGTTTCACTGAATTAAGAATTTAGTGTTGCGTCACTAACGTAAAATGACACCAGTAAGGAGTCCCATATATAATGAACGGGTGCTTTTCATACGTTAATTGGTAGTTTGACTTGGTATCGCTTGAAGTGTTAAAATCTCAGTAACATGGTCACTAGTAATGTTATCACAGTATTTTCAAGGTTAGACTAAAGATTAAAGTCGGTAGGTTGAAAAAGAATTCAGTCAAGTCACCTTTGCTAAGCGAGGCTCTAGTGGTGATCTTTTAGCACTCCTTTCAAAATTTTCGCCGACCAACCCCCTTCCGTTTTTCAAGCGATTCAAAGCCCCGCACGATCATTAATTTTTTTCTTGTTTTTAGGTCCACTGGATCGTGGATGCCAAAACTTGATCTTCCCTGCTTGTAAAAACTTGGGAATCTACAGCCATACGCTTTTCTCAGAGTCAGTGCAGAAGAAGATGTACAAGCTGTATTACAACAAAACTTTCAATGAAGATGATTTAGAGCAAAAGTTCCCCAAAAGGGTGGAAGAAGACCTTGCAAGGTTTCCCAAGTGCAGGAAAAACATAGAAAAGCTGTTTTGTGGAGAACTTTTCCCACCTTGTTTCCCGGAAGAAACCAGTCCTATGTTGAAGACCCTTTGTAGGTCGGTTTGTAATGATATCGCAAAAGACTGTCCTGGATTTTTCAGGTGAGTAGTTGATTCAAGTTATTATTTCATGTGCATGTACGCAAGCTTACGGTCCGTTTTAAGTTCAGGGTAAAATGGATGACGTCTGTAACGTATGGTCGTCGGGGTAAGTGTGGTCCTGAGAAGCACTGTTTGTGATGACATTCAACTGACTTTTCAACAACCTGCACTTTAGTAAAAATGGATGGCTAACTAATTAAGCTCATCTAAATGGCTCATCTCTCTGATCGCAAGGGACTATCTCCTTATATAACCACCTTCGTGAAATCCTGTTTGAATCAGTTCTCCGTCAAACACTGTATTTAAAATCTCTCGGAAGCCACTGTCTTCATGAAATCCCGTTTGAATGTCTGTTTTCATTCATAAACTGTCACGTTTTAGAATCTTCCTTCGTTCATTTTATAAGGTTCCCCCAACAACTGGCCTGTATATTTTTTCATACTTGGATCAGGAAAGACAATGTAGAGATGACTTGTTTTCTGAATGAAAAATCTCCCAGTGATGTTGGCAACTTAACCCATTAAGCCTTCGTATCAACATGCAAATTCTCATCTCTAGCCTCCATACATTCCTTATGGTAAGAGTTGGGAGAATTGTTTCCGAGACATCGTATCTTCGGTGATGAGTTCCTACATTCTCAGCGTCCTGTTCGTATGTCTTATCGTGCGATGTTATTGTGAGTTCAAGTTAAATATCACAACTGGGGTGTGACGGGTTAAGGATTCGTAGTTCACACAGATTATCACTTCATGTATTTTTTTCCACTTTCACACCGACTTGTTGTAGAATATTTATGTACTCAGTGTTTACAAGTGTCATCTTCCATCTGGCTTGCTCAATCAGTTGGATTGGTCAAAGAAATTGCCTCACCAGCGTGATGTTTGTGTTTCGCAGGGGTCATTTCACGGATTCAGAGTATTGTGGTATGCTGGTGGAGGGTGAAACTAGCCATGGGTACTGTGACAGAAAAGAATGGCCCCCTCCGTTTACCTGGCTCAGTTACTTGCCGAGTAAGTTAATCCCATAAATCTGTAGGTGCACGCCACACCAGTTAAATGATTAAGTCAGGTATTTTTCAGTAACAATTTGAGAAGCCAAAAATCTCATTTAAGTTTATGAAAAACCAACAAGTAATGGTCCAGTTTTGTTCAAACACACTATACTGGCTTAGTGAAACTGATAATAAGTATTTGTGGTCACGAACGCAAATGGATTACCATTAAGTTGGGCCACCTATTTCCAAGTTCTACCCGTTGTGTCTTAACATGGTTTCCTCTCCTTTCGAAAATGAACTTGATATTTTCCACTTGGCCGAGCGTTCTTGGAGCATTTTGTGTGTGAGTGAGTTTTGGCACAGATTTGGCAAAAAAAAAAACAAACAAACAAACAAACAAAAAAAAACACAGCAGTGACTTCGTCATAACGTTTAAGACAAATAAGAAATTCTTGTTTTGTTGTTGTTGTTGTTGTTGTTGTTTTAGTACAAGTTAGCAGTAGGGGAGACTGTTGTGGAACACAAGACGCATTGCATTGCTCTTCGAGTTGAGTTATCACAAACTGCTACAAGTGGTTGCATTAAGTTTACTGAAACGCGGACAAAACAGTTTTTCTTTATTTCTTAAAAAATAATCGCTACAAAGAATAGCTTGTTTCTTTTGAGTTTTTGATGAAGATGCAACCCCCAGTTTTTCTGATGTCAGCTGCATGAATTTTTCACAGATCCTACAACGTTACCACCAACGGAACCAGAAAAAAAGAAGGGCCCTAAAGGGTGGGTCATTGCTGTGTCAGTGGTGTTGACGCTAGCTGTCGTGGGGATCACTTTGGCGGGCTTGATCTGGTGGAAGTGGCACGGCCGTGCCTCTGGTATGGGGTACACAAAACAGGAAGATGAAAAAGTCACTGAGGAGTAGGATCGGGCTACATGCACCGCCCCTCATGTAGGGGTTGCTGGGACCTCCAATATATATTTATTTGTCTGTATTATTGATTAGTTGTTGGTAGCGATATTAATTAGTTAATAGTGTGCAAAGTATTAATGTAAAACCAAAGGTTGTGTCGCCATATGACCTCGCTCGCCACGAGTCTCTCAGTAGCTCAGTGGTTACAGCGCCCGACCGGTGTACGGAAGGTCATGTGTTTGATTCCCGTCGAGGACTCAGATTTTTTGCTTTGTCCCACGCTCGTGACAAACTGAATATTCCTTCTTTATTTTTTATTCATTTATTTTATTCATTATTATTATTTTTTTATTGAGCTACAACGTCACTCACAACATTTAAATAACTTAACTACACTAACTACTTACATTTTACATTGCCGCTACTACTACGACTACTACTACGTCTCAAAACATATTTTTAGGTATTCCCCATTCAGTTTGTTGTACTTACCTAATGAACATATTGCACCTACTAATTTATTAACCTGAACTTACACTGAGGAATAAGATTAAAGTTAATTTTTTTTTCAAAAAGGGTTTCCATTTAGCCTTAAGCATCTTTATGCTATTGTCCATAGCAGCTTTAACGAATTCTTCAAAAGACGGGAAAAAAAGGGAGAATGTTATTCCTACGACAATTCCATACATTTAGTTTACCTAACAAAATTTATTATTCCGTGTTAGGCTGCGGATGGTGAGGATGGAAATGGATCGTAACTTGAAAAAATAGAGCCATTTTTTTTGCAAGCTCCTCACTTGTTTCTTGAAAAAATCATTAAAAACCGATTACAATTTGCTCTTCCTTTGAGAAAGTCTTCTGATATCTTTCTCTTCGTGTTCAAGGAGCATTTGATGTGCGCAAAAGAGTGCATAAATTTAATTTTTGCATAGTTAAGACAAAAAAAATATAAACTAAAAAAAAGTCCCATGACGTAATCTCTTGAACTACGATCACTAAGATCAAGATACAAGAAACAAAATCTGTTGTTAGTACTGGCGCCATTTTTAAAAAGGACATTCACTGGGCCTAAAGATCCGCAGTACAATGGGGATTCCAGATACAACATAGGATGATCATATACGTGATATAAAGACACAATCGCAGTTGGCTTGATAGCTCTACTGGTTAGAGCGCTGTTAGTATCGCAGAGGTCATGGGTTCGAATCCCGTTCAAGCCTGAATTTTGTTTAGGTTGTTCCGGTTTATCGACTGCTTAAGTTGGTATCTTTTACTGCGAGGGTCATCATTTCTCTCCCCTTTTTCTTCTTTTTCCCTCAAAATCAGCTGAAAAAGGCTTGTAGTAATACTCTCAAATGTCTCTCTATCCCAAAAGAAGTTACTCTAAAACATCAAATACAATACCGACGTAGAAAAACGTTCTCTTCAGTCAGGCGCGAACTAAAAAAACATCCTGCAGCATCTATACTTTGGTGATCTAACGGCATTCACTGTTTATTGAATACAAAGGACACAACACATTCTCGCTAAATTAAGCTGTGTTCCAAGGGAACAAGCACACCCCAGGCTAGTTACGTTTTAGGTTAAACCGTCATGGAAACATAGTTTTATTTTTGAATCGCTCCGTAGCATTTACCTAGTTACGTAAAATTCAACAACAAAATTATCGATTGCACATTAACTTAATTAGTTCTTATCATTTTAAGAGTGCACGTTTATCCAGATCCATTTCCGGTCAAACTGTCGCCAAAATATGGTTTTCTGATTCACTTATTGACTTCACATGTAACAAATTCAGTTACAGTTCATCCATATTCACCATAATACTGTGCCTGTATTGACTTCTTGTTTTGTTGTATTTCCTGAATAATATGACACCAACCACTATGGCGGCGACCACTGCCAGTAGACCCAACACTATACCGGAAATAGCTCCAGCCGACAATTTTCCGCCTTTCTTAGCCTGGATGCCCGGAATCCCTAAAGAGTGAAGTGAAATAACGATTGTTAGAATAAAATTCGAAGTCACACTACAGAGTCTGGGCTACGACGCAAATAAGGCTAAAAAGGGTACCTCTTCACTGCAGGGCTGTTGCCGAACAAACCACCAACGATGTATGGTTCAGTAAACACTTTTATTTATTCTTGAAGAACTTTGTCTAAACCCCAAAGAACAGAATTTTTAACCCCAGTTTTAAACATGCTGCAATCATTTCTTACCCCTTATTTCATTAGAAGACTACTATGGATGAAAAGGGGTAAGAAGCACCTTCTTAAACAGTGAGATATAAGATGTCAAAATCATTCCTCGGCAAAATAGGATTAAACGAAAAATACCTAAAACTAAAATCAAACGATGCCTTGGTCGTTGCCAACTTTCAAACCGAAGCAGGCCGAAGTTTTTCGGTCGAAATGTCTCTTTTTTTTTCAAGTTTTGTTGTAAACGTTGATCTACATTTCACAAGTCAGTGCCATCAAGCTCATGAATATGCTAAAATAGGATTATTTAAGTTCCTACCTTTAGTAGTTGAATTTGCAGTTGTCGAAACTTTTTCAGTCGTTTGCATAGGCTTGGTACTTCTTTCAGATACCTTAGTCGTTGGCGAAGGTCTGCTACTACCTCCAGTTGTCTTCGTCATTGGCGCCTTGGTCGTTGGCGCAGTCGTACTAACATTTCCAGATGCCTTTGTCGTTGGCGCAGTCGTACTAACATTTCCAGATGCCTTGGTCGTTGGCGCAGTCGTACTAACATTTTCAGATGCCTTGGTCGTTGGCGCAGTCGTACTAACATTTCCAGATGCCTTGGTCGTTGGCGCAGTCGTACTAACATTTCCAGATGCCCTGGTCGTTGGCGCAGTCGTACTAACATTTCCAGATGCCTTGGTCGTTGGCGCAGTCGTACTAACATTTCCAGATGCCCTGGTCGTTGGCACAGTCGTACTAACATTTCCAGATGCCTTGGTCGCTGGCGCAGTCGTACTAACATTTCCAGATGCCTTGGTCGTTGGCGCAGTCGTACTAACATTTCCAGATGCCCTGGTCGTTGGCGCAGTCGTACTAACATTTTCAGATGCCTTGGTCGTTGGCGCAGTCGTACTAACATTTTCAGATACCTTGGTCGTTGGCGCAGTCGTACTAACATTTTCAGATACCTTGGTCGTTGGCGCAGTCGTACTAACATTTTCAGATACCTTGGTCGTTGGCGCAGTCGTACTACCATTAGCAGATGCCTTGGTCTTTGGTACAGTCGTACTAGTATTTCCAGGTGTCTTAGTCGTTGGCACAGGACCTGGAGTGAGATTCAACCACATAATTTAAGTGTAATAATAAAGATTTTATACGTGTTCCGTACTGTGAACCGCATAATTTTTAAATTGTTGAACCAAGGGACTAAAGGGTTTACTAATGAGAACAATGTTATTCAAATATACTTAAGGGAAACGAGTTTCGTTTAAACATGTTTACTCTTAACATGTTTTGAGACTAGAGTGAACTCCGCTTTAGTCGTCCAGCTATTGACTGTGAAAACTCGAAAGAGCAACTGGTGCGTTTGTGTCAGTTTTGATCCATTTTTTTGTTAGCCAAAATTTACTGTTTGTTAGTTAGTCCAGTCTGAGAAATGGTGATTATGTATTAAAATACCTGTTGTGTTAACGGATTTCCACAAATCACTGGGCCAGTACCCTGCATTTGGCCAGGTCTGAAGAGCACAATACTGTTGTCCTTCAGTGGTATTCACTGGAAAGACTGAGCAGTAGTCACGGTTCTTGAACACCTTCAGAAACTGCGATCTTGATTCGTTAAACGCCGCCACGCACGTAGATTTACAGGGAACAAAAAGCGTACGATTATGTTTGTAGTCACACGGAGGCGCTACCTCCATACATATTATTTTCCTGAGCGTGGAGTTGATACTGCTGTTCTGGAATAGGTCACTAGATTCAACCATCTTCTGATAATCGCGGGACACGGATGTGAGGTTGTATCCTAAACCCTTGCACTGTCTAATGTCGAGTCTTCTACACGCGCTATCATCTGAGAACACAATTTAAAGAAAAAAATGTACCAGTTACTGAACAGCAAACAATCCCCCAATACACGTTAATGTAGACTGGAATATATAAGTGATTGTTGCCTAACTTCCTGTTTCAAACTTTCATTCTTTCCCAGGTCACTATACGACCAGTTCTTTCCCCGACCACCCGCTTTCCCGGCTCATGATCACTGGTGCAAACTAAAGGAATCACGTGGAAACTTTTCGAGTTCACTATGCGTGTGTTCAACATTGTTATGTCCGCGTTTTATTTATGAGTGCTGCAAGGGACAGGGGGTCCAATATCTGCTTTTATTTTTTTCTCAGCGCGTGAGCGGGCAAGATGAACCAAATCCTGCAATCTGATTGGTTCCGGGAGCGGGCGGAATTTTCCGATCTTGACCGCGGTCAACGGAACGTCAATAACAAAAAATTTGTAATGGGTTTTTAAAACCTTTAAAATCTTTAAAACGTTCTCCGAAACTTAGAATTCTGAAATTTTTTGTACATTGTCGTTAAAAACTTTCTTTCCAAAATTTCTTGTTAAAATACCGAAGGTTGTACAATGTAAATCGCCTCTTCCCTTTCGACAAACATTTGAGTAAATCGAGCAGGAGTTAGCTACATGTATCGAAATTTGGGAAAATAAAGGGGTTTCTTTTAGTTATATTGCTTCCTGTGATTTCTGAGTTTTAACAGAGTAAAAAAGCGTATTTTGCTGCTCTGGTGTCACAAACGGCTTCGTTTCATGGTTCATTTTACGCGCGCTTGCAAAACGTTGCTTTCCGAAAACAACAAGACACGTTTAACTTTTGAAAAACAACAAGAAAAAAATAAAAATATTATTTGCCGGCCTTGGTCGGTCCGTATTGAGAAAAACTGTGCCCTCGGTCTTGAGCACGGCCCTCGGCCTGCGGCCTCGGGCCGTACTCAAGACCTCTGGCACAGTTTTTCTCAATACGGACCTCCCGGCCGGCAAATAATATATATTTCTTGCAAGTTCTAATACATGTACTTGCATAAATTTGGATGATAAATCAGGCGAGGCGGTAAATGACGTAGCGGTGAAGCAAATAGTAATAATTTGAAATGTTATCGTGAAATCATTGATGGTGTTATTAGCTTTGCGAATGGCCACCTGTCTAATAGGACTCTATTGACTATATTGATAATGGACTGTGTTAGGTCTAGTTCAAACATTCTGTTTAAATTTGCTAAAGATTAAAAAACTTAAGCTGCCTATTAGGACTCGAAGGATTTCACTAATATATATTCGGCGCGGAAGTGCTAATATGTTCTATTGTCTTTCTGCCTTTGCATATTAAACACTGCTTTGCTAAAAAGAGTAAATTACACAATTCACAGCCCCTCTAGTTGTAGCTTCAAACTTACTGTAACTGCAAGTTGAGTTTATAGATTCCGAAACCAAGTTATGGATTTTTAACTTACCATGTGCGGCAGTGTAATTTGAGTGATCTGACAAACATTGGTTTGAAGGTAGAAGCTCACAGAGTCCTCTGAATAAAGCTATCAATCCTTCTTTCTCGCTTGAACCGTGTGTGCAGTTGCTAACAAAGTTCCTGCACGTTTGGTTACACGGCTTTATCGACGATGAGTTTGGACATTTCGGAATGTGGACCGAGCAAGCCATTAAAGTTGAGAGCGACGAACAGTCTTTAAATTTCCTCTGCATGCCCGCAATTAAGCTCGAAACTTCATCTTGCGGTCTGCTTCTGCTAAAATCGGACACATTGTATCCTGCTCGGACACAGTCGTTAAACAAGGTCCTATTCAACGGCAGGCATTGACTTGAAGCACAGTTTGCGAACAAACTTGTACAAGTGATAAAGAAAACCAGCGAAAGAAGTTTCATTTTTGGGCTTGTTAGTTGCACAAAGCGCCAAACGTGATGTCAAGTTGGAACGAGGAACTTCAGCAATATAATAAACGTCAACTGTTCGCTGTTTGACCTTGAATCCGCTGACTCATGGATGCGCTTGACTTGCGAAGATGCAAAAATAAAACTCATAAACCAAACTTGAAAACAAACTCGAGCAAAGTCCGCCTATACATTTGTGACAACTGCAGCAGTTGAAATGCATGGGTGAATCCTGCTTTGTGATCGAACAAGGCAATTATTCTCCGGTTGTTCTCATCCACTTCTTTTTAAAGAACGAGTTTACCTCTCATTTGACACTACATTGTTGTATATTTGTCGATAAACACCTGGTCTGTGCAGTCCTCATGCAATAACACGAAATCGAAGCCTCTGGGACATCACTGGACTGAATTTATTATTCACACTGAGAAAATATTCAAAATCCTTTGTTGACATAAATTACAGCATTATCTTGCAGAAATATACATTGTTAATTTTCATTTTGGTAACCCAATTGATAATTGAAGCTGAGAGAAATCGATTTACTGATTGTAAATTTGTTTCTATTCGAATTTACCGATTTTGAGTAATCTTGTGGTGACACGTTTTTCGCATGTAAGTCCTCTAATCATAACATTTAAGAGCGCGTATTCATTACAATATCATCAGACGAACATTATCGATGACGTCTTGTCTTCAATATAAATCAGTTGAAATACTCATAGAAATATTATGGAAAGTAGACAACACAGCATGAGAAACAGTCGATCTTGGGAAATTGTTTCATAATATTTCATCTTTAAATGCGTGCAGGCAGGAGCTTGGCAGGTGAAATAATCAAGTTTAGGCGGGTAACTCAGAGTTCTTTCAAAATTACCATCAAAATGGCTGTGTTTATGGCCGCAAGCATCAGTCGTCATATCAGCAGAAGACAAATTGACGCATCTGAGACTAAGTTCATACCTGGCTTGTCTTTGAAAAGAAGCAAACATCCTCAAAATGACCTACTGTTCTTCCGTTTTACCGCCCTTGGCCTTCAGGTTGAGGAAGAAAGAGAAAACAATAGGTAATGATATTGTCTTCCAGCAGTCAGAGCTGAAAGTTCCTACCCAAAGGGAAATCATACTTCAGTTAGTACTTCTCCACAGTATCAATCAATTTCTAGCTTGGTTTCTGATTGGTAAGTAACCATTTTTTAAACTGGCGATAGGAATCAATAAAGGTAAACACAAAAACAAACATGTGCATGACACGTGCAGATAGCCTTCACGGCGGTACTGAACGTCCGACGCGTGTGCAGTTCCTGCAAGACAAACAAGATCGCGCATCCTTCGCTCCTGCCACATATTCTGATTTGAAGATTTCGAGATTTCATTCAGGTCGCCCTCGGCTGGAAAGAAATGGTCGTTTTCTTTTAAAAGAGCATGGTGACCTAAGAAAATACGATTCTTCGTACTATATCCAAATTTGAAGAATTTTTTGTCGTTCAACTTTGAAACCTCAGGATATCACTTTTACGAGGTGTCTCTGATTTAGGTGTCTCTCTGGACGCGTGCAGGTACTTAATACCCTATTTTACTGTAATAATTTTCTTAAAGTAATAAGTGACTCTCGCTCAAGGTTAGGTGGCTTGACATTGCTGTCATGAGATAGTAAAGTTCTTATTGTTATTCTTTTTAACTAGATGCAACTAACGACCATGCAAAGGATAAAGACAATTTCATTGTAACTTCCTTTTCGAGGGATCCAAAACTTATGGCCTTTTTCAACTTAGGTCATTTTCTATTCAACTGGGTTTGGTCAGCGGTTGCAGTATCCCAATAGGAACCTTTTCCCACCATTTTCGATTGAAATGACTGAGACTTGTCGTACAACCGTGTTCAATCCTTAGGGGTGGCCCCCGTGTGAAAAGGGCGCGGGTGCTCTTCGTGCCTCAAATTCGTGGTTTGGTTCTGCTTAGCGTGCTAAATATACATGGGAGCACAAAGGGAATTCTCTCTATCCATCGACTTCAAATGCTCTTCGAGGTAATTTTATTTGCTGACTGAATTATTTACAAAAACAACTTTGTTTTCCCTTCAATGTCAGTTTCATGCAGGCAAGTAAGTAAGCTCAGGTAAGTAAGCAGCTCTTTGACTTCCGATTTGCAGTGTTTGTCGCCTTGATAAAGGTCACGTGCAAGCATACTCTTCCGGATTGGGTCCGACTACTCCTACCGACAGGAGCCACTCTCGCTCCCAGAGTCCGCACAAGTTTTAGATCAGTGGAGACTAAAGGCATCCTTGGTGCTGACCAAAAGGATCGCGGCCTCTAGGAACGAGATCGCTCAGAAACCGAAAGTCGGCAAGCCGAAAAGAATGAAGGGCCAAGGCTATGAGCACTTACTAGAGCTTATGTTCTGAATGTGTTGTAAGAAGTATGTTTAAAACATTCGTAGTTTCTATGTAGTTTTAGAATAAGCTTTGAGCTACTATGGCAAAGGCCAGTTATTATAGTATATGCATTACAGTTATAGTTAATATATAGTTCAATTGCACCGAAGGTGAAATACGATATGTCAAAAATGCACCCAAAATTTCACGAGGGATCAATACTCACGAATTTCTTCAGTTGAAGCTTACATAATTGTCTACAAGAAAAAACAAATGTCGCTCTACTTAAAACAACTGCATTTTTCACAAAGCAAACTGATGAAAGTTTTTGCCCTTTTATGCGCGACTTGGTACTAGGCTGGCGCAACTTCATTCTTCTGTTATCTAGTCCCTTCAGGGCGTTAGTAAAAGAAAAAAAAACTATTCAGGACTGAAAAAATGTTTTGAAAGAAGTACTTTGCTTATGTTGCGAGCCTCAAATCGCGAAACGTCTCCCTCGCGAAATTTGGTTCTTGTAATGAAAATGGCAGATCGTGAGTTTGACAATTCAACATGCTGTTCGCACTCATCCTATATTTAAAGAGACATTATTGTCTATTTTGAATTACATTTTCAGAAGCTTAAAACACATCTGCGTCAATGGAAGCCTAAAAATAATTGCCCAGCTCTGCTAAAAATGACAATTCTAGTGCACGACATCTATTAATAAGCATTTTTGGGTTTGGATGGTTAGGATCGAAATAGTCTCCAACTTGAAAAGTCGTGGGCCGACGTTCTCAAGTTCTTATACACGCATAAAATCGGCAAAAACTGATTGTGGCTTGTTCTTTCTATAAAAATACACTTGATATTGTCCCCTTGGTATTAGCAAGGTCCTAAGGTACAAATTTAGCTCATTTTACACCAAAAAAGTACAACTTAAGATATTTGCCCTTAAGGTTTGTTAACTGTTGGTGATCTTGAAGGCAGAATAACTAATTTAGCTAAACCTGGCACATTAGAACCCTCTTTGAGGTCCCCCCGGTAACACCGTCCCCTTTGTTACTACAGCCAATTTATTCTGGCCCAATAAAAAGTTCGCATACCCATTTTCTTATGTCAAATACACCTTCAATCCGATCATCCCGGCTCGTTAACCCTTTAAGCCCCCAAAATGACGAGCATCTAATTTCTCCTCACAATATAACTCCTTGATCAAAAAAACAGGTCATAAAAATAAGGGAAATGATCGTCAAAGATGAAGTGTCGTAATCATTAACAAAATGCTCGTAACCAGTCGCATAAGAAATATATGGAGAACAGTACACAGCCAGATTTTCGAATTCGTGGCACATTGGTGGGTTTTCACTGTAGTATAAATGCGACGTATATCACGTTTTTGTTCGATTTACATCAAGGGCATTTGATAACCTAAAACTGTCAACCTCTACCTTTTTAGCTCCTAGAATCAAATAATTATCACGTGGTTCTCATTTTAAGGTCTTTGGATCAAAGTGAGACCATTCAGTTAAAACTGCTCAGCGATTCTTCCAGTCTGTTCACAGTGCCGTTTGTTTTCCCAATTTTTGGCAAATCGGGATTATAGGAAAAATTTCAGAAATTGTCTCTTGGCACCGCTTGGAGATGAAGACTTAAGTAAAAATTTCAAATTCCTCAGCTTTATCTTCAGAATAAAGGACTTGTTTTTGATAATCAAACTGACGGCTTCTCTTTCTCCTGTACCAGACGTACCCTAATACTGCTAAAGCAATAAACACTAAGAAACCAAATGTAACTACAAGCCCAATTAAGAGTTCACTGGAGCCAGATTTTTTGTCTTCTGGTTTTCGCTGTCCTCGAATACCAGGTGGAGGAACGTCGCCGTCTAAAGACAAACAAATAAAAAGAGAATTCATTAAGCTAGGAAAGATGAAGTTGCACGCGGGCCGCCCTAAGCGGCGGATACGGCAGGAGCCAAGCTCCGGCTTCTGTTGTATGAAGCAACTTGGAGTATCACTACTACCCCCATCCCTCCCCTGGATGGGAAGCTATAACCCATCACAGGGCTACCCCCAGCATTTTTTCGCCGGTACCTGATTCATACAAAGAGGCAAAGTGGGGTAAACAACACTTCAGTGAAACAACACTTCACGATGCATAGACCAGTATTAAATCACCTATGTTGAATTTGCGCGCTGAAAATGCATATTATTATTATTATTATTATTATTATTATTATTATTAAATCACCCGCCCTAAGTTTAGCGCACAACCCACTACACCCTGCGCTACCAATACCTTTAATGCTAACACGTCAATTTTATTGTGCCTCCTTTCGGAGGCACAGTAAATTTGACGCGGGAAAGGGAAAAGCCCTGGGAACGAGGTTGTGCCTCCTTTACAAAAAATCAGGTAATGGCCGCAAACGAAACCAACAGTGTGGTCAACAAGAGAAAGCTGGGGCGAGTGGAGTTAAAATTTTAGGCTGGACGCCTTTTCCATCTTCAGACATAAAAACACTGTTTTTGACCGGAATGAACGAGTGACGTTAAGTGTTACGCCCGGCGATACGTTTTATGAAACCGGCCCCTGAAGACCTAACCAAACTACAGGGTCTATAAAGAAGTAAACCTGTTTACCTGTATGAGGTTTCTTTGTGTTAGGTTTCCCTGTGGTATATTCTGTCACATCTACAGAAAGAGTGCGAGATTAAGTCATATAAATAGATATCTTACCCACTGGAAAACGACTGAGTTTACATGTGGGAAAGAAGTTCTAAAAAGTAAGTTGTGTTTACCTGTTTTTGGTTTCTGAGTACCTTGAGAACCTGAAAAAAAAAAAACAGAGCAAGCTAAGTAAAAGTGCACGTATTTCTGAACTCCTTTTAAAATAGAACTTTGTAACGTTTAAATCAGTTTGAATGATTTTCACTCATTGTGATACAGTTGATGGCACTACTCCGGTGGAGACATGGTGTGCCAAAACGTCTTTTTTAGCTCAAAACTTATCTCTTTCATTTTGATTAAGCTTAACTAAGAGCAACAGCGTTATACCGTATTGACAACGGCATCTTAAAGATAATTTGCCTACCTGTTTTGATCCCAGGTTCTTGAGTTGTGGGAGGAGCTGCAAACAAGGTAGGAAATTTCACGACTGGTAACAAAGAAATTAGTTTAAACGTAGAATACTGCCGGACACACTGTGTATTTTGCATGAGTTTGTCCGGCGTGCGAACCCACACGCTTCACGAGATCGAGTGTGAATCTGATAAGAGTACTGGAGAGAAAAGCTACGGAAATGGTAGGATCGCGCGCGGGAATTGACGCATTGGGCAGTTCGCACCTTTCTCCGCGAGTTAAATAAAAAAGAGCTGTCTATTTGATTGGAAAACAAGCATATAACCAAGTTCAATAACTGATCATAACTAAACAAACAGTCATGTGGAGGAAATAATGTGTTTACTGCTGTTAATTTCAAGTGCTTATTCTTCCTCTTCCTCTCAAACCTTTCCGGTTTACCTGTTTACCGCGAGCGGAGCGCGCTTATCAGTAGGACTAATGATGAGGGTCATTAATCGTGCATCTGATTGTGCGTAAATTACTTATAGCAAAATCAAAGTGATCACCTAAGAAGATTGAGCGTGTTTTCCATTAGCACACAAAAAAAGAACTGGTCAGAATGGAAGGTTCCCAAGTGGTATGGTACGGGCATTTTCATCAAAGCGCACGAAAACGGATCAAGGCGAGCATGGCTTCGACTTATGGTACAGGAATTTCCTGGTCATTTCGGTTGGAATGGAAAAAGAGGGCACGCCTGAGGATTCCATCTTTACCAGAAACTTTCAGGTGGAATTATCTGTGCCATTTAAACTCCCAACCAAGCAGGGATTCCGGTTTTGTTGACAAATGGTCAACAGCCTGAGTGATCAAGCTAACCTGTCTAAACTGGATATACCGGTCATACCTGATGTGCCAGGATTTTCGGGTAACTGCCAGTTCTCTGAGCGAGGCCAGTGAGTTTGCTTGCATATCACATTCTCTTTTGGGGTCCCCTCTCTCTTGGGAAACTCCATACACATGTCTTCTTTATAAAAGAATGGTGAACGACATTTGTTGAAAAAATTCAGGCAATTGTCTCTGCAGAGGAAGCCTGACAAGCCGTCAACACATGCTGGTAAATTCTCCGCACAAACTATTTCTTTTCGTAGGGGGCTGCACGGTTCGCTATCATTGTAGTTAATCTTTGATGTGATGTAGTTAGAGAATCTTCGTTGTATTTTTTCCGATACCACTGTTTTCTTGTAACCAGCAATGCCTTGGCAAGCGGGAATAACAATGTCGGAGCAGTTGTGTTTGTACTCTGCAGAAATAAAACACATTTATTAATATATATTTTTTTAATTTAGTAAAATCAGAAGAGGATAGTTTAATAGATAGTCAAGTTATATACCGAGGGTTCGTTAAGTAAAACAACTTTTAAGACTTGTTGGCCGGAAGAAAATGGAACAGCCCCAGGTGGTATTCGGGTTTAAAAGCGACTGGGACCTTAACCTGTTCCATGCTCCGAGATGTGGGGAAAGCCTGAATCTGGGAGGGGGAGGAGCGTTGCGTGACGCCACTAAAAACGGCTGCGTAGGAGACTAAACACAGACAAGTTAAGTATAGTCAGTTTTCGTTATTGCATCATCGCTTCGCCGGGGTGACAGGCAAAGAGATTAGACAATTTTCACATTGAAAAACGGTTAACAATATACGTTTTCGATATTAAGTCGTCGGGGAAACGAAAGTACAAAGAAAAAGAAGCCTACGCTTAAACCGAAGTTGTTTCAAATAGCATTCTTTCGTTAAACTATCCAAGGCGTGATCAATCACTTGTTACACCACAAACCAGCTTATTTGCCTTCCTTTAAGAGATATTGGTCTCAAAAAAACACGGTAATTTGGCTCCTAAATACCCAGGGTTCAATGAACCATGGTGATAAATGGGTAAACAATGCAGTATTCACTCTTATAATGTCAGTACACATCAACTCAAAATATATTTATTATCTAAAAACTCGTGACCAATATAGCGATACAAAGAATAGATTCATTGTTTGTTTTTCTTTATCCTGAAAAATTCCTTTCCGACTTCTCGTTGATAACCTTTACGTCCTAATGAATGATTTTGACTATTCCGTTGATGGTCTTGATTTCAGGAAGCTTTTCATCATAACCCAAACGCCATCTTTACACGAACCAATAATCTCAAAAGAATAATCGTATATAAATAAAATAGCAAATCTTCGTCTTAGGTTCCTTGGCTTTAAGACCACAAAGAGGATTCAATCATACTGTTAAACAGTAACAAGATAATGCTGTTTTATCCGTATAAACACTCAAATCGTTTGCATGAACGACACCTTATCCCTCGGCTAATGTGTTTACTGAAATGTGTTAACTGATGTTCGCGCTTTAAGTATTTGAGCTGTTTTAACTTACTTTTGCCGCTATCTTTGTAGTTAGAGGGAGTAAAGCACCTTTCTCTGTAACCTTTAGTTGTCTGTGGGTTATCTTTCTCTGGCAGTATATCACACATGGCTACTGTCCATTCCAGACCTTTCTCCATGATTATGTCCTTACAATTGTTTGCGAAGTCGTAACAGACCCCTCTACAGGGTAAATACGGACCTTTTATCTCCTCGGTACACCGCGGTAGGAAAAGAGAACACATCATCAAATCCACAAAAGCCGAGCAGTTCTTGAGGAGAGATCTCAAAGAAACAATTGCTCGAGATGCACTGTCAAAGTGTTTATCGAAATTAAATCGCGCGGTGAGGTTGTATCCACAGTGGATGTGAAGATTCGAAATTGTTTTGTTGATTCTCTCACACTGAGGCTCAGCCCATGACAAACTCACCCAGAGACTCGCAGCTAGAAGAGAGGCAAACAACTTGATCTGGCACCTGACAAGAAAAATGAAAAATTGGAAATGGAAGTGAAATATACTCACTCACTTTTAAAACAGAGAATTCAGCGACGGGGGATGTATTTACACATGGCTCCAGACCATGAATCAAAACGTACTGGCCAAGGAACTACTTACATATTTCCTACGGTACTGATAATGATCTGTTTCACACGTCCAGTTGTTAGTTAGGATGTTGTCTTCGGTTGTAGCTTCTATAACAAATCTATTGAGACAGAGCAGCGAATATCGAGGATTTGTTAGCTCATTTCAGATCGTTGCATTAAGTAATTCAGCGCGCGAGTTGTGGCTGGATAACGTGCGAAATGCAAATTTAGCTAATTGTACTCTGAAACGGGTGGCTGGTGATGAAAGGGCTGTTAATGAAAAAAAGGTTAATCAGTGAATTCTTCTGTCTCAGTTGTATCAAATGAAAAAGACGGGTATCAATGCCACAGAATCAATATCTTTGTTGTCCTTATGCCGGTTTAACTGAAGTCAACCCGATCCGAGGGCAATATCGTGCGATAATGGACCGCTTGAGGTTTGATTCAATATTCAATTTCCATAGAGACGAGATACGTATCGACTGAGAATCCGTTCATTGTTATTAAAATGCCACCCATAATTAATGTTAACATGGTTGTAAAGGAAGCATCGTTTATGAATCGTGTTATACCACACGCCAAGAAAAAGAAAATTACATAAACAAATCACCTGAAATTTGGGGAAAGGTATGAGAGAAATCTGTGCATCATTGATCAATTGAATGAAATATGAAGTTTTCAAGAAGGTCAATAACCTTGTTTATACATGCAAACTTTATCTTTGATGTGTTTGTCATGTCTGGGCGTTTGTAATTATTTGCTATCACGCGAGGGCAAGTTTAATCGTAGAGCGCATGCGTAGAATCTATTTTAATCATTATACCCACGTTCATCCACAAACCTTGTCACAAACCTGCAGCTGTCTACAAAGTTATCTTTCCTTTGATCATTCAGTCTGTAGTAATACTTGAAAGAGACACGAAACCAGTTGAGAGAAATTCAGTGTCCCATAATGTTAAGAACTCTTAAGCTGTGTGTTATATATAGGATTCACGCACCAAGTTGGACATTGGAAGCGTAAGGGAGGTAACTTGTGGCTTCCATCATAGTATCGCCCATCGTGTAGCAGATCTGATAGAGGTCATAAGTTGCGCCACTGACCGAGCTCGCTCGTTCCACCCACACATCCCTCCCGCTGTCTCGCGCACGGTTGAGGGGTAAAATCACACTCTCCTCGTGTGTACGGTATACATGTATCCTTCCTTCACACTCGCCTGCCTTGCGTTCCCGTAGGATACTGATTCGCTTAGCATTCGATCACACGCTTCCACTGGCACTGCAAGATGCAGTATGCCATCGTTTTGTTTCTAGGAAATTATTTCCTTTTTGCCTTATGACTATGGCGACTCTAGCCCTATAATGAGGTTCTAACTTGTGAGTCTGAGAATGAAATCTTAATGAAAATGTAATCATTGGTGAGAGTCACTGAGCAGTACAGTTCCTGTGGCACTGTTCAAGGTGGTTCTAACTTGCGAGTCTGTGAACGAAACCCCAGTGTAGTCACTAGGATGAGAGCCACTGAGCAGTACTTCTTGCTCCTTACTCTTAAACTGAATTGCACCCAATAATTTAACGGGAGGACACATGGTAAAATTTAGAAATTGCGCGTGTTTTCCTATCGTGTGACCGGCTCTGTCTTATTGGAAAAACTAGGCTGCGCCTCGTTTTTTCAACCTCACTTGTCGGTGTTTGGATATCCTGATGAAACATTCTTTCTCATGTTTAATATATTACTTCGTTATTTTTAAAGTTTACCTCGAATCAAGGCAGTTGTCGAACACTCGACCGCCGATAAAAAGCCAGTTTCATGTAGAAAGTCACGTTTTCGAGTCAATCGATTAAAAAAGAAAATATTTATTTCTGCGATAAAATATATTTCTTTCTTCGACAGAACGCTGCAGTTTTTTAGAGTTTATGTGGAAAATGGGGAAAAGTTGCGTTGTTTATATCTAATTTTGATCAAGGAATGGCCTTCGAAAACTTTTACACGATAAAGCGAGGATTGAACGCGATTCGCTCTTTTAAGTAAAGCAGTTATCTGAGTAAACGCTTTTTTACGCAAAGCAATTATCTGAGTAAAATATTTGCGTAAAAATAATTGTTGTACTTTCTTCTCCGTTCTTCCAAGATTTTGGGGAAACACGTACTTGTCCCGGATGCGTCGCTGGTGTCCGTCACGGGTACTTGACCGTCACGCGTTTACCAACGACCAAGACTTTTGTGTTCCAGGTTTATAAGAGAAAATTCACTTTTGGCCGTTAAACCACTGTTCCTCTGCATGCCCTTTACCCGCAGCACTTCACTTTGCAATGGAAACCACTAGTTTAGAATTAATTCCACTTCTTATTGTGTACATTTTTTCTGGTCTTTTTTAGGTCGTTGTTATTTTGTGCCCACCGAAAGGTTCATCATGCAGGGGCGTATCCAGGGGGAGGGTTGAGGGGGTGCAACCCCCACTATAAAAAGTTGAAAATGCCGGAAGTGCAGTCTAAATGCGCTAGTTTACAATCTACATTTTCAAAATTTTCTGGTGTAGCCTTTTCCCTGACCCCCCCATAGGGATTCATGCCGACTGACACCCCCCCCCCCCCTCTTTTTATAAAATCCTGGATCCGTCTATGTCACGAGCTGCAGGAAAGTCAAAAGGGCGGAAAAGGAGTCGAAGGGAGTCTTTTTTTTCAGCCTTCTGTTTCAACGGGAACTATGAAGTTGAAGAGAAACAGAGACGACAACACTCGAGGAATTGAAACCTTACTAAATTTGTTCAGTTACACTCTTTTTTTTTAATAAGAACCTTTTTTATAAGAACGTAGAGGCTGAGATTTGCCGAAATTTTAAGAACATACTAAGAACATACACGGGCTGAGATTTTGTTAAGAACGTCTTTACCTTGTCTTCATATTTGTAGAATAAGCTATGTGAGGATAAAATAAAGTGTTATAGTTTGGTCAGAGTAATTTACAGCCTATTTGAACTCAAAATGCTAGAATTTTTGTGACGTCGAAAGTCATGCGTCTTCCATTTTTGATAAAGCACACCTGAAACACTTACAACTTTCAGGAAATTGGTAGAACTTGACATAATTGTTCTTTCTTTCATTCAGAACTATGATTTACTGAAATACTATGCAATTAATCTTAAGAATATTCTTAAGAACGGTTCAGGCTCAAATCGCCCAAAAAATAGGAACATTCGGTTCCGGTTCAGCCTCAGCTTAAAAAATTGACGTTCTTACAAAAAAAAAAGTGTATCGAAAGACGATTGCCAGTCGTCGAAAATTTGGTGACATTTTATTTCTCAAAGATGAAGCTCCCTTTTATTTCTAGATTACGTAAGAAAAGTTATCACTGAAATTCTACCTAGTACTGTGAATATTGAATAGATATGTGACACAATTCCAGAGATTTACCACAAAACTCAACCTACTTATACTAAAAAAACAACAAGCCTTTGGACTACTCTATCAAGATGAATTACACCTAAAGTATAAATATTCAATATAACTTAGCTCTTAAAGAACATTTCTTGTTCCTGTTTTCACATACGAACTACAGTTTGCAAAAGAAAAAAACTTAAAACAAAAAGTATACATTAGTAAGAAAAGGATAACCAGCAGTCTGACTAAAATGACAAGAAAACTAACACACTAAAAGAAATTAAGTCACTACTAACAGAATGATAAACAGACGTCGTCTCAGGTTAACTGAGGTGTTAATGAACGTATATCACACTATAATAATAATAATAATAATAATAATAATAATAGTAATAATAATAATAATAATAATAATAATAATCACACTAATAATAGTAATAATAATAATGCAATTCTTTATACAGATGGCCTATATCACGCAAGGTGGTTTTCAATAGGGCACTGTGAAAATATAACGATAAAATTTATCTAAAATACTAAAATGCTGGTATTGAATATTAGAAAAGAATTAAGAGGGATTAAACACCTAAGTTCTACTTAAAAGTTGAAGAAAATGGAAAGCTGTTTTAAAATTTAAGCCTATTATGTAACGATATTCTAAAAGCATTAGAGCGGTTTTCAATTGAGTGTCGAAAGTAATTCGCGTTTTGCTTTGGTTTTGCTTTACTTCGCTCTGTGATTTGTCAAAAACCTGGCACCACTTTCTCGACCAATCAGAAGTAAAACTCAAACCAATTGCGACTTGCTCGCACGCGTTTTCCCGCGCTTGGCACCAGTTACATGTATTTCCTTCGAGTTCTGATTGGTTCATTGGCTAATTTGTGTTTGTTGTGATTGGCTGGTGTAATTACTTTGGTTTTGGTTTTACGACACTCATTTGAAAAGCGCTCTATTGATCGTTAAATAGACGTACTAATTGAGTGGTAAATAGAAGTATGGCTGTCACTTTAATTGATTAATAAATGCCAATAAAAATGGGTGGTATATAGACATATGTAACTTATACCAGTATTAAACTGCAGTGGTGCAGGCAAACGTCAGGCATAGCTAAGCTAATGCTCGCCGTTTTTGTTTCTTTCTTCACTCAGAGATTGTTTCTTGACATAGTAGGTTGCTTAACTTTGTATTAAAAATGCCTAAACACCACACACAATTTTGATTTTAGGTGCAGTAAGGTGATCCTGTAATGCACAATAATTTAATTAGCTCTGTAAGACGAGATGCAAAATATCTTTAAGAGAGGATACATATTTTCTTGTCCTGGAAACAGGTATGGCACGGAATAATTCTTCGGTGAATTCCAAACTTTTTGCTATGCTTAACTGTACTATGCACACATTTGTCAGCCAAGCCCCAACTGTTACAATGACGCCAGATTAATACTAACTCCGAGATTAAAAGTTTACCAAGGTTCATGCGTTTCTTGATGAAAGGAGTTTTAACTGCTAATTTCAAGTGGCCACTTGGAAGCACTCAAAGTCAAAACAGAGAGCAAAAACGATTTAAAGGTATCCTCATCTTTAAGCTGAAAGACTGGATTAAAAATTGCCGTTGATCCTTGGTTAGCTAATCCTGCTTTGAAAAACCGGACTCGTATGATGAGAAAAGAAACGACACTAATCAGTACATAGCTTTTCACGAGCAGATGCGAAGAAGACCTTTTATGGTTACCTTTACATTTGGAGCGACACGAAACCCTATCCAGTACAAAGTTTCCCACTTTTAAGATCGCAGTGCAGCAGCAGCGCTCCGGCTCAAAAACGCCGGGCTCCGAGATCAGCGTTTCTTGTGTGTGGCATTTCTGGTGTAAACAAAGGCAGCCTGTCTGGTATCGTTTTGGTGCTGTTATAAAAGCTATGCGGTGTCTCGCTACTTTGATCTGTTCTTTTTACCTCTTTACTTTTTTGAGAGAGGGACAAAGAGAAATTTTATTGCACTTCTGCCTTTAGAGTAACCCAAGATCAAGCCCCTTTTAGACTCCCACTTTGAGGCAGACCGAAATTGAACGTCGTAAGTCTAGTGCGAAGGCTGAAGAAAAAGCACAAAGCGCGACTGGTTACGCCATCTTCTCCTCTTCTTTTCTCTACCAAAAGAAAAGGAACGGAATAAACACTTCCTATCAGTGCATCCAACTCTTATTCTTACAACCTCGAATTCTAAGCCACTGCTTAGCCCCCAGGTAGTCCAGTGCTGATTGGTTATTGCGGGTGAGTAAGCCTTGGAATCATCAGTGTGTTGTACTACTGTAGAGTGTTGACTGGTTATTGCGGGTGAGTCTATTGTACAGTGCTTTAGCTG
This sequence comes from Siderastrea radians, assembly GCA_964017195.1. Lineage (NCBI taxonomy): Eukaryota > Metazoa > Cnidaria > Anthozoa > Scleractinia > Rhizangiidae > Siderastrea > Siderastrea radians. The sequence continues at coordinate 46,246,862 of OZ024895.1, forward strand.
GTCAGCAATCTCGCTTCATAACTTTACATCCCCCTCATCATGCTCCACGTTTTCAAACCGCTGCGCAGCAAACTGTTTGGGGCCACGGCGCCATCGATAATACATAGCAGCTACCAAAACCACAGCAAATATGACAAACAGGGTAATAACGATGCCTGCTATCAAACCGCCTTTGTTCTTGGCTTTTTGTGGTTCCTTTCCTCCTGCTGGAAAGAGAGAAAAAAAACTTGTAAACAAACAAACAAAATTAACACGAAATGACGGCTTCTATCTTTGTATTTCATCTTCTTTTTAGAGTGCAACCCCGCCTAACGACACCCTTTTTGCGACCCAAATACTGGGTGGCTTACTTACAAAAGCAAACAAAAATTGGCGAAGACAAAAATTGGTGAAGACAAAGTGAAACTTTATAAAACTTTTTGGGGAAATTCAAAGTCCATCTCTTCCCATCAATCTGTATTCCAGGGATTTTTACAACCTATCCCTTCCTACCCTTCCATATCCTGGAATTCTTACACGATATCCCTCTCTCCCACCTTCTTATATCCCAGGGAGTCTTGGAACCTCTTCCTTTCTTCCCTTTTTCAGCCTACCCCTTTCAAGAGAGCATAAAGGGGTAAGAGAGCTACTCCCCCATACAGGCCCTATCCCCATCCTAATCCCTATAAAGTTATTTTTAGTAACAAATGGTGGGAAATTCAAATTTCAAATAACTTACTAAGTTTTAAAGAAATTACCCTGAATTTTCGCAGCAATAAAGAACTCATTTTTCTGTGATTTAAATTTTTCCAATTTTGACATTTTTCGCCGCCAAAATGACGTCACAATTTTGGCGCCAAATTTTGCTTTTAGTATCATGGGATATCTTATATCGGTTTCTGAATGACCTTGTTATACGGATCTCAGAACTGAAAAAAATAATGAAATATGTTTATCCTCTCTAAAGATATAACGTTTTGAGATTTGAATTTTGTTACTAAAAATAACTTTAGAGAGATTAGGATAGGAATAAGGCCCATATGGGAGATTAACTCTCTTACCCCTTTATCCTCTCTTGCCCCTTTCTAATGCTGTATATATCCCAGGGATTCATAACATTGTCCTTCCTCTTCTTTATCCCAGCGATTCTTACAGCTTTTCCCTTCCTATTCTTTATCCTTGGGAGTCTTACAACGTATTCCCGTATATTTTTTATCCCAGGGATTCTTACCCTCTGATGCCACTCTCTTAGTAGGCCACGGAGCTGGGAATTTGCTGAGCTTGCACATCCCTGTGGGATGGCTTTCATCGGGATATATCCATGAGCAGTCGGGAAGAGGAATCCTATATTTCTTGAACTCCCCACCACAGTCCCGTTTGACCTGAAAAAATGGAGAAAAAAAGATCAAAACAGGGGTCCACATTTGCAGTCATCAGGTTGTCCAAGACGACTATGAAATCCTACGGACAAGTAGAATAATTCAAAAACTTGCCTAGACAACAACTAAATTTTGAAAACAAGTTTTCTAAATTTTCATTAAGCATGTTATGCCACCAACCATTTGGTACTTTAACACAAGTGAGTATTACTTTGTAAGCTTCATTTGTTCATAGAGAAAGTATGCTTGTTTTTGGGAAACTTAATTGTGCCATTCAGATGAAAAAAGGTATTTGGAACAGAACCCTCCTGTAACATTAAATTTTAAAAATGCTCTTTGTTGTCGTTTTTTAAAGTAATAAAAAAATTCTGCAGTTTTGAAAGGGCAAGTAAGATTTGGTCGGGGCAATTATGTTATCTGACTTAATTGCCCGGTTGACAAGTTGGAAAAAATCTAGTATGCATTCCTGTCAAAATAGACGATAAGTGACATACCGGTACCTCTTTGCCATCGTTTTGTGTAGAAAAGTATTGGTATTCTTACAGTCGGATCACAAAGTCAATGTTATACCCTGTGTGGGAGTTGAATTACAACAAACTGCATCGAAGCTCAGAGTTAAACCTTGAGCTAAAGGATGCAGGATGAAATCGTAAACTGTGAGGTGAAAGTTACTAAGCAGTAATTTCCTGTTGTTTTGGCGACTGTAACTTTTAAGTCTGTACAGGACACCCCAGATTGGGAAATTTAAAGTGTGTGTGTGTGTGTGTGGGGGGGGGGGGGGGGGATGGGGGGTTAAACTGGGGAAGCTTACTACAAAATCTGACTTGTAAAGGGGGAGAAGGGGCTTGTCACCTTGAGGCACAACATGGCAGCAAAGGAGCAAAGATTGATCACCTCTTGAGAGTTTTAAAGAAATGCAGAAGCAAGTTTGACTGTCTAGTATACGAGATGCTGTTTATAAGGGACATTAATCCTTCTCTCAACACGCAAAGTGACTCCATCCGCGCCAAACTATTTACTTGACATTTCCCTATTTTAATTAGAACTTTTAGTTTTCTATTGTTTTACTTTGGGTATTATGCCCACTGGACACACGACTATTTTTTATTGTTTTCACGTTTTATATATTCTTGCTTTAACTATCACCTTTTTTTAATGGCGTAGAGTAGCGCCGAAACGTCGTCTGCTTTTTTAAGAGTTTTTAAAATGAGTTTTAAACTTTTTTAGCGTTTAATTCTATGATAGTAATAATAATAATAATAATAATAATAATAATAATAATAATAATAATAATAATAATAATAATAATAACTTAATTGACCACTTCCCATGAGGGGCTTTTCAGGGACAATGAAAGAAATAATCCAAATGAACGTAACAGAGTTAAGAACCCTAACTGGCGGGAAGCAGGCCAGTCAGCTTTTTGCAAGGTAAGTAGAGCTTTCACTGTGCTGTATGTACTGATTTACGATGATGATGATGATGATGATGATGCCAAAATATACATTTTTTCCTATGAGAATTTCCTATTAACGGATAAGCGTTAGTGTACGTTTTCCCGTGTGAGGTCACATTAATTACAATCACATTCAACACCAACCTGCTCACAGATGTCTCTGCAAGGGACATTCACAGACAGATCATTAGGCTTACATGGAGGGACACTTGTATAGCATAGGTACTTCTCAAACTCTGTTGAGCATTCAGTTTTCCGAATGATATCCAGTACAGAGACACTTGACTGGTTTTTCTCTGGGACGAAGGTCTGATTATAATGCAGATCAGCAGTGCAGTATCCTGGTTTAACAACTTTGCTGCATGTACCACCACGTTTAGCAACTACACAAAAGAGAAAAGAAAAAATCAAAACAAAGGTCTGCAATGTGTACTGTTTTCTCCTCTTTTACCTAAGAAGATGATGATGAAGATAATGACAGTGATAATGACGATGATAATGATGCTGATGGTCTGCAGTCTCATGACTTTTTAGTCATTAAAATAAACATAATAACAAGTTTCATTATCATAAGCAGGGCTGTCATTAAGCTTTGAGTCACCTTTTACCTTGAACTTTACACCTGTAACAAAGCTGTTGTTTCATTAGTAAATTACACCAATAACAGGCCAAGATCACCCGTAACATTGAGGTCCCATCAAGCATACTCAGCCGTAACAGGTGTTGCATGATAAGTTATAGTTTTCTGTGCAAACAATATTGCAAGAAGTCACAGCTGTATCTATGTTCATCACCCCTTACTGGGCAACATACACTACTGTATACTGAAGCAATTGACACAGATTTCTTGTCAACTCTACAGATGAATCTTTTGTAAGTGTAGCATCAGAAAAGGTTGTCACTTTGAGGAGACATCTCTTATGTGAGGCTCTTTAAATGGCATAATTGGCCAAGAACTAAGTAATCTTAAAGATGGCTCACCTAGGGGAAAATAAAAAAAATAGTTACAGAAATTTAGTTTTACCTACCAGCAGGAATAGTTGGTTTAAATCCCTTTGGTACAAAGCAAGTGTTGGGAAAAAAATCCTGCTCTGGCAGCAGATCACAAAGAGCTCTGAACAATCCAGCATGAGAAGCCAATGAGAGATAATTCTGACACCCACTTACAAACTCCAGACAAACACTTCGGCAGGGGAGAATGGGCCGTTCAACTCCCTCCACGCACTTTGGCATGAAGAGTGAACACATGATTGTTTCACTGTACCGTGAACAGGATCGCAGCAAATTCAAGAAGAAGTATAGACTCCTTGATTTGACTTCTTGATAGGGTTTGTCACGAATGGGTGGGAAGTCTGCTGTGAAGTCATATCCTGCATTTAGACAAGCTCTTGCTTTCAATGGAACACACCGTGCAGGACCAGCTGTATACATCACAAAAACAAATAAATTAATCAAATAAACAATACAGCACACCCAGCCACCATTTCCAGTTTGAAAATTGTGTGCTTCTGTGCCAGAATAACCTTTAACCCTTCAACTGTCAATAGTGCATGTTTGAAACAGGGCAAAATATCAAAATTTTGCTTGAAAAGCAAATATTTGTAAATAAATAAGAACAGCACCATAGAAAATTAAAGTACATGCAACCCAGAATGTGATGTATGACTTGACTTTCATCCACAGACTCAAAAGGGAGAACCACATGAAAAAAAGGGTTAAAAGTCTGCAATAAAAGTAACTGAATAGCCAGTAATCTCAACACAAATACAGGGAACTGCAAGGATAAACCTAACAATAGTGACTAATGTCACAAAGTGACTATTACATGGTCTGCAGAATTGATATTCAGTTGCCCAGGCAAATAGTAGAGGCTAGGTGTATTGGACACTTTTCCAGGAGAAACAGACAATAAGATTGCAGCTGACATAAAAATCTTTCATTTAACAATGACAACTTCCTCACTTGGTCCAGGCCAATGTAACCAGCTTGATATTCAGAACCGGTCAAGTTCGCATTACCTCAGAATCAGGGAGGAGGGAGATGAAGGGGGGAGATGAGGGGGGGGGGGAATGAGGGGTAGGCATAAAGGATGGCTGTTTGCACCTACTCCCCCAACACACACACACACATAGTTTGCAAATGTGTTTGAATTTGTCAAACTTGACATAAAATGCCTGTTCACTTACTAGTTCTTTTATGTTTGACACACTTACCTGAAGTAGGAGGTAGTGGGTCAGGTATTTTCCATGGCCAAGGAGCAGGCCAGCGCGTTAAGTCACATATTCCACTGTCACTGTCTCCTTGTGGAAACAGATAATCACAGTGCAGGGTTGGAATGTTTTTGGCTTTAAATACATTACCACAATCACGAGTTACTCTCTTACAGAATTCTCTGCACGGTAAGTGAACTACAGTGGTATCTGCTGTGCATGGGGGCAAACGTGTGTAGCACAGGTATTTTTCAATGTCTGGTGAACACTTAGAGTCGATGACAGCCTGCAGGATTGTAAACTCTGATGCTTTCTGATCCTCTGGTGGCAGAAAGGTGTTGTCATAATGAAGATCAGACGAACACTTGCTAGATGTGACCTTGTGACAGACATTCCTAGAAGAAACTAAAAAAAATAAAGAAAGAAATTTTAAAATCTTAACAAAAATAATAACAATATTATTGTTTCAAGCGTCTTACAGTCTTCAGTTTTCCCTAAACTTGGGCATTTCAAGGATGAAATTAAGTACTTCTGTATTTCTTGAAGGAAAAGCGATTTGAAAGGATGCATTCTATGATTTTGTTCAGGATATAGAACCATCAAACTTCAGAGTCCACCTACTATGATTCTTTGAAAAAATCGTGGTCATATTCTTTATTCTTTTTTATCATTTTCTTGCTTCACAGTCACTTCCTAATGGTAAAAATATATATAATATATCAAGATCTATAGAATCCATTATGTTTGTTTGTTTTTAACCACAAGTAGGAACATCTGGTTTTTGACAGTTGAAATTAAATGAAACAAAACCGAATGCCTTTGGTTCCTATGAATTCCTGCAAAATCTAATTATTCCCACACTTTCTTCCTTGAATACCAGTAAATTCTGCAAGATTGATCTGGACAATGTGTCTTTAAAACAAGAAAAAACAATCTATTGAAGTGCTTCCCTGGCAAAAATGTCCTACGTTTGCTTTTTAAGGCCATAGAAAATAATAATGACGGACAATTTTATATTTGTATATTTTTTTTGGGGAGGAGGCCCAACTGGATCTCTTGAAGTTATTATTTTTTTTAGAGCAAAAAAGCTAGAATTTTAGACACAAATTCCAGAAATATCATTTCAAAATGTTATTGGAGCTCAGAGTTATTTGCAAAGCACTGCAATTCAATATGTATTTTACATACCTAAATTAGTCAAACTTGGGTGAAAGTCAGGCAGCATGATACACTTGTTTGGAGTTCCATCATACACTGGCAGAAGATCACAAAGAGCAGTTGACATTCCTGCGGTGGACGCCAGTCGCAGTTCATTTACGCACTTCTTAGCAAAATCCAAACAAACTTGTCGGCAAGGCAACATTGGTTTACCAATCCCTGGAACACATTTTGGAAGAAACAGGGAGCAGAGGATCAAGCTGCTGTGAGGCGAGCAGGACTGGAGAAGAGGAAGAAGGAAATCAAGAAGCTTGCCCTTAGCCTCTTGGAAGGGTTTGCCAAATTTTGCAGTTAATTTGTAACCTGCGTTGGTGCATGACTTCACAGTGATCTCTTCACAGGTTCCAAGGGCTGTTGAAAAACAGTTCCAAAACAGTAAACACATACATACTTTTTTCTGTTACAAGGTGCACTCTGCTATAAGATGGACCCCAAATTTGACAACTCAATCATGTAAATTGTAACACACATAAACAAAAGCTGAAAATGTCACACTGCAATAGCTTATATCTTAAGCTAATGCTGATTTGATTGGAGTTGCCAACGTACTACAATAATGAATTTACCGAGAGCAGAAGAGTGCCGACAACAACTAGCGGTGCCAATAAGTTTGAGTAGTGATGGTGAATGGCAAAATACTCCCCCAAAACTCAGCTTCAAAAGAATTCAACAACTAAAAATCAAGGTGTTCCCTAGGATGAAAGTGTCACTGGGTGAACGAAGAAGGTATGTTTCCTTTCTCGACTAAATCCAACAATGTTGCATTCTTGTCCCCAGAGCTCTACATTTTTGTCTTAAATAATGCCACGTGTACGATCCTACCGCTGACTGACCAGATCGTAGGCTCTGAGAACGAGAACGACAATGTTGTCTAACAAAAAAGACGTGTTGCATTTGTGGAATTCAAGGTTTAGTGTCTGACATTATAAATCATGTTACTGAGCATGTGCTTTTAAGCATGCACTGTATGCAAATGGGTGATTCCAGAAAATATCCATACCCTACCACGGGCAGCATCTTCATCTAGACCCTTAGGAAATTTCAAAATGCTCAACCCCCCCTTGCCCTCGGAATTCCAAACCGTTCTACCCCCCCCCCCAATGCCTTCGGAAATTCCGTAATCATTCAAACCTCCCTTAGGAATTGCAACTGATTTGAAAAGCCCTCTCTATATTCCAAACACCTTTATTAAACGGAAATTAATCCTTTCGCTCCCTCCGAAAGAAAAAAATGTACATTTAGCACAGCAAACAATCAACGTTGTGTGATGACAAACAGCGGCCAACTGAGTGATATTTTACATTGTAACCTTCCATGGCAAAACGTACACTTCCGATAATCCGTTAAACATTAGAAAACTCAAATGGCTTTGAAGTCATTCCAACGCTTGGTCCAATGTTTAAAAGTGTGTCTATAATTTTTGGTGTCGAGGGTTGCCGTGAATAATTTGCGTGCCGAATGCGACGTAAAATTTTAAAGACAAAGCTAAAATTTTCAGAATTGAAATTGGAAATTCATAATTGCATTTGCCAGACTCAAACCTGCCGTCAAAAGCGAAACTGTTGAATGCAACCTATTCTAAAAATCGAAGGTTATGATGTTAGGAAAAGAATTAGAGTGAAATAGCAAGCTTTTTTTCCTGCAATTATTTTTAGTTCACAGTGAATGCAATTTGCATACTGTACTGCGGCCTCAAATAAATTGCACGAGAACAAATCAAACTTTTTCCCCGCACTTTATCCTTCGATCAAAATTTAAATAGTAAATGAAACTCACATTGAAATTCAAAGTCAATGACAACTTTAAAAGAATTTGTACAAAATAGTGAATGTAGTCTGATCAAAAGCGCACCAAATTTGCATAACCCGTGAAATCTGACCTTTTCAATGAACGTCGCATGGTATGTAACGCAACAATTTCACGTGTCTCGATGATATCTGCTTTGATAGAGGGGCTGAAAACCCTTTGCTGGGATCTACAGTATTGTATTCGAGCAAAACAATCGAAGAAAAGCCTACGATCGCTTTTGTGACCGATCTACTGGCAAGTGAACGGCTTTCAGCCGTCATGTTAGCATAAACATTTTATTGACCATGACGACTCCATTGAAATGTGTCTCCGGCGTGTTGATTGAGTTGAGCGTGTCTCGTGTTTACGAGTGAATCATTGTCCTTAGATAAGTCGTTTTTGACGAGTTTTTCTTGAAGAGACTAAACATCACCAAACTGGAAGTTACTCTCCTGAAAACCCCGTATGCCTTCGGAATTCCAGTCCAATGATCTCCCCATGTCCTCGGAATTCCAGTCGACGTAATCCCCCCATGTCCTCGGAATTCCAGTTGACGTAACCCCCCCTCCCCTTCGGAATTCCGAGATGCCGCCCATGGTATGGGTGTGGATATTTTCTGGAACCACCCAATACAACTTTGTTTTGAAAATGGGTGGTTCCAGAAAATATCCATACCCATACTACAGGCAGCATCTCGGAATTCCGAAGGGAGGGGGGGTTACGTCAACTGGAATTCCGAGGACATGGGGGGGGGTCATTGGACTGGAATTCCGAAGGCATACGGGGGTTTTCAGAAGAGTAACTTCCAGTTTGGTGTAGGTAAGTCTCTTCAAGAAAAACTCGTCAAAAACGACTTATCTAAGGATGATGATTCACTCGTAAATACTACGGGCGGCATCTCGGAATTCCGAAGGGGAGGGGGGTTATGTCAACTGGAATTCCAAGGACATGGGGGGGTTACGTCGACTGGAATTCCGAGGACATGGGGAGATCATTGGACTGGAATTCCGAAGGCATACGGGGGATTTTCAGAAGAGTAACTTCCAGTTTGGTGTAGGTGAGTCTCTTCAAGAAAAACTCGTCAAAAACGACTTATCTAAGGACGATGATTTACTTGTAAACACGAGACACGCTCAACTCAATCAACACGCCGGAGACACATTTCAATGGTCATGGTCAATAAAATGCTAACATGACGGTTGAAAGCTGTTCACTTGCCAGTAGATCGGTCACAAAAGCGATCGTAGGCTTTTCTTCGATTGTTTTGCTCGAATACAATACTGTAGATCCCAGCAAAGGGTTTTCAGCCCCTACATTAAAGCAGATATCATCGAGACACATGTGAAATTGTTGCGCTACATACCATGCGACGTTCATTGAAAAGGTCAGATTTCACGTGTTATGCAAATTTGATGCGCTTTGATCAGACTACATTCACTATTTTGTACAAATTCTTTTAAAGTTGTCATTGACTTTGAATTTCAATGTGAGTTTCATTTACTATAATTTAAATTTTGATCGAAGGATAAAGTGCGCGGAAAAAGTTTGATTTGTTCTCGTGCAATTTATTTGAGACCGCAGTACAGTATGCAAATTGCGTTCACTGTGAACTAAAAATAATTGCAGGGAAAAAAGCTTGCTATTTTACTCTAATTCGTTTCCTAACATCATATCCTTCGATTTTTAGAATAGGTTGCATTCAACAGTTTCGCTTTTGATGGCAGGTTTGAGTCTGGCAAACGCAATTATGAATTTCCAATTTCAATTCTGAAAATTTTAGCTTTGTTGTTAAAATCTTACGTCGCATTCGGCACGCAAATTATTCACGGCAACCCTCGACACCAAAAGTTATAGACACACGGTTAAACATTGGACAAAGCATTGGAATGTCTTCAAAGCCGTTTGAGTTTTCTAATGTTTGTGTACGTTTTCCCGTGGAAGGTTACAATGTAAAATATCACTCAGTCGGCCGCTGTTTGTCAATTCACGTAACGTTGATTGTTTGCTGTGCTGAATGTACGTTTTTTTCTTTCGGAGGGAGCGAAAGGATTAATTTCCGTTTAATAAAGGTGTTTGGAATATAGAGAGGGCTTTTCAAATCAGTTGGAAGAAAAAAGCGGCAATTCCTAAGGCGGGGTTTGAATGATTACAGAATTCCGGAGGCATTGGGGGGGTAGAACGGTTTGGAATTCCGAGGGCAAGGGGGGGTTGAGCATTTTGGAATTTCCTAAGGCAAGGGGGGGTCTATGTGAAGATGCCTCCCGTGGTAGGGTATGGATATTTTCTGGAATCATCCAATGCTCTATGATGTCGTTTCTCAAACAGTTCTGTTGCGTGAGTTTCTTTTAAAATGTTCGTGCATTAAAGCGTAATGTTGATGTTGCAGAACAGTCAACGACCAACAATGGTTCTGTTTTGTTTTAGCGTGATTATAGTGTCAAATCGAGATCTTTAGAATTTGTTGCCAGAAAATATTCATCTATAAGACACACCCTGAATTTAGCAATAATTTTTGAGAGAAATACTGACTTTCGAGGAAAAAATCAGTGGTCTGCCTAATAACCAAAAAATATGGTAAATGAATAACGACATTAACTTCAACAGAGAATTATTTTTGAAGTGATCTTCCTGAAATATAATTTATGTTCATGCTGGGACACAAATAAGGTCCACTTTGAATCTCTTTACAGTGGCCAATTAATTCACCTTATATCCAACCTCTCTGGTAAAAATAGTACACAAGATCTTAATAGGTGCCTTAGGATTGCACTGAATCCTTACCCAGGATCCTGATAATATCCTAGTAACCAAACTCCTACAGGAACCTTAACTAAGGACCTTATGAGTCTTTTTAAGATCATGTGGGCCTATTTATTTGGAATCCTCTAGGATGCTATAAACCCTTTCACTCCCAGAGTCAAAACGTAGCTCTAACTTTTGAGTCTGTGGACAAAATCCTATGGTGTGACCACTCAAATGAAACCTCATGAGCAGTACTTTCACATGGTACTATTTATATTTTTAAATTCTCAAAATTTTGTAAAATTTTTAAAAGAATTTTACAAAATGAAATTTGAGATTTGTCTTAAATATTTTTTATTTTAGGCACTTTTGGGAGTTAAGGGTTAAGAACTTAATATCGAGAATCCTATAGCATTGATGCAACTGCACTGTATTTTATCTCCAGGTGACAAATTATGCATGTTAATAGAGGCTGTTTTACTTACGATATGGTGCTGGCCTGAATTCCTTGGGCCAAGAGACTGGCCATTCTGTAACTTCACAAAGGCCGTTTGTACTGTTACTTCTTGGGTAAATAAAATCACAGTGAGGCAACTTAATGCCTGCCTTGTTAAACTCTTTCCAACATTTCTTGTCAATTGTATCGCAGAGTGATTTACACGGTAAGAATGTTTTACTTGGACGGTTAGGGTAACAGGGTGGAATCTGCGTGTAGCAAAGAAACTTTTCCAACTCTGTTGAGCACTGACTGGAGATGACTGGCCGAAAGACAGTAGCTTCTGCACTTTGTAGATTTTTTGGAATGAAGGTCTTGTTGTAATGGAGGTCATTTTTGCATTTCTGGTTTGTAACATCAATGCAGACATTTGTTGAGGGGGCTGCAATTTCAATCAAACGACTTTAAAACTCCAGAAAACATTTTGTAACAGTACAATAGCAAGCAACTACTGTGCTGGTAAACACAATCAAGGGTCTGGACAAATGGATGCCACATCACCTTCCAACAATGTTGAACAGAACTTTGTTATAGGATGTTAAACAAACTGGCCAAAGGGATTCTACATCCTGGTGGAAAATCGTTCAATACCATTGAATTGAACTTGTTGTGCGCATTTAATTTGGCCCCCATGTTGAATGATGTTTAAGGTTGTGGAATGGTGATTATTTCACCTACCAGCCAAACAATTGAACTTAATTTTTTGCATTCTTTGAGAACCACAGAAATGTTGGATAGTGTTGGATGAAAAGTATGATGGCAGTCAAATTTCATTCAACACCACGAACATCGTTCAGCTTCTGTCATTATTCAGTCGCGTGGCCAGACTTGTGTAAAATGTTGATTTCAAAACTGTTAAGTCCTTTTCTCTGGGGCCTAAAGGTAATTAGTCAAAGGTCAGCCAAATTAGCAACAATTTCAAAAAGAAAAACAACATTTCTGCACAAAAACACACTACAAACTCCGTTATTTTCTTTTGTTTACCTTTAACCATTAGGTTAAGGGAAACCACTCTACAAATTTTTGTTTTTTTGCCAAACAATAAACATCATCAGCATACCACAAAGAATTTAATTTGCATAATTTTAATACAAAATTGATCAACTTTAGCAAAACACATAGCTATAAATTAACCAAATTGCAGAAAACCTCACCTCCAGAAGAACTATCCTGAAAGTTATCAGGATAGAAACATTTATTTGACTGTTTATTCTCGTCAGGAAGCAGATCGCAGAGTGCAGTAAACAATCCCGCCAGCCCTGCTTGACTAAGAACATGAACACAATCCCCAACAAACTTAGTGCAAACTTTACGACACGGAATCCATGGAGTCTTTCTACCTTCTTCGCATTTCGGTACGTACAAAGAACACAAAATCGTACTCGCATATTCTGAACAGGACTGCAGCAGTGGAATGTAAACATTCAAGCGAGGTGCTTGCACATCTTGGTAAGGTTGACCGTCGACGTCAGGAAATCTTGCTGTTAACCGATAACCTGATGTAGAGCACGATTCAATAGTGACAGGTTCACAATTTTTGCAAGAAACCAGAACGATCGTTGTAGCCAAAAGCACGAACTTATATGCCAGATCCATAGCCTTGCACTTCAAAAAAGTTCTTTTTGAAATCTACATGGATGACAGCAACAAAGAACCCTAACTGGGCTGAGCGTCTTCTCGAACAAAACGAGCAAAACGCGACCCCCTCGAGCAAAACAACATCGATTAGCCCGCAATAGATCAACAGCGGTCGAATAAAATAGTCGATGTACATCATGTATGGGGAAGTATATTGTCCCGGAACTATGGATTTCGAACAAAAACCATTGAAAACGCCTCGAAAACGGAGATTTTTGAGAAAGAAAATTTATCGTTTAAAAAGGCTGTATAAAGGACACATTTTTGAAAGAAGTAGATTTTACGCCTAGGTAAGGTAAAAACGGACAAATGCTCATGCATATTTTCAAAAAACACTAGTTCGGCCTTCCCGGCCTCACGAAATCAGGGAATCGAAAGATAGAATTTGGTTTTCAATTGTCTACTCGTGGACAGCGAGAACGAATGACAAAAATCCTTGTGAATGGAAAACTTTGATTGAAAGAGGAATACTTGTGACCCGGGACTTGTGAACGGTTTGATCTGCGCATTTCGTTTACCAAGTTTTTTTTTCTCCGCGAAACATATCGCAGGAAATTGGCTCTGTTTTACAAGCTATAGGCTTATGTATTTATTGTGCATGCGAAACTTGTTCGTACATACAACTCGTTACAGCTTCTAAACTGAAGACAGCGTTCAACTTGATAGTTTCCACGACAACAAGTTCAGTCAGGAACCATGAGGAACTGGTTCAGTCAATTTATTTGTAATCTGATATTTTACATTAAAATATTTACACTTCCCTTATAGATAGAATATAAAAACATTACTATAATTTACAACAGAGGAAGTTACTTAGGAAGTTACTTAGATAACAGAGAATTAAATTTAGTAGATGGTTTGAGCCCAGAACCCGCCCGCGGAAGTCACCATCCGGAATCAGATTGCTTAGGCTTCAGGACTTCACTCACCGGGACGATCATACGGGACCAACTCATGAGAATAAAATGGTCACGACGGGCACAAAATGAAGCTTACACCAGCCACACCAATCCGTACATTTCTTATATCGTGGGACGAGAAATATACTTTATATTCTCACACATAGCCTATCTTATCCTGTGTTCAAGTTTTAAGAAGGCGTAAAAAGATGTGTGTGTGTGTGCGATAGATAAACTTAAATAAAGTGAGCCAGACTGATATGAGTTTTTTCAATATTTCAGTGAATTAAAACGTCTTGAAGCGTGTCTTTTCACTTATACCCTCCAGGAGCAGGCAGGCTATTTTACTAATCAAATTACTCTTGCATTTTTAGAATTGTACTTTTCTTCCTCTTTAATTGTTTATTGCGATCTAACGCGCGCGATCTCGTGGACGCAACCGCTAGATTTGCTCGCGAACATTAAGACTTTGCCTTCCACTTGCTTGAGTTGTCTTTCCCTCTAAGTCTCCTTCCTCTCTCTAAGTCTCCTTCCTCGCTCTGTGTCACATGTACATTTTCACAAGCTTGTGAGAAACAGCTTTATTGGCCTTTGTCTTGGTTTGTTGCCTCACTTGTAGTTGTGCTAGGCACATGATACCCGTAATCAGAGAGTTAGGCTTTCTACAAACGAATTTCATAAGCCAGCGGTCTGCAACCCCTGCGCTCGCTCAGAACAGTTCACTGACGCTGCCACTCACTTCGCTTGGCTGTACACGTGACGACGGTCTTCTCTCCAATGTCTGCACAAAACAGAGATGCCAAACCTGGCAAAAACAAATATCAGTTTAAAGAATTAGTGATTGTACAATTTTCTTCTCAATGTTCAAGTCTTTTTCTGTACTGTCTATTCAGTTTTCCTTTATCTTTTCTTCGTTTATTAATAGTTTTTTAATTACCATAAAAAACCACGGCTGTAAAACCAAACCCACTCTTTTTCGCTCCGCAAACCTTACGTAACGACCACCGATCTTGTTCCCAAGCCTGACACTCGGCAAATACCAAAAATTAAGAATTAGTTATGCTTAAAATGACGTCGCCAAACACGGGCTGCACCGGCTACGCACGTTAACTACGGGCGCCACTTTAGACTATGGACTGATGCTGACCAAAAGGAACGCGACCTCTGGGAACTTTTCCTGGCCAAACGGAGTCGCAAGTTATCGCAAATTGAAAACGGGAGGTAACTTGCGACTCCGTTTGGCCACGGCTTGCGTGGACTTGCGATGGCTTGCGATGACTTGCGTCCACTTTGATCGAGCTCAAATTTGTACGCAAGCGAACGCAATTTTTAAACTGTTTGGCCACCCGACGAAAGTCGGGCTTTACTATTGTGAAGCTTTTTGTGCTTCACTATTGTGAAGCGCGTGCAAGGCTGCACTGAAATGGCTTTCTTGCTACCTGCGTTGAACCTGCGTCTACCTGCGAGTCCCTTTGGCCACCCATCGCAAGTCCGCGTACGCAAGCTCACATCTATCTTGCGTTGACTTGCGACTCCGTTTGGCCAGGGCTTACGAGATTGGTGATTGGCGGTCGTGTAGAGTTTACGCACTGCGCATAAGCAAAACAAATGAGAGTTTCGTGCCAAAATCACACTGGCAAACGCCTGCTGCAACAGCAATGCGCATCTGACTTCAGACTGTTGTGGACACTGTTGTGTGTATCAAAAAGTTGGAGTAAAACTGAAGAATGTTTGGCGGTACTTTGTACAGTTTTTACAGTGGACCGAGCAACAGTTCAATATTAATAACGATTTCGAATAACATTTGGAAAGAAAAACAAGCGATATAAAAAGCGAACAACGTTTCAACGTCTTCACGACGTCACTTGAACTTTAAGGCCCGGTTCAAACGTCGAACTTCGCATGTGCCGAACCTATCTCCCAAACATGGAAAATGTTTTTTTTAAATTCTTTTTTATTGAATTAAAAATGTTATATTTACTCTAATTGGCCAAGTCAGTTGTGATTTGCCCAAACTGATGTGATAACAGTGGTGGAACTACCCTTACTTATTAGGCTAGGGTCTGGAGTGAGAAAGGGGGAAGGGTTGAACTGAGTGAAAGAAATAAATTCTGCTCCTTAAAGATTATTTCAGCTTTGTAGTAAAGTTATGGAATAAGGCTAGTCTCCTTCTCTGAGGGGAAGACAGGAAGAGGAGATAGTGGACGCCAAATGGCGCGCGGCTAAACGTCATTGAACACCATCCCCCCTCCCCCCCCTCCCAAAAAAAGATGTTGATAAAACGGCGTCAATCTAACATGGGATGCTAAACGTTCTTACATTCTTGAACGAGCAAATGTTGTTCGACAGTGTTAGAATGTTTAGCCGCGGCTTAAGGAGTGGCCAGCTGTTCTTTGGATTAGGCGGCTGATATGGCAGTCTTCAGTGGGAAACAACCTTAAAAAAATAATGCTAAATCCACCACAGTTACTTACTATTATTCCTAAGAGTATAAGAAGAATGACTCCTAGGATTCCTGCTATCACTGCAATAACCTTTACATCAGGAAGACCTCTTACAATTAGCACAGTAGTCGGTACTGCGGGCGTAGTTGAGTAGTTAGATTGCGTGACGGATATCGTTGTTGTTGGTGACGCAGTTTTCGTTGTAGAAAAAGTCTCACCCTTTGAATATCTTGAAAATATCGAGCTTTTTACTTCACGTGAGGCGGATGAAGTAACAAGGACTGAATTAATAATATTTGTTGTACAGAATGTCGTTGTAGATTCATAAAAGGTGGAAGAGTTTGTTGTACCGTTGCGTTGAATTGTTGATGAAGGAAGAACCAATGAACTCGGTGAAACCGTGACGGTAGCAGCTTGGGTAACTTGAATGCAGCTACTCAGCAGAGCTATAACAGCTAAAGGAAAAAAGGAGGGATAGTTAAGATTCTGCTAAAAACACGAGGACTAAGCGACTAAAAGTTTAAACATAAGTTCTCTTTATCCCTGTCTCAAGTTCCCATGGTTGCTGAAGTCCTTCCCCCCTGGAGGACTCGCATATAAAATTGACGGGGGTGGCTTGGTGTTATTTAAGGTGTTGACTGATCTAAATGACCACCGCCAGTGATTTTCTCCCTGATACAGTGGAACCTCGATTTAACGAAGTGGCAAGGGAATGGGGAAATTGGTTTCTTGCTACGTTAGTGTGTGCAACACGCAACTTTTCTCGCTGCTATATGTCGCTGCGACATGTCCCTGAGTTACGCGCGCTTTTTGCTCATCACGTGATCAAACTAAAGAGAGCTCTGCCGGAATTTTTAGCGTGACTTTTTCAGCTTGCTGGAACAAGGAAGCTCACTGACAATCCATACACTCTAAATGAACACTTGCTATTTTGAGGCTGTTCACGGGAGAGATCTAAGTTTGCTAAATGACCTAATTATAAGAAAACGCGCCAGCCAAAACCGATTCAGACATCCAATCCGGCCGAAAGATCCACCTCCGGTTTTCCGGATTGTAATCTTGGATTGGTTTGTCCCTGAATGGAACGGGAAATCAAATTTTGGATCGCAAAATCCCAATTTAGATTTGCTTAAAGGCGCTATGTCACGAGGATTTTGCTATTTTAGGTCAATTCTGTGCTAAAATCAATTCTGTGCTAAAATCAATACCTAGTGCCTTTTCTCATACGCAAAGTGCACTATGAGAAAGATATCAAATGAATTTTATCAGGGACAGCTAACCATACTTTTTCTTTTTTGGCCAATTTTGGTGAAATTGGGCCAATTTTTTCAAGTTTCAATCCATTTCCATCCTTGCCATCGGTAGCAACAGACGACAGGAGACTGTTTCAGTGCTCTAAGATAGACTTTAATACCAAAGCTAGACCAATATTTTTGGAATTCAATTAATGCGAAGACACTTTTTAACTTTTTAAAAAGGGACTAAAATAGCGTGACATAGCCCTTTAAACAAGTCTCTTCAGATGTATTTCGCAATCCATTTACCCACTTTGCACCTTTTCACCCATTTTTCCCCGCTTCTCTAAGCTCTCAGAACATCGCACGTTTAATTAAAAGAAAGGAGGTATGGATTTGAATATTGTTTCCGCCAATGTGGTCAAGCACTAGCTGCGCTTTTTACTGCATAAGCAGTTTTAATTAAAATTATGAAAATTTTTAAACAGTGTAATGGATGCTGTAATTAATAGATCAAATACCACATGACGTAACTGTCAAATAGGTTAAGCTTATTGATGTCATCAACAAGGTGTAAATTAATTTGCTTTTGGGCGGATTACGTACGTGCAAGCTTAAGTTTTTAAATCAAGTTAGTCGTCGCCTCCTGTTGCAGATTTAATCACTCTTACCGCATTGTCAAAGTATTTAGTTTGACGAAATATCTACGGTATCAAACAAATACTTATTAGCACCACAGAAGCGTGCTCCTCATTGCTTAGTTGAGCGTTCTGTTTAGTCAGTACTTACCTTACTTTAGGTTTTAACCCGAAAACTTTTCTATTCATTCTAATATCCAGCACCAAAGGAAAGGTACTGCTCAGTAGTTCTCATGTAACTGGTCACACTTAACGTTACTTTTTCTTATCCACAAACTCAAAATGCGAACTTCATTCACAACCAAAGTCCCAGCTAATTCTCCTTATTCTCAAATTTCCTAATTGACTTTGAGTTAAGCTTTCCCGACTTCCTTGTTCATTGAAATAACAACAGATATTTTCATATGTGACCAAAATATATCAAACAAAACTGAAACGACGTCGAAAGAGGAAAAAGTAATTTGATAATTTATGATAGTCATCAGCTTTATATACGGCCTAAGACAGATTTCCTTTTTTTCAGAACAACTATTTTTGTCGCATTTCGAGTAACACAATTTTACTTAGTTGACCCTTTCTATCAAAAATTGACCCACGTCATACAGGATTTGCATGTGAATCTATAGATATAGAAATCCTACGTCCCTCTGAAACAGTTCTGAATCAAATGGAAGCTAATGGGAGCAGTTTACTGAAAGTATGTGGCAATTTTCAGCATAACTTGTGCTCAGATGGTCAGTCTCTAAGTAAAACGGGAGACCTCCGCCGCGCGCAGGCTTTTTGCTTCAGTGGTAGTTGGTTTCGGATTTGCATCAAAAGGAATTTTCTTTCCCCTCATGAAGCGTAAAATCCTTCGTAATGCGGTTCACTGTCACAGTAGGTTAAGAATGGTAGACGTTGACAGATGCTGATAGACAGCTGTTATCGCTTCTAATCTTTGTAGGTCAGTACAGTGCGCTAGCGACACTGCCCACTGCTATTTATGCTTCAGGCTTTTTTTACAGTTCCTTTTATGTAGACAATAACATGTGGAAACAAACTGATTTGCCATAGGGAAGAAATTTCCTGTGTTGGAAAAAGTGAAACTTAAAACATGCGTCTCTGTTTTCCCCTCACCTTCGGTTGCCAAGTTTTTGGTTCTGTCAGACGCTTCCGCAATGAAATAATAACAAGAACAAATCGTGGTCGTACATCATGTACTTGAAGAACAATTTGAGAAGTAATATACATAATTATCGAGCTTTTTATTGCAAAATAATAAGGCATCCCAGTATCGATCTAGGTTTGGAATGATGACCTACAAACTAATTAACTCATCTCTAAACGGACTTACCTTGAAGAATTGTAAACACAGTCTCCATGTGGAGAGTGCAGCCATTCCAAGACATTTACGCTTGTCTTTGTACTTGCTCGAAACACAATTCACGAAAATTGAAAGTTGTGGCCCAGCCTCCCCACCGTTAAAATCTTATGAACCACTCAACACATTGAAAGATGGCGTTGACCAGAGTTTATCGTCCACTTAGTTAACACGTACGTCTCCGATCCCGAACGCAAATTCTCCGCAAAGTAATTGATGTTTACTTGTTAAGAAGCTTCAAACAACAATGAAGTTTACATTAGAAGGCACGCAGGAATGGAATATTAATTATCCTTGACGATGACGCCAGCAGACGGCGTAACTACATCCGCTCAAGGCGACAATATTTGGTCGATACCAAGTTAGGACATACTTCGTCGAGTAGAGACAAGTACCCCATATTCCGTGACCTCGCCTCTATAAATCCTTCCTCGAATTTCAGTCACAGAAGAACTAGGAAATTTAATTCTTTGCAGTCACACAACTCACAGAAATCTTCTTGCGTTAGTGGCAGAACTTTGTACAGTCGCCGCATAAGGCCATTCCAAACGCGCTTGCTTTAGTGTTTTCCTGTATTGTGCAAGATGTCGGAAGATGATTGCAACTTTTCTGTCGTACGATCTTAACGTCTGGCCAGGCGCTCTACGTGACATATGTTCCGCAATTATTTCGCCCCAGGGGCCCGGGATGATATCTATTTTATTGTTGGGGCGGCCTCAAGTTGTATTCGTGGTAAACTGAACCGCAATTTCATTATATCGCTTCCTGTATTCTGTTGTTAGCAGGAAGATATCCTCGAGTTCATTGCTTATTGCTTCTAAAATAATTTGCCGTTTTCCTGCCGGAACAACTTTTTGAATTTCTGAACGTTTCGTTTCAGGATACCTTCATTTAATGGGTTAGTAGGAGCACAGTTTCACTGGACTTTTCAGCCGGACAACACTGAACACGCACGGACGAACACGCGCGGTTCTTGTAGCTTCTTGTTACGACTTGAAATGAAAGTCGGGAAACTTTGCAAAACCAGAGTGATAACTATGGCAGGGATTGTGCTAAATGTAACAACTACTGCTTATTGCTTAAATTCAAATTAAAACCAGAACTATAACTGTTTTGCCGGTTCATACAATCAACACCCTGCTTCGCGAACATTCCGTCACAAATTGCGTGTTATGCGTGATTACGCGCACTTATCTCGACTCGACATTCATTCGGAAGTTGACCGTACCGGTTACGGATACCTAACTGAAGCGATTAGGGTCACCCCCAGGGACACCCCGTATGCGGAGATTTTTCTCGATCCCGAAGGAAAGTTCATACATTTTCACCTGAATTCACCTGCTTTACTGACGGACACCTGCACCTAGTAAGTTACCCGATAACTAGTTTCCGGGCCCGAAAACTATTTTAGGTGCATAATATTGTCGAATAGCTATACAATTTTTATTGATTTTGAAGGCTAACTTTTAATCTTTATAATTTCATGAAGCATATCGCTAAGTTTGCGCCAATAATTATCATTAGCCGACGAATAAGTGAGCTACAAAAAGTACTTACCGGGCCCGGAAAGTTATCGGGAGTTTCGAGAAACGGGACACTTTTCCCGTCCCTTTCAAA
Organism: Siderastrea radians; assembly: GCA_964017195.1. NCBI lineage: Eukaryota > Metazoa > Cnidaria > Anthozoa > Scleractinia > Rhizangiidae > Siderastrea > Siderastrea radians. The sequence continues at coordinate 46,267,961 of OZ024895.1, forward strand.
ACGGGCAATGTCGACGGCTGGGACACAATAGTCCCCCGTTGTCTCGAACGCCGTCAATATCGAACAGAAGCTCCCTCGTTTCCCTTACTGGTTTCTCCAGCTCACGTTCTTGAGCAATTTTTGTTCACACTCAACTGTTTTATTGTGAGGTCGATAGCGGGAGTCAGTGGTAATATAAGCTTCCTGTAGCTATTGAAAATTTGTCAAATGCACTATGCTGTAAACAGCTGGCGCCTGTTTGTCCAAAGTCCCGATAACTTTTCGGGCCCGGAAAGCGATTTTGTGCGCGCAATGTTTACAGTAAAGACTCAAATTTTGTTGGTTTTGAAAGCTGAGTTATAAAATTCTAAGTTGATTAAACAAATCGGGTTGATATGGGGGTTGAAAACTACGCCAACGTCAGTCTATAGATTTTGATCTTAAAATATAGCTGCGGGCGCGAAAAGCCAGTATCGGGACTTTTGACATGCTTCTGTCCAATTCAGTGATTATTTGTTATTTTTTTAAGTAGGGCCCAGTATCATGCTGCCTTCAGTAAGAGATACAAACTTCAAAATGCATAAATTGCGTCATTCGTGAGAACCCGCACAGTTCATCTCGCAGTACTGGTTTCGACTTTAATCTATGACTGAAATACTGTGAGAAGAGTTAATTTCAGTTCCGAGTACCCGAACCTCCTTTGATTTGAGATTTTCTAAAGTATTGGAAAAAATCCAGAGAGCTGCTGTTTCTGCATCCAAGCCAAGTCGCTAAGCACGTGGTAGACCGTCAAGAGTTACTGGCGTGGATCATCAGAAAATCAAAACTCCTTTGATTCTATACCGGTTCCGGACCCTTCTTCTAGAAAGTATTAGATATAGAGTAATTTTAAAAAGGATTCGATATAATAAATAAAAGTGGTAGAAATTGAAGAGTTTTAGAATTAATCAACGCAGGGATGAATGGTTGTCTCCGCGTCACCTTTAGTTCTTCCTTGTAGGTTTTAACTTCTCAGTAATTTCTTCATAAATTATATTAAATTATAATTATATTATAAATTATATTCTTATCAAACTCGCAGAAGCAATGATTTACACCTTCCTCGCGTGCGTACCAATTGGGGCAAGCAAACTTTCATTTATCAAGCCTCTAAGGACTGGAACAACCTAGACAATGACATTAAAAACAGCAACTCATTGTCTTCATTTAAGGCAAAACTTAAAACTTTTTAAATTATGCTAATTGTTAAGGTATTTTAAATTAGTTTTATATTGTAATATCTATTTTTATCTCTTTTCTTAGATTTTAATTTTTTATTTTTATTATAATTTGCAGGGCCCCACTGAAAACCGCCAAGGCGAGTGGGCTCCCTGGTTAAATATTATTATTATTATTATTATTATTATTATTATTATAAATTACATAGTCCTTGACAAAAACAATGCAAACTCGAAACATAATCGAATGCGCAGTCTCAGTGGCACTTTCATCAGTATTATAAAGAAACAATGTGGACCTTTTAAATTAACAATGTGGTGCTAACGTTTGATTCCGTAGATAAAAATAGAAGAATGAGCCTTTAAATGAAAGCTGTTGAGGAGGACTTGCCTTTGGTGTTGTTTTAACATCTTTTAACAAATTTTAACATCACTGTCGAAATTTCAAAATTTGTCTTAAGGCCGTCATGGGAGTGTTAGCTTAATACAGCGCGGCGTTGCGACAGATGTTACACTCTGTAAGTGAAGGCTATTTTGGGGAACTTCAATTTCCTATTAGCAGGCGATCGAAAATCAATATTTGCTGAGATTGAGTCGTAAGTGTTTTAACACAGCCTTGCTTTACAAACATCAGTTTTTGCCTAAGAGCATCAGCTGGAACGAATGCCAGAAACGCGAACAAACAAGTCGACCAGGTAACTGACGTTTTTTCAAACGTCAAGATAAGGCAAGGCTCACGAAAGAGAAAAGCGCATGCATGAAACATTTAATAGGAAGAAAAAAAGTATTCTGCTTCAGTGATATTGTTTTATAATTAACGAAGGAAAGTAAAGCTTAAGGGATTCAAGAACTGATGAGTCTGAATACAGGTAAGATTTTTTTTCATACCGTTTATATCCATCGAGTTTTGCTCGAAAAATAGACTGTCTGATCGCAGGATAACTTACGTCCAGTCTTAATTTCTAGAATTTTTCTATTCAATCGAATGCTATCCATGCATATCGAACGAAATACTAATACTGTATTTTCATAGGAATATCCTCGTGACAATAATGATAGGGTAGATTTGATTGTTGGTGCTTATTGGGTATATTTGCTGCAGATTTCTTCCCCTTTTGTTGCAACTGGAAACTATATATAACAATTTAACCACACACAATACAAATCAATGAATCTACACAGTTAAATTGCTTATACGTCAATGTAGCTTGCTTAACATGTAACTTTAAGTGTATTTTTTATGACTCGTATTCAACAGCTTTCTCTTGACGATATGCTAGTGTAAATTTACAGGAAATGTAACTCAGTATTCAGTTTCAACGTCTACCGCTCTACCGGCCAGTACTGGCCTATACCTATGCACTGTGTTTTTCTAGATTCTTCTTTAATTTTCAACAAAAAGAGGAAACGCTGGTCGGATGTCCCGGGAGGACGATTAACCCTCAAAGCTTTTGGTTAAGGCGCTTATGCAGCACACAGCTTGAATTCTTACTATTTCATACGACATTTATGTTTCGGGCCGAAGCAACAAACATGTCAGACAAAAATGGTTCAAAAAACTAAACCGTTTGTAGATGAATTTTAAATGTTATAGGATCCCGGCTTCGGGTCAAAAATAAACTCAGAATCATTTTCATACACTACACTCTTCTTGATCTGAGCAAACGTACAATTTTAAAGATTTTATGAAAGGTTTTTATTAAGGATTTTATTTTCTCGATTGTTAAAGGTCAATTACACTTATTAAAATCGGAACAATAGTCAAACTGTTTAGCTTACACGAGTTATACGTCGTTATTTTGACTTTTTAATTTGATTTTTTGGAATTGAAATTGTTGTTTGTGACAATTATTGGAGACGTCAAACTGAACATTGTATTGACATTGCAAATCACGAAAGGGATGAAAACGTCAAATGTGGATTTCTCATGTCATATGGTCTGAAAACCAAATACACTTAGCACTAAATTATTGGTAGCAGGAGAAGATGTTACAATAGATACAAAAGATAACATTTTATTATTAAATCCGAAAGGGCAATTTTTAATATAGCAAGAACCATACAGCGCAGATTATTGCCGAAATTTGACTTGGTAAATTTTTGGTAAGTCTTATACTCAAATCCCTTGATTAACCCCCAGTCTAGACAAAATTTTATGAAATGCAGGAAATCAGGTTCAGTCACAGTGGAAATTATAAAACTATGAATTTGCAGCTGCAGTTTTGCAAAAATTCACTGAAAGTAAACCGTGAGTGAGGCACGCTCTTGAGAGTTGCTGTCTGTTCTATCATAAGTAATCTTTATTTATATTTGAAGAATGCTGTTCTATCAAATCAATTTCTTATTGGTTTCTTTGGTTTTGTTTCATGTAAATTTGAAGCTCATAATATACATTTAGTACTAAAAAGTGACTCCACGTCAAATATATGTCCATTTGCGTTGGCACACGCGCGCAAACATCAATCAAGCAATCCGAGGAATCTGATTAATTTTCAAACGTTTTCACTGCCAAATCAAATTACAGTTTGAAAGCAGTAATGCACAACCTGGTCCGAAGCAAAGCCAAAACTATAAAGTGCGTTTTCACGCATGCTTTTACTAAGAGTTCTGACTAAAATACGAGTAAACCACACCAAAGTATGGTTGCGCATACAACTAGAGGCTTTTTCAAGCACAATAAGTTTACCATGCATGTTTTGTTCACTTTTTTTGACTTAAGGTCAACACTCACAGGTGACGTTTCTCTTGAAAACTGTCGCTTACCTGCTCCTGGGCATACACTTTTGGGAAATTACCTCTGGACATAATATATGTCGCACGACAAGATCAGTGACGGATCACGTACTGACAAGTCACGTGATCTCTTCAAGTGAAGGAAAGAGACTGGAAACCTGTATAGCCACATGTGAACACGTTCAAAACTGTTTTAGCATTAACTATTACTTGACATTAAAGAGATGCGAGTTTAACAACAAAACAGCTGAATGGTACCCCAGTGATTTACTTCCAACACCAGGCACGTTGTATCTTGCTATGGTGTCACGTGACTACACTCCGTGCGTCGATCGACATCCGCCATGTTTTGGGACTTGTGTGCCTATACCAGGATCCTTAGCGACACGGTGTCTTTGTGAGGGAAATGAGACGTGCCTTAATGAGTGTAAGTCTTATAAATATGAATATTAGTTCTACTGAATATATTTTATTGTTTTCTTTCTAAGACAATTAACTTGAATATTGATTGAAACAATACTGACATGCACCTCCAAAGCAAAGCCCACTAAAACAAGTTTGTTTAGCATTTCCTTTTCTCAGAACCTTAGCGATGGTCTGTAAGGATGTTAAAGATAACATAAGGTAAAGATAATTCATTTAACGTCAAATACACAGGGAGTCAGTGGTTTCCCAGTCTCCCGAGCCAGGGGCTCGTGATACAAGTGTTTGGCAAGTTAAAAAAGAAACTATGAACTACGCAAGCTAAAAAACCAAGTTATGCCTGCTTCAAAGGGGTAACGCAGTATGCACACACAAGTTAATAGTTCCTGGGATGGTTCAGCTATTTAAAACGCTTGGAATTAAAAGCACTAATTGAAGCAAGCACAAATGGATTGTGGTTTTTCCGCTCGTTTCACTTGACTTTCTGTCTCCTACTCTTATTTTTCTTTGAATATTTGAAAGCACTTGTCCCCGCGTCTGCGTTTGATTTGCTAAACTTGTGCTTGCGCATGCGTTCAGAGTAACTGAGTTTGTATTTGAGGCCAATTTCGTTCCCAGAGGCCGCATTCCTTTTGGTGGCATTTCGATCCCGCTGACCGTAAATGCGCGCGGGCTCTGGGGACGAGATTGGTTTGAGGCTTGCTTTTTGCTTGCGAAACTGCAGAATCTTAACCTGCTTTGGTTGACTGTTGTTTGTTTGTGTATTTGACATTAAAACAGCCTGTTCTAAGCCACTTGGAATGCAAGATGGTTCAATATCCGATAGCATGATCACTGTATCATCTACGCACATGAATGGCAATAAAGACTGGGGCAGACTTCATCACTCGGGCAGAAGCTGGACTCCAAACACTGATGACAATCAACAGTGGTTCCAAGTGAACTTTGAACCGGAAGTGAAACGTATTACACATATCGCCACGCAAGGAAATGGACACTGGCACTGGTGGGTTAAAACTTATAAAGTCCAGTACAAAAAGAAAGGAGCTTCCTCCCTCGATACGTATATCGAAAACAACCAAACAATCGTAAGTTAAATTCTTCGGTAGAACCATACAGTTTTACTAGTTTAAAAGAGTTTTCAGCGTCTATGTGCTGTGTTAGGCACTTTGGCTACACTTGAGGGTTAAACCGGTCAACAAAACTCTATCAGTGCATCCAGTTTTGGGCGAGCTTGCGCCATTGTCAACCATAGTTTGGTATAGACTAACTGTTTGTTGCTTTCATCAAGGGGTGTCAGTTTGTCAGAACCTCCCTTCGCAAAATTCTCTCTCAACGCTTTTTTTGACGAATCCTTTTACAAGGTCTATCTATACAATAAATGGAGCACAGTGCCAAGGAGCTGGCACTAAAGTTATGGACAGAAGCTCCAAAGGGTGTGGACATCATATGAGCCATGTTGGTATGAAAATGGGAATATGCTCTCTGTTGTGAAAAAGGATACGAGAACTGAGATCTGGTCCAAACAAGCCACCCAAAATTCCATAGGAGTAGTATCCTCGGCTCGTTGGGAGATCCTGGCGTCGTTTTGATGCGAAGGATTTGATTGGTGGAGGAGGGTAAAAAAGTTAGCCATGTTGGATTTTTCTGGATAGTGTTTGGTGGAGAAGGGTTAGGGTCAGAAGTCCAATTTGGTACGAGCCATGTTGGCATGAAAATGGGAATATGCTCTCTGTTGTGGTGTCCAAAAAGTAAGGAAGGGGAATTTAAGACTTCAATGTCTGAAAAAGGATACGAGTACTGAGATCTGGTCCAAACAAGCCACCCAAAATTCCATAGGAGTAGTATCCTCGGCTCGTTGGGAGATCCTGGCGTCGTTTTGATGCGAAAGAATTGATTGGTGGAGGAGGGTAAAAAGGTAGGCCATGTCGGATTTTTCTGGATGGTGATTGGTGGAGAAGGGTAAGGGTCAGAAGTCCAATTTGGTATCACCTGGGTGTTCACGTGCTGCTACCAAAAAAGGTAAAACCAGAAATGACATCATATGGGAACCGGAAGTGATCACCATGACAACCAGTGACGTCATACTGGAATCGGAAATGAAAATCCACCATGATAACCGGAACCGGAAGCGAAAAAATCCCCATGACAACCAGAAGTGAAATTAAGAAAACAGATTTTTCAATGAAAAAAATGACTTGGTTACAAGCGGAAGCGTGTGCCTGGACCCGAGTGGTCAGCGGCGCCCCATTTGAGAAAGAGTTCAAAGTCCAAATAGCTATGTAAAGGGTGATAGCGTGGTGTCTGGACCCGAGTGTCACAGACATCCCATACTGTTCAGTTTTTCCATAAGTGCGTGATGTGTGGTCAGCGGTGTTCCCTAAGAAAAGTTCAAAGTCCAAATGGTTATGTACAAGTTGCCAGCGTGGAGCTTGGGTCCGAGTGGTCAGTGATGTTCCATGACAGAAAAGTTCCAAGTCCAACTTGGAGAGCGTGGTTTACAAGAAACTCAAACAGGTGTTCATGCGTGGAATCACTTGACTTTTGGTGTGACCAAGAATCCACATTATCTTTTTGTTAGCTTTATACGGGTCTTTGAGTTCTCCCCAGTGTCCTTCTTTTGACCCAAATTCATCGTAACAAATACCATACCAAAGGCGATTGACTTTCCACACGTTCTTTACTCGGTCCACAAAATGTACGTCTCCTTTTCACAATTCGGGATACACGACATCAAGTACCGTGATTGGAATCGCTTGTCTGCAGTGAGGACAAGAGATGGTGTGACGCACCTTTCTCCATTGGCTGACACATTGGGCATGACGTGGTTGGTGACAGCATGCTAATACGGATTGACTTGTCACGGGTTCCAAGCAAATCACGCACTCCACCTTTTCTTGATCTGTCATGAAGCTTCTTCCTTGCTTGCTTGCTTGCAGTGAAGAATGAAATGGGAAGGCTGAGTGGCTCGGTTTTATAGAGAAAAAAGGTTCACGTGTCATAGGTTGGATAACCAATGACAAGTAGGTCACGTGAAAAAATACAAATTGAAAAGGGTGGTGGTACCCCCCTTCCCATTTTCCCGTCATCTATAGCGATTCACTCAGTATAAAACCCTTGATACACCACAGAGCTTCACTCCTATCTTTGAGTTGGTTCGTGTGAACTTTTGTTTGTGTGTGTGTGGAAAAATGGAAGAAGAAGAAAGATCTTTGTCTGACCTAGCTTCCTACATCATCGTGAACGGAGAGGAGACACTTAGTGATGCAGTGGGGGAAGAAAGAACGGAGTTGGAGAGAGTAGTGGTGGAGAATGAAATTCAAGCGGACGTCATGTTTTTGAGAAGAAGAAGAAGGTTGGGATTGGAGCAAGAGGGTGCCCATTTGTTGGCTCGTTTTTACTCCAAGGTCATGGCGAATGAAGAGAACTCATTGCGTTGCCATTGTCAGAAGAGAGTGACGAAGAAGATGTTGGTGAAGGAACTGATTCCTTTCATTCATAAGAACTTGAATGATTCACCCTTTGAGGAGCACTGGCCCATTACGGGGGATCAATTTGAAGCACTCAACGATGGTTTGTCCGTCAAGTTCCCCAAGATTCACGCGGGTCGTCGATGGCAAGCCATCATTCAGTGCTTCAAAAGAGCCATGTACCGCTTGGAAGAACGAATGAATGCATGGCATGCATTTGAAGACACGTATTGAACATTGAACATTTGTTTTTCATTTGAATTTGAAATCAAACCATTGTGAGTCAAGACTTCTGTGAGTCAAGAGAAAATTACAATGGTGTAAATGAAGTAATGTGAAAAAATTTGAGTTTTACAATTAAACATTGGTGACTTTTTCAACAACAAAAACAACAACAAACTCGGTGTCCATATCTTGCCACGCTACATTAGCGCTTTGCAAACGTTCTCCTATTTGTTGTTTTTCATGTCACTATAAGAAGCTTTTCTTAAAGCTTGACTCAAACGTAACGTGGATTTCATCTCTCGACGAAGTTTCTGAAAACGGGAACGTCTCTTTGACACGTCCTCTTCTAAAGTACCGGTAAGCGGTTCCTTTTGAATCCAGTGAACTTCCCCATACATAAAGGGATAATAGACTTGAGTCTCTTCACAAAAGTTAACGCGTTTCATGATTTTTACCAATGAAAGTTTTCCAGGTCCACCCTTAATTGTTCAATGTTCTCGGGTAAACAGAAGGTGCGGTTGAATAAAGCTTTGATTTCATCTCGGGTTTTCTGGTCAAGATCTCGGGAACCAACCACAGCACTGCTTTGATGAATGGTGGGGGGTTTGAGACCCCAGGGTAAGAACTTGCTCCCAGTCACCAGACAGGCAGAATCGTCGCTGACGTAGTAGTGGTTTTCAGACCGGTACCAAGTTTGACTGGGAATATCAAACAGGTAGACTTCTTTGCCTTGATCCAAAACCAATTGCACGGTCCACCCCGTTCCCCCTTTGACTCGTTTGGCATCCTTTTCCAATGTGCCAAAGGCATAGATGGTATGAGCCTTTTTAGCAATTTGGTAATTGCGTTGCAGCAATTGACGCGTGTAAAAATGACTGGGAACACGTTAACACAGTTTATGAGCAGCCTGGTGAAGGTGCGGATTGGCTAGGACTAATACTTCCACCGTGGAAGGACTGACGTATTGGACTCGTGGATGATTGGGTGGGACAATGACTTCCACTTGCGTGCCAAAATGTTTGGCCATTTCTTTCGCCAACTCATCGGTACCTTGGGCTCCACCCGTGTAGATCACGTGACCATTTCCAATACTGAACTGCATGTCTTCTACGTCTTGGGCTCCAATCATGTCGATGCCTGGGCTGGGAACATTCGTCGGGAAAATGTAACCTTTGTGGGGTCCAACGATTTCAAGAATGTCTGCTTTGCTTAACCCCAAAGCCAATGATATAAAAGTGAATGAGGAACCTTCTTAAATAGGTAAAAACAAAATGAAAGGGTACCAATGGGAAAAGATTTGACCTTATATGGACATCACGTGACGGGAAAATGAACCAATGAAATTCGAGACGACCTGACCAATGGTGACCAATGGTGAATTGATCCGAAATTTGACCAATGACCACCCAAGAAGAACCTGACCTATCAGAGACACTTTGACCTTATATGGTCATCACGTGATTGGTCGGGGTATGAACCAATGAGAAAAAGGTTTAAAGTGTATAAAACGCCATGCACTGCTTGTGAAAAAGTCACATTCAACCCAGGATGTCCACCTCATGGGAATATGGCGATGTCTCTCCAGCTCGTTATCCAAATCCTGGTCAGAAGAGAAAATCTGCCAAAGGCTCTAACCCTACCAGGAAGAAAAAGAAGGAGAAGGAGGAGAATGAAACCCTGGTGATTCCAAATATGACACCCATTGGATTGGATGCGTTTACGAAAAATGAAGCGACCTATTTGGGTGAAATGCCTAGTGACGACGATCCTACTGTGGAGGTAGTGCAAGAAGGTGTATCTTACCCCCAGCCTAATGAGAAAGAAACCCAGGAAGCGGTGCAAGAGTTGATGAACGAATTGAATGGTATGGTGGACCAAGCCACCCAAACTCCTCCTCAACCCACATTGGATGAGATGTTTCATAACAAGGTGAAATTGGTGGGGGTGTATGACAGTCCCAAGGATTTTGCTAAAGCCATGAACAGTGAAAGAAAGGTCAACCCTCCTCCACCCGAGGATGACAATGAAGGGTTTAAAAGAATGGTGAGAATGGCTACCATCTTTCAAAGCCCGCTCTTTCAAAACCCTAGATCCCGTGCCCGTGCGGTGGACTACATGGTTTGCCCTTGCCTTGAGGTTCGTTTGGAGGAGCGCAAGTCCCAAAAGGGGTGGGAATATGTCAAATGTCCCATGCACCCTTGTTTCCTGTTTTGTGCTAAAGAGAACGCCCACGACTATATGAGGGAGGTGTATCGTCAACCTCATCCAGACGTTTGCGACATGTGGAACTGTTTGTGGTGCTTTTGCCATGAACCTGCCACGCTTCAACAGGGCCACTCTCAAGATAAACTCCAATCGGTTGTTTCTGACCTGCTCCAAGAAAGAGTGCAGCCAAGTTCTTTCGGTGGGCTGACCAACCTTTGGACCAAAAGTACTGGAGATGGTTTCACGAAAACCGACCAAAAAAGGCAGAACATCCTTTACCTACCCGTGATGCTGATGGATATCCCAAGCGTGGGTATGACATCCCAGGCCCCCCACCACCACCATTACCCAGAGTCAGACGCCAAGAGGATGTGCAGCGAGAACGTCCCTTGACTGACTATGAGAACCAGTTGCTGCGAGAAATCCAGGAACTCAAGAGTCGTCAAGAGGTTTTGCTGGCCCCAGCACCACCTCCACCCAAGTACAGTGACAGTGTGCAGAACTGGCAGAAAGGCCTAGAGACTGTAGCTTGTGATTACCGTACTGGCTTACCCAGTGACGGTTCGTTTTGAGTTTATCGTAAGAAAAAAGAAACTCTCTTTTTCAGAAAATAAAAGCAGGTCCGTAAAAAAGAGAATTATCGACCGGGGCGCCGGTACTTTTTTAAATACGCACTCTCTTTTAATCTTATTTGACTTGTAAAAAATTCTATAAAAAGTGTTGTCATGAAAGATAAAAGTTCATTTCTAAGTTTGAAAACCATGGAGTATGTTCTTATGCGTTATGGGTGGGATTGTTTATGGTATGTCGTTCAATGGAAGTGTCATCAATCCCTTTGTGCTTTTTTATATGACCACCAAGAAGGAGAGAAAGTTCCCATTCCTACTGAAATTCGTACCGCGGACACTCATCCCTTGAAGGTATTTGAAAAAACTCACGTGGAAATCAATGTGTGTCGATGGGTCGTGTTTGTGTTGTGGTTGAAACAACACCCGACTGCCTTGCAATGGTATCGAATCATTCAAAAGGCGCACCCTGGTAGTGTACCCACCATACTTGTGGGATTGCTGTCAGAAGGTATGGCACCTAGAAAGACAAAAAGAAAGACCACCTCCCTCTCAGAACAGTGGCTCTCCCGTTACCATGATCCCAGAGCCGAAGGCAGTTTAGGCGGGGTGCAACGTTTTGCCCTTGCTCATCAAATTCCCCTGAAAAAAGCTCAAGGCGTATTGGAACGGGATTTAGCGTATACGTCGCATAAACCTCGACGTCGTCGTTTTCCCACTCTCCCCGTAATTGTGGGTGGGTTGGATGATCAATGGGTGGCGGATTTGGTGGAAGTTCAACCCTTGGCCAAGTATAATCGAGGCATTCGTTATTTGCTGATGGTGTTGGATGTATTGTCCAAGTACGCGTGGGTGCAACCCTTGAAAGCCAAAACGGGGGTGGCATTGGTCAAAGCCTTTGACAAGATTCTGAAACAAGGACGTAAACCCAACCGTTTGCAAACGGATCGAGGCAGATAATTTTACAATCGTACCTTTCAACGCTGTGTCAAGAATCATGGGATTGATCATTTTTCCACCGAGGGGGATGCCAAAGCCGCGGTGGTGGAACAGCTTAACCGTACGTTGAAAGAACAATTGTACCGTTATTTTACGGCAGCCAATACATTGCGTTTTGACGAGAAGTTACCCCAACTGTTAGAAGGATACAATGCGACACGTCATCGTAGTATTGGTATGGCACCCCAGGACGTCACGTGGGATAGCGAAGAAGCCGTGTGGAAACGTCTCTACGAAAAACGGTTGAAAGAAAAACGTCCCAAACCCAAATTCAAGGTGGGAGATCGTGTACGTCTCAACAAGATTCATTCAAGTGTTTGTGGTGCATCCTTTGTGGTGCATCGCGTGGTGTCTGGCGTCGTACCCACCTATAAGATTCGCGAGTGGGATGATACCCCGGTGAAAGGCACGTTTTACGAAGCCGATTTACAAAAAGTCCACGTGTCCGACGAGGCTTTGTTTGGTATAGAAAAGGTACTTAAGCGTCAAAAAGATCGCATGTTGGTCAAGTGGAAAGGTTGGCCTGACAAGTACAATAGTTGGATTGCTAATCGAGACGTGACCACACTAAAAAAGAAGAAAACATGACGTTTGTACCCACGTCGTCGTTTTACGTGACGTTGATGAGTCACGCCAGTACCCGCGAGTTTCCTCACAACCGTTCCCATCATTTCAAAAACCGTTTACCTAAACCCATTCGATTTGTGGGACGAGGATGGCAAGTGGGGATGGTTAGTTTGTCGTTACCTACTTTTCCAGTGGTAGGGGAACAATTTATCAATGAAAAGGATCCCCTGCTTTACGTGAGATGGTACGAGAGAGTGTATGAGCAAGATGACCGAGGCAATGATCGTTAGAGGCACCAACGTCGAGAATTGAAGATTTTGGTCAAGACATGAAAGAGAGTTTGTCGTCGTCCAGTGGATCCCAATTTTTAGAAAAACTGATTCATCGCTACGATCAAGAAAGAGCCAATCCACCCAAACCCAAAATCAAATGGGCTGAAGACAATGGGGTCAAGTTATACCCTTCTTTTGAACCTACAGGGCTGTAAGTGCCAATCACAAAGCTGCCTTGGCCGCGTCCATAGCAGAAACCGCTAAGTATGCTGGAGGAGTAACTCATAGTTTGGTGTTTACCCTCACTTGGAAGTGTTTCACACTGGCAAAGTACTGGTACCAGGCTTGGAAATCAAGATGAAATTTCATTTCAACAGTCCCAACCTGTTTGTGAATGGTGTTGCTCTGGCCGGGAGATTGAAGGGGACATCAAGCTCCGTTTTCATCTGTGTCAACTCCGTTTGAATGAAACCGTTTACAGGAGTTTGTCTGTCCAAAGACACAATGGTAAACAATTGGATACCTACCCCACAGTGCGCATTGAAATCCGGACCTTCAGCATGCAAGACAACCTCACCCGCTTTGAGATACCCAACCTGTTTCAAAACAGGATCCCCGATCGATTGATTGTGGGTCTATTGGACAGTCGAGCCTTCAATGGGGATGTAACCCGAGATCCCTTCTGCTTCCAGAAATTTGGACTGAGTTCCATTCGACAGATTGTGAGAGGAGAATAATACTCTTATGAAACCCTCCAACTGGTTCACAACACTGCAGCCCGAGATAATCTGGGGTACTTTCGTTTTCTTCAAGCCAGCGGAGCTTGGTGCAAAAAGAAAGGCAATATGGTGGAACTAGGAGATTGGGGACAGGGTAAAAATTGTACCTTGTTTATGTTTGACAATGTAGCCAATGGATGTGCTGACAGTCAAAGACTCAACCCCAAGCAAACTGGAGACTTACAACCCAGCTTGGAATTTGGAGCAGCTCCCGGTACCAATATAACCGTGTTCGTGTCTGGAGAATTTGAGAACTTGCTAGAGATTGACTCGAACGGAGCTGTGTTGTACGACATCTACCATGATTGAAGAAAAAGATGGAACAAGTGGCTTTGAATAATGTGCAGTTGGATTATTTAGCGCGAGAGGATCCTCAATTGAAACCTTATTTTACGGGACCGTGGCTTGTGATCGTTTGCCCAAGACACCCGACAAGAAAACACCCCAAGGATACATTGTGAACACAGACCTTAACGATCAACCCGGTCAACATTGGTTGGCGCTGTGGACCTATCAGAACGCGTGTGAAGTGCTGGATAGTTATGCCTTACCCCTGGAGAGATAAGAGCAAGCCACCCCATTGGAGAGACTGGATGGTAAAGCATTGGAAGTATGGGGTGACCCATGGCAAGTTCCTTCAAGCCGTCAATAGCAAGAGTTGCGGGGATTACGCGTTGTTGTACTTGAAAGCCAAAGCCCGTGGACGCACGTTGCAAGAATTTTTAAATGACTTTTCAGATTACGATTATGTAAGCAATGATCATAAAGTGGGTCAAAGAGTGAAACAGTTGATTGTGGGTAACGAGTTGGTTTGACACAAAGTGTGTCGAAGCCCTTATCATCAGCGTTGTTGTTAATAAAAAGACTTTGTTAAAAAATCAGCATTTGTGTGTGCGTTGAGTGTCAAAACCCCAAACATATAAAAGGGGAAAAGAATGGGTCATTTATCAGGAAACGGGGTCGTAGCTCAGTCGAAAGAGCATCGGACTTGGTAAAAAGTCTCGGTCGTGGGTTCGAGTCCCACCGACTCCATAAAAAGACGACATGTTTTTTAATTTTTTTATTTTCAGTACCATCATGCAAGTGGGAAGACCTTTTCGCTTTCATACCCCTTCCTCCATTTTAGTGGTGGGTCCTTCGGGGTGTGGCAAAACCGTGTTTACGGAAAAACTCTTGTTAGAGAACGCCGACTTGTTCGAAACCCCTCCTACCCAAGTGCATTATTGTTATGGAGCATGGCAAGACCGATTCAAACCCATGCAAGATCACGGTGTTCTATTTCACGAAGGCATTCCCGATCACCAAGCCTTGGTGCAATGGTTTCCTCAAGGGCAAGGCGTCCTGGTCTTGGATGATTTGATGGACGAAGGCAGTAACGATAAACGGGTATTGGATTTATTCACCAAACATTCCCATCATCAAAACGTCACGGTCCTTTACTTGAGCCAAGACATGTTTCCTGTGAGCAAATATGCCAAAAGTATTTCCTGCAATGCCCATTACATCGTGGCCTTCAAGAACCCGCGGGATCAATTGGTAGTACGCAACGTCTTGCTTCAATCGTTTCCCACGACTTGGAAAGACAGTTTGGACACCTTTCATAAAGCCACAGCACGTCCTTACGGGTATTTGGTATTGGATTTGCACCCAGCTTCATCCGATCAACAACGGTTGTTGAGCCACGTCTTAAAAGACGAGGGATGGACGCGTACGTATCAAAAACGTCACAGCGATCAGACACAGGATGTCAAGGTTGTCTCCCCCATTGTTTTGGATTTGTTGGGAGATGCCAAGTAGAAGATTACCAAGTAGAAGGTTACAGGGATTGGCTCCACCCTTGTTTTGGGAAAAAATCGTGGGTGATTATTTTCATAGCATGCGTTTGGATGACATGGATTACCAGGCCATGCAAGAGGTATATAATTTGATTCGAAACCGACGAGGCAAATCCGTTGACCGTTCCATCGATCGTTACAACGAAACGTATTTTCGTGAACTAGTGTGGACCTTAGAAGATCGAGCATGGCAGATGATGATGCATTCCGACGTCCTCCGCTGCTCCACAAGCTTACGCAGCCGTTTCACCTGCAGGGGTAGGCACTACCACCACCAATCAAGTATCAGCGGGGACCCTGCAAGAAATTTTGGATACGGAAGACCAGACCCTGATTGACCAAGCGTTTGATCAGTTAACGGCTGATGACCTCACCGCTTATTTGGAGTCTCTCCCATCCCCCACCGCTTATGATGGAGTGTCCCCAGCCGGGGTGGGCTTCCCGAACTCCTTGAACTCGAGCACCCTCTACCCTATCAGTGAGAACACCCACACCTTCCCCATCACCCAGAATGCAGAGAAGGCAATTAAGACGAAGAATATTAGCAGCTGCGGGGGCTGGTAGTGGTGCTGACAGCAGTGGTGGAAGTGGGGGGCGTGGTGGTGGTCGTAGTACCCCACGTGGCCGACCCTGAGGAGGACGACAAAGACGACCTCAACCCTCTCCCTCGTTACCTTGGACCCCACCCAGACCTTCTCGACAAGCCACACCACGAGAGTCGCCCAAGGACGTGAAATTGCCAACGTCACCACCACCAATAGCATCGTGACCAGCTAGAAACAGGGAGGACGGCCTACCGTGCAAAGCAATTCGTCCAGATTTTCCACTTGAGAAGATCAAAATGGTTCCCCAAAAAGAAAAAAACCGTGGTGTCTTTATTGAATGGACCGTTGTCCAAACTCAATGGTTTAAAGTTTAAACCGGAACTTTTACAACGCATGGATTCATTGTATGCCTTTTACCACAAACAGTGGTGGTGTTATCGGAAATGTTCAATCATTTCAAGTTTTACAACGTCTTGTTCAATGGGATGGCCTTACTACTGATGGCAGCTGGCATGATTGCGGGTCCCATTTTGAAAAACAGTACGTTGGTGGCATGTTTGGCGGCTGTGGGTACTATAGTCAAAGGATGGAACGATTTTAAAAAACCTAGGTTTAAAGTGGATATGAGTCGTTTTGCTTTCACTACTTACGCCAAAGCCTTGATCGAGTTGAGAACCTACGTGCATGGCATTCCCTTTGAGGGATTGGAAGGGTTTTTGATCAAGATGCAAACGTTGGATGACACCATCATTGATTTTACACCACCGTTACCCAAACGCTGCGTACAGGAATACTACCGTCAGTTTTTCTATCAACCCGTGGGTGTGCAATGCTACGTGGATGTATGTCATCGCCCCTTGATGTCAAAAGTTATTGGGTGGAAAAGGATAAAAACCCTCTCAGCCCCACTCTCATGTATTCAGAACCATGCCCCCCCCCCCCCCAAGAAGAAGAAGAAAAAGAGGAAGAAGAAGAAAACGTCGTGGTCACGTGAAGGTAGGAGGAAGCATTTTTCCCCTATTGGCTTTGGTGAATAAAAAGAAAAAACAAAAAGGAAGTGGATGGTGGCAAGACTTCAAACGAAATACCCGTCAAGGCTATAAAGAGACTCGTGACCTCATCAAGCAAAGCAAAGCACTTCAGTATTTGTTGAACTGATGAGGTCACCCACGAGAGTACGAAGAAAACGACGACGACGTTCTCGTCAAAAAGGAGGTTTTTTGAACGTGTTTACCCCAGCGTTGGTGGGGTTGGGTAAAGCCGTGGCTTTAGAAACGGACAAACGTATAAAAAGCTATATCAACAAAGTCAAGCAACGTCATCGTCGTCGTGGTCGCCGGTGAAAAAAAAAGGATGAAACGTCTTCGACGTCAATTACCGTTTTTACAGTCTGTGTTGAAAGAAGCCAATCGTTTTAAACCTCAAGAACTTTTACAACATGCTAATGCGGATCAAATCAATGCCGTCAGTGAACTGGTATTGAACCTGTTAAAAAACAACATTCCCGTGACACCCCCCATCTTGGCACAGCTCCGTTCCTATAAAAAGGTGCTACGTGACCTGGGTCGTCGTCAACATTCGGTGAAAAAACGTCGTCAGTGGTTGGTCTCGCAAAAAGGGAGAGGTTTGTGACAAGGACTCAACAACATGTTACGTCAATGTGCTCGACAACCCCGCTAAACCTTCCAACGTGGGTGAGTCTTTTGCAAGACGCCAATCGGGAAACAGAGAAGTGGAAAGAAAGTTGTTATTATTGGAAGCGTAAATATCAGTTGTTGTATCGGGAGTATATGCATATCTTAACCAGTCTACGTTGTGAGAGGTGTCGTAACCTGGACGACGGAGAACTCCGTGCTGAGTGTAGCAACACCCCATGGAAGAGGTGTACATGATTCCTCAAAAGGATTTGGATCAACTCATCAATATTACAAAGGTGAGTTAACGGAAAATGCTTTGCTCAACAAGTGGCTACGTTAGCGGCTAAAAAACATGTCTTGTTAGCGGATCCCCAACTCCCTCCAGCCATCGTCAATGCCAAAACTAAACCTCTGAGTCATGAATTAACCAAGTTGACCAAATGCATACGTCAGTTTCCTGGGGGTGCGGGTGTTGGTGCCCCTGGTGGACCGCTGGGAGATGAAGGAGAGGAGGAAGAAGGGGATTTGGTGGCGGGTCCCGTGGGACAATGGTTGAAGCGCATGATAAAAGGCAGTCCGTCGACCCCCAAACCACAAATCACTCCCACAGGACGAAAAGCAACCAGTGTACCCGTCAAGAAAGGCAAAGCGTCCACGAGTCGAGGAGACGTCAGTGATATCAGTACTCGTTTAGAAGCCATTCGAGAACGTCGCAAGACCCTTGAAAAAAAATTAGCCCTAGAATCCTTGGGGTAAAGGCAAAGGCAAAGGTCCTGCTCGAGAAGTGAAACGGTTGAAACCCTTGCCCGGGTGGGAAGATTGGGCACGAGGGAAAAAGTTGAGACGTCGATTGGATTACGATGGTGACTGAAAATGAAAACCCGTTCCAAGAAAAAACCTGCCCCCAGGAGGAGGAAGGGAACCAAAAGGAATATAACCCAAAGTGGATGGGGTGTGGACATTAAAAATGGTTGGCTAAAACCAGCATTGAATTTCATTGGCCTGGCTATCAGTACATGGGACCTGGTACTCATCTGGCCAACCGTCTCAAACGTGGAGATCCCGGCATCAATAGATTGGACAAGATTGCCAAACAACACGACATTGATTACAGTCATGCTCAGAATCTGTAAGACGAGTGGAAAGCTGATACCAAGATGATCAAAGCCATTGATCGTTTACCCGGCAAGAAAAACATGACGGAACGTGTCGTCAAAAGAATCATGCAAGCCAGAAAACGTTTTAAATTGTAAAAAAAAACTTTTCAATGGTAAAACTCGCTTCTAAAATCATACACAAACTTTGTTATTGTTGTTGTTGAAAAAAATAAAAATACATTTTAAAGAGAAAACAAATTTCTACTTCTTTTTTTTACGATAAAAGATCGAAATCGAAACTGTCCAGCACTTCATTCCAGACATTTTCCCAGTCATCCGGGGTCATTTCAAAGTCAACATGGTTATCGAGCGGAGATTGTTCATCTAATTCTGTGATTAAGTCATCGAGCCAATCGCTCGCATCAGTGTCCCACACATGTTTATCCATACTTTCGATTTGACCTGAATCAAGGTTTAAGATGTTCATGTCCTCCTGATTTAACATGTCCAGAAAGGATGAGGGTTCTTCTTCCACATCGAGCGATTCGCAAAAGGATTCCAAATACATGTCAACCGGGGTATGCAGGTCCGTAGAAGGTACAGGATCACGAGAGGGTGGTGATTTCAAATAATCGGTCAGAGTGACCCTGAGTTTCTTTGGCCCTAAGGCTTTGAGTTTCTCTCGGGTTATTTTTTGTTGACGGTGAAAATGGTCCATTTGTTGTTGAAATGTCATTCCAAATGTTTTTCTCTCTTTTCTCGATACTTAATCATAAACTCCCTAGCAGCTTCTCTCCTTCGTCCTTGATATTTCTTTTGCTGCATTAATCGAACCTCTCGGTTAGCCGCGTAATATTGTCGATAATACTCTTTCCACTTTTCAACATTTTTCTCTCGATATTCCTTTGTTGAATTGATAGAGTCTCTCGGTGTCTTTCAATATATCGTCGACGATTCTCCCGTATTCGTTCTCGATTTTTCTCTCGATATTGTCTTTGATACTCCCTGATTTTTTCTTTGTTGGTTTCATGGTATCTTTTTTTGGACTCTGCAATTTTGTTTGTGTTTTTTTCACGGTATCTTTTTTGGGCCTCCAAAATTTCCTCTGGGTACTTTTCTCTGGCTTTGGCTTTGATTCGACGAGCGCGTTGGTTGTTAACGCTTTGCATCATCTTTTCTAGTTCTTCTTCCATTTTTATTTTCTTGGCAGCGGTGGTGGGGTCATGGGCCTCGTGAACTCGTGCCTCCAATGACAACAACAAAAGTCCAACCCCTCAATAAACCAATCACATATAAACTGAGGGTAATTACCGGGCGACTGACAAACTCGTACCAGCTCCTCTCTTTGGACTTGAGCGGTAAATTTCTCTTGGTCGCGGCGGTGCAACTTTTCACCAAACTCGTCCAAACTCAAATCCTTCGAAAATTTCAAGTCGTTCTCGACTTTTTTCAAAATCTCATCCACTCTTGCTTCTTCTTCTTCTCTCGTCAGTTTCCGCTTGTCCACAGTAGGATTCATGATGAGATGAAAAGCCCCCAGACTTTCGATCTTTCTTATAGTCTCTATTCTCCTTTCCCCGAAAAGATTCGTGGGTAAAAAAATCAAGGGGGGAGGGGGTACCCCACCCTTTTCAATTTTTTTGTGGATCGCAAAGGATGATAGGAAATTGAGAGGGGAGAGGGGCACCCCATCCCTTTCAATTTTTTCACGTAACCTGTCTGTCATTGGTTTTCAGCCCAATGGCACGTGACCTTTTTTCTCTATAAGAATGGGTGCCCACGCAAAGTTTTTTATCATTTTCTAGCTCTGCCCTCACCATGTCATCAAACCAAGAGGAAGAACAAGAGGCAGATCCTAGCGGGATTTCCCGTGAGGAAACCTTGTCTTTGCCAGGCCTTGACATGTCAGACCATGAAGAAAAAAATTTGTCATGCCCTGAA
Source organism: Siderastrea radians (assembly GCA_964017195.1). NCBI lineage: Eukaryota > Metazoa > Cnidaria > Anthozoa > Scleractinia > Rhizangiidae > Siderastrea > Siderastrea radians. Next base: position 46,288,451 of record OZ024895.1, read on the forward strand.
GTGATGGAGGACAGTGAAGAAGATGAACTGTGTAATGAAATCATGGATCGTTTTGAACGTCAACGAACCTTTCAAACCCAACTCCTTCAACAGAGTGGTGGAGGAGGTCTGGATCCACAAACCCCGGTGGGAACCTTCAAATTTGATCTCGAACCCTTTGTAGATCGACGTAGTGCTACCATGGGCGTCCGCGAACGCCATTTCAATACCCGATTACGCCAAACGGGTAACTTTGTAGACACTCCTCACGTGGTCCAAGCTCTCCAAAACGGGATGCGACGTGCAGTGGACCGCGTGTTGACCACCACTCCCAACCTGCACGATCAAGACCGTCTCTATTTCACTCTCAGTTCCAATGGTCTCACCAGCAATTTCCAAGGCTGGGGATTACGCGCCAGTGAATGGCGAGATGGTGGAGCCCGGTTGGATGCCCTTTTCGATCGTTTGGCTCAAACCCTCAACAACAACGAACAATTTGAAATGGACGATTCATTTTAATTGTCTATCACTCAAGTCCACCATGCTCCTCGGGGAAGTGGAAGATAACGACAACTGAAACTGGGTCATCAAACTGTCAAAAAATCAAACGTCAAAAACAATCTGTCATCCGCATCCAAAATGACGAAGTCTTGTAATGTGCGCGGGCCCTGGTCACCGCCAAGACCAAGGTGGACAAACACCCCAAATGGAACTCCATTCAACAAGGAGGCAAACTCCAAAAAGAGCAAGCTTTGCTATTCCACCACGAAGCCTACGTTCCATTTGTTCCATGTGGGTACGAAGAGTTGACCCAATTCAGTGCAGCCCCCTCCCTCTACGAGTACCAGATCCTCCTGGTCGATGCGGACCGTTCCTTCCATGTGAGTAGTTTTGGACCAACCCAACCCAAACAATTGATCCTGCTGCACGAGAAAGGTCACTATGATGTCATCACCAGTCTCCCAGGGTTTTTCGGGACCAGTTACGTGTGTGCTCACTGCTTCAAACCCTACAACGGTCAAGGACGTCACCGTTGTAAAGTCGAACTCAAGTGCCGTGCCTGTCTCCAAAAAGAGCGTCCCGATTTCTTTCACGCTTACCAACGCGGTCTCAAAGCCACCAAACGTTGTCATAACTGCCGACGCGACTTTTTTGGTGACACTTGCTTCGAAGCTCATCTTACCAGAGACCATACGGGAAAACCCGCGGGATGCAGTCATTACACCATCTGTTTTCGTCGACGCAGATGTCCTATCTGTTTCAAACTGGAAGTGGGCTTCAAAAACAATATACGTCATCAATGTGGGTACATAGATTGTCCTTCCTGCCATGAGTAGGTCGACGCCCAAACCCACCGTTGTTTCATTCAGAAATCCCTTGCCCCTCAAGAAATCAGAGAGCAGAAAAAGAAACGCAAACGCCGGCGTCAAGGAGGTCCTCCCGCCAAACGGGGTGCTGCCGCTGGCCTTCAAACCCTGCGAGCCAATGAGGAGGAGGAAGAAGAAGGAGAAGAAGTTGACGAAAACGATGATGAAATTCCACCCATCCACGTGTTTTTTGACATCGAGGCCATGCAACCCCAAGAACATCACGTGGCCAATTTGGTGGTCGCCGAAATCGAAGACGACGATCGTCCCTTTTGTTTCCAAGGAGAACATTGTTTACGAGATTTTCTCGAATGGCTGGATACCCTAACCCTAAACGACACGCGTCAAGTCAACGTCATCGCCCATAATTTCCAGGGGTAGGACGGTTACTTTGTCATCCACCAATACCACTCCGACAACCAAATGGTGGAACAACTACGTAACGGGTGCAAACTCCTAGAAGTCAAACATGATCGCATCCGTTTCATCGATTCCCTCAGCTTCTTCCAGATGCCCCTGTTGGCGTTTCCCAACACCCTTGGGCTCACCGAACTCAGAAAGGGTTACTTTCCCCACAAGTTAAACATCCCCGAAAACCAAGAGTATGTGGGATCCATTCCAACCCGAGACTACTACATGCCCGAAGACATGTCCCCCAAAGGACGTCAAGAATTTGAAACATGGCACCAAGAGCAACGAGACAATGATGTGGTCTTCGATTTCCAAAAAGAATTGGCGGCTTACTGCAAATCGGATGTTCGCCTATTGAAAGAAGGGTGTTTGACTTTCAAACGTTTGTTTGAAGCCAAAGCGGGCTTTAACCCGTTTGAACATATCACCATTGCCTCGACCTGTAACCACGATCTGCGTATGAACGGCATGATTCCCAAAAGCATTGCCAGTGAACCCGTGAACGGATGGCGCAACCGTATCAACCAATCACGGGTAGACCTCGAATGGTTAAACTGGTGTGATCACCAACGGTGCCAGCAAGCCATGGAGCAACTCACCCACGAAGACCTGGAAGATCACGACCTGATGGCACGTGCCTACCCAGACCATCGTCATCCCAGTCAGTGTTATTACGTTCAACACGCCGGCAATGCTGGTGAGTATCGCGTGCCCACCACTGGCCTTACCGTTGACGGTTTTGATGTGGCAACCAACACTCTGTACAAATTCCATGGGTGTTTCTGGCACGGTTGTCCCCACTGTTTTCCCGTACGTGACGAAAAACATCTGCGCCTCTGTGATCGCACCATGCAGGATGCTTATGAGAAGACCCAAAACAAAATGAGACAGCTTCACATCCTAGGGTACAACGTCATTGAAATGTGGGAATGTGAGTGGACCGGCCTCAAACAAACCTCTCCAGACATCCAAGCGTACGCCAACTCCCTGAAATTCGTGGAACCCCTCAACCCACGTGACGCCTTTTGCGGAGGACGCACCAATGCTATCAAGCTCTACCATCACGTGACACCGGGCCAAAAGATCCACTACATCGATTACACCTCCTTGTGCCCCTGGGTCAACAAGACGTGCGTCTACCCCAAAGGTCATCCTCGGTTGATCTCACATCCGGGTCACACGGACATTAACATTTACTTTGGTGTCATCAAATGTCGAGTACTACCCCCGCGTGAACTGTACCATTCCGTACTCCGTGCTCCGTGCTCACCGCCATGCTGGCAAACTCACCTTTCCTCTCTGTGCCACCTGTGTGCAAGAAGAAATGGCCAAACCTCCCTTGTAGAGATCTTACCACTGCACACACTCCGATGACGAGCCCGCCCTGACCAGCACGTGGTGCACCCCGAATTGCAAAAAGCCGTCGAGTTGGGCTACGGTATCCAGTACATCCACGAGGTGTGGCATTTTGACGGAACCTGTCAAGGTCTCTTCCAAGACTACGTCAACACTTGGTTGAAAATCAAGCAAGAAGCCAGCAGTTGGCCCAAATGGGTGGGTGACGACGAAACCAAACGCCAGCAGTACATCCGCGAGTACTACAAGCACGAGGGTATCCAGTTGGAGTACGACAAGATCGAACACAATCCGGGTCTGCGCGCTCTGGCCAAAATGAGGCTCAATTCCATGTGGGGCAAGTTTGGGCAACGTCTCAACAAGACCCAAGTCAAAGAATTTGACGACCCCCAAGCCTTTCACCGTTTCCTGGATACCGACACCCTGGATGTGCGTCACGTGTCCATCGTCAACGAACCACCTCGTGGAAGTCCACTATCAGCATCAACAAGAAAACACCCCCGTATCTCCCAACCTCAACGTCTTCGTGGCCTCTTTCACGACCTGTTGGGCACGTGATCGTCTCTATGAAGCCCTAGAACTCTTGGGTGAACGCGTACTGTATTTTGACACGGACTTGGTCATTTACCTGGAGGAACCGGGCCAAGCCAACCCTCCCTTGGGAGATTACCTTGGAGAGTTTACCAGCGAATTGGATGCTGCCGATTACATCGAAGAATTCGTGTCGGGCTGTCCCAAGAATTATGGCTACAAAACCAAGAAGGGGAAAGTCGAATGCAAAGTGCGGGGCTTCCGGCTCAACAGCGAGGGCAAAACCCAATTGAATTATGACTTCATGCGCCAGAACGTCCTCGACGAAATCCAAAAGCCTCAAAAGGAACCGCGCCAAACCCAAGTCATCAAAACGTATCAGATCGTGCGTGACGCCAAAACCTACGATCTCTACACCTATCCAGACTACAAGCGTTACCAATTGGTGTACGACAAGAGAGTCATCTATCTCAGTACCTTTCAAACCTACCCTTACGGATACCAAACAACATAGTGGCTTATTGGATGCAGAACCAAACTTATGGAAAAAACTGAACAGTATGGGACGCCGCTGACCACTCGGCTCCAGGCACACGTTCCCGCTTGTAAACTAAGTATGGGTTGATTAAGAAATTAATTTTTTCAATTTCACTTCTGGTTGTCATGGTGATTTTTCGCTTCCGGTTCCGGTTGTCATGGTGATTTTCTCTTTCGGTTCCGGCATGACGCCACTGGTTGTCATGGTGGTCACTTCCGGTTCCAATATTATGTCATTTCCGGTTTTACCTTTTTTGGTTGCAGCACGTGAACACCCGCGTGATTCCAAATTGGACTTTTGACCCTAACCCTTCTCCACCAATCACCATCCAGAAAAATCCAACATGGCCGACTTTTGACCCTCCTCCACCAATCAAATCCTTTGCATCAAAACGAGGCCAGGATCTCCCAACGAGCCGAGGATACTACTCATAGGGGTAGCCTCTGGCCTCCCCATCTTTGCCTTTGCCTCAACTGCGCCTGGTCGAACAAAATGGCAGAATGAACAATAAGAAACGGTTTGCGGTTCTTGGTATCAACAGTAAGAAAAGGGAATAACATCATGTCTGGATATTGTTCCAGTTTCAGAGAGCCTGACAGGGCATACGCATTTGAATCAATATTTAAACCAGTTTTCCCTTTTTCAGGTTTTCGCAGGTAACAGCAACAGGAATAAGGTAGTGATGAACAAGATTGGAAATCCGTTTGAGGCAGTCGAAGTGCGTATAGTACCAATAGCATTTGATGGAAGAATTGCTCTTCGAATTGAACTCTACGGATGTGACGTAAAGTGAAAGTTAAAATGAAGGATTTTGTGAAGTGTGGGGTGGACGGGTGGTGGTTTAAAATTTTATAGTGTGAAAGAGAAAATGTAAAATGTGCCATTCTCATCTCCCTGATCTTTCATCATAGAAGTCTGGGGACTAGTAGGCGGCAGCCTTGTGCCTACGGTTTTATCCGAATTCAAAATGGCGAAGTTCGCAGAAGAGCAGATGCACCCGGAAAGTGTAAATATTTCAGAGTCTTGGGCTAGGCGTCACGTAACCTACAAGATAGCGTGAAATATTTACAAAGACATGTGAACAAATTAAATTGTTACTTCACGAAACTTCCCCATTGGTTTTACTCTTACTGTTACACTATATAACAGCTGTCGTGTTGCTTTTGCTTGTACCTTATAAACATAACCACTAGTTACCCTGCCAACAAAGGTTTTTCATTCGATTTCATCTTTTTTTCTTTGTGTTTGGTAGTCTATCTGCGGCTGTCTTTCGTGCTGAACGTTTTTTTAGATTGAAAGATACGTTCAGCGCGAAAGACAGCCGCGAATTATAGACTACGAAACACAAAGGACAAAAAGATTAAAAACCTCTGTTAGCAGGGTAACCACTAGTCTGCCAGTGAGTAGGTTTACAATCCTAGGCTAAAAATTATCTGAAACTTGGGTGAAATGGTATGGAGATAATTTAAATCAGACTTTAACGTTTGGTGGTGTTCTCAACAACATCAGGACATTATGGACTCCTGACAGCATAGTGCTATTCGTTTTCTTTTCAAAGAATACCCGGGAACGTAACAACGTTTATTGCGAGCTATAGAGTTTACAATTAAATTTCCCGGATCCACAAGTCATCTTCAATAGCACAATATTCATTTCGTTTATTTTTTCAACTTAAATAATAAGTCAACACGGAACTATATTCAATTTCATTCTTTTTGTGAATGCTAACATTCGCTTTTTCTTTTACAAGGCTGATCTAGTTTTTAGATCAATATAAATTTGGGATATTTTGAGACGTTTTCGACTCCCTTCCGTATTTCACCGAGGTTTAACTTTTAATTATCATTTCCCTTAGTTATATCCCTTAGTTTAATCCGTCAATCTACTTTAGTTTAAAACAGCAGCATTTAATAAAACTTCTTATTTTGTGTACACAAACACCGCGAGTTTTAATTATCGACTCTTGCATAAAACTGTTCTTAGAAGCACGGGGTAATAGAAACGAAGACTTGCACGAAAAACTCGCGTCGAAGATGCAATCCTCGGCATGGTAACATCATGAAATGATATTTTCTTTCAATTCGTCTTCTCTTGCTTCTGTTTTCAAGAGCAATTGTGAGAATTTCAGCTGTCGTGAGAGTCTTCCAGACTGAGATGGTAAGACTGCAAATATTGTTTGTTCGCACCAAGGCTAAATTTAAGAAAAAAAGGCTTTCACGACTCCTCGATTTTTACTAATAAGTTCTACTAATTCAGAATTGAAGTAATTGTGTAACAAGCTAACCCTAACCTCACGGACGTTTGGTCACAGATACAACTGAAAGGATGTAAATCATAGATAAAAGTGTGCAAAATTGAGAAAGATAGATGTGTAAATGTAGGTGGCATTTTGTGACTTGAGTGTACAGAACTAATTTGACATTTGTGTGGGGTGCAGGTTTCACAAATTTCACAGCAGTTGTTTCCGTCATTTCCTCCGTTTAAAATCTTGAGACAAGTTCAATTTAACCCTTATTATAACTGTAACAATTCACGTGTGAAAATCAAATTTCCTTTCTCTTCCTGTTGCATGTTGGAAACGTCAGGCGGAATGTCTAAAAGGTGTTTTAATTTTTTTCCCGCCAACTTTGCCATTGTAGACATCTCGATATGACGGACAACAGTTATTTCCCCGAGAATCCTGTTTTGTCGACTACCCGAAGGCCAGTCGGATGATCTTTTTATAAGAACAGCATGCTTCAGTGGACGAGCTGAAGCGTGCTGTGTTTCTGTTTGTCCTTATGTTAATTTCTTATTTACCTTAAACTTGTAGCCATTATTGTTTATATATTCGTATTTTATATACCTTTTTTTGCATCTAATCGCCAAGTAGCAGTCACGGCAAAAGCACCCTCTCCAGGACCTTCTATTAGTTATGTATAATGGCCTTTTTATAGTGCTTTTTTCAGTTGCATTCTTTCAACAAATTTTAATCATTGTATATTTAAAAAGATAAAAGAGAAAATTTTAAGGGTATACAAAAAACTAGACGAAGGCAAGTATTTCTGGCAATGGAAATAAGAAAACAGAATTTTCTGCTCTTTTATGAAATAAAATCTGAAAATGATTTTCTCTGTTACCACAGAGTTATGGTCTACCTACCATGTTTGTTTCATAAAAGTATTTAAGCCAACACTTCCACCTTTATTACAGCAGGTACAGGTGGTGCCCAGTCTCCTTTTTCTACTCTCCCTTCATACCGCCGACCTTTGTCGCACTCTTACGCCTGTTAAAAACTACGTCCTGATTGGTCACGTGATAAAAACGATTCCAAACACCAGTTTTGAGAGGTGCACCTATTACTGCGAGCTTGACGCCAAATGTATCAGCATCAACTTTTTCGCAAAAACCAGGGATTGTGAATTCAACTACGCCAGTAAAGAAATGTTTCTTCACGATCTCAAGCAGAAGGAAGGCTCAATCTACGTTCACAATATCAGGAAGGACAGCAGAGAGATTGATCCGTGTAAGTGGCTCAACTGTCGGAACGGAGCCTCCTGTCATCCGCTGCCACAGCCATCTTGCACGTGTCTGACAGGATTCAAGGGTCCCACGTGCCAAAGTAAGTAAAGGTGTTGACGTCACAGGTAACCCAAGCTCACTATTTGAGGCTTTTTACCGCAGCACTCTAGTACTCTAGCCCTCTTAGCAGGTTTATTATCAAGGTTGACGATTTAAAAAAAAATATTACTAACCTTGAAATCTACTGAATGCGAATAAGATTGTCCTTTGAACTCACCTTTATCGTTTCACGATTAAAATTTGAAATGCAAAAACAAAAATGGCGGACGAACGGTCGATACATGTTACTAAAACGGGTGAGACGACTGCGAGGTATATCATAATCCCCTATATCTAGGTCGTCTGCCTAAAAAAAGTGCAGAGGTTGTTCTTGTAATAGTGATATTAACCAAAAGTAGACGATTTCTGATAATTATAACCAAAATGTAAGCAATACCGAGGGGGGCACTACCCGTAATTCCAAATGGTGACAGGTATAAAAACACTCAGCTATTAACTGTGGCTTTTGTTTCCAAAAGCCGTATGCTCTGGGTTTTCACAAGTACGCAAAGGGTACCATCTTTATGAAATGTGTAATGAAAATTCGATCCTATGTTTTCCATACAATGATCACAACTGCCTTTTAACCAATAACAGCGCGTTCAATGTCTTGTTTAATTCATAAAATTTGTTATTCTTTGTCAGAAAAGTGAAAAAATAGCTAAAGGAACTTCTTAAGAAAGTTTCTTTACAAGTGATAGATTGGCTCTGTTTTAATAAGTTTCTCACTTATCACTTTATTCCCTCAAGTTGTATTATTAGAGGGCTTAGGAATGCAAGACGATAGTGTAATTGGAGATGGTCAGCTCACCTCCAGCACAGCAGAGTTCGGCCACGAGGCCTGGAGAGGAAGACTTAACGGTCCAGGGAACTGGAAACCAGAGAAAAATGACCCGGCACCAGTCTACAGAGTGAAATTTTATTCACCCGTGAACATAACCTACATTGCCACTCAAGGAGCCCCGGATGAAGACTGCTGGGTGACGTCATTCACGCTGCAGTACAAGCTGGATCAGAATGCAAATTTTACAGATTATCCACAGGTATGCAAGTAAGAATTGTTCAACGCGGGGGAGAAAGGTCTTACAATAGAGAGAGTGTATCATGTCCTTGTCAATTGATTTTTTGCATATATTTACCGGACACAAGCAGAGTTTTCGATTCTTAACATCGTTAGGATTACGAAGGCTGTGACTTCAGCATGGTGCCGAAAGAATGCATCATGTTGCTAAGCAACGGGTACAAAAATTACAAACTGGGTAGCCTATTGAAGTCCTGTGCCTGGTACACAGAGCGGGACAGAGCAAAGAATACGTCTTACACATCTCCCTCTCCTCCCACAATCGTAACGTCCTTGGGCAAGTCAAGTTCCAAGGAGTGTGTTTCGATTGAAAAGTAAACGTTTGTGTATTTTGTTGAAGTATTATATTGAGACTCTAACTAAAGAATTTCACTCTTTCACTCCTTTCACTCCTTTAGAATTAGAATTAGAATTAGAATTGGAATTTGGAATTTGCAGTAGCACCTCCACAAAGTGGCTCTTCGTCCACTGATTCCAGATGGAATTTGGAAATGTTGGTTTTTGTGGAGGGCGGAAAACCGGAGAACCCGGAAAAAAATCCTCCGAGCAAGGACGAGAACCAACAACAAACTCAGCCCACATATGACACCGGAACCGGGAATCGAACCCGGGCCACATTGGTGGGAGGCGAGTGCTCTCACCACTGCGCCATCCCTACTCCCTTTCACTCCTTTCACTCCTAAGGGTACCCAAAATCCAAATTGAAGAATATTCCGAAATCTCCGTTTGTAAAATACTGAAAAACGAACAATACTATGCGAAAGTACCGCCAAAGACTTTTCATTTGAATGGTCATACCATAGGATTTCAACCACAGACTCAAAAGTCAGAACAATATGACAAGTCTCCATAATTGACTCTAGGAGTGAAAGCCGTTAATGATCATCTGAGCTTAACTCTCTTCACCTGTCCGATGATTGATACTATCAACTGCAATTGTATGGGAGCAAGGACGCCGCAGCACCCACCTTTCACCAGTGTGACCTGGGTTCTAGTCACGGATTCGGGCGTCTTATTTGGGTTGATTTTTGTTGTCGGTTCTCTTCCTTGCTCCAAGGGTTTCCTCCCTTCACGAAAACCAGAATTTCTAAATTTCACTTCCGTCTGCCACCATTGCAAATTCTTATTCCCATTTTTTTCTTTCTTTTTTTTTTACATTTCTTACACGAACTCTCTTTCTTATTTTAACTATCTCATTTTGTTCAGACATTCTCAGGCAACACAGACAGAGATACGGTGGTTTATCACCCTCTCAGACTGGGACACCTCATCGACGTGAAGTATTTACGTATTTATCCATCTTCGACTACCGGATGTATGGCCCTTAGATTGGAGTTTTATAAGTAGCGCCAGTAACAAAGTATCATCATCATCACCATCATCGTCATCATCATCATCATCATCATCAACAGCTTAAAAAAAACGGCAACAACAATAATAACAATTAATGCCAATGCTTTCTTGAGACACTGAGAAATAGTCGTAGTAAATGTCCATGATAATCTTCTTTACATTTAAAACACTACAATGAGGAAAAAGTATAAACGACAACTCCAATACAAGCCCGAGATTCTGATAGTTAATTTAAAGCACGACTGATAAGAAGGTAATTTCAAAGGCTCACATCCTGCAGTTGATGAACGATGCCTATATAAAAACTGAACACTATGAATGTAACAATAATTCCTATGTTCTACACAGGAAATTCCCTGTTTAAATATTGTGGTTAAATAAATATATAAGATATACATTGGGAAGATAAAGCACCTGCCACCTCTGGTGGCCGGGTGCAAAGCACTGCAAAGAGAAGTAACAAAACTTAAGCCGGGATCTCTAGTAGAAGTACAAGTTTAAAGTAAAACCCAGCAAATTTGCTTCAAATATCCGAGTTACCTAGTAACACACCTGCCTGTATTGTGAGGAGCAATATGAGACATGTACCCAATGTTTCTGCTGTAAGATTTGCTGGAAAAGTGAGCAAGGCTCGCACTTTTGTCCTCAGAATCCCAAGTCCGACGCATGCGTGCTAACCACTGGACCACATCCTACCTGTAATTGGCCTCGCTTCATTCTCGCCTCAGAGCCTTCGAGGCCTGACTGCTCGACGATACTCAAAAGAGAATAGCCTTTTGCTAAATGCCTCCTTATTATTAAAACGTCCTGTAAGTGTTATCTTAAGCCCTATTGACACGACAGATAAGTAGGGTACACCACTCCTAAATTTAGTGCGCTGGCCCATAATGAGCGGTAAAACATTCCTGATCCATCGGCCCTTTGACTTGCCAGGACAGACCATTTCAGGAGGTGGTCTCGCTACATTTTGAGGTACGTTAATCCATTTAATAGGCATGTACAAGGCAGAAATCAAGTATTCTCGGTTCGGCCCAAGTACCAAAAACAAAGGAGTACCATATCGACGAATAAGTAAACAAGTAAACAAAGCAATTTGGGGGAATCAAATTCATTAACACTTAATCTTTTTATGAATGGTTAATTACTGTTCACCTTAGTTTAAAGTCTTCTTTTAAAAATATTATTCACCATTTAGAAACATAAGCCAAGTCTTAAAAAAGACCACAAAATCCACTCTAAGAGAGTAAAACTCTTAGAAATCCACTCTAAGAGTGTAAAACTCTTCCGTTTGTGTGAAATATTTTAGTAACCGTACACCTCAAGTCTCATTGCTATGCATGAAGACCATGTTTGTGGATAGATCCGTATCCAGTCAGCTTGGATTGGAGTTGTCAACTTGTTTGTAACTATAGAATTCTTGTCCACATTCGCCTGGTATTCCTGTAAGATAATGAAGAATATGCAACCAATGTAGCTATATTACCATGCAATGCATGGAGACGAGATAAAATTTTATTTCCTGTTTCCGTGGCATAAAATGACAAATAAGCGACAAAACGCTAATACCCTTATTAATCCCGTTTTGAACAAGAGAATAGAGTCCTGGAAACGAATCAAGATCCTCCCAACCGCAAGTCCAAAAGCCAAAATGTTTCATGTTTTGAATCAATGGGAATCAAAAAAGTAATGGGGCAACCAATTTACAAATTGATGAGTGTGCTGAAACTGTCCACTAGTATTCTGGCTAAGAATGACAAGGATAAGAATGGCTTCACGACAACTTGAAAAAGTTGGGCCATTTTTTCTGTTCTTCCTTGTGTCTTGGAAAAACGTTCAAAGCTAACTGTGGTTTATTCTCTCTTCGAGAAGTAACTTCATATATCCCTTAATCCCTCAGTCAGTCAGTCAGTCAGTCAGTCAGTCAGTCAATCAGTCAGTCAGTCAGTCAATCAGACAGTCAGTCAGTCAGTCAGTCAATCAGACAGTCAATCAGTCAGTCAGTCAGTCAATCAGACAGTCAATCAGTCAGTCAGTCAGTCAATCAGACAGTCAGTCAGTCAGTCAGTCAATCAGTCAGTCAGTCAGTCAATCAGACAGTCAGTCAGTCTGACAGTCAGTCAGACAGTCAGTCAGTCAGTCAGTCAGTCGGTCGGTCGGTCAGTCAGTCAGTCAGTCAGTCAGTCAATCAGTCAATCAATCAATCAATCAATCAAACATTCAAGCAATCAAGCATTAAAGCAATGAAGCAACCATCCATCCATCCATCCATTCATCCATCCATCAATCAATCAATCAGTCAATCAATCAAACAATCAATCTGTCAATCAATCAATCAGGCTTTATTTATCAAGGGTGACACTTAGCAGTAATTAAGCTGATGATCCCGTGACATAGTCCCTTTAGGAAGATTATTAGAGTTCGGTTGTATTTGTTTTTACCTTGGGATCCGTTCTAAGACTGCCACCCTGATACCACTGAAGAGTGTAACTCGTCACCCAGCAACCGTCGTTTGGAGCACCTTGCGTTGCTATGGCAATAACAGTTTTCGAGGCTGTAAACGTTACTTTGATGGACTCAGTGTTTTTATTTTGTGCAGGCTTCCAGCAGGAATTGCCGTTTAATCGCCCTTTTGATCCTTCATAGCCAACCTTTTCTGTGGAAGCTTCAATTTTGTTATTGGCAATTGCGCCACTTTCCATCCCCAGGGCTTGAAAATCTGTTAAATAGAAAGTAACTTAAGATCTTTTCTCCTTGCAAAGTTAACTTTATAGCGATGTTCGCTGTTTGCAAGCATTTTTGTAGTTATTCAAAGCTGCAAGCCATTAAAACAAATTAAGAACTCTTTGTTTTAACAGTCAAAAGGCCTCTGGTTGGGTGGTCATTATTATTTTAAGGTGACATAACGTAAAACCACCGAAGTAATCAGATAGCAAAGTTGACATATATAGAAACGTTTGCTCTCTTTCTGTGTCACAGCCATCTCCGTTCAGCAGTTCGGGCCAGGGTGATGCTAATATTTACGTCAGCGAGTGGCTCCTAGCTTGCCTCTCAGTCAGTTAGTTTTCTTTCTTTCTTTCTTTCTTTCTCTCTTTCTTGTTGTTTTTGGTTCATCATTGCAGTTTTTCCTTCCTCCGTGAGTATGTAGTCTTTTGGAATGTTAGATATGCCTTCTTCCGTACCCCCTCCGCTATTTCCCCTCCCCAAAAAACACCTAAAAAGGGAGCTAGATAAAAAATGTACATACTTTCACAACGAAGACCACTGAATCCCTTAAGGCACTTGCACATCACGGTGGGACTGCTGACACAAGTCCCTCCATTCTCACAGTGCATGCTCCAACAGGGGTGGTACTTGCGTATCACCATCTCCATGTAGAAGGCTCCCTTTCTCCTCGTAAAATCGCCGGGGAAACAATCTTTGGAAACGTTATTTAATTCACACGTTTTGGTCGATGCAAAGTAATTGACGCTAAAGCATTGTGGCTCTAGCTCACACGAAAATGTACAACTCTCAAAAGACTTGTTTTCAAGGGTCCGTATCACGTGACTGGTTAGCACGTGATCCATGTTTGAAAAACTGGCACGACACTGATTATTGAAGCCAGCGATCTTCTTTGAAATGAGACTCGTGAAAAGCAAGATCAATTCCAAATATGGTAGCATCTCTGGCATCCTGGTCACATGACCTGAAGTAAGACCATAAAAAAGTATACGTATCAGTTCTCTCGTAAGCCATTAATGGCGTAGTTGGTGTAATAAAACATAGGATAGTGTTGGCTGCAGTGGGGATTTGAGGTAGAGGGTGTTTCAGGAGAGAATGGTTTGAAAAGTTTTCAACTTCCATTTTTCACTCATAAATTGCCTTGCATACGGCAACTGCGCCCGCGGTACGAGCGGCAGTCAAAACCGTGGTGTCCTGTCGGTGTTTTGCGAAATGCACGAACTGATGCACTGGGTTCTCGTTACCGGTTGCGGTTCAGAAAGCTACAACTGAAAACTTCAGTATTTTGCAGTTTGTAAGCAAAAGCAAGAGTTTATAGCGACTGACGCGCAGATTGAGTTGACTTTGCTGAAAAAGTTTTCTTTTCCCTGTTGTTCTACTCATACACTTTTGCATTACGGGGTTTTGTGCGCTTGCAACAAAGGTAAAAAATAGTACGAAGACCGAAGCCGCTAGCGTTTGTTTTGTGTTGCTTGTGTTGGATTAAAAGTGTGCATTGTTTAAGGGTATGAAGAGCGACAAAACGATGACCAAAACCGTAATATGACACTAGAATTTATTCCTTATATCAGAAGAGTTGACTTGAGATGCTCTACTTCCCACTGGGATCAAATTCAGAGAAACAACAACAACGCCATCACGAGAGCCACAAAACAACTAATTCCAGTAACAATTTTTGCGGTTTTGCATGATCTGGAAAACAGAAGTTGAAGTGACATTAGCATCGTTACAAGTTGAATGGCGTTACGAGTGCTTGTTGAGAAAGAAAAAATTATCACACTCTCCCATTTTCTGATTTAAGCCGCCCAAGTTTCGAAAGGCACGTTACATAGCTTAATGCAACTACAACCCAAGAAATAAGCTTAAACTAAACAGCCGGATCATAAATTTGTTAATTGGTTTCTGAAGAACAACTTCATCTCTTAGAGTCGCCTGTAGCTATCGCTTTTTCCTTTTTGCAACGAATCCGACGTAACGCAAAGTTTCTCTTTCGGTACTGCGGACTGATCAGTGCAGGACCGCTGTGATCAGCATTTTGGTCTTTTAAAGTTACTTTCATTTCTCCATTTTGAATAAACTCCTCCTGCCTGAATCCTAGAGTTGTTCTCAAATTTGTTCCTTTTAATTATAACAATTTAAATCTTCTTGAAATCTCGTGAGAAATTACACATTTTTCTCTCTTTGCTCTCTGTCTGTAAAAGTCGATTGATTGCAAGTTTTAAAGGATACCTTACCTAGCGTGGAAATTGAAGCGAGAAAAAATAGACTTATCAATATTTGCCTAAATAAACATTGTTCCTCAATTGCCGTTCCAATCCAAGTTAGTCAAGTTAATTATCCACTTAGAAAGACGGGCTAGGAAATAATTATTTTTACTTTCCGTGGTGAATAAAGCAAGCGAAAGTGTCGTTTCCACAGCGGTCCGCATGTTGTTTTCGCTTGGCCTGAATTTCAGGTGAGTTTTGCCTTTTGAGAAGAAGAGTTAATTTTCTGCGACTTTTGACTACGAGCTTTTTGCTATTACGATGACATAAGGAAGCTCCAAATTCCAAAAAGGCCTTTTCATTCGTCTCCAGGTATGTGGAAAATTGTACAAACTTGCCTATTTCCAATTTGAAGCATCAGCTGTGTAGCGCAACCATACAACGATCGACCGCGGATCAAATTTGTCAAACATTTATGATGTATCTCTGATCTGATGAACAGAACATTTTTCTTTAACCGATAAGACCAATCTCGTTGAGATGCGATGACAATTTTGAAAGCAGGCAATCACAGCTGGAAGTTGGTGTGAATTAAAACCAGACATGAAGTACGGTACACGATAAAAACAAGTATGAAGTGACCGAAGATCTTTACAAGGACAGAAGAAGAATTCGGTACCCGACGTTACTCAGAGCTGGTCAGTTAGCGGACATCCATGTGATAAACGAGGCCAAGGAGAGTGAAAGGGAGGTGAAGTTTCTTGTGAAAAATAATATTCAGTAGGACAAGAGGAAAACTTTTACCACCTCCTTCGCATTCAAGTCCAGTTAGCGAAGTCTTTCGCCGCAGAAAAAAGTTTTGAATCGATCCTGGTTGCTCACCCAGTCCATATAATTGCAAACAGTTGTGACTTTTAATAACTGAAGTAAGGCAAGCGGTAAATTTGAAGGAAACGCTAAAATAAAACCGCACTTCC
The DNA here is from genome assembly GCA_964017195.1 of Siderastrea radians. Classification (NCBI taxonomy): domain Eukaryota; kingdom Metazoa; phylum Cnidaria; class Anthozoa; order Scleractinia; family Rhizangiidae; genus Siderastrea; species Siderastrea radians. The sequence goes on from OZ024895.1 coordinate 46,304,569, forward strand.
ACAGTATAAACTTCGCTGATCACGCAGAAATCGAGGCGAAGAGCACAAAATCTGCGTGACGTCAGGATACCACAGTTTTTCCCGCCTACTGAATGCTGATTGGTTAATTCAAATTTCAGCGTATGCAAGGTGCAGGTTGTGTACTCCGAAGGATATTAAGGCAACAAAACTCATCGCTTCTCTTAGCTTTGTCAATTGAAGCAGCTTTCAAAGATCGTCCATAGGGTGGTTAAAATTTACATTCATAGGAAAAGCAGCACTTGTGTATCCTATTTGGTAGCAGTATAATGATTATCGCATATATCTTATTTAATAATATAATATTTATCATAATATTTATCTTGTCTGGTTCTTGTTGGTTTCCAACCTCGTTTCCAGGGCCTTTTCCTTTTTTAAGTGATAGAAAAAAAGCCCTGGGATCGAGATACACTTCATACATGTATTTTAATGTGCATGCCGGCCCCGTGCATGCCTCCTACAAGATAGTCTCTTGAGAAAGATGTTTCTCTTGAGAAAGATGTTTCTCTTGAGAAATGGAAGTTGAAAAGCTCGGAAAAAAATCCGAGTTCTCCCAACAGGAGTCGAACCTATGACCTTCTGGTTACTAGTCCAGATGCTCTACCACTGAGCTACGGGAGACTCGTGGGAACTAAGGCCATAAAACTAGGTTTATGTGACAAACCTCCTGCATACTGCTAGGACTGAAATGTCGATAGGTGGCATATTCGCAATGATATAAATGTGACGGTGAATTTTAAGCCTGGTGAATATAATGAGAAAGATGTTTTAATCTTTTTCAATTCTCTCGGTTTCAGTTCATTTTACTGACAATAAGGATTGACGCGAGCAACAATTTTAAAACAAACGAGATAAAACTTTTCAATTAAGATTTGTAAATAATTTACTTTGTTTTCACAATGTCATCATTTTGAATTCATAAATATCAATAATTCACAAATTAAATATGCCTAGGATTTGGTTTGTAAATTGTCATTTTCGCTTCACATTTATTTTGAGCGGATATTTATATCACATACGGCAACATTTTAGGTATTCTGTATTTTTGTGCAGACCTGTTGTCTATGAGTGAAATAACAAACTCCATGTGAAAATTCAAGATTTAATAGAATCATTCCTTTTGAAAAAGCAGGGAAGGGGGGCAACTATAGTTAGTATGAGCCAAAAAACACTGTTACTTTGTTTAAATGATGCAATTTCGTCCTTATGTTACGTTTTACATATCGATTTGTTGAAACAACTGCTTGAACAACGACCGGACCGATTACCGTTTAAGGATATTGAAAACATTGAGTAATTTACAAATGAACCTCCTCCGAGGAAAAAAAAAGATTAATTAGCCTCAAATTAAAGTGATGAAAACAGTTAAATTAATATACGTACGGGCAAAGTTTTTGTCATTCAAGCTTTGACTATGGCTCTGAGAACTTGAAGGCATGATAAAGGATCATGAAGTTGAACAGCCTTTTGCGTTTTTCAATTTCACTCGGCGATGTCATCAAGAATGCGTAACCGATTCGTTACTGTAATCATTCAACCACAGTTTGTTTTAAATTGCTTTATACCAGGAGGTATACCTAGACGAAACACCCAAAGATTTTCGAACTGTAAACTAGACAATTTGTAAAGATAAATGAACTCAGAAGTTACCTTGCTCAAATGTTCCGTGTTTTTGAATAAGACCTCTTGTTATATCCAGCATTAAAAATTCCAGCCTTTAATTTTGGTTTTTACTTTAAAATGATTTTGTCATTGGCTTAGAGTTTACTCAATTTGACAGGGCGAAATCAAACTTGTTTGTTGAGTTGACCGCTTCAAGTACCTTTCCGGCGAAAGGAAAACAAGTCTTGGCTCCGCACTGTTATTAAATTTTCCCTACCCTTACCTCAGCAAATACTACAAAACACCTCAAGTTACTCAAACCCAACGGAACGCATACAACAAGCACGGTTTCTCGTTTCGTAAAATCAGCAAGCCAAGAAACACAAGTGATGATTCTGACATGAATTAAAACTACTAGGGTCGTTAACTTGCCCACTTGTGTTTTAGCCGATGACGTTAACTGTTTCAGTAGAAAGGAAATTAAATTACTTTCAAATTATGCCAGTGGCTTTCGAAATAAGGATCTCTAAACGTCGAGATAGATGTAGAACAGACTGATCGAATGTTTGAACAAGACTAAGAAAATTTTCCTTGTTCATGGGCGCGCAGTTTTATGAGCCGTCGCACCTTTTCGTATAATTATATTTCTCCTATTCTTTTAAATCGCTCCAAAATTCCCAAGTTAAAAAGCACGTACTAGGAATAAAGCATTCAAGGCAGGCTTACGGCCCACTATCAAGAGAAGATGAAGATACGAGGTTTCATCCCTGATACAGATGCCTTATTTTCACGATCAGATTTGTCTAGAGTTTTTTTTTTCGGAGTTCAATTAGAGGCAGCATGTATAAGTTATTGATACGTCCTTCACTCTTGTCGTATATAGATCAAAGAAGGGTGGATTTTAGTAAATTTTCGACTTTTGAAGGAAAGGACAGCCACACGCACCCAGTCCCCGGCACCAAGACGGTGGAACTGAGCCCAGAAAGACAAGAGAATAGACAAATGGTGATTTGAATTGTCAGTGGCTGACTCGCATTTGTTTCTTTAATTATATTCATTAATTCAGGCTCCTTTTATTGTATCAGTATATCCTGTTTGTGTTTTTTGCTTTAATCTTTCGCAAAAAAGATCAAATTGGTGAATTGTAAATTTGAAACGCCAAGAAGTGTTTTGCTCGCAAGAAATTTTAGAGGTCAAAAAACAAAATATCGGGAAGATCGATCTGATATGATAGTTTCTGTTGGAAATTTGATGATCTTAAAACGTAACATATAAGCCCTCGAAGCCTCGCTTTTCGGGCTTTTATTTGTTTTACGAACATAAAAATTCCTCAGGCATCTATCAGCCGATAGTTCCCCGATAGAAACGCTGACAACTGAGCCAATCACTTTCGGCGGGCATTTGCAAAACTCTGTGAATCTCCACCAGTGGCTATAATTAGATTGTTTTTCTAGATCTCTTCTTGAATATTGAAAGCACGTAGCCGTTCCGTTACTTAGCATAGATTTACATTTTAAAAAATGTATGACAGGAGTTATACGTGAGAAGCTAAGTTATTTATGAACCACCCAAAGTTTCATGGATTATGGAATCAATAGACGTCAGTATTTTACTAAGCAATGTAATTTTCCTTGAATAGAAAACATTGAGCAGACTAAATAACTGAGGCGCTCAAACTTAATTAAAGAAACAGCCAATTCGCAAATAGTGAAAGTATTATCCTATTTTAGACAACAGAAATATGGGTATTGTTATTCCGATAATAATAAAACAGTTGTTTGTCGTGATCCGTTCTCTCGGTGGCAGGTTTTTGGCGGTTCGTTCGGAGCAGATATTAAGCTTCCGTGAGCTCATTTCATCCGTATCATCAGATGCGCTGTGCACTTCTTTGTCCAATTTATGTCCATGGGTCGCCTGAACTTGTTTGAATTCTATTTTTGTCACAGCCCTGTCGTAAACAATCCAAAAACAGGATATCTTAGTCTGACTTGTTTGCAGATCAAAATCCTTTACTGCGTATTGCTTCAATGTTTTTTTTTATGTCAGGATAATTCTAAAACTAAATTTTTGGGTTACTTTAGGTACAGTTTGGCTTCCACCAGACCTTACAATTAACACACTAAATATTGAAAGCGGGCAAAAAAATCCGTAACAGGGCGGGAAAGTTAATGGTAATTATGGTAACATAATTACCGCGAGATTTGTTGGTTCTTGTCCTATCCAAGAAGGCATTATAATAAATTATCATAATTAACTTTGTTCATATATAAAAGGAATTACACAAACAAACTCTCAAAAGACCACAAACCACAAAACTGTTTCAAGAAAGGCCCGAAGCTGTTCCGGTAGACAAAACAAGAAACTCAAAAAAATTTTAATAGTGGCAGAGCCCGGTTTAGTTGATATGTACTGACCGAATCATGCGTAGGCGTTTGATAATATATTATCTGTGTTCTTCAGCACGATCTATGCATTTTTGTTACGAAGGAAGTAAATGACGTAGCTAAGGTAAGTAGATAGTAAATACGTTGACTGAACAGTTTATAATATTACCTAGTTATTTTTGATGCCTTAGAGGACGACATTTTGGTTCATAAATCGACGTCCAGGCTGAAGGGCGCGATGTAAGTGTTTGAGCGAATCTGAAATCATCAAGCAGTACTTTTTTACGTAACCTTGCTTGCGCAACTGTTGAAGTTTGCGGTAACGCCGTGATTATACGTGTTTTTATTAACGGTTCCTGGCTTCAATAATTTTTGTAGTTTATCAGTGAGTTTCCTTTCTTTTAGCATTTTTTTTAAGGTGGAAGTTTCTGACAGTTTGAACACTGAAACTGGTTAATTGTCTCAATTCTAACTAAGCGATTCGAGAGAGAAACCCCAAATGCCTGCACAGAGGCTTTCGAAGATTAAAAGCAATATTCATGTGTCTCATATTCTTTTGCGACAGTTATTAAAACAACACTACTACTCGTTACTCTAACAGAAATGTTGTCTGGGTTGTAATAAGGGTTTAGCAGCTTGTATTTGACGATATTCCCTTCTTGTGGCATCAACTTAACGTGAAGCAAATGTTTCGATTACTCATGCAGTAGAGGGGTTTATCTGTGATAACATTCATTGACGTCATGTAGGGTGCTCAGTATTGCACGCATTTTGTACTGTGCTCCATCCACGCAAATTGGAAAACAATACGTGTAGTTGCACGAAGTTGTGACGAAGACAGATGAAATAGAAATAGAAATATACTGACTGACACACTTTTTAACTGCGCAGTAAAGTAGTTAGAAAGAAGCACACAATCCAACTATGTTGGACTTATCACTATGTTTGACTTATCATTAGAAAGTAAGTGTTTCCACTTGAGTTATAGACGCATAATCCGCCTGAGACGAAGTTAGGAAAGCAATGATTGATATGTTAAGAGACGGACACAGGACGGATTAGCAATCCACCTGTTTAGGGAATCAGTGAGGGCGATCTATTTATTCAAAGGAACTTAAGTATGTTTTTTACAAGCGACGGAAGTATAAAAGCAAATCCAAGGATCACCGAGAAATACTAGCGGCACCACAAGGATCAAACTATTTTGATACTTTTACTTTGGCCTTGCTTGGGTCAGAAAGAGGCCTGCACTGGCTGACTTTCACCGGCTGACTTTCACTTAAGAGACACGGAACATGTATCTCATGAGTTGCGAAAACAGAAATATGTTCAGTGTTACCGCGTTACCCTTTCAGAAACTGGCACAAATGCGGATTAGATGGAAATAAATGGCAGCATTCTGCCAACTGCTATGGTTCCTACACTGATACAACGGTTCACAACTTTGTACAAGCTAACTATAATCGTTAGCTATATTTCATTGAAGTTCTTGATTTCAGTTTTACCACTTCAACTAGGAAATCGAATGTAGCAGGTACAAGTTGGTGAACAATTTACTGTGTCATTTACTTGAGTGATAAGTTTACTCTATTTGATTTACCCTAGTGCATGATCAGTCCATTCTATGATTTACTCTAGTGAGTAACTTTCTCTACGAAAGAAACAAATTTTTAAATTGGTGTATTACCATTCGGGCTAACAAATATAAATAATCCTAAAGTACTGATGAACTGTCCTAAAAAAATAAGCTTTAAATGTAACACAATCCGAAGTTTGAGTCTCCTCCGGTTAGCCTGCTCTTGGTCCTTGCAAATTGTTGCGAAAGTGTTGTTTCAATCTACGCGGAGTTACAGTCGCTCTATATGGTTGCCTTTATTTTATTTATTAATTTTTCCATTGTATAGTCACGTTTGCATTTTTATTTATGCTGTATGTTATGTTATGCATTTTGCTGGCTAGTTCTACGACTGAGTCCATAAATGCAATCAGTACGTACAGTGGAAGGGGGGGTATCATTCTAGCCCATTCTGGAATTAACCTGATCTTACAGCTTCTTGCCAACTCAATGACTTTATCAACTAGTTTTCATAAACTCTAGTTGTGGCAGTGTATTACAATGCATTATTTTTATTACCAAGTTCTGTGCCGTTTAGCAACAAGGCGGGTGCGAGACAAGATGCTCGAAATGTGGTTTATTGACCCTCTGGAAAGTCTTTTGTTCACCAATATGTCCCGGAGGGCGCAACTAAAAAATGTAATCAGTGAGCTGTGTCCTCAATCGTCATCAAACTGAGCCATTTGAAAATTTTTTATGCCATTAAAAAAGAAACTTTCAATTTTTGTTCTAAATTTGTTTTAGTTCTTTTGCAACCAGTTTTTAGAAGTTTTGTGAAGATTCCAGTACTCGACTTTTTAAACTTATTTACTTTTAACTACTGTAGCAGCTGAAATCAGTACACATGGGTCAGTAAGAGTGTCGGCGGGCTTTTAATTTAGAATCATAAATTACTATGTTGTTTTTGCTTAATGTCCGTGAGAAAGCGTTAAATTAATTGACGAAGAAAAGTGCTTTTCAACAATAAACTGCTTCTGGTCCACGTGAGGGTCAGATAAGGAAACTCTATTTGGGAATTAAGCTCAGTGTTCTATCTCTCCTAATTAAACTAGTTTCGTTTTGCATGATCGAAAATACCCAAAAATTGAATAACAATTTTTTGAACACTAAGCAAAATCCAAGTATTAAGGAAAGAAAAGGGTGTGTTTGGGCGTCAATTAAGTGGCTTGCAGCGTCAGAGTTAAACCTCTGAGTGATTTCAGTAATGGGGTAGTTCGAAATTTTGAAGCTGCCGATCAGAAAAATCCTGAAGTGTGACCATTCAAATGAAAACAACTGAACAGTACTTTCTTGTGGTGTTGTTTTGTTATGCTGTAGAGGGTGGTTCTAAGTTTTGAGCCTGTTGATGAAATCCTAAAGTGTGACCATTCAAATGAAAGCTTCTGAGTGTGCAAGGTGCATGCATGGTTCCCACCTTGGATAAAATCCTTTAAACGTGAACACTCAAATTCAATGAAAGCTATTGAGCAGTACGTTCTGATGGTGCTGCCTGATTTTCAATATTTTTCAAACTCCTTTTGTTCACGTTGGAGTGACAGAATTAATTATCCGGGTGGGTGAGCGCGGACTGTAACTCTTGGAGTTGTCTTTTGTTTAACAGTAGTAATTCAAAAAATATAATTTCGTTGTAGCCATTAGAAAACCATTTATGAAAAGTAAAGATTACAACATTTCTGATAAAGCCATGCACCGAAAACTAGGTTTCACGCACAAAAAGGCTGTAAACACGTTCCGCCCCAGTTCTCTTGGTCCGCCATTTTTTCGCGCCTAGGCGCAGGTAATTATGAGATATAACTGAAAAAAAAAAAACTATTGTATTTACTGTTGAGTCCAAGACCTCAAACGAACAGTCACAGTACCACATGCTATGCGTGTGATCTTGTTACTAAGTTGCTATATTTTATTCCCCCAAGCATTGAAGGAGCCCTAGCAGTTTTTCGACGCGAAAATTGGAGCGAGTAATCTACAAACTACAAAGAACTTTCAAGATAAAACTAGTGGATTGTTAGATAAGATATAATGATCTTGATTGTGTATGCTGGGACCGCGCGCAAGGTTGCTTTAATCACAGGCCGCCGAGAGTTATGTCGCTTGGGTAAGGACTCGAGATTTTATTTCTTTCATATGAGTAACTGTGCTAATTGTTTGTCAGTGAACTGTTTGACGTTTTTTATTGGGCATTCAATTGAAAGCTACTGATCAGAATTTTCCTGTGATGTTGTTTGTTATGCTGTACAAGATAGTTCTATCTTTTGAGTCTGTGGATGAAATCCTAAATTGTGACTATTCACATGAAAGCTACTGAGCAGTTTTTTCCCGTGGTAATCTACCGTTATGTTGTACAAGTTGGTTCCAAAATGTAATGGTTCTTTAGGTGTGGCCATTCAACTAAAAGCTGTTGAGCAGTACTTTCCTATGGTGCTGTTTATTACGCTGTACAGGGTGCTTTTAAATTTTGAGTCTGTGGATGAAATCCTTAAGTGTTACCATTCAAATGAAAGCTAATGAGCAGTACTTTCCTGTGGTATTGTTTGTTATGCTGTACAAGGTGGTTCTAACTTTTGAGTCTGTGGATGCAATTCTAAAGTGTGACCATTCAAATGAAAGCTACTGAGCGGTACTTTCCTGTGGTGCTGTTCATTATGCTGTACAAAACAGTTCTCACTTTTGCCTCGGACTGTGAATGAATTCCTTAAGCGTGACCATTCAAACGAATGGCGGTCAAGGTACATGGCGGTCAAGGTCTATTTTTTGGCTCCTTGGTGACATTCAAACGAAAACTCTAACTTTAGAGTCCGTGCTGAAATCTTAGAAGGATCAGTGATCTGATCAGAGATAAATGCTTTTGAATACTAAGCACTCTTTTTGGTGCAAATATTTTAAGTGCGAGCACTTTCAGTTCCTGAGTTCAAATTTTATCAACTTTGCCAAATGTTTCCTCACAAAGGAAAGGAATCGTATCTGTTTTTCAGCTTTAACTTTTGAACTTTATATTCATCACAACAGTTTTGCACTTTCTGCGTCAATAACACTGCAATGAGAAATCCGGCTCATTTGAGACGAGGCAGAGATTCGATGGCCGGTTTCGTCAATTAGCCGGGAAGGAAACTTCACAAAATCGTTCCTAATCTCTTGGCTTCTTTTTTATTCTGATACGTTTTGTACAGTTACTAAAAAAAATACAACTGAACATGAAAGACATTAAAAAGGTCCTTCGATACAGTGCGTTTCCCTGAGTATAGAAGAGGACAAGAAGGAGTTTACACTGTAAGTCCAAACGAACCAGATGCTTTAGAGTCTATATTATCAAGGAGGTAAGGTACAAAAGAAATTTTCAGACTAGCTGGCAGATGGACTATTTTTATTAGAGAAATACAACATGCATAGTCTTTGAGGTAAACTATTTTCCGTGTTAAGCTTTACGCGACCCTCACGCCTTGGGTGAAACCACCAGTTTTCTAAGGGGCCTCAAAACAGTTTTAATTACTTCAAAACCGGAACTCACAAGGGTTTAGGAAAGGGTTGACCCAGCGATCACCTAAGGAAAGATTTCATGAGCGCGAGTACCAGTGGTGTAAGAATGAAAGGAAACTTTTGGTCGTCATGCTGTAAAACGGACAAATGCCCGTCAACTTCATCTTGATTCATCATTGAAAATCGAGTCTAATTCAACTTAAAGTAACATGAAATCTCATAAAAGAAGCAAATTCCTGCCTTTAGAGTTTTCTGGGATGAAGTGCTCTTTTAAATGTAAAGATTCATAATATTTAATTTCGAAGTTCAAGCTTGTTTGATTTTCTCAAAAATTTAAAAGTTTCCCGCCATAATTTTCCCGCGCGAGAGGTAAATGCATTTCATAATTCTAGTGGCTTAACTTCCGTTTTCGTCCATATTTGGTACATGACTATCGTGAATTACCATATTTGTCAGTCGAGTGAAGCGGAAGTAAAGTTGCAAGAGCAGGGCGCGAAATGTTTTCGTCGGGAGGCGCATAGAAATGTTGTTGTGGTTGAAATGGCGCTCTTTCTGTTTTGCTTTAAACCGTTGCAAAACGAAGTGAATATCCTCGAGTACAGTGTGCAAACCATCTGAAGATATCTCTATTGGAAACAAAAGGGAGGTAAGACTGTTTCTTTGCCATTTGTTGCCCCAAAAACAACGTGAAGCATCTGCAAGCGTATTCACGAACGTTCGTTAACGTAGTAAGGAATTGTAGGAGGCAAGCTTAAAATTTGCTTACGTTTATTCTCCCAGAACGGTTAAGATTTCGAGAACTGGTAGAATTTTCTAGTTACGTAAACAAACAGGGGTATTGTTCAGCTGTGTTTAGTTTATACAAGCTTAATTTTGGCGGGCGAGACAATTTTCCACCGGCTTTAGATTCAATGCCATAAATATTCGTGGTTCAGCTGTTTCTTTGTGAGGCAGTGAACCCTGTAATACCTAACGTTATTTAATAATTGCAAGTTGTCATGCGGCTAAAAACAAATGGAAATTTTCGCCTTTGATGCATGATACTTAAAAGGTTTATTTTCTGGTAATTACGTCGATTTCGTGGCTGATATCACAACCGTGAAGTTTTTAAGAGTGATTCGTGACTCAAGCATAAAATAATTTGATATTCAAGGCTAGAGCATACAGTCGCCGAAAAATTGACAGAATTAATAAAATGATAAGAAAGTTGTATGAATATTTAGCATTTCGCGAGCAAATCTTTTGTGTGGAGCTGTTTTCTGAACGGGCAGAAATGAGCTATGTTGAGTTTTCTTTTACATCCTGTCACAAAATGTTCAAAGAGATGTACACAATGTGATTGGTCGTACAGAGGTAGTATACACCAGTCAATGCCCAGGGCCTGGTTGTTCAAAGTAGGATTAAGCTAAACCAGGATTAGTGACAACTGTTAATTCTGTCTTATAACCAAGAGAGGAGGATTCCTGTAAATAATGTTTGCCATACATTTTGAAGTTTGGTCACTTTCAAATGGCCACTTGAAACTCTTTTAAACAAGAGAAACAGGAACCTTGGTTTAATTTTAATCTAGGGTTAGTCAGCAGGGTTCAAAATAGCAGCCGGCACTTTGGACACTCTTGCCGGCGATTTCTCACCCAAGAAATAGAAAAAAAAAATGCCATCCCATCCCTTGATCGGCAAACATCCCTGGAACGTCTCAGTAAACATTTCATATCAGAAAGTAATGCAGCCATGAAACACTTACACACATACCAAAAGTGAATTGGATGACGTTTTAAAAGCTTTCTAAATAATAATAATAAACAACAACAACAAATTACAGAATGTTAACAATTAATGTCTCGATTCTTGTAAGTCAAGCCTTCATTCTAGCGACTATCTCTATTTGCCGACACTTTTTTTTCCGGCGTAGTTTCATATGTGATCAACAACGCGACTTTTGAGGAAATAGGCCAGACATGGGGTAGCAGTGCCGCAACAATTCAGTTCTCTTTTAGGAACCGGGTAAATTGTCATTCACGATCTCTTTGTTACCATTTCATCTTTGATCCTGTTCCACTTAGCACCTTGTCGCTTTTATCGTGGGATTTCGCCTTCTCGTCCAATTTAATTTGCTAGAGACCAAAGGAAATGTGCCGTCGCGCTGAAAATCAGTGTCACTGTTGCAGCATTTATCGTTTTCAAAGGCCTGATCTACATGTAATTTGTGAAACGCCAGCGAGGGACCCTGCCAGTCCGCTGTCAATGAGATTTTCATGCTCAAGAGAAAAATCGAGCAGTCAGAAACGTCGATAGTTAAACTTCAGGCCCACACAGAAAAGGGCACATGCCCAAAAGACTTGCACTATGTCGCAAAATCAAACATCACTCCTGACGAGGAGTTTAAGACAGAAATAAACTCCACAAAGAAAGAGCCCCAGGTAAAATTCATAGACGCCCTAACCAAGTTTCATTATCGCCGCATTGAACGCAACAATGATAAGTTGTGAAGAGTAAAATCTAATAAATCTAGGTCAAAGAAAACACTGAACGAGCTTAGCATAACGCCACGTGCTCAGTCAAACAGCAGTACTGCATGTTCTACACTCTTCTATAACTTGAGTGGAAAAGGAACATCGATGACGTATTCTCGCTGTGGAATGTTGACAAAAAGGAGACAGAAGAGTTTATTGTCCTAGCAAACAGTCACCACCCGACGATGAAATTTACGGCTGAAATCTCAGACAAAAAAATAAACTTCCTGGATACCACTGTTTTCAAAGGCGAAAGATTTGACAAGCAAACAATCCTTGATATCTGCACACATGCATTTTAAGCCCACAGAAACTTTTCAGTACACTCATTTCTCTTCCTGCCACCCACCAGGGGTTAGAAAAGGGTTAGCAAAGGGTTTATCAGCGAAATCTTTCGTTGAGAATATCACCCAATTCAAAACACGCCTCCCCATGCAAGAGACTACCCCAACAGTCTAGTAGAAAGAATAACGTCCGAAGTCAAATTCAGCGAAAGGAAGTCGGCACTTCAACAAAGAGGACAGTGCGGAAAAATTCAGCCTCTCGTAACAACGTACCACCCAGCTGTGCCTAATTTTAAGAACACCCTTATGAGCAAATGGCAGTGCAGAAGAATTCTGCCTTTTGAAACAACGTACCACCCAGCTGTGCCTAATTTATGAGCAAATGACACTTGATTAAAAATCAACCATTGCTAAGAAAAATATGCAAACACATTAGCACGAGCATATGAGCTGCGTTTGGCTTGTCAACACTTTATTCCATACTTGTGGTAGGTGCTTGTTCATTCTTGTTAACAGCCGGCTAAAAATCAGCCTTGAGAAAAAAAGCCGTCGAATGCAGGCTGAAAGCTCTGATTTTATTTTGAATCCTGTTAGTGTTAACCAGCTTTCCAACAACTGGGCCCAGGGCTATGCAGGGCTTTCCGTATACAGTTCATTACTGGGGCATTTGCCTTGTTTGGAGCGTGGTGGAAGGTTAAAGGGGATTGTGCCCCAGTTGGACATGGAAATCCATCCCTTTTTGTCGTTTGACGTCATCTGTGGAGTCGTTTTTGGCTACAGAATATCCAAAGCATGATTAGTGGTTTAAGTAAACAGAGGTAGGACTAGACTGATTAATGCACTGTATATCACCATGCATAGTGTGTCTGTGTGATGTGACACACCTACAGCATGTGTTCCTACTGGTAATTTTAAATTCTATTAAAATGCAGACTTCATGTTGCCACAAAACATGGAAAATTACGTTTTCCCATAGAGTAACAAATGGCTTTCGGCCAGTCAAAATAGATGTTTACTGAAGGTTATTTTTATGTTTTGTTGCAGATGACACATTATTACATCTGAGATACAGAGCCTTCCAGATGGATGACAAAGAGGTTTTTGATCAATTTTGCCAGCAAGTTGGACTGGATGAGGAATGTGGAGAGAAATCCTGGAATGTTTGGGAATCTGTTTCCAAAAAAGTCTCGCAAACTACAAAGGTACATCCCCAAAGGGTAGTCCCATTTAAAAGTCATGTGGAGATGGAAATAAAAAGGTATTGGATACCCAATATCTTGAGCCCATGCTGAAAACTACAAAATACCTTCTGTTTTTGTGGCAAAAACAAACAAACAATTGAACAATCTTAAGGTATCAGTATAGGTGGATTGACGATCTCTAGTTTTCGTGATTTTGCATGGGCGCTTTAAGCAAAACCCCAACAACCTATACATTTTCTGAAAGCTTTTTAATTTTAAATCTCCCTATAACTTTATGAATTTCGTAAAGAAAAGCCTCGTAGAAATATTAAACAAAGGAGCCAGAGTCACCACTAAGCCTAAATTTGGCTCGTTTCCCCCCGCGAATCAACAGAGCGGCGTAATTAACATCGGAAATGTTTCACCACATGTTGTCCTTAAAAACGGTTTCTGTGTTTTCTCGTATGTGGTTTCGATGTTTCAGTATCCCCTCCTAAAGTTTGTTGACCTTAGTGCAAGCGAATTGCTCTAAAAAAGAGGCCATAATTTAGAAATGGAGCCAAATTTTAAAAAAGCCCGACACTGTCTTGCGTTCGAATAATGGTAGAATGTTTCTGCCAAATTTCAGGTGATTTGGTTAAAAAGTGCGCGTAAACGAACTTAAAATGTTCAGCTCTGTGCGCCCAAATTTTATTTTGAGCTACATACGAAAATTCACTTCTCAATTTAGTCTGATTAGGCATCAAGAAAACACCCAGGGTGCCAGGCTACAACGATGTATTGACAGATCGGCAAGAAAAATTAAGTCACAGTAACAATGACATCGATGACAACATAATGAACAGTCAAAACTGGTGCGAAAACCGTAGTTTACTAAATTGCAAAGTCGCGAGGATATTAGATGTTTGTATTTAAAATATTTGGTCCTCGTTTAAATCCAACATTTTCATATTTTGTTGTTTGACAACAAAATATGAAGTTATTCTAGGCTGAAGTTATTCTAGCCTTCTAGCCCTGAATTAAGCTAGAAGTTATTCTAGGCTGAAGTTATTCTAGCCTTCAAAACAGAGCTTTCCTTAGTACATGCAAACATAACAGCTTTGTATTTAAAGGTGACACAACTAAATTGATCAAGAGAGGGAACTCTCAAGCTTTGATACTCAACTGGAGTCTTTTTGGCTTCTTTGCCAAAGAAAACGGGCAAGAATTGCACTCACGTTTTCTAGAAGGCTTGAAAAATTTTTAAAAAGCAAACCTAATCACGATAACACGATAACGTATTTTTAAAAAACTCAGAGACAGATGCATGCGTCCTTTTGCAAGATATGAAATCTAACACTGAAATGCGCATTCACGTTTCACATGATCGAAACGCGTGAGAGCTTGCGGTGCATTTTAATTAGTAATGACAGAAACTTGTCAAGAGTCAATTAGTGGCCACTTTCCCACTTTTCTTGAAAACTAAAAAAGCTGTTCTCTTCATTCCTTTTAGAAAAGATAGATCATCCGCATCTCCATTTCATTAGTTAAAAAAATATTTTTAACGTTTTTCACCTGTACTGATACCTTAAAGCCAAAAAACGGACACTGACATCGCACTGCCCAAAGAAATGTGTTATTCCAGAAAAAATCCATACCTCCACCACAGGTGGTTTTTGGTTTGAACCCCGCATCCCTGTAGAAATTTCAGTTTAGCTTCATACAACTGTACTTTCTTTTAAAAATTTTGGCTTTTGAGACCCCCACCCCCTTGGAATTTCCAATTCTAAATCCTTTTAAATCCAGAATTGCAAAGTTCACCCACCCACCCCCTAAAAATATCCTTTGTACCTCCTTATCACTTTTGACCTCAGGGGTAAATCAGTACTGTCAATTGCTTACTTCATTGTATAATTTAAGAGCAAATCAGGACATAAATCCATTTTGATACTCATTGTTGCCTGAGGCACTTTCTTGCTTACTCAGGTGCCTAAATTTCACTTTTGTTTAAAGTTATATTTAGTCAGCACAGAGCTTGCCTCTTGGGCAAGGAGCACAAAATTTAAGTTGCCCAAAAACAACAATAATATTTTTACCTTAGACAACTGGTCAGGACTTTCTTATCAGCCTCAGGATGTTCCAGGATGAAACTGAGTGCATAAATTACTTTAGAACCAAGGCAAAATATTTTGACTGACTGCAAATGATCTCTGTGTTTCCTTACAGGATACCTTAATTCCATGGTTTGTCTGTGCTACTTATGTAACAATTTGTAACAAAAGGTAAGTAACCAAACAGAATGAGAGTCAGCTTCATGCAATTTGTACATGTATAAAGTCAAACCCCTATTCAGTGGTCACCTATTAAGCAACCACCCGCTATTAGGCAGCCGGCTGTCACTCCCAAGATAAAATCAGCTGGTATGATGAATATAAACAGACACAAATATTCAATTTCTAGTGTTTTTTTTGTGATTAAAGTCCTTTCTGGAAATTTTTAAGGCTGGGAAATTTGGCATGGGATTTTTTGGGGGTTACGTTTTGGTCCAGGGATTTTTTGGGGTTTTGTTGGAAGCTTTAGGGATTTTTTTGGGTTTTGATTTTTGCCCCCATTCGATCATCCCCATCACTTGAAACTTGGAGAATCTCCCCTGGGGTCAAAGTCCCGATGAGGGTCCTTCTATTCTTTTTTACCTCTATTAAGCGGCCAACCCCATTGTTAAATGGCCATTATCCACTTCCCCGAGGGTGGCCGCTTAATAGGGGTTCAACTGCACTTTTTTCAATAGGTAAAGAGGAACTGGAGACCCCCCGCTGTCTCAAACCCGAGAGGTGTCTCAATTCCCCACCAACTCAAACTCAGTGGAATTTTTTTTGTCTTCCTTGGTTGATGTTGCTCAGTAATTTAGTATTGACTGTCTCAAGCTCCAGTTATCTTGAACAATTTTTTCCCTTGCGTGTTCAAGACTGTGGGAGTCATTCACAGGTTTACCACTCTGTTCAGGTTGTTAGGTTCAGTTGATGATTGACTGGCAGTAACCCAGCTGTACTTAACTTTAACAGACAGAGAGTGGAGCAAATTGTCACGTCTGAAAGCACAACAAGACGACATAGTCAAAAACTTAAACTGGGATCCTTTAGGTTCAATGTCCCATGCCTTTTCCACTTAGGCAACAAGTAAAACCTTTCATCTCAAGAGTTCCCTTGCTAAAAACAGATTTTTTTTTATAAGAATCAAAACCCCCAGGAGAGTACTGCTCAATAGCTTTCATTTGAATGGTCACACTAAGGATATCATCCACAGACTCAAAAGTTAGAACCACCTTGTACAGCATAATAAACAGCACCACAGGAAAGTACTGCTCAGTTAAGCTTTCATTTGAATGGTCACACTTCAGGATTTTATCCACAGACTCAAAAGTAAGAACCACCTTGTACAGTATAATAAACAGCACCACAGGAAAGTACTGCTCAGTAGCTTTCATTTGAATGGTCACACTTCAGGATTTTATCCACAGACTCAAAAGTTAATAACAAAGGCACAAAGTTTTTGGGAGGCAGGAAATGATGAGGGTGGGGAGAACAGGAGGAAGGATACCTTATTTGGTGGAAGGAGGGAAAATTAGTAAAAAAATTTCACTGTCGACAGTATTGTATACATTAATACTCTACAGTGGGTAATGTGCCAAGAGCAAGGGTAGGAACGGGCTTTAAAGGGTAAGACTAGTGGGAAGTTCAACCCACTGCCCCATTCCATGCCCCTGGTATGCAGTTACCCTGGCTAATATTTCTCTTGGGGTTTTGTATTGTTTATCTGTGTTCCACTTGCCTATATATCTGCTATTTTCCTACTTGTCATACCTACAGGTATGCTGCTGACCAAGCTGGTGAAAATATAGTGACTCCACATTCTGTTAGTGACCTCTTGAAAGTGGCAAAAATGAGGTAACAAGTCTCTTACAACAATAACCTTTTGATTTTCAATTTAAGAAATGTTACAATTCTATGGGCAGTGATATCAGTGAGAATATATGTTAGAGCAAAGGAGCGGTGGGGGCAGGGGGGGGCATTAGTTGTGACATTCATTCATTATGTGTATATGTTAGAGCTGTATGAGATAATTTAATGGGCAAATTCCTAGTTAATTTATTGTGGATCTATTTACATTTTCCTGGCTATGTGTGGTGAAAGACATCCTGACAACCTATAATTTTTTATTTTGGGATCACTGATATTTTGGGTCCACATGGTTTAGTTCTATAGTTTCAAGGGCATGTCCCATCTCGTTAGAGTTTGGACTCTGTGACTGTACAGTGCAGATGTCTAATTCCTTCTATAGCTAACACATGCTTTTCTTTTAAAAGTGAAATTTGCTACAAAACCATCCAGTTTGTCACCTTGTCAAAACAATTTTCTTTCCACTCAAAAACATAACACTGACCTTGCATTAAAATCTGTCTTTCTCCTCCCAGGATGGTTGAATTTTTTCAAAAGATGAAAGAGTTTGTGGAGATCTATGATGTTGGGAATTCCGTGTCAGAGAGCCTAACTGAACTGAAGAAAACATTTTGTATATCCTCAGCCATATTTTACAAGTTTAAAAGGTAAATAAAAAAATAAACAAGCAATGACATTTGACAAAATTTACTTAAATTACAATTTACTGTAGCCAGTATAGGAACATTTTCAAGGTACAGTTTTACTAATATTGATTATACTTAATAGATGATGCATTCATTAAACTTTGATTATACTTTTGACCTTAGAGTATCAGGGGCTTGCATAATATAAAAATACAATTTTTGTGTTCACTTTTCAGACTTATGCCAGTTGTACTTAAAGATGATCAAGCATTTAGTACTAGAAGGTATCTATTCAAGTGCAAGAAACCCAACTCTGTTAAAATAATGTTCAATCTTGGCTTCCTATTGTGTGGCAACAGAAAAGTGAACTCTGTGGCTATAAATGTTGGGACTGTGGGCACTTCGTGATGATCTTTGAAAAATATTCCAATGTGAAGCTTAAGAAGGCTGTTACTAATTAAATAAAATTGCCTGATAGCCGAAAGCTCAGAAGCAAGGAGCCCTAGCCTGTGAAATGTTAGTTTCCCTTGACAAACCGTAATACATACTTGTCATTTGTTTGATTACCATGGGCTTCTTGGCTCCCATTTGGCAGCAAACAGCAGCTTGTCTAATAAATTACACCTTGTTCGTAAGCATTTTTGAGGAACTTACATGTATGTTTTATCGTGGAGATGGTTTTGCTATCTTGGCAAAACATGTAAACCTGTTTCAAACATTTTATACTAGGTATTGTTGGAAAAGGAAAATTCTGTGATTTAGTACCCAGATTAGTTATAACACAACACAGGGTTTAGTTTTCTCAAACACTGTGGTTGCCTAATAATTATTCTTCTTTCAGTGAGAAGGCAAAGGATTCCTTTTGGAAGACTTGCTGGTTTTTATTTATTGTCTGCAAAGGTAATTCAAACAGTCAGTTCATCAGTCAGTCAGCCAGTCAGTCAGTCAGTCAGTAGCCTGGCAGGCAGGCAGGCAGTCAGCCAGCCAGCCAGTCAGTCAGTCAGTCAGACAGTCAGCTAGTCAGTCAGTCAGTTAGTCAGTCAGTCAGTCAGTCAGTCAGTCAGTCAGTCAGTCAGTCAGTCAGTCAGTCAGTCAGACAGTCAGCTAGTCAGTCAGTTAGTCAGTCAGTCAGTCAGTCAGTCAGTCAGTCAGTCAGTCAGTCAGTCAGCTAGTCAGTCAGTCAGTCAGTCAGCTAGTCAGTCAGTCAGTCAGTCAGTCAGTCAGTCAGTAGCCTGGCAGGCAGGCAGTCAGTCAGCCAGTCAGTCAGTCAGTTAGACAGACAGTCAGTCAGACAGTTAGTCAGTCAGTGATTCAGCCATTCAGTCCATCCATCACAAAGATCAACAACTGCTTGAATTCAAGCTTGTCCTTTGGTCAAGTAACGCTCAAAATTACTTTCCTTGCCCAAGCCAATTTCCCACTTGCCCAGGTTAAAAAGGAATTGTCAAGACCCACTGATAACAGTTCACAAGGAAGAGACGAAGGTCTGGTCATAACTGGGACCTTAAGATTTAAGCAACGCTTCGCGTAAGAACTATAGTAGAGAACAATAGACCGCGGCAATGGGAGCCGTTATTTCCTACCGTGAGGAAACGTGTTAATAAGCCTTAAATTAGCTTTCTCATTGGATAAAAAGCTATTAACACGAAATTCAAATGGTTTCAGGAAAATTACAAAAGCCTGGAGTTCGACAGAAGCGTTGAAATTCGCTAAGAAGTTTCTTTAAATAAAGATCTTTATGAATGCCAAGTTTAAGAAAAATTGTATGTGGGGAACCACGAGGTTCCGAAGATGAAGAGATCGAAAGTGATATTTTGCCTTGTTTTCGTCGTAACTTTGACAGTTTCATCAATCATTTACTCATTTCATTGTTTTGCATCTATTTTGGATCTGGTCCACATGCAAAACCACGCAATGAAATATGATAAACATCGTGACATTTTGACTATGCAGTTTGTAAATAAAGTCCGCTAGTTAGCTATTTCTTCGTTACCTGTTTTTATAATCTTAATCTTTGAACATTTTCCCGACGCCAAAACATAAAGCTTGCACAGAAACGGTAATGAGAAAACCCCCGGAAAATCCTAACACGAGACCGCAAGCAATGTTGAAGAATTACATACCGGTAGGTGACTTCATACTCAGTACGCAATAGGCCATAAAGTCTCTGGTAGTAAAATTCGTTTTACCTTATGTAACTGGTGCTATTAAATACTTAGAACTTACAGTCCGATTTACCCACTGTCCGAGGTCACACGGGAAGGGATACGCGCCAAGGCGCAGGAAGTCTAATTCATTTGACGGCAATCAACCGGCGAGCAAATAATCATCCTAAACGATCTCTAGAATCTCGGAAAAGTGACGAAAATACATAAGGTACACAACAGACATGGTTTTTCAAATTTTATTTAGAAGTTCACGGCTTCGAAAAGGAGAACTGAGATTATTTAGACCTACTTTCAGAGGATTCGAACTCTCATATCACTCTATCAGTTCATACCGGTGATCCAAAATAAAACAAAAGCTACTGACCTGTGCGTTCGTTCGATATTTTATGAGTTGAACCTTTAAATTCGATTCTGTAGGCACGTGCCACACAAAGATTTCGCTCCCAGTCATTGTGTTTTCCACCACATTGCACAATCCCACAAAACGATAAGCCCAAATGGAACTCAATCGCTTTCTCAGCTTTCTACACGGTGGTATCGACTATCGAGGACTTTGAGATCACCAAAACCCTACTTAGAGGGGAACAAATGACAAAGCACTTCTGCAAAAGGCATCCTCCAGCAGAGTTGCTTACGTAATATGAAAAGACAAGGAAATTTGAACCAAGATGACTAGCTGTGGTGAAGAAATGGACGCGAACTCGTCAAATCCAAGGTGGCGGCTACAGATCGAGCACATGTTCTTCTGTCATTAACCATGGTTCCCCACATACGATCGTGACGATAATTTCGTGACAGAAAGAACAATAGGTATAGTCCATATTTGGATCATAAAAATGTTTTTTCTGCATATTTTTGGCCTATTTATCACTATTTTTCTAATTTCAGCCAATCACGTAGCCGTATTTTAATTACTTAATTGGAAACAGACACCAGATGACTTCCTGCCGCGTTGCCAAATTTTCTGTAGTTCTTACGCGAAGCGTTACTTAAGTAAGAGTATCAGAATGAGTCAGAGTAAGCCATGATGTTCCCAGAGCAGCTTTTGTTCTGTGTTGCTCATCAGTAGACAAGGAAGCAGCTGGTTGCTTTTGGGAGGTTCAACTGCACTTTATCTGACACAAAATTCTAATAAACGTACTTGTTTACTTCAGGCTGGCAACCACACCAGCTAGGAGATTTGATGACAACATTTTACCTGTTGTTGTGCTGTGTGGATTATGTACATAGAAGATTCTTATCACAACAGCCCACAGGTGAGCACAGTATTGCACATGTGTCAATTTTGGTTCATACTACTCCTTCTGCAAAAGTAAACTACAATGTAATTATGCTGCTCTGTAAAGGAACTAGAGGGGTGGAAGCAGAGATCAAAGTGGCGGAATGGGATCAGATGGTGCTGGGATGGGATGCAAGTGGTGGGATGGGGGATCAAAGGCCCAGGGGCAGTTTTTAGCAATCAAGGATCAACCTTGCATGATTATGATTCCCTTATCATTATAGTGAAAAGGTAGTATACTACAAGATGTTCACATTTGTCAATTAATTTGCAAGTAAATATATTGTCTAGAGCATTTAAAGAAAAAGTAGTTCCCAGTTGCTGAGCAGGAGTTTGCCTGTTGTCCTTTATTTCCATGTAGCTTTGCTGTTTGGAAGGACATAGGTTCACCTGCTGTGCTCAGTATTGTTGTTGTTGTTTTCTGTTCTCCTTAAAATGAGAATCTCAACAATACTGCCTACCAGTACCTAACATTGTTATTTTATACGTACAGCCCTTTCAGAGACAAAAAATAATTTGGTAAGTTTCACAATTTTCCTAAAAACCTTTTTATTTTGCCTAATGAAGCATTAACTCACCTAGAATGTGTTGTTAATGATGTTAATGTCATGCATCTTGTTGTATTCTAGGAAGAAGGGATTCTTCCAGACCTTTGCAAAGAGGCTAATGTCCAATTTTCCATGGTAAGTGAAAGAAATCATTGGTCTTCAGTGAGTTCTCATTGTGCAGGAAAACATGATTCTCTGTTGGGATTTGTCAAGGAAATGTGATTTATATCAGAGAGCTGTTTTTAGGTGGCACTAGGATTGATAGTCTTATATATTGTGTTCCACCTTTTGAGAACTGGAAATTTATAGCAACCACACTTAACCTTTTAAAATTTAATGTTGGCATGTGTCCAGGATATCCACCCTGAGTCATAATGATATGCTATTGTTTGGGCTTGATGGTCATCTTTTATCAATTTTTGTCTTTTATTTAGGTGGACACATTCCACACACAGTACTTTCAGCCATTTCTTGACAGCAAGGTGAGCAAAAAATTAGAGTGGTCTGCATCTAGCTCTGTTTTCTGTAGCATCAAGCAAGTAGGAGATTTACTACTCCTACTGGTTTGCCTGTACCCATTTATACACCTGGGTTGAGAGAGACAATGCGGAGTTCCAAGTCTACATGTGTATGGAAAAGTTCTTAATTTTTGAAGCAAATTCTTAGTTTTTTTGAGGCAATTTCTTGTCTAAGGAAAAAGAGACCTGAAGCCTTAAACCACGTACCCTCTTGTCTCCCATTAGAATGTTTGATTAAAAGTCTAACCACCACACCACTTTGCCTACACACAGTCATAAATGCCTAGACAGTTTTTAATGTGTATATTTGTTTGAACGTTTCATTTTTCTACAGAGTGAAAGGAACCTGCTGGAAGTAAGTGTCTGACTGAACATCATAAGTTTATTTATTAACATCTGTTATGCTTAAATTTGAGGTCCCTGGGACATCCTGCAATAATCAGTAGAGGGTTGCTACAAAATAAGGCAGCTTGCATGCAATGCATTGTTACAGATTGAAATCCAGTTCACCTTATAAGCTAATGATTAGCATAAGAAAAACTTGAAACTGCCATGAAATTGAAAACTAGTATTATAATAAATAACATCATTCCCTGATATTGATGATTCAGTCATGACAAAATATCATAGTTTGTTTACATCACTGCCACTCCCTAAGGCAACAGCACATTTCATTTCTCGCCACTGAAAAATCATATTTCGGCTAGATCTGACCTCCAAAATTAATATTACTTTACCATAGATGGATGAATTAAATTCGCTGTATGAAGAAATCTGTGGCAAGTGCAGAGATCTTGATGAGAGAGACTTCTTTGACAAGCATGGTCACTTGTGGATATCTCCCAGCAAAACTGACAGGTGTTTGTTTACATAATTTAATAAGGAATGGAAGAAATGCTCTGAGAAGTTTTTGAAAATGAGAAAAAATTAACTGTCAACATGCAAACAAATACAAGTCATTGGTGACACTGCAAAGTGTTACCTCATTGGAGGTTACAAAAGTAATAGTGTTGATAAGACTGTGCCCTGAAATATGACTCAGTGTCACCTGGCCTAATAATGTTAAGACGGAATCCACCAGGAAATTGAGTAATCAGTGGACAAAAACCTTGTACCAGAATAATTTAAAGTTTATCGCATTCTTTTTTACACTGTTTAAGAGCTATAGACGTAATTAGTTATCTGTAATAACACCAAAGACAATTTCTTATGAGAGCCCCTGAAATTAAATTTCAAATTTCACAGGAATTGTGTAAACACGGGTAAAATAGGTAAATTTTTGTGCGTAAGATTTCATTTTGTGAAATTTGAAATTTATTTTCTCCGGCTACCATGAGAAATTGTCTTTGGGGTTATTACAGGTAACAAATTACATCCATAGCTCTCAAAAAATGTAAAAAAGATTGCGATATGTTTTAAATTATTCTGGTACAAGATTTTTGTCCACTGAAAATTAAAATTACTCAATCTCCTAATGGATTCCGTCTTAATGTTTTATCATAAAGTAAAGGGTTCTGATTAAATACTTGCGCTTAGAGACAGTTCAGGGCAAAGATGTATTTAACAGTTTTACATTTTTTGAATTTCTGCATTTGGTTGTGATAAGACCCCTTGGCCTTAACCTGTTTGAAAAATTCATAGCCCTATATAAAATTATGTCAACATTTAGAAAAATTTAGCTTTTCCTTGCAAAAAGGCAACAATGTCATTTTCACTGAAAAAAATTTGAAAAGGCCCACTCAAGCATGCCGTGTAATTGTATCAAGGTGTTTTCTTATGGAAGGTGTCCCCCTATTAGGTGAGTCCCTGTACAGCTGTACATACAGGTGTCTTCTAACTTACAACAGGGTCTGGCCCTCTACACTCTAATGTTGTATGCCTGCCAACTCTGAGTCAAATACGTGAGATTTTCGTCTCCTCATGACTGGGATTTACGAAAACGTTCTGGCAACTTCCAAAGATTTCCAAACATTTCGCAAAGAATTCCAAACGCTACCGAAAATGTCCGAAGATGTTCCGACGATTTCTGAACACTTCCAAAGCTGACTCGAGCTCGTTTCCAGTCTCTCAAATGCAAACTGAAATGCGACATTTTAGTGTGTTCTGATACAGTTAGGGCTCAAACGTGACATTGAGTGCCATTTATTGGAATATTTTCATGGGAATTGAATTGAATTTGTTTGTTAATGTGTTAAAGAACAAGTCGTCCAGATTTGTGAGTCAGGCGTGAGAAATAGTCCTCGATGCATGAGATCGATGTCTTTGATCCACAGGCATGAGACTCACGCATAATGTGGAGAGTTGGCAGGTATAATGTTGCCTTACAGGAAAAATCTCCATAACTTTGATGTAGTGTTTTATACATTGTGATATTTAATATTGTCCTTTTTTAAACCCATCCCTTTTTACTTTCCTTGTTTGCTTTGTTGTCACATGCAGCAATGGGACATGCAATGGAGGTCCTACCAGTACCTCTGTGCAGGAATCCCACACAATTTCAGCAACAACAGAATCAAGGTATGGTCAACAAAACATATGGTTAGCACATTTAAGTTTGTCTAGTTTTATTTTATTAGTTGAAACCCACTTATTATTTTTACAAATCCCGGCCACTCTCAGGTAATGTCTACTAAGGATGTGAATAGATATTCTCCCAGGCCACCATTTAGTTGTTTCCAGCGAAGGAGAGAAAAATAATCCATTATTCAGCATCTGGCTGTAATGCATATTAATTTTATGTTTCTGTTAGATGATAGTTTCTCTTTGTTTAATATCTGCAGAGGACCTTATCCTTCACCAGTAGCTGATCTGAGGACTGCACTTGATGAGATGAGGTGCTGAATATGTTTTATAGTATCATACCTAATATTAGGTCAATTGAATGAAAGAAACTAATGTTAGATGGCACATACTACAGGTTACTCAAAAAGACGCTGGACATCATGGTGATCTGGTGGTGGTCAGTGGTGGCCATCCCCCTTTTTTTGCTCCGTTTAGCGTCGTCTGACCGACCCAAATTTCACATTTTCAAAAAAAAAGAAAATTATGTTATGAGGGAGGTAATGACATAGTCAAACATTTTTTCACTTTTTTCATTGTTTTTGCAAATACAGATGTATTAACAGCATTTCTTAATGCTAAGTGCCAATTTTATTGATCTTGTCTCCCTTGAGCTCCATTGCCACCACGTTGATTTTGTAACCTGCATCTTGTTCTTTCCAGGCTGCATGGTAATTATGCTGGGGTGATGGGCCTCCTAGTTCCAGACTCCTCCTTGTGGGGGCCCTTATTTGGGCCTTTTTTTTTCCAACCGACTGACCCAAAATCAGGAAACGCATTTGACGCTAAACGAGAAAAAGGGGATGCCTTTTGCTGGTTGAGGTGTTAATGCTGGTGATATTGGTAGTTGGGGCATTGGTGGTTATACTGTTGGTGATGTTGGCAGTTATACTGCTGGTGGTGATGCTTCAATGCTGGCGGTGGTGTTTCTGCTAGTGGTGTTGTTAGTGTCTGCTGTTACCTGCTGTTGATGGTGGTGATGATGATGATGAGCTCATCGACATATAATTTGAGCCCACTGCAAACATTACCTGTCTCTGTTGACTAATCAGACACAGTAGCATCAGGTTGCTTTTTTATAAACTTAGCAGCATCCTTCACAAGTCCAAGTTAAATGTACCTCTGTCTTCAGTCAGTTGATTAGTTGTTACAAAAAGTTTTTTAAGTATTATTTTTTATTTATAGTGATGCACCAAGTCAAGAGCTGTTAAGATTTTGGGCTGTAAGTATCTAAGCCCAGCGCTTTCCTGTATTATTTTATTGTTGATAAAACATTTGACTATAGCTGGGAAAGGTTACAGTGTAAATCAGAAAAAGTAAATGCTAAAATTATTGCCATGTCAAAGTCAAATCAAAAGTGTCGTGGTTTTGTCACAAATTTAATGTTATTGTTTGATTTGTGGTGTATTAGATGTTAATAATGTTTTAATTCTTTTGTGTAGTGTTGTAAAAAAGATCCTCAAGAGTTAATCCAGTCACAGTTGACAGGTGAGGAAAGTTTTGCCATCTAGTTTTTATTCAACCATTTTATGAGAAAAACTGTGTTGGTGGTAATCATAAGTTTAATTTCATTTTTAGCTGTTCAAGAAAATTTTGTAAAAGGCTTTGCTGAAGCTGTTTGTGAAGACAACAGCGATATTTCAAATCAGGTAATTTTTTTTGTTTTTAGATATTTTTATTATTGATTCACAATAATTTGCAATAATATAATGTTAACTTATGTTGGTGTAGATATCAATATTATTTTAGATTCTCAGTTTAAACAGCTTTATCATCACTGAATGAAAATAGTAATATTATTAAGGTAGCAAACTAAATTAATATACTAAAAAATCTATTTCTGCAATGTCAGTTCACTTTTAAAAGTTTTGCTTTATTTTTGAAAAGGTTATGTAACTGATGAAGCAATAATAATTGTTGTTATTGCAGGTTTTTGTTGAAGCAAAGAGGCTTTACTTAAGAGTTATGGAAGCAATGTTGCTAGCGGTGAGTTCTCACATTTTATTATTTACTGAGTCAAGTATTAAGCTGGTCAATAAAAACTAATATTTGCTGCTGATATCCTTCAGGAGGAGAAAAGATTATCCTGCAGTGATTTCAGGTAACACCTATTGCTGAACTATGCACAAGTATATGTGCCAATGCTGGAACTAAAAGTTGCTC
This sequence comes from Siderastrea radians, assembly GCA_964017195.1. Classification (NCBI taxonomy): domain Eukaryota; kingdom Metazoa; phylum Cnidaria; class Anthozoa; order Scleractinia; family Rhizangiidae; genus Siderastrea; species Siderastrea radians. The sequence continues at coordinate 46,331,436 of OZ024895.1, forward strand.
ATCTGACATTGAAACCATGCACGAAGATGACTGGCATTTGTCTTCAAGTTCCTTTACCTTATCATAGTTAAAAGAATTCCAAATAGGAGATTATACTGTTCCATCTTCTGTTTTGTCACAGAATGCTTTCTCAGCTGGATTAACCTAAAAATCGCATGCAATTTGAAGTCATCCAGTATTGTTTTACAAAAACCCTATTACATGCCATGGATGCTGAGGGATTGGGATTGGGATTGGGACATGAGTAAAAAAATCTATGATGGATGAATAAGCACAGATGTTAGATGCCAACTCTGGTAACTTTGTCTCGTATTTGACTTTCAGTGCCCTGTTAAACAGTGAAGCATTTCATGTTTCCCTTATGGCCTGCTCACTTGAAGTGGTTATGGCTGACAAAACGCTTCCATGTATGTTAATTGTATTGTTATAACTCAGTTTATAAGGCATAAGCATAACCACAAGTCATGTCCCCACTTCACATAAGCATCATGAGCACAAAAAAAAAATGAACCTAACATACCTTTAGCTCATTGCATATAATCAAGCATGCCAGTAGTTAACTAATGATGGGGTCACTTTGTGATAAGTTGCAATGGTAAAAAAAACACTAGCCTGCGAGCAGGGGCTCACTTGTTTGGGGAATTTGCGCGCGACAATCTTGACAGCCGCCTTCTGCGAGAGGAATGGGCCGAGGAAAAGTGAGCCTGCACAAAAGCCATTGAATTTTGAATTCCGCCCCTGCGAGGTGACAAGTCTTAACTGTCAAGGTATCACATGTCTAACCAATACAAGCCAAGCAAAATGTAAACAAACGCGACTATGGCAAGCCGTCACTGCCAAAAGCCTATCGACTTGTACCGGTTGAAAAAAACTTCCACTATCATTGAGTTAGAGAAATTGTGTGGTCAGTTTTGGAAATGTATGGTCGAGTTACAAAAATTATATGGTCAGTTTTAGAAATGTATGGTCGAGTTCTGGAAAGCTATGGTTGAGTTGCTTTAGAAAAGCTTCAGTTTTTGCTAGCAAATTTTCATTTTGTCGCTAGAGAACTCGTTAACTAGCGAGTTCTCGCTAGCAAGTTTTCATTTTCTTGCTAGTGAACTGGCTAGCTGGCGAGTTCTCGCTATCGAGTTTTCATTTCCTCACCAGTGAACTGGTTAGCTAGCGAGTTTTCATTTTCTCGCTAGCGAGTTTTCATTTTCTCGCTAGCGAACTTGTTAGCTAGCGAGTTTTCAATTTCTCGCTAATGAACTTGCTAGCTAGCGAGAAGTCGCTAGTTTGTTGGGGTACTTACAAGTCGATAGGCTTTTGGCAGTGACGGCTTGCCACACGACAGCTGATTTTCACACTTGAGAGGATCGATTTCTTTATGAATGTGCCACAATAGTGCAAAAGGAAATTATAAACACACTTGACAATTTTTTGCCACGTGTTCTATTCGAAATAAGTATGGAACTAGGAATCCTCCAGAAATCAAATCGCGAAGGCATCTGTGCAGATGACTCGGAATCGATGCACGAGAGCACATAAGAAGTTACAATATCGAACTCCAGGGACATGAAAAGTTGCAATTACAAAGAGTATCAAGCTGCTACTGCAGAAGACTTCACCAGGAACAAGCATCTTCCCACAACAACAAATAACCGAAGACTGCAAGATAATGGGCTTTCGTGTACGACCTGGGGCTTTCGTTATGATAGCTAGATAAATAAAGTTTACAGATCCTGTCATTACGGAGATCCCAAGAAGAGAGGCTTGGAAACAAACACGCACTAAAACCAGGCTGCAATAACCGAAACAAACGTGGCTGATATAAAAAAAAAAAGACACAAAACCGCAATCATGCACTAACCAGACGCAACTAGCCGAGTCACGTTAAGAAATTGAATCGATTGAAAAACCGATAGACTGCAAGCAGTCGTCCTATTTTCCTTCTCGCTAAAATTAGGAGAGGAAAGAGACAGCTCGCAGTCTAATAATCTGAGAAAGGACACAAACAATAACACCACTTGTCACAATAATAAAGACTGTCGTCGCTGTAATGTTCATGTTAGCTACCGGAAGTATAACAACCGGATATCCAGAATTTATGTATCGCTAGGAATTATGAGAAGTGTTCTTCTCTCTCTCCCACCAACATGGCGTCCATGTGACTGAGTCTGCATTAAATCAGTGTTTATCCTATGCATCTTGAGTCAATAATCGGAAAGAACTTTACAAATGGCGACGAGCATGGGATCGCTCTAATCGGAGAGGAAAATCTTCGTTTTGAAGCACCGAATTGACAAGGAAAACCTACCGATCGACTGGGTTTTATGTCTGCTAGTTCTTCATCTACCGAATCAGTTCCACCGTCTTCCGCAACATCACCGTCCTCTGCGACATCTTCTTCTACCATGGCCGCAGCGATCAACCTACCGACCTTTCCTGAATTTGAGCTTCAACCGAGGGACACAGCACCTACCCGTTTTGAGAAGTACGTCAAGCGTTTGAATAACATGTTCAAAGCGATGAACATTACCAAGGCGTCCCAACAGAAAGCAATGCTACTGCATTATGTTGGAGAGGAAACTTGCGATGTTTTCGAAACTCTTACCGTACCAGATCCAACCGAAGGAAATGACGAATACAAAATCGCCGTCAAAGCGCTCACCGACTATTTCGAACCTCAGAAGTGTGTTGATCACCATGTTTACGTCTTTCGTCAGGAAACGCAGAAGTCCGGAGAAAATGTCACCGAGTTTTACACCCGTCTTCAACTACTGGCACGAAAATGTGAGTTCGCCGATACTAACTTAGAAGTAAAGCGGCAAATAATCCAAGGTACCTCATCAATTCGTCTTAGGCGCAAAGCGATCGAGCAAAACCTCGACTTAGAAAACCTGCTCAAGTCTGCTCGGGCAATGGAAACCGCGGACGGACAAACCAGTGAAATGCAAAGACAGGAGTCGCATTGGGTTGGCGATAGCCGTAGCAAAACAACCGATGGTCTGAATAAAGAGAGCTCTGACCGCCCACCAAGATCTGGTTCTTGCAATACTAAGTGCGGTTTATGCGGTGGAAATTATCCACATCAAGGAAACTGCCCGGCTCAAGGAAAACGATGCCTGAACTGCGAAAAACTTAATCATTTTGCTAAGGTTTGCCGAAGTAAACCTATTCGCTCTAAACCTACCCGACCGAGAAAACCCTCCGGGGGCAGACAACAAAGGCATCGCGCAAGGTTTGTGGATATAGAAGACCCCTCTGGTGGTGAAATCTCAACCCCAGCAGGTGCTGAGAGTGTCAACAGTGAAGAATATACCTTTGAAATTGGCACACAGGAACCCCAAACCGCCAAACCTATCTTTCAAGTCAGGATTATGGACACACCCATCCGTATAATGGCCGATTCTGGGGCAACAGTAAACATCTTAAGCAAAAGGGACTTTGACACTCTGAAACCAAAACCACAGCTGACTAATACCAATGTCAAGGTGTATCCATACATGTCTACCAAACCTCTAGACCTCTGTGGTAAGCTCAAGGCCAACGTTGTCAGTGATCACTGCTCATCGGAAGAAACATTCTATGTTGCAGAAGGCTCATCGGGCTCCATACTCAGCTGGATGACATCACAGAAGTTAAACCTAATCAAAGCTGTAAGCACGGTTGAGCACCCCCCTAAAGATTTACCTTCCGGTGTCCCAGACTTCCTCAAGGACTTCCCTTGAGTCTAATGAATGGAATGGGTGAATACAAAGGTGAACCAGTACACATTCACGTAGATGAATCTGTCAGACCAGTCGCGCAGCCGCATCATCGCATTCCGTTCCACGTCAGAAAGCAAGTAGAAGAAAAGCTGAGAAACCTTGAGAAGGATGGTATCATTGAGCGTGCCGAAGGCCCAACACCTTGGGTGTCACCGATTGTGGTTGTACCAAAGCCACTAAAGCCAAATGAAATTAGAATCTGTGTTGACATGCGCTCGCTCAACAAAGCCATTATCAGGGAGCGGCACATCATTCCCACCATCGATGATGTAGTGGCTGACCTTAATGGGTGCAAAGTATTCAGCAAAATTGATCTTAACCAAGGATATCACCAGATCCCACTCCACCCTGACTCCAGGCCGCTAACTACCTTCTCCACCCACGTCGGACTGTTTCGCTACAGGCGCCTCAACTTCGGTATCTCATGCGCAGCAGAAATATTCCAGAAGAAAGTGAGTGATGCAATCCAAGGCATACCCTGTGTAAAGAATATCAGCGATGACATCTATGTTGGCGGTATTGACAAGGACACTCATGACCAGCATCTACGGCAAGTATTCCACCAACTCCATGAGAATGGACTAACCATCAATTTACCTAAGTGTCAGTTCCGTGTTCCAACCATGCTCTTTTTTGGCCATGTATTCTCTGAAAAGGGCATGTCACCTGACCCAAGAAAAGTCGAAGCACTTCAAAGCGTCGCCCCACCAACTAATGTGTCAGAAGTGCGAAGCCTCCTCAGCTCTGCCGCGTTCTGCTCAAGGTTCATTAAGGACTTTGCTCTGATAACCAGGCCTCTCAGGCAGCTGACATGTGACGGCATCAAGTGGCAGTGGACACAAGAGGAACAGTCTTCCTTTGAAAGTCTCCAAGCAGCATTATCTACCAAGACGACACTGGGATACTTCAACCCCAAGAAACCAACTTCCATCTTTGTTGATGGTAGTCCTGTTGGTCTAGGTGCGGTTTTGACCCAAAATGATGAGTCGACCAAAGAAGTGACACCACTGCACTACGCCAGTTGTCCGCTAACTCCCACTCAAGCAAGGTATCCGCAAATCGACCGGGAAGCCCTATCGATCTACTGGGCCATAAAACGCTTCCACCTGTTCGTTTATGGTAAGGAGTTCAAGGTCATCACCGACCACAAGCCCCTCGTGGCTCTGTTCAACAACCCGTCTTCCAAACCGTCAGCCAGGATTGAACGCTGGCTTATGGAGCTACAACAATACCGCTTCACTGTGGAGTACCGCCCTGGTGCTTCAAACCCAGGCGACTATGCTTCGAGACACCCAGTTGGAGACCCAGAGTCTCACAACTATGAAGTAGAGTCTGAGGAACACATTTCTTTTGTCACAAGGAATGCTGTACCAAAAGCAGTCACACTGTCTGAGATAGAATCTGCAGCTACTGCAAAGGATCCAGCACTTCAAGCTGTCATGTCCGCCGTCAAATCTGGCTGCTGGCACAAAGCTCCACCTGGTGTATCACTATCTGAACTGTCACGCTACGAACAAGTGAAGGAGCAGTTAACTTGCACAGACACTGTCTTGCTGAAATCTGATCGCCTTGTAGTACCCGCTGCATTGCAAGAACGAATCATTGACATTGCTCATGAAAGCCATTTGGGCATAGTTAAGACGAAAGCCCTCCTGCGAGAGAAGGTGTGGTTTCCTTGCATGGATAAGATGGTGGAAACGAAGGTTAAGGCTTGTTTACCGTGTCAAGTTGTCACCCCGATTTACACTAGGGAACCGCTTCAAATGTCTGTACTACCTGACAACCCGTTTGATGAAGTGAGCATTGACTTTGCGCATGAGGATGGTGAGACCCTGCTCCTGCTGATTGATGACTATTCAAGATTTCCGTTTGCAGAACCAGTGTCATCTACGTCTGCCAGTGCCGTTATACCCAAGCTGGATCAGTTGTTTGCTACATTTGGAACTCCCAGTGTAGTCAAGTCAGATAATGGTCCACCCTTCAATGGAGAAGAATTTGCCAAGTTTGCCCATGTTCTTGGTTTTAGACATCGCAAGGTCACCCCACTTTGGCCGAGAGCTAACGGAGAAGTTGAGAGGTTCGTGAAAACCCTAAAGAAATGCATCAAGGCTGCCAAAGCAGAAGGGAGAAATTGGAGGAAGAAGTTGCAAGTAATTTTGCGCAATTACCGCACAACGCCCCATGCAACGACTGGCGTTGCTCCTGCTGTACTGCTGTTCAAGCGTCCTGTTCGTAACAAGCTACCCCAAGCAAACCACGCAGACCCTGTAGCTGAGATCGTCTGCAAACGTGACTCCTCACAGAAGTCCAAGATCAAAGCTCATGCTGACAGCAAAGCCTATGTGAAACCCTGTACTATCTCTCCTGGTGAAACTGTGCTAGTTAAGAGACCATTTTCCGTATCAAAGGGCAGATCCGTTTATGATCCTACCCCCATGACTGTTGTGAGCAAGAAGGGCAGTATGATTACAGCTGAAAGTGAAAACCACACAGTTACAAGGAATTCTTCATTCTTTAAGAGTCTGAAGCAACCAGCCACCAACTATGACAATGCCGAGTCTCAGGGCAGTGGTTCCAGCTCTCCTATTGACAAAGGGTGCATACAAGAGCCGCCGCCCGTGGCCCCAACTGTGAATGCTCCGGAACCTGTGCGGCAGAAGGTTGTGACAATTCCTCATGACCAAACTGGTCTGCCGAGCTCAAGTAATTCTGCTCCTGTTCCAGAGAGTCAGACTCATGCCTCTCATCCCGAGAATCAGCTACCATTGCGCAGATCTACCAGGAAGCGAACCCCCCGGAAGATTCTAGACTTATAGTTTGAGTTTAAGTTAGAACTGTACACCACAACGGTGTAACTGTTGAACTGAAAGCCTTTGCTTTTGGACTTAACATTTGTTTCCGTTTAACTTTGATTAATGACGAGAAGTTAAGACCTGTGAACAGTCACCTAGTTAATTCGTTTTGTCTTATGGCTGTATACTTTAATCGTTGTTTTATTCATTCTATAGAGAGTTTCCAACTAGAAGGAAGGAGATGTAATGTTCATGTTAGCTACCGGAAGTATAACAACCGGATATCCAGAATTTATGTATCGCTAGGAATTATGGGAAGTGTTCTTCTCTCTCTCCCACCAACATGGCGTCCATGTGACTGAGTCTGCATTAAATCAGTGTTTATCCTATGCATCTTGAGTCAATAATCGGAAAGAACTTTACAATCGCCTGTCAGTTCAAACCAATCAGAATGCTGCATTCGTGGACGAACGCGGAGAATTCAAAATTCAATGGCTTTCGTGCAGGCTCACGTTTGCTCGCCCCATTCTTCTCACCAGCTCGACTTCCACCGCCAAGATACTCGTGCGAATAACACACTAAGTGAGCCTGCTCGCAGGCTAAAAAAACACATTTGGCCAGTCATTGACCAGCAGTTAAGTTTGCTGGTCACATCTGACAACTAGATGAAACAGAGCATCCTAGATTATTTGCCCTGTTCATGCCTCCTAATGGGTAGAGGTGCCTTTGTTGCCTTCGAAAACTCTTTCTCTACTAGATGCAGGACTTGTTCAATCCTGATACCAGACACACAGATCATAAAATAATTGTCAATCTTGCTCAGGACAAGCTAGAGAATGCTTACAGCAGACTGTGGGGTCGCAGCCATCCGATGACTGATGGTGATGATGATGATGATGATGATGATGATGTTGATGATGATGAGGCACATACCCTCATGTCATCAGTTGACCTTTCTAGCATTATGCTTGTGTTGATTATTGTGTCACGAGTGAAAACCAGCCTTTTGCTTACCATTAAGGCAACCTTGTAAGCTAGTGACTTACTTTGTGTGAAGCACTAATTTAAAATAACATTTGGCTGAGTGCTGATACTTTGTTCTGTGTGGATGTATCTGCAGTTAATTTATCAAAAAAATCATTCACTTTCTGCAGGGCCAGCTGTAACATTTCCTTGGATTCTCAGTGCTTTGAAGCTTAAGGTAATTAAATTCCAGTTAATGTAGTTGTAGCATTGCGCAACAATCCAGAAAATGAATGCAAGAGACAGACCACAGGTGTTAATATTTTCCCCCTTGTATTTCAGGCATTTGATTTTTTCAAAGTGATAGAAAGTTTAATTCTTCATGAGCCACTTCTTGGCAGCAAATTAATTAAGGTGAGACAAAGACTGACACTGTGAAGTTTTACGTTTAAGTTTGTTAAGTCTATTAAGTTTTGAATTAAACTCTCAGCATCTACAATTTTGCAGTACTTACATGAACAGTTAAGATGTACTTGTTAATGAAAGAGCAAAGCTATAGCTGAGTGACTTAAATAAGATTAGCTCACCATCATTTTCCCTAAAGCACAGTGAGCAATAAGGGGATTAGTTTCTATTGAATGATTACTGTGGTGCCTGTCTTGCATTGGTGGGGGATTAAATAGCTGAGTTGATATAAATTAACCCTTTAAAGCACTAACACTGATGAAAATGAAATTTCTCTTTACACTATTACTACTTGTTCAAACAATCAAGTGATGACAATAAAGAAAGTGGTCAGCAAGGATGAGATGTCTTGATATTTTCCTTGGTAGTTCCATAAGAAATGTATAGAGAACAGTAAGGAGAATAGATATATATTATTTGCCGGCCGGGAGGTCCATAATGAGAAAAACTGTGCCAGAGGTCTTGAGTACGGCCCGAGGCCGCAGGCCGAGGGCCGTGCTCAAGACCGAGGGCACAGTTTTTCTCAATACGGACCGACCAAGGCCGGCAAATAATATTTTTATTTTTTTCTTGTTGTTTTTCAAAAGTTAAACGTGTCTTGTTGTTTTCGGAAAGCAACGTTTTGCAAGCGCGCGTAAAATGAACCATGAAACGAAGCCGTTTGTGACACCAGAGCAGCAAAATACGCTTTTTTACTCTGTTAAAACTCAGAAATCACAGGAAGCAATATAACTAAAAGAAACCCCTTTATTTTCCCAAATTTCGATACATGTAGCTAACTCCTGCTCGATTTACTCAAATGTTTGTCGAAAGGGAAGAGGCGATTTACATTGTACAACCTTCGGTATTTTAACAAGAAATTTTGGAAAGAAAGTTTTTAACGACAATGTACAAAAAATTTCAGAATTCTAAGTTTCGGAGAACGTTTTAAAGATTTTAAAGGTTTTAAAAACCCATCACAAATTTTTTGTTATTGACGTTCCGTTGACCGCGGTCAAGATCGGAAAATTCCGCCCGCTCCCGGAACCAATCAGATTGCAGGATTTGGTTCATCTTGCCCGCTCACGCGCTGAGAAAAAAATAATCATTTTTATCTCAGGGCTGAAAGGGTTAAATTGGCAACCAGAAGGAGATTCAAAAGCTGACATCTCTAGTCATACCCCTTGTTGGTGAAGTGAGACACTTGAATTTGATATCAATAAGTTGAATTGGCCACCATAGAGAAATTCAAAATCTGACAAGTGTCCTAAGTCAGTGGTTTGAGCATCTGCCTGACTGTGAGTGGCATGGGCAGATGACCATAACTATGTCTCCAGACAAGTGCTGAGCCTGGAGTTTTTCTTGAGTTCTCTTGCATGTGACATACCAAATACATTTTGTTGCTGAAGAACTACAATTTGAATGGGGTTTGATTCACCCCTAAATCCCTTACTTGCACATAAAATTAAACTGATGACATGCATGAAGAACTGTATTCCTTCTGGATGGGATGTTAGTCCATTATGGGACTAATGTCATCCCATCCAGAGAACAAGGTGAAACTTCGCACAGTTCAGTCACATCTCTAATACCTGAACTTAATAGAACTTCTGAAAATAGTGTGGATAGTGTAAAACAGTAAAGATTTTTGAGAGAGATCTCAACACTAAATACATCATCAGACAAAATTTAGGTGACCAATGGTCTGGATAATTAGTAAGGTTTGACTGTTTTTCTCTGAGGATTTTAACACGTGTAGTTTACTGTAAATGCAATCTTTTATTTTTTCAGCATTTAAACAGGACAGAGGAGCAAGTATTAGAGAGTTTGGCTTGGAAGACAGTAAGTGCTAAGTGCAGATCATGTACCTATAATTGTTTTTTTTTTTACTTTTTATGATAAAAATTTTGAAACTTTTTTTAATTTTAGATTGTCCTCCTCTTGCTAGAACTTATTTGTATCTTATCACAAAATAAAACAGTGTGGAACATTGATAGTCAAGAGTACAATTGGATCTCTCTGAGTGACCCCTCTTTTAAACAAGCATTGAATCATTTGAATCATTGCTCAAACATTTTGAGCAATACTTAGACTCTTGTACACCCCAAGTGGCTAGTAATTGGCCACCTGGTTGCATTGCAGCTGTATTGTACTATATAACATCCTTGCACCCTGTGTGTTTTTGTCTGATCCCAGTGGTGGTCATTTAAAAGAGTTTCAGCTGTAGCTTGGCAGTGGTTTCTTAGTAGCCCTCAAGCTGGCTCCACTGTTTGGATTGGACAAGTCTCTTTTACGTACAAGCCACAAAATCCTTGAATCATAAGCCAGCACCAAAACCCTTGAGATATGAATTGGCGAGTAGACTCCTAACTTATGGCCTCGCCACTTCTGTGAAACCAAATAGGTTCCAAGCCTGCTTTTAGGAAATAAACCAATTGCCTTGCCTCTACTTTGTAAAGTTGCATTGTCATTCTTTTGCTTTATTCCAGGACTCACCGCTTTTGAAAGCAATGGAGACTGCTAACCCACATGTTGACCCTGCATCAATGTAAGTACTAGGGAGGGGATGGTTAGGCACGGTTTCTCCACAGGGCCAGTGAATGGGCATTCCCTGTAGTGTATTGCTAATCCATGAACCTGACTGGCCATTCATAGTATGCACTTGAAAGTTATAAATTATTAATACATAAAGGAACATCACAGTTATGAATGCTGCTTAAGCAGCTGTGAAAAAAAGGCCTGAAAATAAAATCAAGTTTAAGTGAACCCATGGTATCACCCTGAAATTATAAGTGTATAGTGCTCTACCAACTGAGCTATCATGCCAAATGGAAACTTGAAAAGGTAAAGTGCTCTACCAACTGAGCTATAATGTGCCAGTTGGAAATTTGAAAAGTATAAAATGTCATTTGTGCAAACTATGGATGGAAGTTTCTTCTTGCACAGCTATCCAAGGTGAATGTAGAAGCAACATAAGTGTTTATCCCAAGATGCCTTTTGCAGTGTTCTCACCAGGATTTTGCCTTGGGGAGTCGCAGGGCCCCCTCTGCTGAAAAATAGGGGCCCTGTAAGAATATTAGAGGGACAAAGTTACTCGCGGTCCTTGACGGACGTGGAAAAAATCTTTCGTGATTTCTCTGCCTTCCATTTCATCAAAGCACGTTCAAATTGAAACTCTTGCAAAGGTGGCCCTTCTGCTGAAATTACCATCAGTGTGTCCAACCTCTCTGGTAGAAGCCTATTTCTCTGACAGTTTCTCAGGTTGTTTTGAAGGCTAAAACCCCTTTCACAGTCTGCAGTATGAATGGGCAAAGTCAATGCCACAGCAGCAAGTTTAAGAAGCTTAGGAAATGAATCCTTGTGAAACTTGTAAATGATGCTCCAACGAGTTTCCATGTTGTCACGGGGATATTTCTCTTGAAGAGCAAGGTGCTTGACAAGTGACCATTCATGCCTTGCTGCTTCAGATTCAAGAAACCTTCCTTCACCATCAGCAGGATTCCTATCAAAATGGGTTAGCAAGACCTCCAGTTCTCGATTTCCCCAGGCCTGGAGATCGCTGCTTGGTACAAATGATAAAGCCCTCATTGCCAGCACACTACAAGCAGTTATGATGTCTTGCGTTTCCTTTGGGAAGCGTTTGTTCAAGTTATTTATCAGTTTAACAAGAAATTCCTCTTTGAGTTTTTGGAATCTTTCCCTTGATTGTGAGCTTGCTGACAGCTTGTGAGATTTGAACTGGCAGGTCGGAGGACTCTCACTGCTGAACTTGACCTCATCTTCAAATTTTTTGAGAAAGGAAGGTTTTGCTGGGCTTGTTTGGTTCAGCTTATACCTAGCCAGTTCATTCACACATTTTGCGATAGCAGGAGATACAATGCTGCAGTCAAGGTCCTTCTTCTGAAAAGTGAGTGTCAGTTCCATAACATGCAGTAGGACATCCATGAACATGTGGATAGTTGCCACAAAGTCAAATTGGGTTAGTTTCTTGATGTAACCTTTCAGTTTTCCATCTTTGTCTTGCTTGTTTTCCACTTCCTGTTCAAAGTAGGTAACAAGAGAGTCCCAAGTCAGGTACAGGGTTTCCAATGCCTTGTAGAAGGACAACCACCTCACTTGATGAATTTCTTTCTACTTTAACTGAGGCTCATTTAAGACTTCTTGTACAGCCTTTAACTTCTCAGTTCTCAAGGCAGATTTCTTGAAGTAGTAAAACATACTTGTAAGCATTTCTTGAAACTCTTTTAAGAACTTGACTTTCTCTGGAGCTTGAGAAACACAAAGTTGCAGTTTGTGTGCAATGCAATGTACACTTATTATATTTGGGTTTAGTCTCTTTAACTTTCCTGCAACTCCTTCCTTGTTGCTAGACATAGCAGAGGCACCACCACTTCCAAAACCAGTAACCGTGCTGATGGGTATTTTCCTTTCTTTCAGTGCTTTTAGAATAGCCTCTGTTACAGTTGCTGCCTTGCCATCCAATACATGAACATTGGTCAGGAAATGAGTAACTGGTTTGAAATCAGTTAAACTGATAAGTCTCATATACACCACAAGCATCTGAGTAACACTTATGTCAGTGCTTTCATCAGCCAGAATGCTGATGCAGCTTGACTGCTCTGTTTCTTTGTCAATGTCTTCTCTTATAACCTGAGCAATTGAATCTTGCAACTCGTTAGCAATAACATCAGTACGATATGTAGCATTAGCACCGCAGTGCAGTTCTTGAACATTTGGGCAGTCCAAAATTTCTAGAAATGACAACAAATTCGAGTACTTGTGTGTAGAAATACCTTCTTTGGCAAGCCAGTATATGCTCTTGAGGGCAACTTCGTCTCCTTTTTCTTTCGCTTTTAGAGAAGATTCGATGGCCTTCGTAAAACTGCTTTCCATCGACTTGCCTACTAATGCAGCCTGGTGATCAGAACTTGCAGCATGTCTACTCAAAGTGCCTGTTCGAAAATTTGAATTTCCCTGGGTAAATGCATTTGACTTCCTTGCCTGAACACAAATCTTGCATGTCATTATTTTCTTATCGGCATCATAGGCTAGCCATGTGTATTTCGACTGCCATGCACTCTGGAACACACGTTCTTTCTTCGATGGAACAGCTCCTTGATCTTTATTTGCTACGTTTTCCTCTTTATCGTCATCTTCACCAGAATTTCCATCATCTTGTACTCTTTCCTCAAGCCTGGGTACTTTAGGACGAAAGAAGCAATCTAATTTTCGCTGTGCCATGGTGTAATCAGCTGTTGTTCGTCAACAAAAGCCACGCGGTACGAATAATCTGAGCTCGCACTCCAAAAGGTCTGTTACATGAAGTACCTACCTGATCCAACATAGCGGACAAGATGTTTACGATTTGATAACGATACTTGCGCAAACCTTTACCACGTACGTGTGACCAACGAGGGCAATTAAAGGCTTTAAATCTTTTGATAAATGTTTTTATTCATTTGAACAAGCAAAATGCTGGAGTGTTCGATTGACCATTAAACTACTCATAAAGAAGTCTACTACTCAGAAGTCCGTTTGACTCGAAGCTTGCTCCTGCGCCCTAACGGGCGCATCTTCTTGGCTTTTGTTGCGCCATCTCAGATTTTTTTGCGGGAATCCCGCAAGGCCGCGGCCTGGTGAGAACACTGCTTTTGTTTTCTTTGGCTGATAATCATACTGAGTGAAGTACTACAGTGTATTTGCATGTATCAGTAACATACTCTTATCATCTGTGTTTAGAAGCCCTGGTCAACAGCAGAAAAAATCTCAGCCTTTAAATCTGTTCTTAAGAAAAGGTTGGTGTCCTTATCATGCTAACTGGTTATACTGTAATTGCTTATAATTCAATTTTATAAATATTTTTCAGTATTGTTAATAAATGGTTATGTTACAATGGAAAGTACATGTAGAGATGTAAATTACATTGTACCAACAAGTTAGCCTCATCTAAGCTGACAATTCGTAATAACAGAAACCAGGACTTGAGCCATTCATCTTCAGACGGGAAACTTTTCTGAGGTGCTAGACCTCCATAAGGTACACTGATGAACCAGTGCTTGAAAAAACACTAACTTGCATTGCCTTGATATAGAGTCAGCTTACCGGTGCAATATTTGCTTCCTTTAATACATTCCAAGTATACAAGAAGGGTGACGAGAATTTGTGGGAAACTTCTTGCAGCAATTCAGTTAATGGATCTTGTGATTTGTTAGGACATAAATATGCTGACCTATTTTAGTTTTAGTTGCACCATCCTATTTTCTTGTTGGTTTGCTAACTTTGTTTATTTGTTGCAGTGAACCAGCTGGCCTATAATCGTTTAGTGGCACTTTGCAACAAACTAGATGTAGATGATACACTGGTAAGTTTAACATTAAAAATGAATGAAATAATTTGACATTAGCACAGACTTTAGTGATTAGCGCAAGTTCCAGAAGCTGATAGGTAAACTGTAGCAGCCCAGTAAAAAGCTGAAAGTGACAACAACATGAAATGTCTAAGTTTAAAGTGGTACTATGATCAAAAAATCACTTTTATTTTTTCTTAGGATTTCGAAACTATGTTTACTAAACACGCCCCAAGCGAATTTGTAAGCTTTAATTTTGAGAAGAAGGCCATTTATTTAAACTGCAATTTTCCATTTTAATGGTCCGCCATTGTTACACCAGAAAGGATGCAACTTCATTCACTCAAGGGCTGTAGAATGCAGTGTGTGAACACAGCTTACAAATTATGCAAAACACGAGTTTGAGAGTCTGAAAACTCAAAACTCCCGTGCTGCATACTAAATAAGGCACTTTCACACGTGCTGCATTCTAAAGCTCTTGAGTGAGTGACGTCATTATATGCTTTCTGGTGTAATAATGGCGGACTATTAAATCGGAAAATTGCAGTTTAAATAAACAGTCTTCTTGTAGAAATTAAGGCTTAAAATTTCGCTTGGGGAGTGTTTAGTAAACAAAGTTTCGGAATCCGAAGAGAAAATAAAGGCGAATTTTTGATCATCGTACCACTTAAATATCTGCTAGATTGTGGTACCGCTGTGCAAAAAACACTTGCAAAACGATTCAGCAGGTGGTTTATTGTATATGCGTATGGATTGTGTCTCAGATAAAAAGCCATGGTGGCATATATTCAGTCAATTTTGAAAAATGTGACCAAAGTAAAGGTCTGAAAGGACATGTGTGACTGCCAAACTAGAAAAATCATTCTGGTCATTTCATACGTGTGCCAACTGTAACTGCCTTCCTGACACAGAAATCAAAACGTACTTCATTTTATTTTTTTATTTCATGTGATTGAGGCCCTGTTAGGGTAAATTTCGACAAGCGACATGGGCTTGAAACAGCGACATAAGACAGACGAAATGGCGACAAACGACACAAAGACTGGATTGAAACTGTGACAGCGACAAAGACAAGTGCAAATACAATAGTAAAATACCGACAGGGACATGGCTTCCTCCTCAATACGTGAAACGAAGGGTTTTGAAATTCAGACTAGCGACATTCGTAGCCCCCTAAAAGGGCCTCTGTGATTGTCTTCCTTTCAGCGAGGTCATATGTGGACTTGCTTGGAACAGTCTTTGAGGCTTCATTGGCAGTTGATGAAAGACAGACATTTGGACCAGGTACCATGCAGTCTTACAAACAACGTGTTTAGTATGCATGATATCATGGATTTAGAGAATTCCTGGGTGGAAATAAATTTCCTTATCAAATAACTTGTCTGTGTTAGCTGTGCTCCCAGCAGTGGAAATGAAAAATGCTTTTGAGCCACAGGTCACCGACGCACCCAAATCGTTTTGTTAAGTTTTCCCTCATGGTTTGACATTGCCCAGAAACAATCTGCAACAAAGTTTGTTGCCCAAGGAAATGATAACAGAGACCAGAATTTGAGACCAGATCAAAAGTCAAACATGCTAACCACCACTTTGACCCCCTCCCCCCCCCCCACCACCACCACCTCTCCTCACCCTTCCCCTCTGGACCTATACACAACTGTGCCAGAATAAATTAAAAGCCTTTAAGAAAAAGGAGAGCAAGGACATAACCTTTTAAATCTTTGCCATTAACTTGAAGCGGACTGATGACCCAAGTCAGTCATGAATGATAGTGGACTGGCAGGCTAATAAAACTGTTAATGTTTATTGAAGTGGTTGTGTGTAGCCACTGACCTGAGCTATTCCTTTTCCACTGTAGATGATATTATGTGCAGTTTATGCCATTGGAAAGGTAGTTGGTAAAGAGATCCAGTTTAAACAGATTGTCACCTCATACAAAGGGCTTCCTTTTGCATCTTCATGTGTAAGTTACTCAATAGAAGTATGAAGACAGTGGATTATTTAAAGCAAAGTCTATTTCAGTCCTGGTCCAATGCAAGTACGTCAACCATGTCTAAGGCAGCCTAAATTGTGGCATCTACAAGAAGAAAAAAGCTTGTTTAAACTGAAGACCATAAAGACCTTGTCTAATTGAGTTTATTGAACACTGTCTAAACTTAGTCTAGATATACAGCTCCAAGTATCTTCACTCTGATAACAATAAGAACAAGCTTCCTTTACTAGAAAAATATCCTACTTAGACCGCTGCTCAACTAAATGGATGATTTCTTGATGTGTTTGGTCATATCCTTTGTGATGCCTAGTCAGGAGAGTTATGCAGAGAGACTTGCACCTAGTTGACGGACAGATAACTAAGTATTACATGTATGCGACAGGATTGGAGACTATACCTGCAACGTTTTTTTGACCGTTTTTTTTTTCTGTGGAGTTTTTGGTCGAGCTCGACGTTACCTCGACTGGTTTGTTTAGCATATGTGCGTGGTTTTTATTTCCTGTTTTGTTGTGTTGAGGTGAGTTCTGTTGTGTTGTGTTGTGTCTGTTGCGTTGCGTTGTGTTGTAATCCATTATGCTGTGTTGCGTTGCGTTGCGATCCGTTGTGTTGTGTCTGTTTTGTTGCATTGCGTTGTGTTGTATCTCTTGAGTTGCATTCCGTTGTGTTGGGTTGTGTTGCGTTGCCTTGTGCTGTGTTGTGTTGTTGACAAGTTCAGCATTTCTAGTATTCCGTCTGTGTTAAAGTTGTGCATTAGTAGACATACTCAACCAACCTCACTCACTGGCAGACAATCTCTACACCAGAGAACTAGACAAATTACTCAACCACCCTTACCAAATAGAAAAACTCAACATCTTTCACTTACTTTAAGACAGTACGAACCCCACTACGCGACCAACTCGACAAACTCCGCAACCCTCACTTACTGGCAGAAAAAACCTCATCTCAACACAACTCGACAAACAAAATGACGCTTACCAAACAGACAAATTTAACAATCCTCACTTATTTTAATACAGTACGAACCTACAACGCGACCAACTCCACAAAGTCGACTAATTATCACGCGGTGGGGCAGACTATAACTTCACACCTCGATTAGCCTGTTCCAGGCGTTCAGATAGTGGAGCGCGAGCGAAAAATAGAGCGAGCGAAAAATAAAGCGAGCGAAAGAGCGGGAAAAAACGAGGGGAGTCAACAAACCGCACTCACTGGCAGACAAAACCTCCCCGCCTCGACGCAACTCGATAAACGCAACGACCCTTACCAACTAGACAAACTCAACAAACCTCACTCACTGGCAGACGAAATGTTCCAGACCTCGACACAACTCGACAAACACAACGTGCCTTACTAAAAAATCGACCAACAATCCTTACGTACTATAAGACAGTACGAACCTCACCACGCGAACCAACTAGACAAACTTGACCAACCGGCAAAGCATCTCGACAACTGGACAAAGTCAACAGACGGATTTCACTGTACACTGTAAACTCAGAAAACGACCAACTCAACAAACTCCACCGACTCTACTAGCAATTGTTTTAGACGATCTTAACTCTTTCACCATTTTATTTTCATCTATGAGCCAACTCATCGGTATATTCTTCCAAAAGATCAAACTTTCAACCCTGTAAAACTCCGTTGGCTTTACTCAAAAGGTACACCAATTTTTGCAATTAAATTATACAGTATTTGTTAAGTTTTTGGGTAAAGGGGGGCCCTGTTAAAGCTCGCAGTATACTTAGGGGGCTCAGTGTCACCTTGATCTTCACGTCCAGTTTTGGTTGAAGAATGTTCTGAAAAATATTTCGTATACCTTTTCTCGTAAACAAAATGCTCCTAGAACATTAACAGAAAGGAATCAAACGATTTTCTCAAAGGGAGACCAAACCATAGTAGGTTTCTGGCGATTTTGCTAAGAAACTATGCAAAACTTTAGCCTAATGTTTTCAAGTTGCAATCCGTTTTCATCCCAGCGATCTGCTGCCAAACGGACGCAGTTATAGTTTCATTGAAGTTTCAGAGAACTGTTAGAGTAATTATGAACTCCACTGAACCAGTATTTTGGGGTTTACTCTGGTTGCAATACCTCTTTTAGCTTTTTCTAGCAAATCCTAAAAATTGGTGACAGTGCCCCTTTAAGGTTAGCGATTCTTTTTAGTTTATGAAATGGTCACCGAAAGGCGCTCGTTAGTGAAAGAGATGAAATTTTGGCTAACTTAACCAGGGCAACTGAAGGCACATAAAAAGTAGTCGTGATTACGAAACCTCCACGGAGTAAACGGTGTTTGCCAGTGGAGAATACACTAGTGGAAGTTTTGCTTATTAAGTCGTCGAGTTGTTCGAGCTGATCGAACCGTTGTACGTCCGTCTCGTTGTTGCGTCGAGTCGTGCAACAAAGGAACAAGAAAACTGAGAAATTTTAAGCCAACAAACCAGAGTAACAAGTAAGAGACAGATCACAACACATAACATCACATCACAACACAACACAACACAAACCCAGACAACGCAGTACGAAGCAGACAACAAAACGCAACACAACCAGTCGAGGTAACGTCGAGCTCGACCAAAAACTCCACACAAAAAAAATTGGTCAAAAAACGCTGCACATTTGGTGGAGACTGCTACCAGTAATGTATGCCAAAAATAGTGCAAATGCAAGAGTCCTCCTCACCACGCTTTATGGAAAACACTGTTAAAAGTGTAGACTGGTTTTTGTTTTTAACCGACGAAGTCGAGTTAGAGCAGTCGTGACAAGAGGGTCGACTGGTTTGGTCGGTCAAAATACGTCGTGTAAGGCTCACAAGGTGTGTATTTCGCTATGGCCGATGGGATGGGATGACGTGAGAACAAGAGCGGACGAGTCGCCATTTTGAATTGGCAGGTCAAGAAAGGTGACGGAGGCTTGGTGGAAGATTTGCTTCGACTGTGTTGTAGTATAATTTTGTGCTGAGCGCTGAACATATAGAGAAGAAGTTGTACACAGACATCGATTAGTACACACACACACGCACGATAGGACAAGGGTCCACATAAAAAGTATCGTAGGTATAGAAGCACACATCTGTCGAGCAGTATTGGCTTTGGCCGGACTGAAATATCTGTGCAATACTAGTGAAAAAAAACAAGGAGGACTGATAATAACAGGAGGTGAAGTCCAGTGGCACTGTTGATGCTGGTGGGACCAAAGTGTTGCTGAGACATCGTAAGGATAGAATCTTTTCTTTCACAGTAAATGTTATGAGAGGAAAAATTCTGGTGTATGTTGTTGTGGTTATGTTTAATACTTGGAAAGTATCTAGCTGCCAACGTTAAGAAAGGTCATTCGCAGGTGGGAAATGAATTACTACACGGGGCTGGATCTTCTTGGATAGTATAAGCGGCACAGAAGGATATACCAGTTAGTCTTTTTAATTTTTCTGCTTTAGTTTTGATTTTGAACCGATTTGTTCGATTTTAGAGTTCGAGACACTGACTTGCTGACTCCGGAAGAGCAAACCGGATTTAACGATTACGTCATAAGACATGCTTTAACGTGTTTGAGATAAACCGACGACTTTGCCTTTTTACTAATTTCTCCTGATTCTGACGGTGTGTTTGTCTTAATCGATAATCTGTTTTTATAGTGCCAGATTCACAACAGTATATAAATACATAGCTCACAACTCTCGGTAACGGCATGTTCAGTTGGGGACAAAATTTATCTTTAAATTTTAATTTTAATTCAACAAATTATTCAAAGTGATAAGACAGATGAGCTGAGTCATCAGATTTTAAACATTACGTCATTCGGTAACGCAAAGAGCAAAATACTGTCACAATTTTCGTTATGCCAGTTAGCACGGCACGTTGAGCCAAGTAAAAACATTTATCGAGGGTGGAGTGGGTCAAAACGACTGGTAAATGCCTATAATGCGCTTTCTTGTATCCTGTACGTAGCAATGATTTATTTCGTATTTACATTCACAATTTGGCTCAAGGAGCCCATGGCATGATTAAAGGAAACTGTGCACAAAGCGTGGTTCCCAGGCGTGGGAAAAAGTTCAATTCTTTTGGGCTGTTACAGTGCCCATGCTGATCAATCGTAAAGATGTGGTTACTTTTATATTGGGAAATTTATCACCCGTTTTTTGAAATGCGTCTGTTTTGAGAATTGTGATGGCTTTTTTGTTCAGGGTTTCGAGGAAGGCCGACCAAAATACAGCGAAAAATGATCTTGTGTGAAGAATGCATGAGGTCATGGGCGTAGTCTGTGGGGCTATGTTTGGTGAGGAGAGGATGAATAATTCAGTTGACCTCCTTTCCAGGGTATTGTTCGCTTTTTCAGTTGGTCAAATTTCAGCGTTAGTTACAGTTACGCACTTTTGCTGCAACTTGCTGTTACAGATGCTTGAATGTTATTGAACCTGCAGTTACGCACGCCTCGCTTGCTTTCTTTTCGAGACGAACCAACACTTCGTCGGTTCTGCACGCATTGCGGGCCTATGTTTGTTTTTTTCTTTCGGATTTGCACGAAAGACCTTAGCTGAATTATGTAACTTTCCTCTAATAAGCTTGTTTGATACTGTAACCTTTGGTTCCTGTCCAGAGTAGAAGTCATGTTGACACGTCATTTTTCTTTTACTAAGGTGTACAGGGGCGATCCTGAGAGAGAGCAAGACTCTATTATAGGATTCTACAACAAAGTCTACATGATAGCCATGAAATCCACCATTCTACAGTTTGCTCCTAACAAGGTCAGCCAGATTTCTAGGTTGGGTTGCCTGTGCTACCCTTTAAGCCCCCAAAAATGACTTGATCAAACATCAAGGACACGAGAATAAAGGAAATGATCACAGAAGATAAAATATCTTGATGTTTAAGGAAATTCTCCCAAGTAGTATCATAAGATATATATGAGTACAGTGAGGAGAACATGTATGTTGATACTGGGGCTTAAAGGGTTAAGGCAACAAACTGTGTATAAACTCTATGACATGCACTCTACTCCTTCCTTGTTACTATTTGTTTCTTGTAGCTGGTAGAATTTGACCAATGCCTTAAGCACCCTTCAAGAAAACACCTCTCTGAGACAGGCGGGTAGAGTTGGACCCCCAACCCCCTCCCTACTAAAATACTTCGCCTTTTGAAATCAAAATGACAAATGATTACCTCGATTTTAGATTACTGGGCAAAGTATGCCCTATTTCAGACCATCGTGGTCAAACTCTGTATCTTATTTCAGACCAAAACAGCTTGCCCTACACAGCTTATAAAAGGGAGTACCCCCAGGCCCTGGAGTATTCATTAGGCATTACAAGCTGGTTCCTCTTGGAACTTAAAGGTAAATGGTATCTTCATTTACCAGGAAACCTTTTTTTTTTTGCTTTTTAGATTCCTCCAGTTTCTCCCGCTCCCAAGAGCTCCATGAGGTATGCTTGACAAAACCAGTTAAATGTCAGAGGTCAATGTCTATACTGTGAATCTCTTTTTGTAATGCAGAGCTATACATATTTTGCAGCTGTTTGGTTTTTTTTTAATTGTTGTTGTTGTCGTTGTTGTTCTCTTTTCTAGTTTCTTTCAATACCATTACTGAATTTCACTTGTTGTTCACGTTTTTGTTAAATCATTTTATGTGGTTTTTCTCTTTTGCATCCTAAGTTACACTTACCAATTTTATTTTCCGTCACTTTTAAAGGATTGCCGGGAAGAAGAATTTTTATTTGTCTCCTTTAAGAAACTCCCCAAGCCAAGCTTTGACTCCAAGATCAAGGTGCGCGACAATTGCAATGTTTATTTTTATGCCCCATAAAGGTACCATCCTTCCTATACTAAGTAGCACAATCTATACTGCCATGCCATTCTTTCAAACCATCTTACCCAGAACCATCTGTAGGAACGGTAGTGAAACGTTGACCACATCTGACTTTGTACTTGAAGGCTGTTGTCATCCTGTTGTTCCCTTAGACAAGAACCTTTTCTTCTCGTTGGCTCTATCTCCCTCAAGTGTATAAATGAGTGTACCAGCGGACTGTAAAGAAACCTTGTCGTGTACTAGCGTCGCATCCGGGGGAGAGTACATGTAGTGATTTTGTCCATATTCCAGAATTCAGTAATCTCAACGCTCACTGAATTCTTTGAACTGAATGATGTCTTCACACCCTCACCCATTGTCGCCCCCCGGGAGGGGGGTCAGTTTCTAAAGAAACTGTGGTGCTGCGTCGGTGGGGACGTGAAACACCACGATTCGCTCTGACGAAGAGCTAACGCTCGAAACGTCAGCTTTCAATCTCTTTACGGTGGCCAATTTACCTTATCAACTCAGTTGATAAGTCCAAAATATTGTGTTACTTATATATACACTTGGTATACTTCAGGTCACTATACAGCTTTGGTGACTCCCCAGGGGTAAGTTGATTACTTAAACCTTGTATGATGTAGTGACTGTAGCTTAATAGGACATTTGCACGATAGCGTCATTTGACTACAACTACCAGAATTCATTTCGTTTCTCCTTTCTTATTAAAATTTTGTAACCCCAGTGAGGTTTCGATAACAATGACCCTAATTTGCATCATAAAAGAACAAACTGAAGGATTCTGGTAGCTGTAGCTCTCATTGTCATCACCACTGAAAAGTGCTGTTAAAGAGCTTGTTCTTATGAATTGTCGCAAAACTCACCACGGCGAAAACAGCGTTACACGGGCGCTACGAGAAGGTGTTGACAAACTGAAACCTAATAACCTAGTAACTTTAGATGAGGGGTGTGTCGTGTGGCGGCTGGCAATTAATCCCTTTGCGCATGAGTGCCCAATGGGGGGGGGGGGGGGCATTAGGATGTCAATCAAAGACTTGGACTTGCGTGATTCAATGAGTCTGGAAATGAAACGGCAAAACCACAACGCGCAAAAGGCCAATCACAGCTCGAATATACGAAGTCAAATTCACCTGTGCCATTTTGAGTGTTTCCTCTCAGCTTTCCTAGAATTGTGAAAGGATAATTGATTTCATGAAGTGGAGTGAAGAATGGCAAGGACAACAACCGTAATAAGAATCACTGGGACGCATGTCTTCCCCGCCTTCCTCTTCACAATGTTGAAAGTCATGTGTTTCCTGCAATAGTGCGCCTTTTTCCGACATTGTTGAGGTGTGAAAGAGGTGCAGACGTACATAGTAACAAGTTTGCCAATAACTTGTCTGTTGTTGTAGCCCCTACGCAGGCGCAAATGCTCTTTGTGCTCGTCAAGTACTACTTTCATAGAACATCTGAAAGGAAGCTAGGCAAAGCCTAGAAAGCAAGGGACCTGGGACTGTTTGAGAACAAGGTTTGGTAAGCAGATGTCACCTTTGTGTGCCCGGCATGAAGAGGTGGTCGCTACAACTACTAAGCTAGCTGTAGTGCGATGTTAAACTGTAAATCAACTTTTCAATGTAATGTTGTTTTATTTCCTTATTCCTAGTCTGGTGATCGTGAGAGTCTGTCGAGAATCAATGCGTCCATGCGTGCAGCGGTGCACAGTCAACCCAAGGTGCCACAGAAAAGACTGCGTTTTGACGACTGTGACGTCACTGAGCCCGCACCATTCCTTAGTAACGGCCACTCCACGGAAAAGGAGCCTGGGACACACGTGAATGGAACAAACGGTGAAAAAGCACATGAACCTGAAGATACGGATAAAAGTTGACAAATGTGACCGTTTCCATCAGACGATCTAACGTCATATTCCGCCTCTTCATATTTTACCATATTCACCGTATCGTCTTAAAAGCAACATGGGACACCGCATTCGCTATTTTAACCTTGAACGTTAGAGGAGTCCTTATAAGTACAGATTTCAAAAAAAAAAATTAAACGGGTAAATAACTTGCCTGGTTGAATGGTGGTCCCCCACACCTTACGATTTCATACACGGACTCAGAATCAAAAAATTGAAAACCACCCTGTACAGTATAAACTCCACCACAGAAAAAGACTGCTTAGTTGCTTTCATTTGAGTGGTTCACACGGGAGACTTAGAGCATATTGTCCATTGTTAGAGATGACAGTGAGGAACTACAACAGCTATTACAACTTTATTGGAGTCAAGAGTAATACGATAAGCAGTTTTCACTGAGAATATCATTGTGCTACAGATAAATAGATTTGATGGTTGGCAGAAAATCCTCGCGCATTCAAGGTGAAACCAATTTAAAAAAAATGGTTGTTAGGATTAGCTGAGAGCACTATTCGTTCATTTGTAACATTTTAAAAATATGAAAAAAAATTATTTCCCATTTCCTTGTAGGGGAAACGCTCGACCAGTGCTACTTTTAGCTTGATTGAGTCGAGTCTTGTCTCTTATACGAGATGGAATTCATGCATTTTGTAAGACAGCATAAACGTTTTAACGTATTCCTCATGGAGAAGAAATTCTGTTGGAAATGCTGGAAAATGAGTTTTATTGTTAACACAACTAATAATTGTATCCATACGCAGACATCTTTATTCTAAGTTAATTGATTTTGCCATCAAATACTCGAATTAAACTCCAAAATATTTATTAACGTGTTCTACTTGTTTTCCTTGCGTAATTAACCCATTAATATAACCCATGAATATTGAAACAGTAGAAATTGGCTAATGAGCTAAAAAAGGGACATCTTCAATTTTTGGAAAAAAATTCTATTGCTTCAATATTCAAAGGCGATTTTCTCCGTTAGTATAAGAGCTCTAGCTTTGACACTCGCACAAAATATCCACGCTCTCACCCTCTTTCTAGCGCATTTGAAATTGGCCGGCAAATCCCCCTCTTTGCGGGGATATTAACCTATGAATATTGAAACAATAGAAATTGGCTAATGAGCTCAAAACAGACATCTTCAATTTTTAGGAAAATGGCTCATTTTTGCTCATTAACGAATTTCTATTGTTTCAATGTTCAAAGGCGGTGTTCTCCGTTTCTAAAAGAACCCTAGCTTTGACACTTGCACAAAATTTCCACACTTTCACACTCTTTCTAGCACACTTGAAATTGGCCGGCAAATCCCCGTTTCGCTGAGATACTAGCCCATGAATATAGAAACAAAAATTGGCTAATGAGCTCAAAACAGACATCTTCAATTTTTGGGAAAATGGCTTATTTTTGCTCATTAACGAATTTCTATTGTTTCAATATTCAAAGGCGATTTTCTCTATTTCCATAAGAGCAGTAGCTTTGACACTTGCACAAAATATTCACGCTATCACCCTCTTTCTAGCGCACTTGAAGTTGGCCGGCAAATCCCCCTTTTCGCGGAGATATTGACCCACGAATATTGAAACAATAGAAATTGGCTAATGAGCTCAAAACGGGCATCTTCGAGTTTTGGAAAAATGGCTCGTTTTTGCTCATTAACCAATTTCTATTGTTTCAATATTCATAGGCGATCTTCTCCGTTTGTATGAGAGCTCCAGCATTGACACTTGCACAAAATATCCACGCTTTTATACTCTTTCTTTCGTACTTAAAATTGGCTTGCAAATCCCCCTTTTCACGGAGATATTAGCCTATGAACATTGAACCAATAGAAACTGGCTAATGAGCTCAAAACGGACATTTTTGGGAAAATGGCTCATTTTTGCTCATTAACGAATTTCTATTGTTTCAATTTTCAAAGGCAATTTTCTCCGTTTCTATAAGAGCCTTAGCTTTGACACTTGCACAAAATATCCACACTTTCACACTCTGTCTAGTGCACTTGAAATTGGCCGGCAAATCCCCCTTTTCGCGGAGATATTAACCCATGAATATTGAAACAATAGAAATTGGCTAATGACCTCAAAACAGACATCTTCAATTTTTGGGAAAATGGCTCATTTTTGCTCATTAACGAATTTCTATTGTTTCAATATTCAAAGGCAATTTTCTCCGTTTCTATAAGAGCCCTAGCTTTGACACTGGCACAAAATATCCACACTTTCACACTCTGTCTAGTGCACTTGAAATTGGCCGACAAATCCCCCTTTTCGCGGAGATATTAATCCATGAATATTGAAACAATAGAAATTGGCTAATGAGCTCAAAACAGACATCTTCAATTTTTGGGAAAATGGCTCGTTTTTGCTTATTAACGAATTTCTATTGTTTCAATGTTCATAGGCGGTTTTCTCCGTTTCTATAAGAGTGCTAGCTTTGACACTTGTACAAGATATCCACTCTTTCACACTCTGTCAAACGGACTTGAAATTGGCCGGCAGATCGCCCTTTTCGCGGAGATATTGACCCATGAATATTGAAACAATAGAAATTGGCTAATGAGCTCAAAACGGACATCTCCGAGTTTTGGAAAAATGGCTCATTTTTGCTCATTAACCTATTTCTATTGTTTCAATATTCATAGGTGATTTTCTCCGTTGTATAAGAGCTCTAGCTTTGACACTTGCACAAAATATCCACGCTTTCACACTGTCTAGCGCACTTGAAATTGGCCGGCAAAACCCCTTTTCGCTGAGATGTTAGCCTGTGAATATTGAAACAATAGAAATTGGCTAATGAGCTCAAAACGGACATCTTCGATTTTTGGAAAAATGGTCCATTTTTGCTCATTAACTTATTTCTATTGTTTCAATATTCAAAGGCGATTTTCTCCGTTTGTATAAGAGCTCCAGCTTTGACACTCGCACAAACTATTCTCGCTCTCACACTCTTTCTAGCGCGCTTGAAATAGGCCGGCAAATCGCCCTTTTAGTGGAGATATTAACCATGAATATTGAAACAAAAGAAATTGGCTAATGAGCTCAAAAGGGACATCTTCGATTTTTTGGGCAAATGGCTCATGTTTGCTCATTAATGAATTTCTATTGTTTCAATATTCAAAGGCGATTTTCTCCGTTTGTATAAGAGCTCCAGCTTTGACACTCGCACAAAATATTCACGCTCTCACACTCTTTCTAGCGCACTTGAAATAGGCCGGCAAATCGCCCTTTTAGTGGAGATATTAACCCATGAATATTGAAACAAAAGAAATTGGCTAATGAGCTCAAAAGGGACATCTTCGATTTTTTGGGCAAATGACTCATGTTTGCTCATTAATGAATTTCTATTGTTTCAATATTCATAGGCGATTTAAGAGCCCTAGCTTTGACACTTGCACAAAATATCCACGCTTTCGCACTCTTTCTAGCGCACTTGAAATTGGCCGGCAAATCGCCCTTTTCGCGGAGATGTTAATCCATGATTATTGAAACAACAGAAATTGGTTAGTGAGCTCAAAACAGAAATCTTCGATTTTTGGAAAACTTGCTCATTTTTGCTCATTAACGAATTGCTATTGTTTTCAAGGTGATTTTCTCCGTTCGTATAAGAGCTCCAGCTTTGACACTTGTACAAAATATCCACGCTCTCACACTCTTTCTAGCGCACTTTAGAACTACAGGGTTCGTACCCTTTTTCAATAACAATTTTCCAGGACTTTTCCAGGACTCAAATACATTTTTCCAGGGCTCCCAAAGGCACAATAATTGAAGCAATAGATCCTTACGAAATAGAAATCCAACAATAATCCTGCAGAAAATTGTTTTTAAAGAAAACTTTATTACAAGAATTTATAGATTTTGAGGACTTTCCAGGACCTGCATTAATTTTCCAGGACTTTCCAATCCTGGAAAATGCCAGAACAAAATTCCAGGATTTTCCAGGATTTCCAGGATCCGTACGAACCTTTGAAAAACCCATTTTTCTAACAGAGATATTGACCTATGAAAAGGCGCATCTTTCATTTCTGAAAAACTGGCAATTTTTTTTGTTAACGAATTGCTATAGTTTCAATATTCGTATACGATTTTCTTTGCTTCTACAAGAGCCGTAGCTTTGACACTTGAACAAAATATTCACCCTTTTTTCCATGTATCAAATTATTGGCGCACCAAATGGAAGTACTTAAAATTTTTTTTAATGAGTTTTAAAGGGTATTCATGCTCACAAGATTGTAGTTTTCGAACATGTGCCAACTCGGACCTTCGCAGAAATCCCCTCCTCTCAGACACTAATGCATTAATACTACAGCTACTCTCAACAACATTCTTTTATTATTTTCTAGAGCAACTTACTCCTATCTTGTCGCGCTACATACTTTAGATGGTTTTTCCTACTCTTTAATAAAACAAGCTAACAGTCAGAGGAAATAGTAAAGGCCCAGTTTGCACGGTGCAAATTTCTGTGAAACTTCTGGGCACAGTTTAGACACTCGAGAATAGTTACACGCAATTGCCCCAATTTTCTCACATGGATACACGAAGATATGCCTGTCAGATGTGGCCGTGGACTTTGCAAACAATTAAGATAGCTTTTCACAAAACAGTCAACGTAAGCCCATAACGCAGTCGTGTTGCATACAATTGTCTAATAGCAACCAGCCTTGTAACGCAATCTAAATCGTATAACGGGGCCGTAACGGTATCTCCTATAAGGATACGAAACATACACCAAGCTGGTGCTCGACACGCGTGGGAAGATACCGCGTGCACGGACGGCGATACGCGCGTGTAACTCTTCTCGCATGTCCTATCGTCAAAAAGCACACAGGAATTGCTTGAAGTCTAAATTTTAATTTGTTTTTGTAGGTTCAATTTCTGTGCCATTAAGGGTACTGCATATGACTATGCACTTAAATAAAACAGCCTCTGTATCTGGTCTGACCAGCTGACCTCAATAAATAAAAATAAATCTACCACAAATGCAAACTATTTCAAATATTTTACATCCATATGCGCGCAGACTACGCTTTTAATAAAAAATAATAACTCCAACTAAGGCAAAGCATTTGCTTATAGGCAAAATAACTGTCTCATGCTCATCAATTTCAAGCTACAGAAGGCGTCTATGTTAGTGTGCGTGGGGTTGCAGAGATGCGGGGGGGGGGGGGCATTTGACTTTTTTCTTAAGTCGTTTAAAAAAAATCAAAAAACAAAAAGATCAAATTAAGTATTTCCTATCCCTTTCAAGTATGTGCTGGTCGAGTTTTCACAATGAACTTCCTGAGAGTGGAGATGGAAGAAAACTCAAATGCCGCGCATGCCTCCCCGCACCACCAAACCCCCATCTCCCAAACCCCGCACACACACTCTGCGACCTAACATTGACTGGCGAAGAAAAGACAGCAAAAATAATCAACCTAGTTCAGAAGGGCTAGGTTGCACTATTTTCGGATTCTGGTAAGCTTAAAATAACTGTATAGTAGAATGAAACCTTTTAAATTAACGTTTCATTGAACCTAGCGGAACGTTAAAGTACAGTTTTGCCTCCAGACCTGAGACGACATTCAATCAGTTTTGGTCAAAGGCAAAGAGAAACATTACGTTCCTAACCTCTGATAAGCAAACAGCTCTATTAAACATGAATGTCCATTTAAAGGAGGTTCAACTTTACTAGCAAGTTGAATAGCAGCACAAATGGCTGGACAACACTTGATTGTCTGGGCATAGCAGTGCAAAGCAGGTTGCTTACATTGCATAACTGAAGAATGTTTCATTGGCATTAAATTAAAAAAGGCAAGCAAAAGTGCTAAATATGCAGTGGCCTATCCTAACATTTAGCATGACGTTATCCGATGATGCCTCAGTGCAGTTTGTATTTCATACCAGGAAATAAAACGATTAAAAGACATCCTAGAATAACAATGGTAATTTACTGCCAGAGTAAAGACCACGATTATTGAATTCAAAGTTTTAACAACGGACCAGCCAAGTATCATAATTCATGTACGAGAATTTACTTCGAACATCCTAAGATGACGCTGAATTTAGTTACTGTTTTCTACAATGTTTTCTACAACCTTTTATAGTACAACGCTTAATTTTGGCGTGCTCCCATTGGTCGAAAATCGATCACGTGATGCGATAGTGTCTCTCCTCAGCGGGCGCCTATCACCGCATAGTGCCTGTTTTTGGCAATCTTTGCTCAAAATTTAGTGTTGTACAATAAAACCAACAGAGTTCTTCTGTCTCATGTTCAAACTTCATATAAGCCCTCGAACGTTGTGAACATCAAATTTCCTCGGGCAACCTATTACACGATAGTGCCTTCGACAGAAGAACTCTACTGTTTAAGCAGAGGTTCTATTGAGTCAACAACGTAACATACAACACACACTTCACAAATACAGTCCAACCTCTGTAATACAGACACCCAGACTGAGCTACATGCTGTAAGTGTACATATTATGAAGGTATTATCGGTGGAGTTTATATGAATAAACTGTTCGTAATAAAGACAAATTGTTCACACTGCAGAGGTGTCCGTAAGGAGAGGTTCAACTGTATGCCACAAATGGCACGTTTTAAACAACACTTAACAACTAATTTCCATAAATTTCTTAGAAAATATTGTCATTACATTTGCCTCGTAAGTCAAATGTCATAAAATATTGTTAATATTTGCCTGTAAACGTTTTTCTTTACACTAAAACAACACCCACTGAAAGAGCTAAGGACTGATAAAACTAGAACATATCTAAGTGAGTTTCCAGAACTGAAAGATAAACCAAATTGCTATGCAGTCTAACTACACCGATTTAATACCGAAGGTTATATTAGCTGACTTTTGTCTCAAATTAAAGACAAAAAGCCTTGTTATGTATTATTTTATTAAATACTATTTTTTAGGAACTAAATGTAAACTTAACTGTCAAATTGCTATGCAGTCTAACTACACCGATTTAATACCGAAGGTTATATTAGCTGACTTTTGTCTCAAATTAAAGACAAAAAGCCTTGTTATGTATTATTTTATTAAATACTATTTTTTAGAAACTAAATGTAAACTTAACTGTCAAATTGCTATGCAGTCTAACTACACCGATTTAATACCGAAGGTTATATTAGCTGACTTTTGTCTCAAATTAAAGACAAAAAGCCTTGTTATGTATTATTTTATTAAATACTATTTTTTAGGAACTAAATGTAAACTTAACTGTCAAAAAAACAAAGCTTCTTTTAAAGGATACCCAATCCAAATGATAAAAAAAATAAAAACACAGCCAGCTAGTATTAAAAACTAGCAGTAATACGCTAAAAGGCATAGCAACAAATAACAAACAGCAGTATTTTGTGCATTCAACTGTTACCTTGAAATCATTTATAAAGGTGACAGTCTGAATGTGAACATACACCAAACTTTCAAGATATAATGAACCTTTTCAGTCTGGCACCAGGAGGCACCCTGCATGTAACCAAATACACTTACAAGTAGAAAGCTACATTTGCAAGGTGAAAAAGATGAAAAATACATCTGTATTACAGCATTCTTACCTTTCATTACTCAAAGTTAATTTCATTATTATTAAAAATAAAATAATTTGAAATCCACTCCAGATGACTGGGACAAATCTGTAATATTGACAGGAACTGAAAACCTGGCTTTGAAGTGAATGGGTGTTTTCTTATTTCAAAAGCCTACACAAATGTTTCTTGTTCAAACAATTTCAAACAAGTCAATAAAACAGACTGGTCTCACATTGAGTTTGGAATGGGGATTTAACTATGCTTTAGCAAAGCATCAGTTCCTTTCACACTACTGTAACAAAAATAACATTACTTACAGTATAAACAAAACTTACAACCCTAGATATAGCATTTTATGCAAACGAGGAAGAACTGGATTACTGTAGGATCAAATGACGTCTAAATGGATCTGGAGATTCTTGGGTGGGTCCCCATGGACATTTTCTGCAACACAAGTAATGTCATTAATAACTGCACAGAAAAGACTCCTCCCACAACGGTACTGTAACACAGGCATGATCATTTAGGTACACAGACTATATGTTTCTAGGTTTCATAATGGGAAACTACTACAAGGGTACATCAGTTCTCATCTCTAATGACAAAACCCTCCCATAATAATGGTCAGCACTCATAACAGAGGATGCCCATTGTACGAGGACTTCTCCTATAAAAGGAAAACCTTCACAGGAGGACACTTCTTCCCACAGAGGGGCATCTCCCATCAAGGAATACCTTGCACATAGGTAAACTTCTCATAGCATCTACAATGACAGGTTAGGGGGGACATCTGTGGGATATCTTCCATTAGGGAACATCTCCCATTGGGGGACACATCCAGTTAAGAAGCAACTCCTATTGGGTGACATCTCCCATTAAGGGCATCTCCAATTAAGGGACATCTTCCATTAGGGAACACCTCCCATTGGAGGACTTATCCAATTAAGGAACACCTCTTATAAGATAACATCTCCCATTAGAGGCATCTCCAATTGAAGGGCTCAGAGCATAACCATCTTATGTCGATTTTAACCGGTTTTAATTTTGTGCTTTAAACTCCTTCAATTTGTGCATGGGACCTTCAAAAAGCTATACAGGCAATGTTCTTGGAATGAACTTAAGGCCCTTTGCAAAAATTGACATATTTGTTTAGAGGAAAACAACAATACCGCCTAAAGTTCGACAGAAGACGCTTATGCTGTCAGCCCTTCAATTAAGGGACATTTTCCATCAGCGAACACCTCCCATTGGGGAAACCCTCACATTAGTGGTGTACCATTTATTGAGTATAATCAATAATTGATTGAAAATTCTTGGCAATGTTAGAAAACATCTCCCATTACGAAACCCATCCCATTAGGAAACATGCCCCACAAGGAAGCCCCTCCCATAAGCCATCCACCCAGTCATGGGGCAATCTCACATGTCAGAAAACACCTTGCTTTACAGGGCACATAACCCAGCATGTTAAGGATTGGATTGATATCACCAAGGTTAGCACTTACTTGCTGCCATGTCTTGTAAGTCTGTGTGTAATTTTCCGGTGCTGCTTGTGCTCTTGTTCTAAGCTGACGACATGTGACTGGATGTCATTGATGGTCATCAACTTCTGCTGCCACATCTCGTGGTCTGTTCCTTCTTTTGTGCAGTTTTCACACTGACTTTCACATTCAACTAAGGTGCAAAAAACGCTGCTTTAGTATCTTTTTTTTCCATCCTTTGATCCTTTTGTTGCAAAGAGCAACACAAAATGAGTCTTCAGCCTTCCATGTTTTATTTAAAGAAAACAAAACAGTCTATGGGAATATGAGGGTTTATGTTAAGCACTTTCTAATTATTCTGAATTTCCTGATTAGAAGTGTTTGCATTAGCGTCTGTCAGAACAAAGAGGCCATAATCATTTCTTTTGTAAAACAAAGTAGTATGACTTAGACCAATGATGTCATACCCAAGTTACATCACTGGTGACCTAAAAATGGTTACACTACCAGTACAAACATGCATTATATGATGGAAATTTTGAGGTAATATAAATTTGGTTCTCTAAAACTACTCTCTCCTGGTAATGTGAAAACAATAAACAAACCCTGAGAAAGACATTACTTACCAGTATTAAATATACATTTTGCTAACATAGAAATTAGGAAATTACTTTATAAAATAAATAACAAAAATGGTCACCACTAAAAACAAGTATGAGACAAACACTCACTCTGTAATTCATCCAACTTGTCCAGATTTATTAAGAACAATGAGTGTATTCTTTCAATCTCCCGATCACAATCTATAGCTACATTAACACATTTCGGTTGAGGGACTCTAAACAAACACAACAGATAAGAGATTGTTAACAACAAGTGACTATAAACCTCCCTGTATCAGTCCTTTACTTCTACAAGGACAGCTATATCTGGTCAGTATGCATGATATCAATAATTCAGGACTCATAATGCACTAGAGCCAATCACTGACCCGCACAGGGAAGGGGCCCGGGGTTTTCCCTATAGTGAGCTTTAAAGGGCTATGCTACTAAGTCAGTTTTAAAGGAAAATGAAATTAAAAATTAATATGAAACTATACGACAGCTTGCAGCCTTTGAATGACCAAAAGCCCTGAAACAAAATGTGGCTCCCATTTTTTACCAATAACTTGGCAAGCTGGCAAGCTGACACAAGTGTAAGAAAGGGATGCAACAATAAATTATTCAAGGTACATAGAAGTGGTCATTCTGATTAAAAAAAGTATATGAAAGGGTAAGGGTTTGAACCTTTGGGTGGATCCTCTCTATACAAAACTTTATTGACATGCTGCCCCCCCCCCCCTCCTCACCCCCAGGGAGTACAGAAATACCTCATGGGCAATACAACAGTATGACAAAAAAGCTGTTATCAAGACAGTAAGATAAGCGTATGCTTACTCAGTCACTGGTGTACAGCCCGCTGCTTTCTCTGATCGTTCTTTGCAGCTGAAAAAGAAATCCATTCCTTCTTAATCAAGCAAAAAATTCCCAAGATAAAATTACAAAAAGGATGTCTTCATGGAGCTCAGTGGTTAGAGCATTTGACTGACAGTTCAAATACTGAATGTGCAGATGTCATTGTGTAGTTCAAACTTTTTGTTGGTTCTGGCCTTGTTCCATAAGTTTTCTCGATTTTCCCAAACCAACATTTCCAAATTACAATTAATCTGATCTCGATAAACATGTACAGGAAAACAATGATAAGACGTGGTATTCATGTCTTTATATATCACAATGAATTATTGATACCGTTGTTTAAAGGAAAGAGGCAAGCAAGAAAGTAGTGTCAAAGAAACAATGATGGAGCTTTGGTATTGACACTCAGTGTATACATAATTAATAGTTACTTACAGAGCATCAATCCCACAGTTTCACTTGATAAATTACAGATATTTTTTCAATTTTGTTTTTCTTACCAGAGCCATTTCCCAGTAACAAAGGCTTCAGGGTGATATTTCTGTGCTTTGTGAGGATTGCTCTGGCACACCTTACGCAAGGCACGTATCCTACAAAATAGGTTATAAAATTAACAACGAAATATAACAAATACATGCAAAACCTGAAACAGATAAGTGTTCATGGCCAAATGCAATGCAGGCAACAGTAAGGCTACCTCTACTGGCCTGTGTCTAGGGTACCTTGCTCTAATAACTCAATCATCAACTCATCATCAGCATCCCTTGCTGTGAAGAGAATCGCTTACGGCAGTAGATCACCTTGTCTCTGGTACCCAGGATTGTTATTGACCAAGCTTTTTGTTTTTATTGTCTTATAATAATAACGTTTCGATATAATGCGCACTCTGATTGGTTGAAACAGCGTGCCTTATCAGAGTACAGATGCATGGAGTAGCCCGTGACGCCATTCTGCACATGCTGGCAAGCTGAAATCCTTTCTTGCGCGCGCTTGCAAGCCGTGAAAAAACTTGATTTCTTGCAATTAAAAGCCAGTTTCTTTACAAATGTGAGCAAAGCTTTTATTATAAAACAAATAAAAAAGCCAAAACCGTGCTTTGTTCTGTGATAAAGCACGCAAGGAAGTGACTCCCCACTTCTTGAGTGCTCTCGTCACTTCCTTGAGTGCTTTATCACAGAACAAAGCACGGTTTTGGCTTTTTTATTTGTTAATTAAAGTGTTTTTGCCCTTAAAATTTCCAACAGAATGAAAGAGAAAAATATTTTGTGTGTCTTTCAAAATTGTGTGGGTCAGTGGGATTCTATTGTCAGTAGTTTTTCTCACCATTCTCTTTCCTCTACAGTGTTGCTTGCCTGAATATATAACAATCTGTCAGGCTGGATTATCTGCACCATCTAAAAGTGAACCAAACACAGCCACAAAGCAAATTTGACAAATAACCATTTTATAATGGCATAATCAATAACTGCAAGATATCAAGCTAATTAAAACAGACAAAATGAATGCACTCAACACAGTTCTTTACTTCGTACCAGTTTTAAGTGGAAACACTCCTCCCCTAGCCTCTCTGCCCCCAGGATGTCGCAGACAGGAATATTACCTAGAGCAGCCTTGGTTTTGTCTTTGGAATATGTAAGGCCTTTGTTGGTCAGAACAAAAAACCTCTTTTTGAAATTTTTGAAGCCAAACCTACTTCTTCCCTGGGCTCTCTTTATCAACATCCTAAGAAATGAAACACGGTTATTACTTGACATTCAAATACTTCTTACATGATGATATATAAAATTATGTTATAAAAATGTACAGTATACAAAATGCCCATCTCTCCAAAAACAACAAGGTGTGAATGAGAGATGAGCTTTCAAACAACTCTTCAATTCAGACAAACATCAGTTGCATCCAAGGGGCAAACTGAAATGTTTACGATACATTATTTCGAAGGAGTAAACTATACATGTTAAAATCATTGCAGCTACAAAATGAAAATGTCTTCAGTGTAGTTTTAGAAGATGATAATAGTTCAGCATTTTTAGTAATGTTTCGGATGTGGTTCCAAAATGCAGGTGTAGAGTAGAACAAAGCATTGGCCACATGCTAAACACTCAACAGTTGTTTACAATGAAACCTTGTGGGGTGAACATTTTAACATCTTTGCCTTCTATCAGTACACTCACCCCTCCTTAAGAACAATTGTTGAGTCTACAGGGAGTCCTTGTGCTCTACTGGGTGAAGAAATAATCTCCAAGAACTGAAACAAATCAAAACATTCACTTAAAGTATTGTCTAATACCTCCAATGGCCTCACATCAATATACCACAAGCACTAAAACCTACGGGGGAATTAATACTGGACTACAGTAGATATTATTTTGCAATGCTGGGTTTTTCAGAACAATTATTGTCATTCAATGATATTATGCTGTTTACTGTTTAATGTTTAATCAAAGCAACTAAACATTGCTTAACACAAAAGGATGAATGTATATCATAACACAGTTAAAAAAGTCAAAGAATTCCTGATGACCATGCATGTTACCCCTTGATATGTACAGTGTATACGTCAGTGTAATACTCAGTACGTGAAAATGCAATGGCCTTAACGAAAATGTTTTTCAAAAGCCTGTGTGCCCAGATGAAGTACCCCTATAAACTTCAACACAGTTCATTATTAGAACTTCTGAGTAAGTTTCTATAGACACAGAAAGTCACTTACCCGTTTGACAGCAGTAATGTGCTCCTGATCGAGAATCACTGACTTCAATGTCTCCATGTATGGCTCTTTGACCTGACCACACTATTTTCAAGAGAAAGGGATATTTAGTTGAATACTAATGATGGTTCTTGGTTTCATTTTTCTCCCTTTGTCACCTATCTTACTCTCCTATCCATAACCCAGCTGTGCTATCAGTCCAACTCTCACACTCCCTCAAAGAGTAAAATATCTTACAAATAACATCCTCCTACGCCACAACTTAAGGATTAAGATGGATTCCGTTCAATGTTCGAGCAACAACTGCAAAAATTAATAACTAAAATACAGTAACCACTCATAGCATGGTAACTTTGGAATACTATTTGAAACATCTCACTTTAATTCACTTCTCCAAGTGACCCTGTGATTAAATTCTCAAGCATTCGCGAAAAAAATCTATGTCAAATCTCATAAAAACATGCTGACGGGTGGCATGTTTGTTTTGAACTGACATGAAACGTCTTTTTAATTAATATATGGACAACTTGAAATTCAACCTTCTCTTGCGGGGTCAGCTTGGGAGCTTAAGTAGTGATAACGTCCTCTTAACTGTATTGAAAATGTTACCATGCTATGACTATTTTTTTTGGTAACTTTATTTTTGCACTCATTGCTCGAATGTTGAGCAAAAATTGTCTTAACACTTTCGCTGCGAAAGTGGAGTTTTGTCAACATTTAGAGCCCAGCTAAGTCAACTTCGGGACCTGGTCAACGAGGCCGTTTCGTCGCAACGCTCCAGCAGTCTTCAGTTGGCTAATTCTTCAGTCGAAGTTCCTCCTCTTTCCCCCGCTAGTGGGCTGCATGTCATTTCGCCTCACGCGAACGGCGGTCTGGGACCATTCACCGAGCCATCTCCCCGTCTCCAAATCCAAGATGGCGGCTCTCCTCGGCCTCAACAACAACAGCAACAACTAGAACCCAGTCCCTCACTCGCTCGCCAGAACAACGAGCCTTTGCTGCAAGGAGCTACGCTCCAAGGCAACTTCTATTTGCCACCGCTTCCGGAGAAACTCCGTTCCAGGATTCTAAAACGCGAGTACGTTGACTATAACGAGCTTTTGTCGGATAACATGTATCCTCACCCCGCTTACGCCTCATCTCAAAGCAACTTCACCCTGGCAATCAACCCCCAGGATTCTACCTCCTTAACCTTTGTCCCCTCTCATCGACGGAAACGCCGCTTATCCTCCTGGCTGGAGGCTTGGAATGTCTTTGTACGCACACTCCTTTCCCGTTTTCCACACCTCGCCCCAGACCTCCTAGCTTATCAAGATCAGATATGCAAGTTGGGCCGTAAATTTAAAGCCTCTGCCTGGCTCATGTACGACACTGCATTTCGTTACATGGCTGCTTCCAATTCCTCCCTTGCCTGGTCCAAACTGAACGAGCAGCTCTATAATGACATCCTCAAAGAGGAGACTTTACCTTATTGTGTCAGCTGTCACAACTATGGTCATCGCACCCTAGCCTGCGCTGCACGAGCCAAACCAACCCAGTCCTTTCGTCCCTTACCAGCTGCCACTGTCACTCACTCGCCTGACACACCCCCATCCCTCGCTACCGCCCACCCAACACGCGTCCACCAGCCGCAATCATCTGCCATTTGCCGTGACTACAATCGCCGCATCTGCCGCCGCCCCAACTGTCAGTTCCAACACATCTGCAACAAGACGGATTGCGGAGGTGCCCACCCTGGCTTCCAGTGCCCCAAATCATCTTGAGCCTAGTTTTCCTGCCACTTCTCTCCAACCTCCTTCCACCCCTGTCAATATTTCACAACTTTCTGCAGAACTCCAGCACCACCCTGACCAACAGTTTACTCAGGGTCTCCTTCACGATCTCCGTTTTGGCTGCAACATCGGCTACAGTGGCCCGCGCTCAGCTAGGATCACACCTAATTTTCAATCAGCACTTCTCCATATCATCCCAGGGCGGTTTCCGAGACCCTGGCTAAAGAGCTCTCTCGTGGCCACACTGCAGGGCCCTTTCCATCATCGCCCCTTCCAAACCTCCAATGTTCCCCCTTAGGGGTAGTACCCAAAAAGGACGGTACCTGGCGCATAATCATGGATCTCTCCTCCCCTCGTGGTTCATCCATTAATGACCACATTTCCAAGGATGCCTACACACTGCACTACACAACCTTCGACCACGCTCTTACTCTCGTTGCCAGACATGGCCAAAATGCCCTTATGGCCAAACTAGACGTTAAACACGCATTTCGTCTCTGCCCAATACGCCTGGAGGATCGCGAACTGCTTGGTATTCACTGGAATGACCACTTTTACGTTGACCTCCGCCTACCCTTCGGCTTGCAGTCCTCCCCCTACCTCTTTAATCGCTTGGCCGATGCCTTCCAATGGATTCTAATACACAATTACCACATCCACGACCTGATGCATTACCTGGACGATTACTTCACAGTTGGTCCTGCTAACTCATCCCTCTGTGCAAACAACGTCCTCACCATTGTGCGTGTGGCCTCCGATCTGGGCATCCCACTTGCTCCAGATAAGCTGGAAGGCCCCACTACATCTCTGGTGTTCCTGGGCATCAAGATCGACACCATTCGCATGGAAACATCCCTACCGGCTGACAAACTTTGCGGGCTGCTTGATGAACTCCAGTCTCTGTCTTCACGTAAAAAATGTCAAAAGCGGGAACTGCTTTCCTTGATTGGCAAACTTAACTTTGCATGTCGTGTTATTCCGGCTGGTCGCATATTTCTGCGTCGCCTCATTGACTTGAGTACCACAGCTCGGCTTCCCCATCATCATATCACCACGAACCAGGAAGCTCGTCAAGACATCGCTTGGTGGCTCAAGTTTCTCCCCTCCTGGAATGGCCGTGCTATTATTCCTGACCCCTTCTGGACCAAATCAGCAGACCTGGAACTGTTCACCGACGCTTCTGGCGCTCTGGGTTATGGCATCTACTACATGGGTCACTGGATTGCTAACTCCTGGCCTCCCATATTGCAAGACTGCTCCATCCAATGGAAGGAGCTCTACCCCATTGCTGTTGCTTGTCTTCTATGGGGCCACCAGTGGTCTGGAAAGAAACTCCTCTTCCACTGGGACAACCAGTCAGTAGTGGACATTTGGGCCTCTGGCACTTCCCGAGACCCCTTGATCATGCACGTTGTTCGCTCTATATTTTTTAGCGGTGCCACTCACCACTTTACAGTCCTTGTGGCCCACATTGCTGGCACTAATAACTCTATTGCTGACTCTCTGTCCCGTTTGCAGATCACTCCGTTCCGTCAACTAGCACCAGCGGCAGATTTGGATCCTACCCCAGTCCCCCCGTCCGTGGAGACCCTCTGGCAGATCGCCTAGCGTTCCTACAATCACAGGCAATCGCAGACTCTACCCGCCGCTCTTACCTGGCTGGCCTTCGCCGTTATACTGCCTTCTGCTCCTCCAAGCAATGGACAAGTTTCCCAGCGACAGAGACCACGCTGTGCTATTTTGCCGCCCATCTGTCCACTCAGGTCGCTTTAAGACCATTAAGTTGTACATGGCAGGTATTCGCTATGCTCACATTGAGAACAGTCTGCCAGACCCCTTTCAGGATGCACCACTTCTACATCTCCTTCTCCGTGGTATCAAGCGCAGCATAGGACTCTCTTCGCAACGCCGCCTCCCTATCACCATGACCCTCCTTCGCCAACTTAAAGGGGAGTTAAGTAATGCTCCAGATGTCTCCCCACAAGACAAACTAATGCTGTGGTCAGCCTTTACCTTGGCCTTCTATGGCTTTCTACGATCCAGTGAATTTACATCACCATCTACAACTCAATTTAACCCATTGGTGCATCTGTGTCTCACCGATGTTTCTTTTACCGCCGAAGGTTGCCTCCGCCTCCATCTGAAGTCCTCAAAGACCGACCCTTATCGCCAGGGCTGCTCGCTTTTGATCGCCCCATCGCAACATTCTGTCTGCGCTGTATGGGCCCTTCGCAAGTATCTCTCCATCCGCATTGTCACTGGCTCTGCACCCCTCTATGTTTTCTCTTCAGGGCTTTACCTCACCAGGGATAAAGTCACAACGGTCCTCCGCACCCTTCTACAGCGTCTCAATATTCCCACGGAGCTCTATGCATCGCACAGCTTTAGGATCGGTGCAGCTACTATGGCAGCAGAAGCTGGTCTACCCCCATGGCTGATTCAGACACTAGGAAGGTGGTCAAGCAACTGCTTCACCCTCTACATCAGGACCCCACCATCTATTCTTCAGAAGGTGCCTAGCATGCTAGCCACAGTGAGTACATCCGATCAAGGAATCTGGAACCCTGTTCAGGGACGCTGTACCATGGACTCTAGTGCATAATTATTTGTTTATTCGG
This sequence comes from Siderastrea radians, assembly GCA_964017195.1. Classification (NCBI taxonomy): domain Eukaryota; kingdom Metazoa; phylum Cnidaria; class Anthozoa; order Scleractinia; family Rhizangiidae; genus Siderastrea; species Siderastrea radians. The sequence goes on from OZ024895.1 coordinate 46,372,984, forward strand.
TAGTATTTGGGATGTAATTTGGGTGCACACCTGCCACTTAGCGTCGCACGTAGCAGGCTGGGTGGGGCTCTTGCCCCACCTTAGCTCTTAGATATGCCGGGTGTTGCATGTGCCACACTCGTTGGCTCATCCCCACATTTATCGCTATCTATCCGGGTGTGGCATGCGCCACATTCGCTCGCTCATCCATTACTTACAGGGTGCGTTGCTGCCACCCTTATCATTACATTTGCAGGGAGCGCTGCTGCCACCCTTATCATCACTTTGCAGGGTGTGTTGCTACCACCCCTTGGGTTTTACATTTGGCAGGGTGTGTTGCTCCCACCCTAGTTTTATTACAGTGTGCACCCAACAAGCTTTAGTCCCATTTACCGCCAAAAAAAGACTGAGTAGTTTCTTGTGTCACTCAATTAAGCGACCAAGTTGTTAATGGTAATTTTACTGGTAAAATAGAGTTAACTACTTAGAGCTTATGTACTCGTTTAATTGTACTGGCTAAAGCACTTGGCGTGTGCATCTGTCAAGTAGTTCTCATCACCTCGTATGGGTCACGAAAGGATCTTGCATTACAATTATTGTTGTGTTTACTAAACTTCTTTGTAAGTGGCTTATAATATTTCACGTGTACACTAATGGACTTGGCATGACTTTGCAGTAGTACAATAGCTTTTCTGTTGACTAGCTTACCCATGAACTGCATTCCTGCACAGTTATGCCAAAATGAACAATAAGCTATATTGTTATCTTTCTGTAATTGATATCAAGTTATGCCTTTCGCGGTTCAGTCATAAGTGCACGCTTTGTTCCCATTTCATGTTACACATTGCATGGTGTACAACTTCTGACTTGCTCCAGTTTTTGTAGATTGCTTTCCTGCCTCACCCTACCCTTTTATTCAATAAAGCTGGACTATTGGGTTGGGTGCACACCTGCCACTTAGCGTCGCACGTAGCAGGCTGGGTGGGGCTCTTGCCCCACCTTAGCTCTTAGATATGCCGGGTGTTGCATGCGCCACACTCGTTGGCTCATCCCCACATTTATCGCTATCTATCCGGGTGTGGCATGCGCCACATTCGCTGGCTCATCCATTACTTACAGGGTGCGTTGCTGCCACCCTTATCATTACATTTGCAGGGTGCGCTGCTGCCACCCTTATCATCACTTTGCAGGGTGTGTTGCTACCACCCCTTGGGTTTTACATTTGGCAGGGTGTGTTGCTCCCACCCTAGTTTTATTACAGTGTGCACCCAACAAGCTTTAGTCCCATTTACTGCCAAAAAAAACACTGAGTAGTTTCTTGTGTCACTCAATTAAGCGACCAAGTTGTTAACGTCCTCTTAACTGTATTGAAAATGTTACAATGCTATGACTATTTTTTTTTGGTAACTTTATTTTTGCACTCATTGCTCGAATGTTGAGCAAAAAGTGTCTTGACACTTTCGCTGCGAAAGTCGAGTTTTGTCAACATTTAGAGGAGTACACATTGAACCACTTGTGACATCATCATTTTTGACGTCACCAGATTGTTTTGATAAGAAGCTAACACAGCAAGGACAGATCCATCCACAGGTGTGTCCATTTTCAACATCAACCAAATTCTAGCAGAGCTATTCCAAAAAAACGTGTTCAATTCTGGGGGCAAAATTGGTGGTAAAACAGGCCAAGTCACCGATAGTTGATCAATGTTCCACTTCCAGGTTTTCTCAAGGGCTGAGGCCAAAACTTTTCCAGTGGATAGAAAGGGGATAAAAGGTGGAAGATAAAGAGGAAAGAAAGGGAGAGAAAAAGGGAAAGAAAAGAAGCAAGTCAGAAAAATGTTGGGAATGAATCAGCAAAAGAAGAAAAAAAAAAGTCCAAATTTTGGCTTATGCGCATGCGTGAAAGCAAAATATTGTACAATTTACAACTAAAACTTGTTCAAAACCTAGTTTAATTGCAAAGAAGTGTTTTTGTAGCAAAGTTAAGTGGCATTTGGCAACCTAGCACTCAAAAACCTGCTTCAACGGTAAAAATATGTTTTTTTTTTTTTAAGTTAGCAGTCAAAGGGTTAAATTCTCCACTCCCAGCCAAAATAGTAGAACCTGCGAGAGAAAGGGAAAAAGTCAAAAAGTAAAGTTTTGTGTACACATTCCATCTTCATTCTACCCTAATCCACATGGAACAGCTTGTGAAAGCACAGTTTCCCCTTGATTTCAACGGGAATTATAAGGGCCAGTTCAGAGTTCAAAGTGCATTATGATGTTGTTTTGATACCTACCAGTACAGAGCTAACAACATTTCCTAAACTTTGTATCGCTTTTGATATAAGTGTAAGAGTTCTTGCTGTCTGTGCATCCTGATGAAATAAACGAGAAAATAACTCTTTGACTGAAATGTACTGGCTATTGTTGTTTTTTGTTACTAAATAACATTTAACGTAAGCCAGCAACCTGATGTTTAAGGCACTTAAAACACAGCTGCTACATGAGTGTCACAAGACTTGCATTGTTTCTTTTCAGAAGTATATTTATACACTCAGTCAAACCTGAATTAACTGGACCCTCGATCAGACCGACTTTTCTATGTAGTCCATGAACAAACTGAACATAGTTTGTCACACCCCTGTGTTTGATGATTTAATAAGAAGTTTCAAGTTATCTCAAGAAAATATTGATTTTTGTCTACCATCTGGACTTTGAATTACCCCAACTATCTTCTGTGGTCTCACTGAGTCCAGATAAACAACATTCTGCTCTGCACATCAGATGAATGGATGCAGCCTCGATGTAGTTGAGAAGGGTAATGATAAATAAGACTGGCTCTTTAAAAAACATGGCCATTCTCCAAAGAAAAGAATTCTGCTGTAATATGTTTAACCCAGAGAGAAGAATCAACTTTACTGCTAATTATAATGCACTTTTCTGGTCTTAATAAAATTTGGCACTTGTCTGCCACTGCACATCCACCTAGTATTTCTAGACCCTTTTTAAACAAGCATAAGAAATGGTTCATCACCCTAATGCTGAATAGGTACTTACTGGGTGTTCATTTCTCATCTGAAACAGTTTTGGATTCAAAATAGCTGGAGCAAAGAATCTCAGGAAAACAAAACCACTCACAGACGTGTAACAAACATCTCCATCATCTGAAACAACACATTAAAAAAAACCATGCAGAAGATTAACTTTGACAAAAATTAACAAAATGGTACAACAACTAATAACTACTGATAACTATTTCATATCCATTGACTTCACTGACATCATCCAAGTCCCTGTCAACATAAAATAATAAGAGCACACCTCTGGGTGGTGCGTAAGTTACTAAACAGGCATGCTTAATGATCCAATCCAAGTTGCTCCTACATGTATTTTTTCTTTGGGGGCGGGGGAAGAAAACTGAATTGGCAGAGTACATAAACATTAAACACCAGTCCACTGTTCCTGGACATACAACTGGTATTTTGGGCAGAACATAACCTTGTAAACTTAAAATCATGTGATAAAATGCCCTGTCGTCTTTCAATGAATTTTCCTGGCTAAAACATTGTTCTATGATTAGTGCAAGCAACTATGGTGTTCTTTTAACAATGCTCTGTACAGGTTATTATCTACTAAGGGTCTCTATGTTTTATCAAAGTGTTATTACTTGGAAATTTGTAAGAAGCAGCTTCTCTGATGTTGTGGAACACTTGACACATAACAGTGGGACAAGCCATGGCTGAACATGTGATGGCTGCAAAGATTCTGTTCACATAGCCTCGCAGATTAACCTACAGTTACAAAAACGAAGACAAACTCTTAAGACAATGTTAGCAAGTACCAACTCACCAATTACACTAAAACAAACAACTCAGCCAACACAACCAACTGCACTGACACAACCAACACAACCAACCCACTAACAGTGAACAAACCCAACCAACAAAACCAGCTCAATAACACAAACACAAACAGTTATTATAAGAAATAAAACACTGCATGGCCTCAACAAGAAAAATCCACTACAAAAACTCATCTCACGCAAAATAATCATAGTCAAACCTATAATTTATGATAACTGATGATAATATGATAATTTATGATATTGCTCAAACAGAAACATGCAATCATAACCACATCAAAAGCTGACTTAAGATAGGTGTACAGTAATCTCTTTTGCAAACATACAATTTGTAGGTTTAGACAAACCCTGGTGAAAGGATTCTGCCTGGAAGAGATACTAGCTCCCAAACTGGCAACATTAATCTGACAACTGAAAGAAACAAACAAATAGCAAACAAACAACAGGAAGATACTCACCAAATTGGCATTTAAGGACTCCCCCTCTCTTAGTCTGGCTGGGTCAATTTCACAACGCTTGTGGTCATCAAATATCTGAAAATAAGTTTTTATATTGTTAGGTTTCTTGTTAGGTTTCTTTTTAACATTTTTACAATTTCCACACCTACATGAAATCCCCACAAAATGTATCACATAGAAAACCATTCAATCAATCAAGCAATTGCATTTGTATAACCAATCAAATTGTAATATTTTACTTTCAAGACATGAAGAACTGTCAAATAACAAATCAAGTAATAACGAACAGGATAATAAAAAAGCAATTAAAGAACAGTATACAGGTGTAGTTAAATTATTGACCTATGTTGAAAACATAGGGTCGGTCGGTCGGTCGGTCGGTCGGTATGTATATATGTACGTATGTATGTATGTATGTATGTATTTTTTATCCGAGGGGAAATCTCATGTGAGACGGGCGGGAATGCTCGTGGGAAAATTTAAATTAAAGCTATGCTAAAACAGACGGAGAACGCGAGACGACGAGCATCCATGCACCTTTCACATGGAAGTACACCCCCCGGGGAATTTATGTGGCACTATGTGGCACCAATCAGATTGAGGCTACTAAGCTAAGAGTACATTCTACCAATAAAAGAGCTGGTTAGAATCCGCTTACTGAAGCTGAAGGTCAGACAAGGTTAAGCTTACCGGCCATGCCGAATGAACATATGGGGATGGAAACGATCAGCGCAAATTTGCTTTTCTACTTTTTCCTCTCGAATATTATATTTTCAGTAAAGGCTTGGTGTGGCAGAATAGATGGTAATTTCCTAAAGCTATTGTAAGGGCAGGTAAAATTGAACTCTGTCATGGCCAACGGTGGAACATGAGTACGTGACAAAAACAATTAACATAGTTCCAAAAATAGACTTGTTGATGAGAAACTGTAATTTAATTTGTTCTTTTATGATTTGTGTTATGAAACAGCTGTTTTGGTTATGTATCTTTTAGCAAGATGTTGGTTGAAAAGATTGTATCTGCGCTTGATACGGATAATTCTGACTGTACTTTGCAAGGTTTTTGAAACAGCTTTGTTTGGTAAATTGAAATTTATAGCAACGTGTTTATAAGATTGCAATTTGCATAAATTAGCTTGTTTATCCAAGCGTGTCAGTAGGTTTTTAAACCTGGTTTCTCTTCCCAAAATGCAGTTTAGTTTTAGTTTACGATGTTGTGTCCATGATTTATATCAGTCATATCCACAGATTTTCCAGCTGACATACAAATGATTTCTTTCTTGGTTTTAACATACGGGAACATATGGTTTTTTGAAATTTTTTAGCGATGTGTTTAAGATAGCAATTTGCATAGATTAGCTTCGTCAAGCGTGTCTGTAGGTTTTTAAACCTGTAATGTATATGGTAACATGGCGAGTTCACGGTAAGCTCAAGCTCGGAAACTTCGTTAACTGCGAAACGAAAATGTACTTTTGAATTGTCTGGCAAAGGAATATGAAATACTCCCAGAAGGTGCGAATCTTTCTGTCGAAATTGTTCGAGAATTCCTTACAGCGAGGCATTTTTTGAAGAACTCTGTGCCAAGCTGCTGGCCATGTCATCTTAACATGACAAAAAGTGAAAAGTCCTAAAAAGTAGAACAAATCACAGCTTACTTAAATAAAACAAAATATCAGTCTGCGTAGTCTGCATGGTCTGCAGTCTGCACAGTCTGCAGGCTACGTTTTAACATGACCGCAATGACTGTCCTCTCCTCAAATTATTATCTACTACAATTGTTTCTTTCACATCTTGTTGTGAGCTCGATTTATATTCTTCAGTAATATGCAGACAATCATTAGTTGACCTTAACTGAGGTTTCAGTTTTAAATTTAATTTGAAGTTTTTATGCAGTCTTTTTGTTCTTACTAGTGTCAGTTTGACTTTTTAGCCTGTAGCCTACTAGCCCGATGGTTGCTCTATTTCCAATTTTGATCCCATCGGCTTTTAGCGGGATGTTGTTTTGCATTCCAAGGGTATTGCTGAGTAAACGAAAAAGCTGTTTTAGGCCCAGTTCAGAGGCCGTACCTCTCATGGGCCGTACCAAATACATTTTCGCTCCTAGGTCGTATTTAAGTGGCAAACTTTGCCGTACCCTGAGATTTTGGCTTGCCTTATTGAAATCTGTCAAAAAAAACTCATTTGGACACCGTACAACTACCAAAAAACTACGTACTACTTGGAACGACACATGGGAGGTGCGGCGTCTGAACTGGGCTTTATGCACTCAGGTGCTATAGTGGAGGGGGGAAGTATTTGCAAGAATAATCGCGTGTTGTTTGGTCCTCGGAGTATGTCTTAAAAATCGCAAATAAGCGAGGATAAGACTTGTCATTTCAACATAGGTCAAGCACGCAATGCGTGCCTATGTTTTTCATTCAGTTACAATGCAAAATTCTTAATTATTATAATTTTAAACTTCATGAACTGACATTTTCAAGTTCTCACCTCATCCACCAGGCATTTAATAGTGTCATGAAGGTAATACATGCCAGCATGTTTCATGAACTCGTCAACTGATTTTGTTGCCACAGAATTGCCTCTGAAAAGTGTATTTGAATCTCTGAAAGAAACAGTTAAGCTTAACGTAAGGACCAGACCAGTGAATTCATGAAGTAGTACTTATTAGCACCCATGACTTTCCTTTAAAGAATTTGTGGTTCTTCAATTCTACAACTGTAGGATTGCGTAAATCAAGGTACTTTTATGTACCATTCTGAGTAATGATAGAAAACCAAGCCTGACACTCCTTAGAACTTTCTTAAAAGCAAGGATTAATTTAGCACACACTAGTTTAAATTAACAGAACAAATTGTTCCACTATGCAAAGGAATAAAAGGCAAAATATCAGTTTTATGGCACACTCACTTTGTATTTTGTACTTCATGATCTACTACCAACTTAATGAAATCTACGACCTGCAAACAAAAAATACATTGTACGACATAACAACAACAACATCAACTACGTGCACATGCTTTCTAACAAGTATTACTAACTTGGCTCATTTTAAGATCACAGACAAAATGTTACTGACTATTCGATGATGACTCAATGCAGTCTAATCCTAACCTCTTAAGGTTGCAGTCTGAACCAAGAACCTAGTTAATACCGACTAATGGTAACATTATTATCAGGGATGTTGATACTCGTTTTTCAGCAGGGCTTAACAGTCATCAATATATCCCATAAGACCAAACTTAAGGCTAGATTCACACTCTAATGGGGTATCTTTTGCACTGGCATGAAAATAATGGGTGATTCCAGAAAATATCCATACCCTACCACGGGTGGCATCTTCATCTGGACCCCCTTGCCTTAGGAAATTCCAAAATGCTCAACCCCCCCTTCCCCTCGGAATTCCAAACCGTTTTACCCCCCCCCCCCCATGCCTTTGGAATTCCGTAATCATTCAAACCCCCCTTAGGAATTGCCGCTTTTTTCTTCCAACTGATTTGAAAAGCCCTCTCTATATTCCAAACACCTTTATAAAACGGAAATTAATCCTTTCGCTCCCTCCGAAAGAAAAAAACGTACATTCAGCACAGCAAACAATCAACGTTGCGTGATGTCAAACAGCGGCCGACTGAGTGATATTTTACGCTGTAACCTTCCACGGCAAAACGTACACTTCCAATAATCCATTAAACATTAGAAAACTCAAACGGCTTTGAAGTCATTCCAACGCTTGGTCCAATGTTTAAAAGTGTGTCTATAATTTTGGTGTTGAGGGTTGCTGTGAATAATTTGCGTGCCGAATGCAACGTAAAATTTTAACAACAAAGCTAAAATTTTCAGAATTGAAATTGGAAATTCATAATTGCGTTTGCCAGACTCAGACCTGCCGTCAAAAGCGAAACTGTTGAATGCAACCTATTCTAAAAATCGAAGGTTATGATGTTAGGAAAAGAATTAGAGTAAAATAGCAAGCTTTTTTCCTGCAATTATTTTTAGTTCACAGTGAACGCAATTTGCATACTACCCTGCGAGCAGAGGCCCTTCGATCTTCCAAGATAAGTCGAAGGGCCTCTGCTCGCAGGGTATTTGCATACTGTACTGCGGCCTCAAATAAATTGCGCGAGAACAAATTAAACTTTTTCCCCGCACTTTATCCTTCGATTAAAATTAAAATAGTAACTGAAACTCGCATTGAAATTCAAAGTCAATGACAACTTTAAAAGAATTTCTCTCTCAAAATAGGGAATGTAGTCTGATCAAAAGCGCATCAAATTTGCATAACGTGTGAAATTTGACCTTTTCAATGAACGTCGCATGGTATGTAACGCAACAATTTCACATGTGTCTCGATGATATCTGCTTTAATAGAGGGGCTGAAAACCCTTTGCTGGGATCTACAGTATTGTATTCGAGCAAAACAATCGAAGAAAAGCCTATGATCACTTTTGTGACCGATCTACTGGCAAGTGAACAGCTTTCAGCCGTCATGTTAGCATAAACATTTTATTGACCATGACCATTGAAATGTGTCTCCGGCGTGTTGATTGAGTTGAACGTGTCTTGTGTTTACGAGTGAATCATCGTCCTTAGATAAGTTGTTTTTGACGAGTTTTTCTTGAAGAGACTTAACCACACCAAACTGGAAGTTACACTCCTGAAAACCCCGTATGCCTTCGGAATTCCAGTCCAATGACCCCCCCCCCCATGTCCTCGGAATTCCAGTCGACGTAGCCCCCCCCCATGTCCTCGGAATTCCAGTCGACGTAACCCCCCCTCCCCTTCGGAATTCCGAGATGCCGCCCGTGGTATGGGTATGGATATTTTCTGGAACCACCCAATATTGTCCAGATACATGTATGCCTTAATCCTGTTCAGCAAAGTTTTTGTGCCAGACTACCACTGCACCACTCTACTTAGAAAAGAAAACACCTTGTAAAGGAGAAGTTTTCATATCATTCACAGTATCACATAAACAGGTAACTGGATCAGCGTGCACATCCATACAAAGACTTTCACACACTTTGCTGAAGCATGAAATTGACCTAGCACAGCCATGTGAACAGAATCCAAAACTTAACCATTTTTTTCCTGTTAACATATTGCTCAGCACGTAAGGGACTAGGACCATTATCACTCCCCTGGTTTTCCTGAACAGTTTGTTGGTACCCATTTTAATCAGTAACTTGGTGAAGAGGCAATGTAAGGGGAGGAGGTCTTGTGCAATAAAACAAGATCACATTTAATGCAGGGACGACCCTTGAACTACTGATCATCTGAGTCCAACAGGCTTATCACTAGACCCTCAGGCCCACACAATTATAATTACATTTACAAGGAGGGAGGGTCACCCTAGCAAGCAGGTTACCCTAGCACTCACACATTTCCTCTTTTTTTCTTCATCAAGTTTTACAAGGCTGCTAGGGCTACCCGGGTAGGCAGGTTACCCTATCTGCATGCTAGGGTTACCCTGGCAGGCAGGTTAACTTTTTCCCTTGAAAACACTCCAGGTAGGGTTAATCCGCCTACCCGGGTTAAACTGTCTACTTGTTTCTAGTCCCTTGGTAACCATGTGCGGTTACCAAGGGACTGGACTAACTGTGTACGGTTACCAATGCGCTTGGTAACCATGTGCAGTTACCAAGGGCATTAAGTTGTCCCAGGTTGTAGGGTTACTCTACCTGTGAAATTTTGCTTGTGAACCCGGGCTATCTTTGACCCTCCTGCTAGGGTTAACCCGCTTGCTAGCGTAACCCTCCCTCCTTGTAAACAGGCCCTAAGACACCTTGCTATCTTCTCCCCCTTTCCTCCTTTGCACTGTTGAAAAGACTACAAAATTTGGTATTGTCATTTTCTTTCCAACATTGAATGCGGGGAGGGGTGGCCACAAACAAGGTATCAAGTGTCTCAAGAATTTATTTGTGGCTCTCTTGCTGCCATGCCTCCATTCAGCACATGTAGAGATTTAATTTGATTATGTTTACAAAAGCAAACCTGATTATGGTGAGAAAAAACTCTGACAAATGACCGGGCTACTGCAGCCTTGTCCTTGACGAGCTCACCCAGAATGTGAGCTGCTGTTGTACGAACATCCTGACAAACAAATGAAAAATTAGGGCTAAACTATATACCTCTGTCTGTCTGACTCAAGAATGGCTACAAAAAGGCTGTTGGTTAACATTCGTTGAGTCACAATGATATTGACAACCAAGGTAACATGGTTGGTAACCATGGCAACCTCTGGCACCTATCACATTGGTCCATCAGTGGAGAACAGAAAGGAGGGAGAATTCACCACCTGATCATAAGGTGGGTGGGGGGGAACATAAGACAAGTAAATAAGTCAAGAAAATCTAGCAAGCTGCAAGAGCAAAACTTCTCAGAAACATCTCAAAATGTGCTCTGAAAATGAATGCAAAAACAAAATCTCGAGTGAAAACAAGTTATATTCTCATACCTGGTCTTCTTTGATGTCTAGAACTGTTTCCCTCAAAGGATCATAGAAACTTGAAGGGAAAACATGGTCTTGAGTGTGACAAACTCTGAGTCTTAGAGAGCCCAGCTCCTGCTTGCCATTAGTGGGGTCATTTTTATCCTCGCGAGGGCCAAGCCAATACCTTAACAGAGCACACAATCACATTCAAGACACAGGAATATAATTATTTTTCAAAATTAAGCTATTTGGAAAGTGGAGCAACATACTTTTCAGAAAGATACATGCAGGACAAAACATTATGTCAAATAATTTTAGATCATTAGACTAACACTTGCCCGACAACCAGAGCTTACAACTCTAGTAAGGACGTTCACGCGAAATCTTCAACAGTACAGAATTTTTTTCATATTTTGCCACAGTCACATTCAATGAGTTACCCATGTCAGATGTAAAAACACTGGGGTTTCACTGCCTTCATTTCAGAGATAAAGCCTGTGGATTAGGGCTACAATGATACACTGATGCATCGGTGAACCACGATATTTTTTCCTACGATACGAATATCGATATTTGAACAAGATATCGCAATATTACGATACAGTATAATACGTTACATCAACAAATTTGTGAAATTACTGTATTCCTTATCCAAGCTCTGCATTTTAGCCCTTGCAAGGCAATTTGATGTTGTGTTATTACTATGTTAAATTTGTTATGATGGAAATAATTTATTTGAAAGTAATGGTCTAAGTTGTTGGTTTACTAACTAGTTTTGTCAGGCAAAATAATATATCATTATCATGTATCATATCGTGGCCCTTATGCCGATATATGTATCGTATTGCTGGAAAATGTATCGTTGCAGCCGTACTGTGGATAACTCAACATAGTGGCTTGCACTGGTGACCCACTTTCTTAGTCAAGTTTCATCCACAGAGGGTCTATTGACCTTATAGTTTTAACTGGTGCCATTGTTTCAAATAACACTCATGCCCAATACACCCGAACTGAATCGGACCAACTGTAGGCACAGACGACCGGACTCAGCAGAAGTCAGGTCGCGAAATTTATTACGCCTTACCGGAAGTAGATTTCTAGTGGGGGTATGGGAAGAAGAGAGACCCTGGGAACAAGGTGGACTGGAAGTTAGCTAAAGGAGGCCCAGGGTACCAAATGTTGGCAAACCATCACGGCCCGAGACGGACCGTCACGACCCGTCACAGCAAAACTCGACCCGATTCACCGGAAGTCAGTTTGTGAACAAAAGCTTAACATGACGCAAACGGAGGAAAATGGCAACCAAATGACATACATGTATATATATACCTCGTTCTAACCGTCAGACGAGTAATGGACAGGCTTATCAATATAAGCAGAGGAATGACAAAAGCGTCAGATGATCAATGGAGACGCATATTCAAATGCAAGCAGATGAAAACATACCTACACGCGTACGTATACCTTGTTCTAAGCGTCAGACAAGCAATGGAGGTAAACTCAGGCAGACGAAAAACAAAACTACTTGTGCATGTATACCTCGTTCTAAGTGTCAGATGAGCAATGGAGATGCACATTTAAATGCAAGCAGGCAAAAAATAAACCTACAAGTGCATGTATACCTCATTCTAAGCGTCAGACAAGCAGTCAGATGAGCAATGTAGACACTTGTAAACTTAAACAGACAAAAAAACAAAGTAACACACTGATGCATGTATACCTTGTTCTAAGCATCAGAAGAGCAATGGAGACGCTTATAAATGCAAGCAGACGGAAAAAAATTACACGTGCATGTATACCTGCTTCTAAGCATCAGACGAGCAATGGAGACGCTTGTAAACTCAAGCAGACAAAAAACTGAACTACACGTGCAAATTGTATACCCTATTCAAAGCGTTAGACGAACAGAAGAGTGCCATAAGAGCTAAATCGGAGAGTGGTATAATAGGAGTTGTGATCTATAATTTTTCCAATTCTCTGATCATTTAAACGTAAGGCACGAATGAGAATCGCAACACACCGATTAGAATTTTTACTTTTTAAGGGAAAACACGCGAACCGAAGCGGAAAACACTGAACATGCCCCTTATGCTTCATTCTTTAAACGTTGAGGCGGGAACAAAAATCGTAGCGTATCAATTTATCAATTTCCCTCTTTAGGAACTGAAAACACTCGAGCCGAAGTGGGAAACGCAAATAAACATACGAAAGCGAACAAAGAAAAGATAAATGCATGAATGCTTTGTTCTTAAACGTGAGCCGGGGATAAAAATCGCAAGGGGGGAATTTACAATACCCGGTTCACTTCAAAGACTGCTCCTAAAGTCATCGAAATTTGCATAACAACAACTCAGCTGTTCAACAGAAATTCGTTAAGCGTGTGTAATGAAAGAAGACGGCCTGATATTTCCCGTTTTTTAAGCGTGCCATGCGAGAAAGGTGAAAATTGGACAGTTGCAACAATCAGACAATTGGAGTCTTCTTACAAGAAGACGCAAAAATGCAAAATACAGTATTAGATTCGCGCAATGGGAAAAATCGGACGAATCGTACAATCGCAGACTTGTTACCAGAAGGTCGTTTTGATAAAATCGGACAATTACTATTTTTTGATATTTTATATTGAGATAGATTGTATAGATTACTATTCTTGTAACAGGCACTTAATCTTGTCGTTTAGACTGTGAAGTGCATTTTTCAATAAAAGAATTACTACTACTACTTTAATACTACTAAGAATCGTTACCAGAACGCCATTTTGTTAAAATCGGATAATTGCAAGTACAGTCATAGAATAGGAGAATCGGAAAAATCGGAAGAACCATACAATCGGAGACTTGTTATCATAAGGGCGTTTTGTTAAAATCAGATAAACGGCGATCACAGTCTGCTCCTCCTAAATGTCCATAAAACTGGTTGATCTCCAAAAGCGCGAACGTTAGAAGCTGAGGACTTGAGAACTTTAAAACCTTCATTGAAAAACCTCTTTGCCCCGCGTAAGTGCCATCGCCCCAGCAGATCTCTATGTTTACTAAGGCTAAAGGATTTTTTTACTATCCAACAGCCATTAACGACTTTAACTTTGCTTTTTCCCGTGTGAAAAGTGCTGCGAGGACGCTGTCAGATTGTATAACGGTTGGTTTCTACACAATAGGCCATTCAAGCGAACAATTTTTCTCACCTCGTCGGATCACACTTATCCGAGTCTTTTAGCATCTATTAGTGGCAAACTATAAAACAGGCTTGAATGGTCTATTGTGTAGAATTCAGTATTGATTCAATTTGACAGCGTCCTTGTAGCACTTATCATGCAAAAAATTAGTTAAGACGCTTTAACTAGAAAAGGTAAATTTAGAAGTGTTTTCGCTGCTTTTTCGAGCGCTATCTCTTTAGTTGATCGTATACATGTACGGCTGTTGAATAGTCAAAAAACCCCGTTAGCTTTTAGAGATCAACTTAGAGAGATGTTTGGAAGGGATAGAAGGGATAGAATTCGCTCTTGCTTTATTTTTCGCGCACGAGATGACTTCCAATGAGACGGGTGGCATTTTGCTAGACGGGTAGTGTCCACCCGTGTGTGATCGAGTCGGTTCGCCAACATTTTTTCCCTCCCTCATACCGCTCTACTTGTATTTTTCAAAGTCTCTCGCGAACTGACTTCTGGTTTGTCGGGTGGCGTTTTGCTAGATGGGTCGTGACGACCCATGTCCGATCGTGTCGGTCCGTCGACATTTCTACCCTCTATGAAACCCACCTGCCATATATTTCGGAGTCTCTCGCACTCGTGAACTGATTTCCGGTTTGTCGGGTCGTGTTTTGCTAGACCGATCACGAGGGCCCATGTCCGATCGACTCGGTCTGACGAAGTTTCTATCTTCTCTGAAACCCACCTGCCACATATTTTTAAGTCTCTCGTGAACTGTCTTCTGGTTTGTCGGGTCATGTTTTGCTAGACCGATTGTGACAGCCCATGTCCGACCGAGTTGGTCCGCCAACATTTCTATCCTCTTTGAAACCCACCTGCCATATTTTTCTAAGTCTCTCGCGAACTGACTTCCCCTTGGTCGGGTCGCGTTATGTTAGACGGGTCATGACGGCCCGTCTCTGATCGACTTGGTCCGCCGACATTTCTACTCTCTCTGAAGCCCACCTGCCATATTTTTCCAAGTCTCTCGGGAACTGACTTCCGGTTTGTCAGTTCGCATTTTGTTAGAAGGGTTGTGATTGCCTGTGTCTGATCGAGTCGGTCCGCCGACATTTCTACCCTCTCTGAAGCCCATCTGCCATTTTTTTCTAAGTCTCTCTCGAACTGACTTCCAGTTTGTCAGGTCGTGTTTTGTTAGATGAGTCGTGACGGGCCGTGTCTGATCGACTCGGCCCGCCGACATTTCTACCCTCTCTGAGGCCCACCTGCCATATTTTTCCAAGTCTCTCGCGAACTGACTTCCCCTTTGTCGGGTCGTGTTTTGTTAGACGGGTCATGACGGCCCATGTCCGATCGACTTGGTCCGCCGACATTTCTACCCTCTCTGAAGCCCACCTGCCGTATTTTTCCAAGTCTCTTGTGAACTGACTTCCCCTTTGTCGGGTCGTGTTTTGTTAGACGGGTTGTGACGGCCCATGTCCGATTGAGTCGGTCCGCCGACATTTCTACCCTCTCTGAAGCCCATCTGCCATTTTTTTCTAAGTCTCTCTCGAACTGACTTCCAGTTTGTCAGGTCGTGTTTTGTTAGACGAGTCGTGACGGGCCATGTCTGATCGACTCAACCCGCCGACATTTCTACCCTCTCTGAAGCCCACCTGCCATATTTTTCTAAGTCTCTCGCGAACTGACTTCCCCTTTGTCGGGTCGTGTTTTGTTAGACGGGACGTGATGGCCCGTGTCTGATCGACTTGGTCCGCTGACATTTCTACCCTCTCTGAAGCCCACCTGCCGTATTTTTCCAAGTCTCTCGTGAACTGACTTCCCCTTTGTCGGGTCGTGTTTTGTTAGACGGGTTGTGACGGCCCGTGTCGGATTGAGTCAGTCCGCCGACATTTCTACCCTCTCTGAAGCCCATCTGCCATTTTTTCTAAGTCTCTCTCTAACTGACTTCCAGTTTGTCAGGTCGCATTTTGTTAGACAAGTCGTGATGGGCCGTGTCCGATCGACTCGGCCCGCCGACTTTTCTACCATCTCTGAAGCCCACCTGCCGTATTTTTCTTTGTCTCTCGTGAACTGACTTCCCCTTAAGATGGACCATGCACTGTATTCCTCAGTCCGACTCAGTTAGGGTGTATTGCCAAAAGACCCACATGCCATATTTCTAAGTCTCTCACAACCTGAATTCCGGTAAGCCGGACCATACACTGCCTTAGTCGGTCCGACTCAGTTTGGGTGTATTGGACAACCCTCTCAAATAAACTTGTTTTTTAGGAACTAAACTTAGCAACAAAGTTGTGTTGGTTATAACTAACATACAACTTACCATCCTTCATGTGTTGTGGATAAGTCACATTTACTTAAAGGAATTCTGACCTACAAGACAATTTAACATAACGAGTCATTACAACCTATTACATTTACCCCTGTTCATTTCAAGTGAAAACAAATTAGTCACAATGAGCTCTCTGGGAAACCAATAGTTGCAAATGCTCTAGGAAGTAACCCTGCTAGAGAGAAAAAAATCTGAAATTGGCATTGAAATTAAACCTAAATAAACATTTTAGGAGCAGTCCATCCTCTTCCAAGAGAGATGGCTACCTATTGCGACTTTGCAAAAATGTCGGTATCCTATCTATGGTGAGCAGTAGTATTCCTCGTCAAGAAAATATCAAGGAAAACTGAACCCAGTTGCTGGCCTAGTGAACTACAGTGGAACCTGTTTAACTCCAGTCAGCAAGAGACACAATAATAATAATAATAATAATAATAATAATAATAATTGCTAACCACTAGAGTTCTCGTAGCTCAGTGGTTAGAGCATCCGACTAGTGTACGGAAGGTCGGGGGTTCAAATCCCATCTGGAACTCAGAATTTTTTCTGAGTTTCCTCTCTCCACACATCATTCTATTTTCAATAATAATAATAATAAAAATGAAAGGATTTATATAGCACCATATCCATGGCTCATGGCGCTTTACAATGAAATAATTTAAACAGAAATTAGAAATTTACATCAATGATAAAAGCATAAATACATAAAAATACTAACTGAAATTCAAATGAGAAATAAAAAAAAATAAAAATACTAAAATTAATATCTTAATATTTACACTATATGTCAAAATTCATATCTTAATATTAACATTATACATATGATTGTATTAACAAAGTGGCCAGATTAGCATGGTTAATACACAAGATAATCACTGCAGAGTTCATAATAATGTGACTGCATTAAAGTGGGGGTCACAAGGCAGCGTTCTGCTGTACTTAGCGCTAAACTTCAATACAACACAAAATTTTCACAAGGTAGTAATATTCAGTTCACCTTCAATGATTTCATAAATATAAACGTAATCTAAGATCACTTACTTCCCCTAGGAAAATATCTTCACCTATAAGACTGGCACTCCATGCCGCACACCTTAAAGTCAACAAAAAGTGTCCATTCTTTAATATTTCTTCCAGTAATTCTATAACACAATAAAACCAGTAACTAAAAGTAACGGGTAAAGTATTAATTGAAAATAATAACATACCTCAACACTAAACTTTCAACATCATCAGTGGGTATCTAAAACAAAGTACAAAATATTCATTCATTGATGTGTCAAACTGAGACATTCACAAAGTTTGTGGACACTGGGCAACTCTCTAAAAAGTTGCATCTAACAAATATACATTTAACATCTATGAAGTACAGGTAAGACAACAAATGCATTTTTACCTCAAAAAGAAATGACTCGTCAAATTGTGGGTTTAAGGTTCTCTTCTTAACTTTGGTCTTTTTAGGCTCTGACCTGTAAACGGAAATAAATAAGAAGCACAAAGACTCGTTTCCTAACAAAACATACAATTTAGATGTGTAAGTATTGCATGCTTATGCCTGTTTTCCATATGATTGTTACAATCACTAAATAAAAATGCCACTTACAAAAAATATGTTTACTTATAGTAATCAGTGAACACAGAGATAGTAATGATGACAAACAAACATTTGCAATGGCTGCAATAACCATGATTGCTATGACCACTATGATTGGTGACTGCTACATTTCACGTGATCACAATAATTGCTGAGCACGGTTAGTCTTACTTTCTCAGTGACTGCAATGATCCCAACAATCAGGTGCCTGGATGGCAGGTGTAATAATTAATAACAATAATAATTTATTATTATTATTGGATAAGCACCTAGAGAGCGGGCCTTGAATAGAGATGCTGACATAAGGGTCAGAGAATGTACCATTGCCATTACATCCATACAAATCAGTACACTCTACAATCCTGCAAAAATAGAGAAATAAAATCATTATAAGTAATTATTATACCCCTCCCTGCCAAACAGCATTATCCCATCATTATTCTGTAACTTACAGTGCTTTCAATAAGCACCGACGGCCGACGAAAAGCGTCGGCTATTATGCTCAGAAAAGTCGGCTACTTTCTGCCCTAAATTAAAGTAATTGAAGGATGATTGTTTCAAACCCCTAGTTTGATACAGTTGGTTACTCTACTGAAACCAGCTGCCTACTTCAAATTTTATTGTAACCCCTGAGCTTAAATAACAGAACAGTTTTCTTCACAATATCAATACACTTTGAAGATAATAGGTATAGAGAATTACTAATTAAAAAAATTGCCAACAAAGGGATGGAACTTTTTTAAGAAACCAAAACAGATAAGACACAAAAACATACCTTATACTAAGTTTGGGTGTATTTGAAAATTCGTCATCATCTGTATCAGGTATAAATTCATAATGTTTGATTTCCAAGTGTATTCTTCCTTGGACCTCAGTATCTGGTTCAACATGAACTAAAGGAAGCCATGTATCGGTATGATAATTATGAACACAACCTTTCTTGATAGCAACCTAAAAACACAAGAAATGAATAAGTTATTTATAATAACTACAGATACAAACCAAGAAAATGCTGCATAATAGGTCAGATACTGTCAGTGCCAGCACCCCGTCCCCTATCCCTCCCCACCAAAAACCTTAGGTAAAGGGTCGGGACAACGAAAACTGTTTATTGAAAAAGCTGTGCACATTGTAACTTAAGGTGCTTCAAGGAACAGCTTTGCTCTTAGAAAACTGATCCCTCTCCCAAGCATATAAGGTCCGAGGACAAAATGCATGAATATTAAATATATAAGTATGCATACTTTCATACCTTGGTTACTGTTTATATATAGTAACCTCAAGGTTCCAAGCTCATGCTTAATTAAGTTGCAGAGGAAACAACAATCACATATTAACATATACTTACCTTTCCAAGCACTGTGTCCTTTCCTATAAGGTCAGTGTCAAAAAGGTAAAAAGATAATGTTCTGAAGTCTCTTGGAACTTCAAAATGCACATCTTCACCAAAGAACGGGCTGTTAAAAGAAATAAAACATGTATCATCATCATCATCATCATCATCATCATCATCAAAAGTGGGTTTTTATCCATCAAAGGGCATTTTTGAGGCATTGCAAAGCACTAAAAAATATCCAAAACAGCCAATGTAGTTGGTATTAACTTCTTTTAAGTCTTTTTTGGAAAAAGGGATAGACATGACTTGTTTAAGATTGTGAATACTAACCAACTCTCACTTATTGCGTGCACCTCTCACACCTGTCAACTGAAATCTTCATGCCCAAAACAGCTCAATTTCTCACACCTAACTCACAAATTCAGACTGCAAGTTCCTGAACTAAGAGCAAGTAAATTTGATTCAATGCAAAATACGTAGTCCAATAAATGACGCTACATGTTGTGCTTGAATCTTCCAAACTACGTTTGTCTCCAAACTGTGGCAATCTTCGGAAATGACTTCTGTGGCAATGTTTTGAAATCACCAAAACATTTTAAGAAGTTCAACTCTAGCTTCAGACATCTTTTGCAATGTTTGAAATTCGTCAGTTCTAACATTTTTGGGAATGAGGGTAATATGAAGATGAAAATCTCACTTATTTGACTCAGGAAAGGTTGGCAGGTATAGTTTTGATGTATTCTGAGCTCTTATATCCAAAAAAAAGCTCAAAAAGTTACACCCTGCATTTGTCATTAATCCTGTGTTACACACCTGTAGTGAAAAAGCACTGCATTCAATTAATTTAATTTTTTGTAAAAACTTTAGCACCAGTAAACATGTTAGTAGTCTTATCAGCAACAGTTTCGGTGTTAAATTTGTAGACCGTTCATAATTAATTATTCATATCTGTGTACACTAGCCTTCAAAAGAGGGTCATAACAAAAAGAAACATTTCTTTATTAACCCCATATTTGTAAATTAACTGATGAAGGATTGTACACAGAAGTGTCGAAGTTTTGGAAATGCATTTAGCAATTAATTCACTTAAAATAACAAATCTGAATAAGCAACAAGCATATATGCCTGTAAGGCGCCCTTTAAGATAAACTGAAATAAAAAGGTATGCAAGATTTCAATGATACCAAAAAATACAGAAAATCCTAAAACTAATTACGTTACAGACCCTAAAACCTACCGTAAAATTTAATTAACAATTACAGTAAATCTACAATGAGAAAATTCTTCTCTCGAATTCTAAAGAGCAAATACCAGCAAATTAAGCATGCTAGAAAGACCGTTTATTTTTGTGACAAAGACATGAACTTGCTTGCGTGTTCAAAAAGAGGAAAAAGTTTCAGGCTTTTGTAAAAATTTACGTATTAAAATTTCGTGTGATAAAATACCACAGTCAAAGCAGCATTTCTATCGCATGTTAGATCAAACACTTCTTAATCGGCCGCTTTTCAATTTTAGTCACGTTCGACACACTTTTAGGGTAACTGCTAATGTAAACTTAATCAAATATTGTGCACTATCGCATACGAGATTTACGTTCATCTTCTTTATGCTAACCAGGAACAAACCACTCAAGCACGTCTTCCGTAAAACAAGATTAAAAATCTGTAACGACCTCTCCGAGACCCAAATGTTATGACAGTAAAGTAAACTAAGTTTTTCAAACCCACACGAAAGATGAAGGATACACGGAAAAGTTAATAAGGCCCTATTCAGTGTGCTAGCTAGAACGTTTACAAAATAATCTTTAATTCTCACCGAAGAAAGACGAAACAAAATTATAATGCTTTAATTTAAACACACATAAAGCCCAGAATTAAAATATAACGTCTTCATTCCTTGCTTCTTTAAAATAATTAAAAAATAAGAATGATAACATGGAAATTTAATGAGGCCAACTTACCACAAACTTTTTTCCACAGTAGCGGTCCTAAACACTGCTTCTTGGTCGAGTGTCACAATGCAATAACAGTTTCGTGAATATCTCGGTTCTTTCCTCGGTTGCAGATTTTTTGCCTCCCCTGGAAAACTATCAGGTTAATTTAAAGGAATTCCTGACTGTGTTAATACGCTTTTTGACACTTACCAATTCTTATTTCCAGTGTTTCTTCTGTCCGTACATCACACAAGTTTACACCAGCCGCCATGTCGAAGCCATTCTTGTCACATGACCACAAAATGTAAATTTTGATTGGGTAGTCGCTTCCGGTAATAACCTGCTTAATTTCCGGTCAGGTCTAATTTTCCCGCGCTTTCTATTTCCTGCTAGATATTTTATCTCTGTTTTCCTTTTCAGTTTATTCTTCTAATTTTTTTCATCTGTTATGTTCAACATTTTCGTAAAGCTTAAAATAATCCTGCAAACGTATTCCTGATTGATTCTGAGAGCAATCTAAGCAGCATATCTTTTTGGTTGCTAGGAAGACTCAATAAAGAAGGATGCGATTGTATTAAAACTGTCTCGTGCTGTGATTTTATTACTCCTGTAAAAATTTAAATAAAATATGGCTCAATTTACTTTCTTTAAATAGAACAAACGATACACACTGAATTCAATAAAACTGCAGTTTACAGAATAGTAAAAACGATTTCGCAAGTTAGAATTTTTCCAGTTTCTATCAATCCGGAAATATTCTGCGATATTCCTTACAATATTAAACAACGTCAACCAACATAAACTCTTGAAACTGCATTTGATATTGCTCAGACGATCTCGATATTCGCAAGTTATTAGATGAATAACTTGGTCGTGAAATGTTCACGAACAAATGATCCACTAACAACCATCAGCTGAAAGGCCTCCTTTCAGTCATGAAAACACCTAGAGATAGCCGCAGAGGCAACAGAAAAGAATATATTTTTTTCATATAATCATGATAATAGAGGACTAGCATAATGGAATAAAAACAACGATACTTAAAATGAGTTCACAGCGGAATACTTAAAGCTCCCTGTGAGTTTCCTGTGATACCTCAGTCCGATATATTTACTCGCTCAACTGCTGACTAAAAATAAGAAAAACAGTCACCAATACGGTTCAACTTCACAAAAATGTGATGTTAATTTTAGAGTCGCTATTTCTTAAATGCAAATGATCGACCACACAGGAGGAGCGTAACTGAATTTGCCCACAGAAAAACGTGCAGACTTCACTGGTTTATTTCTTTATTTATTGTTTATTTTTAAATTACTATTCACAAGAAATGTTTACACTATTGTACAAGATTTTAAATGCCCTTGCACCCGCTTACCGAGGTGGTAGGATCAACAAGATGTCTGATGTACCAGCAGTCTTGGCACAAGGCAAAAAGATCAGTTACAAAGTCCTTTCTGTAGAACTGCTACCGCTCAGCGTTCCTTTTATTTTCGTTCAATTGATATTTGGAATTCCCTATGTTTAAATACTAGGCACAGCGAATCATTCAGCGGCTTAAGAAGAGCGCAAGGCGTGAACTATACTGATATGTGCGAACTATATGACATATCAATTGTACCAAATGATTTTAGATTATGTCTTATTTTTTTATGCTTGTAACTAGCTCAGGTGATTTTCTTTACGTTTTCTTTTTTAAATGTACATGTAAATTATCTCAGAAGAGCCGTTTCGGGAGAGGTAATAAAGCTATTGTCATCGTAATTGTTCTGAAAGGTTCTACATACACGTACAGTTTATAAATCAAGTTTACATATATTGTTTCCAGTAACAGCCCACGTACACGTACGCGCACGTCAAGAATGTTGAATCACTGTGGTGGCAAACTCCTTACCAGTCTCTCATTTCCGAAAATCACAGTCCTAAATACCAAAAGGCCTTCCCATAATGCAATATGAGCTAACTATAAGTCCTTCACGTCAGGTCCATAACAAAATGACAGCGAACGATTCTGCAGTCATTGTTATCGTCCCACTCACAATCATATATTCACATGCCCATACAGATTTCTTCGATCCTTAACCGTGGAAAATCTGATATGAGATTAACCTGTGAATTAATTATTTCTTGTGTTTACCTGTTGGCCTTGCTAATCAAGAGAATCGAGTGGGTTCTGAGGCAAGACAGACGTTTTATTGCAAGTTCAGCTCCCCCAGTCTTACTCCATATAGTTTCAAACGGCTCCCAACTGTTTTTGAAGAGAGAGAGAGTTCGCCGAACCCATACCGATAAATGGAGCGGTGTTACACTTGTTGAATTTTGGATTGCCGGATACAAAAAATATTTTTGGCGGACAATTCAAATCTCAGAGAACCCACTACAGTTTGCCGAGTTAAGTTCCGAGGGACTGGCATGGACCTGAAATAATGACCGTTTGTACAACAAATACTTACATTTCGCGACATTCGTTATTAACCTAAAAAGGGAACGGCGCTTTCTAGGCTACAAATGGAACCGGGTAAACTACGCTGATATTAAAAGAAACAATATGCTTAATCCTCAACAAAATCGCATCCGTAAAGTTCGAGTCGCAAGGCAAATCGTCCTTTCTTAGTAAGAGGAAGAAGGCGAATGAAAGACGCCTTGATCGGGGGAGAAATTTCGTGCTTTACAACTTTGTTGCCGTCTGAATTTCCCAGGAAAATCTGCGAAAGTAAAGAAAATAACGCTTGTTATCGATTGTTAGTCTTTGTCAGATTTTTTGCTTTCGGAACATCATCTATCTTCTACAACGCCTGCAGTATCACCCACTTTAATAGCGAGCTTCGGATCGGACTATGAGTACGAGATTGAGTACGAGCACGACTTTTGAATTTCAAAACAGCTACGTTCTTAGAGCCTTTACTCCTTTATATTGCTGACCAGTAGATAAGGATGCTATGTAAACGATAATAGTTTGACAGGTGACAATCTGAAGCCTGCGACGAGGAATTAAAAAGTCGTACAGTCGTACTCAATATCGTACTCGTAGTCCGATCTGAAGCTCGCTAATCTTTTTCGCAATTGGGAGGCCCAGTCTCCCGGGGCCTAGTTTACTACGAGTGACCAGTCAGCGAGGGGCACTGGAGTTGACTCAGTATCGCCCACAGAAAACAAAAACGAATATATGTAGTCAAATTATTTCACTAGGCAACCATGAGATTGCAATTGGAAAACAAAGCGCGAGAAATTGGTCTATAGGTAAATAGTCAATGACGGAAAACTCCAAACATAATTATATTGGCGTATACACATCAGAGCATGGTAAATGTCTACTTTATATCGTGTTGACATTTACTTATCACTCAACTGGTAAGATATAATGTTACCTCGACAAAACCCTCTCCGCTTTCATAATCACGCCATGTTTTTCCCGTCATGCTGTGCTTTAGGGTGTAACTCGTAGTCCACCAATCATGTGTTGGATTTCCCTGGGTGGCAACACCGCTGATGAGTTTGATTTCAGGCGCAAGGCTGATTTGTAACCACGGATTGGAATCCAAAATCTCGCTGACCCAGGAAGTTGATTTAATCCACAAACGTGCATCCCTGGCCTTAAAACTG
This sequence comes from Siderastrea radians, assembly GCA_964017195.1. Lineage (NCBI taxonomy): Eukaryota > Metazoa > Cnidaria > Anthozoa > Scleractinia > Rhizangiidae > Siderastrea > Siderastrea radians. Next base: position 46,397,630 of record OZ024895.1, read on the forward strand.
CTTAAGTCCAACCACATGCCTTCTGACGAGGCTGTCAGTTGATGATTTAAAATTCGACGGTCCTGCATTCCAAATGGGGGAGAACTGCAAACTAAACGAGGGAGCGAGTGAGCGAGCGAGTGAGCAACCTGCCACGATTAGCAGGAGCTGCTTGGGGATTCCTACATGTGTAGCACAAAAACTTTATTATGTCAGTAAAATGATTGATTGATTGATTGATTGATTGATTGATTGATTGATTGATTGATTGATTGATTGACTGACTGACTGACTGACTGACTGACTGACTGACTGGTTAATTGATTGATTGACTGACTGACTGACTGACTGACTGACTGACTGACTGACTGACTGACTGACTGACTCGTTGTCAGACTGATTGACTGATTCATTCTCATTCATTCATTCATTCCTTCATTCATTCATTCATTCATTCATTCATTCATTTCGTGATATTACCATTGCACGTTTCTCCAATGTAGTCATGCTGACACTCGCACTTGAATCCGGGGGCTCTTGCCACATTAACACACCTTCCTGCGTTTTTACACGGCCAGTCCCGTATGCATGAACCAGAGGGACGGGCTGGGTGGTCAAAATATACCACATCTCGTGAAAACACAAATTCTTGAAGATTCGAATATCTAGTCGCGTTACTCAACTCGCAGGTTTTATTATGAAGTTTATAATTCAAGCTGTAGCAGTGTGCATCCTGGTCACATGATATGATGCACGTCATAAGGGATTTCCCGGATGATGTCTTGTAATTGTGGCCAATCAGCGAGTGGTCTTTGATAGAAGTCACAGTAATGCAGTTATCCAGGCCAGCGGCTAATGATGCAAATATTACTTGGAGAATGAGAGCTTGGTGCGCAGGCGTCATTTGACCTGAAGAAAGGTAAGGTTGGAAAATTAAGACAACACAAACTGAAATCTTTTTGAAGATTAAAGGATGGTAGTAGATCGAATAAAACATTAAACACCCTCCCTAGGCATACCTCTTTCTTAGGAAGACGATCATGTAGTGTTGGTCTTTGTATGACATCAGTTCTTTACTTCGTTTCCCTTAGAGAGAGTTAAAGAAAGACACCTTTATAAGACGGATACATAGAGATGTTCCGTGCAGGAATTCTTTGCGTTTTGTCAGTCGGAACTGGTACAAAACCTGTTTTAGAGCCCACTTCAAGTCGATTTGACTGCTAACACCACGCACCAACGCGGTAAAACCTTTAAAACTAGTCGCCTTGCGTTTGTCTTTCAGACAGGCAATGTGTCTAATTATCAAAGAGTCTAACGAGAAATCTGGAACAAAGTGAAACTAAAATATGCCGAATTTTTCTCGAAAACATATTGGTGATATCTCTTCAAAAGAGAATATTTCCTGAGTGGTAGTATCAGGCAGGATTACTTTTACGCTTTTCGGCCTTAAAGTAAGACTTTCCCGTTTAAATTTTGCAAAAGGCGCATCCAGTTGGCTCCTGTTTTGACTTCAATTCTAACTGAATAAAGAGCAAAAAATTCAATGCTAAATCCTAAAAAAAAGGAAGCGATTCAGAATTTGTGTAGCAACTAAGGTCTGACATGTACGGGGTTTCGTAAAGAGAAAGTTGTTATGTCGAATGGAAATAAGAACAAGTTGGAAAATGGATCTCTGGTTAATTTTACTGACCTGTTGTTTTTCAGGTTGTTCGGCAATCCGACGAGTCGTGAGCAGGAAGCATTTTCATTTCATAAACAGTGTGCAGGCAAGCTCAAACTAAGAGCTGCAAGATAACCTGAATACAAAGTCCATTATTTTGCCCAACAGTAATGGTGGATACACTATAAAACAAACTGATAACCATAGAAAATATAATTGGTTTGCTTAGCTGTGCAGGTGTTGTCTTTTAAAGTGAGAAATTAAATAGATCAAAAACAAAGATAACTAACCAGGTTGATTTTCCTAACCAAATTGTTCTGTTTCTTTATTTGCATTAAAATCAAAAGGCACGGCTTAACAGATATCGCATTCAGGTTTCATTTCACTCTTTCAAAGGTAAAACAATACCCTTGTTTACAATAAAGCTAAACTTTGTTTTATACTTTTCCTGAGGCAGGATTTATGGGCGCTTATTATTCAGCCAAAAAAAAATTTGTCCGGAAATTTCGGTCGGAAATCAAATGGTTTAGAAATTTTTTTTCAATTCCTGTCGGAAAGTTTGTTCTCCGTCTGGAACCGGGATCGTCGGAAATTTCTGAAACGTTTGCTCATTTCCTCCGTTTCCAGTCTCATTCATCATTCATTCATTCGAGGTCATGGAGTACGAACCAAGTGCAGCTTGCGACAGCCCGTCCCGCCCTACACACGTCAACTCGCTAATTTATTTTCTGTAGAATTGCGTCAGCGGGGCCTTACGGTGGTATAACAAATACAGTATCTCATCCTATTGATATGCAGATTTCGGAAGACCCTTTTTGAGCGGTCATCTCAGCCGGTTTTTTCTGAAACAGTCAACGATCTATATGTTATCCTGGGCATACAACCTTCACCACCATACCGCCATTACTAACTGATTAATTCATGAATTCGCCCGATGTACGGTAATCCGGAATCCGGAATCCAGGCAATTTTAGCCTGTGGAATCCGGAATCCACGACTTTGGAATCCGGAATCCAGCTCATGGAATCCAGAATCCAACCATGCACTGGAATCCAGAATCCAGCTTGTTAGGAATCCAGCCTGTTGTGATTGTTCCAGGATCACTTTTCCTCTGAAAAGCGACTAATGTGTGAAAAACTCGAGCTACGAGGTCTACGAGGAGGCGCAATAGGCGATACCACGCGTGTTTCACCCGAAATAACACCCTTGAGTCATGCTGAGATATCGGTCGATATCGGGTATCGAAAAAAACCATGGTGTAATTCAATGAATGACGCGATAGAATCATTTCCTGATCCTGCGGTGCGTGAAACAAAGGCACAACAGGCGACTCTCGCAGTCTAGTCTAAACAAGGACCCTGTTGCGCCTTCAGAGCCTTTCCCTGTCCGTGCGCAATTGAAACTAAGTTTCGGATTTTCGTAACTATAATAATTAAAGAATTATAATAATGGCATAAAAATGTCCATATCCTTGGCCGTAAAATCTCGAAGTATTAGTGGTCACGATGTTTCATTTTTTGTTACACTAACTGGCTTCCGGGCCAAGGGGGGGTGGGGGGGTGGGAGGCTACTAAATAAGTTTTATATGAGGAGGCTCGGCCCAGAGGTTCAAACCCTCGCCCTTAAACATACTCATTTTTATCAAAATGGTACCCCCTTCATATACCTAGAGCAAAATTGCACCCTTTCTTATATCTCAAGGGTAAGCCAAAACAGTATAATTTCCTATAATCGCCACGTTTTTCCCGGGTTTTCAGTCGTTCTGATTCAGTTCCGTAGTCATTCTGCCAAATTGTGGTACCCTTTGATATACTTCGCATTAGCCACCATTTCTTCCACTTTGCAGCTGATTCTGTGACCCTTTCGTATACTAAAATGGAAATTTTCACTACCCTTTAATATACTGCGAGCTTTAAAAAAGGCACCGCTTTCGGGCGGAGCCACCCCGTATAGCTCACTATAGGGAGTCCCCCCGGGCTTCTGGTAATATGCCATAAGTGTCACTCAAAGAATCACATGTAGCGCGTGGTTTTTTTCATTCAGTCCAGCTTTCGTTGAGATCTCGAGAGTTCGCTTCGATCCCAATTCGATAATAGCTGGACATATCAGTATTTCGAAGTATTTGTCAGGATACCAATAGCTACCAAGCAAATATGTGAAAGCACAAGAAAAAGCACGAGCGGGAAAGATACGTACGTGTAAGAATTCTGTGTTTGTGACTTTGTAATGGAAATTTTTTTGGAGGCGTGGTTTTTGAAAAGAACTGAACGTGTAAAACACAAATAGAAAACTTTGAACTTAATTGAACATCCATATCTCTATGTTTCTATGATGAACTTACTATCTCACAAATTTATTTACAGGAGTCCAAGAAAGAAGGAGAGAAAGTCAGAGAAAGTAAAGAAAATTTCAAGGTCTGTGGAGTTCTTTGTTTTATTTTGAGATGTTTGAAACCCTTATGCCGGAAAGCATACATGTGTTACGGTGCTATTTGATGTTGTGAACGAAATTGGGTTGTGTTGCCCCGACATGACAATACCTCGATTTCAATACCCGACAGTCCTTCCTCACAGTGTTAGAATCGCTGACCAGCCTTACCAACACGCTAACGGAGATTGGGCATAGCCACCTTCTCGATAGGATCTGTTTCGAACGTATGACAACTTTGGCGTGGAATTCTTTTTCAAAGGAATGCGAGCAGACCACTCTCTCCTCCGCAGAGATTTTTCGCAATTGTGCAGTCAAGGGGCGACTGAAGGAGGCCTCTGCAGAGGAGGGAGAGCAGACCACGACCTGCCTACAGTGGCTAACTACGCTTACAGAAGAGCACGCTGCATCGACGACGATTTGATGCGCATTTATCAGGCAGATTTTTCATATTTCACTGGGCCCAATTCGTTTTATCCAGAAAAGATAATCAAAGGTGAGCCCCCAAACATCAAGACGCAACCAAAGACGCAGCCAGAAATGATCGAAGGAACAGGTTCCAAAGAAGAAGACACAAGACGAGAAGCTGTAATGCTAGAGTTTGCTGGAGAGTATGGAAGAGGCGTAAGACAGGAAAATGTCCGCTCAAAAACAAAAGAGCTAACACGCACACTGCCTTATGCCCTTAGTATGTGTCCCACTACCATCACAGCCTCGTCGGAGGAAAGAGAAGACGTAACGACAGCCTGCCTTGTTGTGTATGCTAATGTGGCACAGCGGGGTACCGCTGTACGAGTTCAAACCATTTACAAGAAAAATGACATTGTGGCCGTAAAACACAACCGCAGGAGAGAGAACTCACCTTTCTGGCTAGCTGTTGTTTTGGAAGATGTGCAAATTGACGTGAATGATGGAAATTTCGTACGGCAAAAAGTGTCTCTAAAGTGGCTAAATCAGACAAATGTAAAGTTAAAACTTTACATGCACATATGGTGATGTCCGTAATGGGAACTCCCCCAAGCCTATTTTAACCCGAGTTCTCGACTTTTCTTGTGAAGAACCAGACAGTATCACTTTATCATCTAAGGAGGATAATAGGCTCTGTAGGATTGCAAATGGGGACTATGGGGACGATGATATCGAGAATGAGAACGAGAGTGGTACTGCAGAACCAACTCAAGAGGATGAAGGCGAAGAATCACTCCCGGTAAGACTGCCGGGGGTAAGTTTTCAGGACGGAGAACGACACGGTTCGTTCTAAGATAAACGTTTTCTGGTCATTTAACTTTTCTCGTTGGACTACGGTATCTGTTACTTAAGTACGCCAGTATGTAATTGCAATGAGCGAGTTTTTAAAATATACAAATGTTACAAATGTTGCAAAGTTATAAGTATAGTCTGTTCCAGGCGTTCAGGTGGTGGGAAAAGCAGAAGTGACATTAATGTATAAGGAACGAGGATGGCGCGAATAAAAACCAGCCCCCTATGCTTCTCTAGCCTCCCTTCATTTTTCTCGCTTTTATTCTTCGCGCTACTTCGCACTATCGGAACATCTGGAACAGGTTACTTTCGGTATGGTGTAATTTAACAGTTTAAGATTCGGTAAGATAGCGCATTGACTTCCATGTAAACATTCATCCCCAGTGTGGTAGAATTTGCAGTCAGAAATAATCCCTTGGTAACAAAAGACAGCTATTTAAAGATAGCGATATTTTATTTCATCAGGTTTATAACTGTATCATGATCAGTGTCCCTATTCTTGTTTTAAACATTTCGAAATATTACGGACCTATAATTAATTTAGTAAGAGATAAATATACTATTCCCCCCTATTTATTGTGAATTTGTAACTGAATTTTTACATTTCCATGCGGCAATTTAACAATTGTTTGAACCTAAAAAGCACTGATTTGTTAACGCTATTAGAATAAGAATAGTCTTAACTCGTCAGTATTTGTTCAAAGATGTGTAATCAGTGGACTTCAGAGAACACTCGTATTCACAGTCTTCACAGGTAAGGCAAAGAAGTATATTTTATTCTAATTCGCTCCCCACTCAACCGAATATAAAACATTTATCATGTAATAAGCAACCACTATTGGTGTGTGTCAACACGAGCCGTGTGCGACCCTCTTTATTATGTCTTATCAACTTATATGGTAATAAAGCTTACAAGCATAATACAAAGAAAGTATCAAGCACTGAAACTACAATCTCAACATAAGCTCGTATAACAATAGTATAGATATACAAATACTTAGAATATTTTGTAAATATAAATACGGAAAACAAAATTCATAACCCTTAGTCATTGGGTTTATTTAATTTTTGAGGGCGAAGGGACGGACGTATGACTCGAATGAATATAAATGAAGGCAATGCACTATATATACCAACGCTCCCGCTAATGTACCAATTGTAACATAATACCCCAGAGGGTTACGTATGCTATTCAAAGTCATTTGAATAGTAATATATTATGCATGCAGGTCAGAAGTCTGTGAAAATGGGTTCGTTATTCCCTTGGCTCTCTTCTATTGGTTTGGCGGTAATATATTAGCCGCTCCCTGGCGTCGATAGCACATTTTGAGGTCTTTCGACGGTAAAACACCACGACGACAGTTCAAATTTCGCTTAATCCCTCGTCTTAATCGCACCGAACACAGATCGCCCGTTTGCTTTTTCCAAAAAATTCTGTTTCCTGCCTTCGCGATCAAGCAAGAGCCGGCTTAGCACACTCAGCTTTCCAAAGAGAGCAGCGTCCTTTTTCTTCTGGGTCCTGGTGTTTCTACAAGTAGCCCTTCAGGTCTGTGTTTGCAGTTTAATTTGTTTTTCAGTTTAGGACGCTTCTTGTTTGCCGCGTCCATTTGCTGTCAGCTTTTAGTTCCATTGTGCGGCAGTGATATGCTGGGTTTTGCGATTTCGGGTAGGGCTTATTTCTAAGCTTTCATACGTTTTGTTTTGTTTTGTTCTTTGCTTTGTATTTTAAATGCAACGTGTTCCTGGCACTACGGGTTTTTATCAACGGCGCTAACGGATCAATGTACATTTCGGCTTTGCTGCTCGTACTGTAGTGTTTTTAGCTTCCTCTAGACTTACGGGATTCGGTGTTTTGGTTTACCTTCCCTCGTCTAGATTAGTTTATTTCTTCTGTACGCTCGGTAGCCACGGTTCCTTTGCCAAGGTTTTGCTCGAGGTGTTAACACATACGTGGCAAAGTTCATTGTCCCTCTTGGTGTTTTAGTATTCAAAGACTGTTTTTGATACGGTGCAACATGCGCCGGTTTTGGGGCGGAATTTCGTCATACATTCTTGTTTTTTGTGTCTTTGTGCCGTTGTCAGAACAGTTGGTGGAATTATTATTATTTTCACTGGGTTTTATTTGCATTGTTTAGGATAAGTATCCGATTGGTTTCGACCCCTTGTCAGTGTGCCTTATTTGTGAAGAACGCGTTTGTTTTTCTGATTGGCTTCGGGCCCTTGTCAGAAAGTTTAGTTGTTGACAACACGTTGAATTTTTGGTTGGCTTCGGGCCCTTGTCAAAGTGTTTATTTGTTGAGAACGCGTTTGGATTTCTGATTGGCTTCGGGCCCTTTTCAGAAGGTTTCGTTGTTGACAACGCGTTGATTTTTCTGATTGGCCTCTGGCCCTTGTCAAGGTGTTTATTTGTTGAGAACGCGTTTGGTTTTCTGATTCGCTTCGGGCCCTTGTCAGAGTGTTTAGTTGCTGACAATGCGTTTGGATTTCTGATTGGCTTCGGGCCCTTGTCAGATAGTTTAGTTGTGACAAAGCGTTTGGATTTCTGATTGGCTTTGGGCCCTTGTCAGAGTGTTTAGTTGTTGACAACGCGTTTGGATTTCTGATTTGCTTCGGACCCTTTTCAGAAAGTTTAGTTGTTGACAACGCGTTGATTTTCTGATTGGCCTCTGGCCCTTGTCCAGGTGTTTATTTGTTGAAAACGCGTTTGGATTTCTGATTGGCCTCGGGCCCTTGTCAGATAGTTTAGTTGTTGACAACGCGTTTGGATTTCTGATTGGCGTCGGGCCCTTGTGAGATAGTTTAGTTGTTGACAAAGCGTTTGGATTTCTGATTGGCTTTGGGCCCTTGTCAGAGTGTTTAGTTGTCGACAACTCGTTTGGATTTCTGATTGGCTTCGGGCCCTTTTCAGAAAGTTTAGTTGTTGACAACTCGTTGATTTTCTGATTGGCCTCTGGCCCTTGTCAAGGTGTTTATTTGTTGACAACGCGTTTGGATTTCTGATTGGCTTTGGGCCCTTGTCGGATAGTTTAGTTGTGACAACGCGTTTGGATTTCTGATTGGCTTTGGGCCCTTGTCAGAGTGTTTAGTTGTCGACAACGCGTTTGGATTTCTGATTGGCTTCGGACCCTTTTCAGAAAGTTTAGTTGTTGACAACGCGTTGATTTTCTGATTGGCCTCTGGCCCTTGTCAAGGTGTTTGTTTGTTGAAAACGCGTTTGGATTTCTGATTGGCTTCGGGCCCTTGTCAGATAGTTTAGTTGTTGACAACGCGTTTGGATTTCTGATTGGCGTCGGGCCCTTGTCAGATAGTTTAGTTGTTGACAAAGCGTTTGGATTTCTGATTGGCTTTGGGCCCTTGTCAGATAGTTTAGCTGTTGACAACGCGTTTGGATTTCTGATTGGCTTCGGGCCCTTGTCAGATAGTTTAGTTGTGACAACGCGTTCGGATTTCTGATTGGCTTTGGGCCCTTGTCAGAGTGTTTAGTTATCGACAACGCGTTTGGATTTCTGATTGGCTTTGGGCCCTTGTCAGAGTGTTTAGTTGTCGACAACGCGTTTGGATTTCTGATTGGCTTCGGACCCTTTTCAGAAAGTTTAGTTGTTGACAACGCGTTGATTTTCTGATTGGCCTCTGGCCCTTGTCAAGGTGTTTATTTGTTGAAAACGCGTTTGGATTTCTGATTGGCTTCGGGCCCTTGTCAGATAGTTTAGTTGTTGACAACGCGTTTGGATTTCTGATTGGCGTCGGGCCCTTGTCAGATAGTTTAGTTGTTGACAAAGCGTTTGGATTTCTGATTGGCTTTGGGCCCTTGTCAGATAGTTTAGCTGTTGACAACGCGTTTGGATTTCTGATTGGCTTCGGGCCCTTGTCAGATAGTTTAGTTGTGACAACGCGTTCGGATTTCTGATTGGCTTTGGGCTCTTGTCAGAGTGTTTAGTTATCGACAACGCGTTTGGATTTCTGATTGGCTTCGGGCCCTTTTCACAAAGTTTAGTTGTTGACAACGCGTTGATTTTCTGATTGGCCTCCGGCCCTTGTCAAGGTGTTTATTTGTTGAAAACGCGTTTGGATTTCTGATTGGCTTCGGGCCCTTGTCAGATGGTTTAGCTGTTGACAAAGCGTTTTGATTTCTGATTGACCTCGGGCCCTTGTCAAGGTGTTTATTTGTTGAAAACGCGTTTGGATTTCTGATTGGCTTTGGGCCCTTGTCAGAGTGTTTAGTTGTTGACAACGCGTTTGGATTTCTGATTGGCGTCGGGCCCTTGTCAGATAGTTTAGTTGTTGACAAAGCGTTTGGATTTCTGATTGGCTTTGGGCCCTTGTCAGAGTGTTTAGCTGCTGACAACGCGTTTGGTTTTCTGATTGGCTTCGGGCCCTTGTCAGATAGTTTAGCTGTTGACAACGCGTTTGGATTTCTGATTGGCCTCGGGCCCTTGTCAGATAGTTTAGTTGTGACAACGCGTTCGGATTTCCGATTGGCTTTGGGCCCTTGTCAGAGTGTTTAGTTGTCGACAACGCGTTTGGATTTCTGATTGGCTTCGGGCCCTTTTCATAAAGTTTAGTTGTTGACAACGCGTTGATTTTCTGATTGGCCTCCGGCCCTTGTCAAGATGTTTATTTGTTGAAAACGCGTTTTTTATTTCTGATTGGCTTCGGGCCCTTGTCAGATAGTTTAGCTGTTGACAAAGCGTTTTGATTTCTGATTGACGTCGGGCCCTTGTCAGATAGTTTAGTTGTTGAGAACGCGTTTGGATTTCTGATTGGCTTTGGGCCCTTGTCAGAGTGTTTAGTTGCTGACAACGCCTTTGGTTTTCTGATTGGCTTCGGGCCCTTGTCAGAAAATTTAGTTGTTGACAACGCGTTGAGTTTCTGATTGGCTTTGGGCCCTTGTCAGAGTGTTTATTTGTTGAGAACGTGTTTGGATTTCTGATTGGCTTCGGGCCCTTGTGAGCAAGTTTAGTTGTTGACAACGCATTGAGTTTCTGATTGGCTTCGGGCCCTTGTCAGACTGTTTATTTGTTGAGAACGCGTTTGGTCTTATGATTGGTTTCGGGCCCTTGTGAGAATGTTTAGATGTTGAGAACGCGTTGAGCTTCTAATTGACTTCGGGCCTTTGTCAGAGTGTTTATTTGTCGAGAACGCGTTTGTTTTCTGATTGGCTTGTCAGAAGGTTTTGTGGTTTAGAACGTGTTGAGTTTCTGATTAGCTTCGGGCCCTTGTCAGAGTGTTTATTCGTTTAGAACGCCTTTGCTTTTCTGTTTAGCTTCAGGCCCTTGTCAGAAAATTTAGTTGCTGAGAACACGGTAAGTTCATGATTGGCTTCGAGTGTACTTTTATTTGTTTTACTCGCTTTGCAACTGTTTAACTTAGCGAGTAGGCTGGAATTCTCTCTTGTTTTTTGGCTCCGTTTCCGTCATTGTATCTTCAATGTTGAAAATGTGTCATAATTGATGGACTTTGCACTTTTGTTAGTGTTCTTTTTACTTTATTCATATTAGGTTCGTTGGGTTTTATTAGAAATTAAAGTTTTTCCCTTTTCTTCACATTTACTTGGTTGGGAACAGCAATCCGCACGGGCATTTCGTTGATCTGCGAGTGTCACGTGTATACTTTCCGTTTTCGGGAGAGAGGAGTGCTGTTTCCTGACCGGGTCTCCCACCTTAACCCTAAATTGCCGTTAGCCATTTTGAATTTTGTTTTCCCTCTTGGCTCAGTGTTGTTTTGTTGGTTGGCAAAACAATAAGCTACGGTAACGTAAGCTGTAAAATTATTCTTGCAAAAGTTGTAATTTTAATCGATCAAATGTTCTATGTTTACATCCTTAGAAGTTTTATTATAATGGGTTAGGGTCGTCGGAGACCCGGTCAGGAAATGGCATGGCAGGTGCCAGAATTGGCTTTTTTCACGTCTATCCTAATGAAGAAATTGTTGTGAATTCAGGGAACCCGGAAGGTCATGCGGGAGAAACAGCAAGCCTCCTTTTAAGTCTGGCAAGTTAATAATGGATGGTCGGTTTTTACATGCGAGGAACAAAAAAGATTAGTGAAATAAAAGAAAAATCTTCCTCTTTTCATGAGTTACACTTCGGTTGTTGGAGAGCTGTAGCGCTTTAATGCGGGTCCCTTGGAAAATTCATGTGTGGTGGCTATTGATTATGTTGTTCCTCCTCTTAGTGTATAACGTTTGGTATTCAGGTCTTAACTTGTCAGTATCCTTCAATTTTAACGTCATGTTTTTTATTATTAGCGGTTCAGTGAAGGTTGTTTTTATTAAATTGTTGAATATCGGAGCGATCGCGAGTCAAACGTTGGTGAACTGTAACTTAATTCCTTGAACATTTTCTATTGTTGTTTTTCTCTGAGGTTGGTTTGGTTTTCTTTACCTGTTTTTTTTCGAATGCTTCATTATCACTTCTCCTTTGTCTTCAGCTTCTGCATTCTGTCTTTGACAACTTATGTGAGTTTACCAGTTTATTGTTGCACAGCTTTCGTAAAGGAAGAGCAAGAGTGTTGCCGATTCCTGCTTAAATATCTCGTTGAATCTCGTTCCACGGGCACGTTTTGACGGAGCGAAAAATTTAAAGGAAAGCGAATGCAGTGGAGAGCTCATATTATGGCTGTTTCAAATTTACTTTGCGTTGCAATTTTTGTTTAAGTATGGTACCGATTGTATCATTCATTTAGTTTGTTTAGTTCCTTTGGGACGCTTACGACATTTTTGTAGTGTTCGGAACTAAACCGATTACAAAACAATCCTTGTGACTCTGGCGCAATTAATATTTGCTTTTTTAATGTGGCTCAGAAACAATTAGAAACCCCCTCCAAAGAGGAAACAAAAAGAAGTCTTTACATGCAAGGGCTTGTTGGCACGAACCAGGCTTGGTGAGAAAAGTGTACATAATAAAAATATGTTAAGTGTACAAGTGGAGACGAAGAATAGTGTGGAGAAGCATATGCAGAAAATACGAGCAAGTGGCTTAAGAAACCAGATCACTCCTGAACCTGAGCTTACTAAAAACCCATGCAGAACGTTTTGGCAGTGGTTTGTCAAGTAAAGATAGTGATATGGATCTCGCACTAAGATGTCTTCTTTTTCAACTAATTTAAACACGCCTATAATGTCCGAGGAACAGAAAATTTCTGATGAAAGGGAAAAACTGTCACCTTCTTTGTTTTTACTTATTTTCATAATAATACTGATCAAAATTTAAAACAAACCCAGGAAATGATGGCTTTACTAATTAAGTTCAAGCCAAGTCAAGGCTTCGATTTTGTTTTTCAAAATATACAAATGTGTATGGTGAACAATAAGCGCCTCTAACCAGGTGTAAGAGGCGTGATCCACTTTCTTTTGTCCCCATTTCTTTATTGCAGTTGCAGAAAAGTTGGTTTTCTGCCATTCGGCAGAACGTAGATATAAAGAGCAGTTAAGTTGTTAATGGAAAGAAAGGTCCAACACTATTTATTACGATGTGGGGATGACGCAATTGCAGTTTTGTCCGGCACAGACTGAACTAAAATATAACCTAGGCTGCTGGATCTCTTCTCTTTAGAAATATTTGAGCTCTTAAGGTAAATAGTGCAGAAACTGAGGATAAGTTCTTAAGTTCTTCAAAGAAAATGAGCTTAAATCTTGTGGCATTAAGTAGCCGAATGCGAACATAATAGCTTTTGGATTTATCTCAGATACGATCAAGACTGCCGGAAGAAAATATTTTCATTCAAAGACTTGGGTAATTTCAAAGCGGTAAAATGCCTGGCCCTTAGAGGAACTATAGATAGATCCGCCTTTGCAAGGTGCTTGTTCCATTAATGCTCGGAATTGTCTATTCCTAAAGAATTTAAATGAAAGAGTTGAATCAACTGTTAGTCAAATTATTGTGGATAGCAGTGGTATAAATGATGATTCTTTTAGGCTGGAATGGTTGTAGGCAAATATTTTCAAAAATGGAATTTGGAATCGTTCACTACTGCGCCTGCTGGGGCCCACGAGAGGTGGTTTCGTTCTTAGCTGTGACAATAGCTTTATGTCAGTAATACAGGATCTTTTCTCAGTTCTATTACGAACTCTTCTTTTATTGGTCAGATTTCCGTGACACTTGTGCCTTAGAACGAGAGTGACAAAATAGTATTTGGTAAGTTAAAGAAAACTTAAAGAGTTTGCAGCTGAATCCGAGGTAATTTATTCCACTGAGATTTGCGGTTTTATTCAAGCTCATAAGACTATTTTGGCGACTTTTCAAACGGGACTTTAATACCAAATGTATATTTTGACAGTGTGCAGGTTTTAGTCTCAATACCATCTCTGTAAAACAAATTCTTGCTGTACGCCAACACTTCCCCCGTTTGTTTGGATTGGCGACAATATCTTCGATATCAAGTAAAGAAAACAAACGGTTAACTCATTGCTCGTGCAGAGAAAACAAAATTTCCTAAAATCTTTTATAAACTATATAAGTCATTTTAATGTCTCAGATCGAATGAAACAGATCGTCTTTTACCGCTTTAAGTCATACGCGAGAGCATTTTAGTGCAAAGTGCTTAACTCTATTCTCTACAATAACACCAGACTGTGAGAACAGGGGCTAAAGCAGAACATCTGTCTATTTTTGCGAGTATTAACTGTTAACCTGGTTCCATCTCCTTTAACAGCGTTCCTACGCGAAGCTGTCGGCACGAATTAGCATTTGTATGGATGCCAACTTCAAAATGTCCTCACTCTCCTTACTCTCCAAGTTGCGAAAATACATCTGAACAACGTCCTTTACTTAGGAGACTGCAGAAAAGGTCACATTCGACCCAAAACTTAATTTCAAACCAAATCAATGTTTAATGCGAATCTGAAAGGAAAATCTGTGACTCTAAAAGACTGCATAAAGAGGAAATTCTGTGTTGAGACTATGTAAAGTCTGCATAAGGAAAAAGCAGGTACCAAGCCAAACCAATTAGGTTGATTAGCGCAGTTCCCTTCCTTGCTAGTCGCACGTTTTGTTTCTCTTTTGATTTTTTTGCGTTCGTTGTCTGTTTTTAGCTAGTTTGTTTTTTAAACTTTTCACTGCTAATTGACTTGACCTGGTGAGGTGCTATAGTGTATCATTGTAAATGGTAGGGATGCATGAGGTTTTGAAGTTGGCAGAGCCTCTCTCTCACTGGAAATATCGCTGTTTTCTCAAGAACTGGTACTGTTTTTTGGGGGTGGGGGGATTTTTTGTAAGGTTTGGAGAGGTAGGTGGGTCCTGGGCCATTTTCAGATGTTCACTCAGCAGAGCGTAGTAAGAGGGTGATGAAGCCGGAGTGTTGCTTCCCATCTCTTAACCAATAACAATGACCGAAGAAAGAATATAGTACTATTCAAAGTCACTTGAAAAGTAATATATTATGCATGCAGGTCAGAAGTCCGTGAAAATGGGTTCGTTATCCCCTTGGCTCTCTTCTATTGGTTTGGCGGTAATGTATTAGCCGCTCCCTGGCGTCGATAGCACATTTTGAGGTCTTTCGACGGTAAAACACCACGACGACAGTTCAAATGTCGCGACCCGCCCTCCCTCCCCTCGCGATCTGTGTTCGGTGCAGCAGCCCAACGGCGAAGCGGGGGATTTTCCCTTCGAACGTGTTTTCTAATGCGTTATGGTTTCTGTATCCTCGTACCTCCAAGACGCCCGAAGGGAAAATCCCTCGCTCCGCCATGCAGCGACGCTCTGTGTCGTTTCTGACTACGCCGGAGTGTTGCTTCCCATCTCTTAACCCAATAACAATGACCGAAGAAAGAACATAGTACTGTAAAGATTATACTTATAATATTTCATAGAAACTTAGCTACTTTTCTGGTAAAAAAAAGAACAGTTATCTTTCATTTTTACCTTTTAATAACAAACCTGTTATTGAAGTCATTTCGTTCCGAAAACAATCTAGAAAGGAAGCGTTGGAAACCAGAACCTGGAATCGAGCAACTTTTGGACCGTGGAATCCGGAATCCACAGCGTGGAATCCAGAATGCAAGGCTCTCTTGGATTACCTTACATGGGCCGAATGAATTAATGGCAATGATCCAAACTAGTGCCAAGCCTTTCTCTTCTTGCTCGTAAGGGACACATATCCAAACAAAAACGCATTGTAGCTAATATTATTCACTGACGTCATAAATTCGCGCCAAAATTCAGTAAACGGCAACTATACTACAATTAGATTAAATTCTAACCCCCTCTCCCCTTTCAATGTCGATGATGGTAGGTTTGAACGAAAATACCGAAATTCGTGCAACACTGATACGGGATTGGGGGGGTGCCGACATGGTATGAATGAGAGTGTCTCGATCTATTTGCAATATTTGCTTGTTGCGTGTGGCGTGTGTCGATTATACTTTTCAAGCATCCCAAAAAACGTAGTACCAATTATATTTAGCTTGGTATCGAAGTCGTCCCATCTTTAAGGTGGCTATTTATTAGCAAGGGAGCTCCATTTGGTAAATCGAATTTTCGGTAAGTAAGCTTTAACCGATTTCAATGATTTTTAGTATTCTACGTAAAGAATGTTCAAACATAGCATTAAACTTAGATCTTAGCATTACGTTAGTGTTCTTGCAACAGCTAAGGCAAGTACAAAAACATAATATTTTGGAGCCAAAATTGAACAATCAACTGCGCAGAAATTTTTACCCAGCCGATTTCGTAGAAACTTGCTCACAGCAGACCTTGAAGTCTTAAAACTTATTGAGCGTAATTAGTAAAAAATTTGTCGTTGTTTAGTGGAAAATATTCGCGTTTCCCTGCAAAGGCTTGTATCTCTTAATAGCTGAACTTGTTTGCCCTAAATCTAAAAGTTTTGTAAAATTCGAACATTCTTTGTTTAGGACACCAAAACTCACTTAATCGGTTAAAGCTTGCTTGCCGAAAATTCGATTTATAAAATGGAGCCTCCGCGCTAATTAATAAACGCGAACCACCTTGATTCAGTGTTAATTTATAGTAGGCTGGCACTGGCCCTTTCGGGCCCGAGTCGGTTGACTACTCTCAATCTCCAATTAGCCTCTTAATCAAATGCAAACTCTAAAAAATAATTCAATTTGAAATACCAGTCCCTTCCTCCTCGAAACATCTCAAAAATATTAATGTACGATATTATTCATGATTGATGCTAAAAGCGATTAACTGTCCGAATTAAATGTTGATTGTTTTAAGGTGCAAAGTTAAATTTTACGCGCTGGAAAAGGACTGTGTGCATGCAATGACTCGGCTGAACGACGGCGGAAAGACGGGGACGCGGTGGTGTAGCGAGTGGTTAGCGCATTGGACTTCAGATCTGAAGGTCGGTGGTTCAAGGGCCAGTCCCTGCCATCTTGTTGTTTTCTTAGAGAAGAACATTTACCCCACTTTGTCTCTCTTCACCCAGGTGTATAAAATGAGCACCGGCGACATACTGCTGGGGGTAACCCTGTGTGCGATGGACTAGCATCCCATCCAGGGAGGTGGGGGGGAGGGGGGTAGCAATACTCTCAGTTGCTTCATGCTACAGAAACCGGGATAAGCTCCGGCCGTATGGACGTCCTTGGCTCGAGTGCGACTTAACCTTTACGGGGAAAAGATGGCATGCGAAAAGACATTTATGTTTCACCATATTTTGTGTGCTCGGAACAGGCGAGCAATAAAACAGCGAAATAAGAAAAAGAAAATTTTCTTATTCCTTTAAAGATGATATATGTTACCCAAATATAACCTTAATTCATGGGCTTCATGATATTTAAGGGGTCGTGGCCTTTTTTTCTGAAATGTGGACCAGGTCTTGGAATTAAAAAATTGCTTTAGCTGTGTCATATGCAATAATGTGTTAGAGGCGGTGCTCTAACCATTAGCCGGAGTTGTTTCACCATAGACCCCAGTTCAACTTCTCAGTTGTACTTGTAAATTGCCAGCTGGTCTGTCCCTTGCCAGTTGGGATTTTTAACCTGTTAATTTGTGTCATTTGTTTCTAATTATTTGAATGGACTGCATGTAGCCTTGGGATAGCTAAGTGTACATCCACTTTGAATACAGTATTACAGTATCACATTGACTTTATCATAGGGGTAGTTCAATTGTTCGCGTTTTACTTGTGTGTTATTTCAAAGAAAGATATTTTAACAGGAACACCCAACGGTTCGTTTCAGGGAATATCTGTTTGGAATTTCATTGCAGTGAAGGCTAGAGATTTCTTCGGCGAAACATAACGTCAGACTTTCGTAACAATAGGACTTTAATTATTAGTTCCTGTTGTTTTCGGAGGTACAAATATGTCGTTTCCAGTGCAAAGTAAGGTCAGCTAGAATTTTCGGAGAGCCATCAACAGCTCTGAAATTCGGCAAATAGGATTCCGCTGCTAAAAAACCCGAACAGATCAATCTGTATTGGCTTACATAAATATGCCTTTAAATAGCACTGTAACAATCCAAGAAGGCAGAAAATAATATTTCAAGAATTTGCTAAAGTTTTCTCGTTGGGTGCCCTTGTTTTAATTTGTGGTTTTTTTTTTTGCGTCAATCGGGTCTACTTCTAATCAACTGCTTTTTCTTGGACAGTTTTCCGACATTCCAGCGGGTACGCTGTCGTAAGAGAAAAGATTATATTGAGATTGAACAAAAATAGTCATAACTAATTTTACAAATAATTTACAGACAATTTTATAAATAATTTTACGTGCTCACCGATGAGATCCTCTATGCATACTCCGATGTTCTGGAGGACGAAGGAAAGAAGCGTGCGAATTGGAGGATGCGTTTCACTACATTCTGTATGCCTGGAACAGGCCAGCATGATATCAGTGGCGATATAAGACGAAAAAAACAACAGCTGAAGAAAATGTTGTTAAGTTGACAGTATATTAAACCAAATATAAACTAAGTTCATGGGCTTCATGATATTAAAGGTTAACAAGCGGGGACGCTTTTTTCCGAAAATTTAGCCAAGGACTTTTCTTCGCGATAAGGGTAGGGTATTGTCGTTATTAAAAAGAGAGGCTTTGTGGAAGCTTTGTGGAATCAACATTTTCGCTTGAATCGCTTTGACGTTAAGGTCAATTAACCTTTAGACCACAAAATATTTACGCTCGAGCGAAAGAACCACGCTGAATTCAATTTGCTCTAGACGATCATCTTGTCCTATTCACACACACCTTCACAGATCACAGTGATCATTATTTTTTTGGTTTGTTTTGTTTTGTTTTTTTTTTTTTGAAATTAAAATCATGTTTTGTAAGTTTGTGATTTCAAAGAAAAGATATCTTGATATGTTTTGTGCGTCAGCTTGCAATAGAGAGTTATATGGACCTGAAACTCAATCGGGTGTTAATTTAACTAAGACATTTTGCTTGGATACGGATTTCGGACGTTCCAACATTGATAGTCATTAGAGAGGAGAACATAATCATTGAGATCGAAAAAGAAAACAGTCATAAATAATTTTATGGGATTCATGATATTTTTTGGGCGGGATGCCTTTTCCCTGAAATGTTGGACAAGGATAATATTCTGGATAAGGCCAGATTGCTGTTTATCGCTACGGTTTTTCCAGCTTTTCAAAAATAGAGGCTTTGTGGAATCATTATTTTACTATCGTTTTAAATTCTTTGACGTTCAAGGCCAGTAACCTTTAGACCACCAAATATTTACAGTTCATGCGAACGAACCACGCTGAATTAAATTTACCTTAGGCATTACCTTTGTCCTCTTAGTGTCTTGGGTGCATACGTTCACATATCAAAGGAATATTCAGTTTCTTTGTTTTATTCAAAACTGACAGCTTCTACTTGGATAGAATTCCGACGTTATATTTCTACATCGACAGTCGTAAAATAAGAGATTATGTAGAGAATGAATGAAAATAGTCCAAAAATTATTTCAAAAATTACTTTTCAAACAAGTTTGAAAATATTGTTACAAGTCGGTAAGAGCTTGTGTGCATGCAATAACTCCGATATTATACGAACGGAGGAAAGAAAGCGTGCGAAAAGAAATATACGTTCCACCACATTCTAAGTGCCCGGAACAGACAAACAAGATATCATAGCGATGCAAAATGAAAAACGTAATAGCTGAAGAAAATTTTGTCATTCGCCAAGAGCTGATGATATATTAACCCAAATATGAGCTGAGTAATGTGCTTAACGATATTTGAGGGCGGGGGACGTTTATTTTTTTCTGAAATGTTGGCCAGTGCTTATTTTCGGGAAGAGTGTATGTTATTTATATCGTTATGAATTGGCAAGATTGAGGCTTTGTGGAATCAGAATTTTAGAGTTTGGAATTTCTTTGACGTTATAGGTCAATAAACCTGTTGACCGCCAAATATTTACAGTTTATGCGAACGAACCCCGCTGAGTTAAATTGGCTTTAGACGATAGCTTTGATGTATACATTTAACAATTCTTACGTTCACATACCGTGAAAGCTCTATTAAGCCCCCCCCCCGGGGGGGGCTTCTTTAATTTAAGGTCTCATGAACGGGAGGACTTACTAGAGATGGGGGCTTAATAAGGAGGGGAGGGCTTATTTCAAATCTTAAAACATCGTTTCCTATCCTTCATGAAAATACAACACCTCGGAATGAAGTGGATGGCTTAATAGAGATTAGGAGTCGGGTCTAATTACGAAATCCGCCGATAGCCCAAAGGGAGAGGGGGGTTTATTAGAGAGGGGGTATTAAAAAAATTGATTTTCAGAAGGGATAGGGCTTGTTAGAGAGGGGGTTAATAGAGCGGGGGGAGCTTGATAGAGCTTTTACGGTAGATAACATGCGAAGTTTGAAAGAAAAAGGATGCCAACCAACGTCAAATGATGTATTTATAAGAAATCACTTGAACTTGTTGCAACATTTACAGACCTCTGTAAACGTCTGGCAATCATTTGGTATTTTTCAAAGGAGCATCCTACTCAATTTTCAACATTTTCTTTTCATACGTGCTACAGTTACTAACTGCAACAGTCTCTTTCACTTTATCGTATTTTTTTGGTTTGCCAAGCCGAATTAAATGTTCATGTTCTGGATAGTGCAGAGATGCCGAAGACTGCTGTCGTAAACAAACGTCGGCCAATTCCTTTGTTTATTCTAAATTTTGTTTTTTGTGTGCTATTTAAAGAAAATATATTATGATATGTGTTTTATGCGTCAGCGATAAAGAATGATACTGGACCCAAAACTCAATCGTTTGTAACATCTTCTGTTGGATAGCTGTGAAATAATCCAACATTTAGTAGCCGTAAAAGAAGGTATTATGTGGGGATTGAATAAAACTACGGTATAGGAAGCAAAAAATCAATTATTTTACAATTAGGAGGTAAAAACAGAAAAGTGATCGCTTTATCTGCAGGTACTTGAGATACTTTTAAAATATGAAGTTGTTACGTAACGAATTCCCCTGCGGCAAGACTTGAGTCGAGTACTGCAACTACTAAAGTAGTTGAAGAGGATATCGGTGTTTGTTTAAATGTATAAATAACATGCAAAAACTTAGAACCTAGCTCAAGCAACGTGAAGAAATCCATTCTCGTTTGTTACTTAAGACTAAGCCGGAGCTTCCACAAAAAAGGTATGTTTGTTGAAGTAACTTCTTACGTTTTATCTTCATAATACAGGGTTGTTCTGCTATTGTTTAAAAAAAACAAAAAAAAAGCTACAGGAAAGAAGCGTTTCACAAAAAAGCATTAACAGTGTAAGTTAAGTTGATATTGCTCTAAAAGTGACCATTGCATTTTTTTCTTTATACATGTTTTCATTCATTTTTTTCACTATTCTAGTTTTCAAGTTATAATGATTATATTAATTAAATTTGAAAGCTGTGTGAGGCCATATCTTCCCTTTGACTGCCCTTCTGTAGCGAACCACTGTCATCCTAAAATGTGTTCCAAGACGTTGTTATAAGGGTTGGTTTTAATGTCAGAATCACTTTAAAGTGTGTGCAAACCATATTAAACTTAGAAATACCCGAGAAAAGGGAGAAGGCAGTGAAACCAGTTTTTGAAAAAATTGGATCGGTCGGGCGATGGGAGACGAAACATTTTTGGGGGGATGGCCTAAATAAAATAACTTGGTTTAATATCACATAGGATGGAACGTTCGCACATGTAAACCAATTTTTTCTAATTACCCGGGGGGGGGGGACTCGCATATGAAAGTGACGGGGATGCTCGTCGTCTCGCTTAGGGGTGTAAATTTTGGATATTTGGTCTCACTTAGGGTGTTCCGCGAAAAATGGCAATATTTTCAGCCAAAATGGTCTCACTTAGGGTGTCCCGGGAAAAAATGGGAATATTTTTAGCCAAAATGGTCTCGTTTAGGGTTATACACGCAGAAATATACAAATATCTTAGTTTTTGGGTATCTTTTAGGGGTCAAGAAAAGCTCGAGCCACACCCAGATTGGTCTCTTTTAGGGGTTCTTTTCAAAATTTCCGACGAGCATCCCCGTCCGTTTCATATAGGAGTCCCCCCCCGGGTCTAACCAACACCTTTACCAAGGTAATGTTCTAAACTAAGATGATACGTTCGCGCTTGTAGACCAATAAATCTTAAGTTTTTAAAGGAAAAGTTTATCAATTTCTAACCAACCCCTTTACCCAGGTAATGTTCTAAACGAAGCCCGCAAGTGGTGACTGTAAAATTGAGAATGACTTTGTGGAATGGCAAGTGGCATGACCTGATGTCATGTGGAATGACCTCCATGTCACATGAACGTCAAATAAAATAACTTACGGAGTGTTTAAATTGCTCAGGATTGGCCATACCCCGGAATAAACAAAATCAAAACTTGAGAAAAGACATTTTAAAAAGATATTCGAAAGGCAATATCTGATATCTGATATTTCGTCAGTATTCTATTGGCTCTATATTCCTGTTTCGTTTCGTCTAACAAGGCTGAAATCGAACGCAGAATTTTGTTAGAACACGCTGTGCAGTGTTGATAAAAAGATTAACATTAAGTTTAAGATTTGTCTGAAATTTAATAACGATTTTTTTAAGTTGAAAAGATTGTGTGCAGTTGTGTGCCTGGTATTTGCATTCCACCATATTCTGAGTGCCAAGCACGAAAACATGGCGTTATAAGAAGAACAAAAAAGTTGAATCAAATTTCTCATTCTTTTAGAACTGATGATATATTAATTACAATTACAATTTCT
Source organism: Siderastrea radians (assembly GCA_964017195.1). Lineage (NCBI taxonomy): Eukaryota > Metazoa > Cnidaria > Anthozoa > Scleractinia > Rhizangiidae > Siderastrea > Siderastrea radians. The sequence continues at coordinate 46,420,097 of OZ024895.1, forward strand.
ATAGTGCTAAATCCAAAAGTTCTTCCTTAAGCGCCTACAACAATGAAAAGACTAAAAAATAATCCCCCCTGATAATAGAAATATATCAAAAGATATTTAAGATATTAAAATGTATATAAAAATATATTAAGAAAAAAACGCCTTCGAGAAACGTTTTTTTTAAAGTTACTTTTAAAATGTCAATAGAAGGACTCTTCCTAATTTGAGCGGGGAGAAAATTCCAGAGTTTGGGTGCACAAACAGACAACGCTCTGTCACCGCAATTCTTCAGCTTGTTACCCAAATAAAAGCTAAGTTCGTGGGCTTATATTTAAGGACGTACGCGCGAAAATCTTTTGAGTTTTTCCTTACTTTTGCTATGGTCAGATAATGAAGCTCTCTTGTCGGAAATGTAAGAAAAAGGGAGATCACCAACGTCGCTTCAAATTTAAAGCGTGTGGAAAAATACCCCATGCATGTCATGGCTTCAATGGCTGTTAGTTGAAAAATGGTAAAATTTGTGTACTGGATTGACCCATCTTTTAAGCCAAACTTTCTTTATGGGGGACTATTGAGTTAACTAATTTATCTGGTGTCTTCCTTTTAATTAATCTCAACCTTTACAGTGGAGGTTTGCAAAGGCCATACAGCTTAAGTAATGTCGGAATTAGATGCGCGCGTGGGAAGAAAAATCGAAAAATTTCAAAACGTCCACGACTCAGATTTTTTCCAGCTTTTTATAGAATGTAAATAATTGATAAAGAAAGTCTTCATTCGAAAGAAAAGCTGGGTTCACCAAGCATTTAAGAGATTTATACCCGTGCATAGATGCTAAAATGCCCATCAGCGCTTGCGTTCTCTACATTTCACCGTCAGCGCGAGTAAAGATGCGCATAAACAATTAGTGCGGGTGAATTTTGTCCTTTTTTTTCTGAAACGTTGGACCCCGCTTATTTTCAAGATAAGGCTAGGTTAGAGTGACCTCACGTGAAAACAAAGTGTGATAGTGGGTGCCTTTTATACCAAAGTACCCAAAACAAAACAAAAGTTTTGGGTTGTATAGGAAGAATATATTACTCCAAAATTTACTTTACGGGTAAAATAAAATCACTCTATGGTATATCGTTATGGTTTTGTGAAAATAGATACTTCGTGGAATCAGAGTTTTAGAGTTTTGAATTTCTTTGACGTTAAAGGCCAATAGACCTCAAGACCCCCAAATATTTACAGTTTACGTATACGCCAACGAGCCACGGGTGAATTAAACTTGCTTTAGGCGATAGCTTTGACGTACATATTTACTAATGCCTCCCTTTCACAAATTCTTTTAGCAGCGAGGACCATTCAATTCCTTTGTTTTATTCAAAATTGTGTTTTGTATGTTATTTTAGGAAAAATATTTTGCTATGTTATGGTGCGTCAGGGATAAAGAGTAATATTGGACCAAACCTCAATTGGTTATAACTCTAACAACTTTTGTTCCATAATCCGGCCACCATTCATCAATCGTAAGAGAAGGAATTATATTGGAATTATATTGGATTTGACTAATACTAGGCGTAGAAAACAAAAAATCATATAGTTTGCAATTACGAGTTAAAAACATAGAGAAGAGATCACTTTATAAGCAGGTACTTGAGATACTTTCGAAGAACAAGTTGTTACGTAACGAGCTCCCCCCACGGCAAGAATGACTCAGGTATTGAGGGGGTGTCGGGACGTTAACAGTCGAAGGCGAAGGAGGTGATATTGTAATTGCTTAGACGTATAGATAACTTGCAATAGCTTAGAGCTGGGCCCTAGATAACTTGTGTACAAAATTACTTGATTGTTAGTGGCGACCAAGCCGGAACTGTTGAAGTAACCTTTCACGTTTTATCCGGCTACAGTGAAGAATACTGACAAGAGGCTTTCCACAAGCATCCGGTGCAAGTGAAGCTGCCTGAAAGTGTCCATCGGTTTTTTTTTTCTCTGTACTGGTTTTCATCCATTTATTCACTTTCTAGTTCTCCGAGTTAGACTGATTAAATTAATTAATTAAACTCGAAGGCTGAAATAATATTAAACAATTTGGTTTCATATTAACTAGAGCGGAACGTTCGCAGCTGTCAACAAAGAAACTTTCTAAACTTCTAGCCACCACCTTTACTTAGATAATGTTGTGAACATAGTCGGCAACTTGAACCATGTGTCTGTTTGAACTGAGGTCCCACGTCCATTCCTCTGTTTTAAAAGATAAGCCCCAGCAAATCGACTGCGATCGAGTTCTATAAACCTCTCTCCTGCAAAATGGCTAAAAGGGCGTCTGTGCTCACACATTTTACTCGTGTTTTGTGGCACACCGTCCTGCACTCTCCAAGGTGGCCATGTTGTCAAACGGGGACAACTGTATTGTAAGGAGAGTTTTTATTTTCATGGTCGTCGATGATTTCACAGTAATACGGCACGGTGTACCCCTCTGACTTCACATTAGACTTTAACACGCCTCGGCTCAGTTCTATTAACCACATATTAGTTTTTCTGACCATTGTATTTCAGCTCAGACAGAAAAACATAAATACCACAGGAACAAGCCTGTGCATTTAAGCTTTACTTCTTGCCTAGATGCTAAGATACAGACCGGTGAACTTTGTGACGTTTGTATGGCGGTAGAGATTCCTTGCATTCCCGGCATTCCAGAAAACACGCTGCCATACTAACTCTGTAAAAAATTTCGAAATTCGCTGACCTGTATCCTTGCTTTCAGGCGGGATACAACCCTCAAATTAACAGGTTGTGCTTATTTTAAGGTGCCCTTTTCAGTGTTGTCAATGTTTTTGTTCTTTTTTTTTTGTTCATCCAAGGCAAATAAAATTAGTAAGACTGCAATGTCGTCTGCACTAGAGAAAACTCACAGAGGGAAAGGAATAACACCAACAAACATGAACAACCTTGCGATGTTATCAGAGAGAAAAGAACATACTGACATGACCCCTTCTTTGTTTTTTATCGGTTGGAATGCAATTTAATTGAACTCTAATGTGAACATGGTTTAAGACAATCGTGAACTAATAACTGCATCACCATAATCAAGTGTTGGCTGAAAAATGTCTAGCCCTCTCTTCCACTATTGTTTTCTCTCTTCTCAACGCCGGTTAGAAGAGTAGTATTCTTTTGTGGCAATTGTTAGTGACCACGAGAGAAATGGATCGGTGGATCGGTTGGCCAGTGGATCGGGAATTTTTTAATTTGATCCTTATTAAGTACACATTAATAAGGGCACTGACTGGCGACTCTGTGCTTGTCAGATAATCTGCACTGCTTCGTTCGTAATCTGTCTTGTGATAAATGTTCGCAATGATAATCGATCTTATTCCACTGATATTCCTTTATACTATATTGTTTAAATGCTCGTTCTTTATTTCTTCTTAAAAAACCGTTGTCTCCATCTCTCCAATTTTACGCAAATACTGACGAAAACTAGGCACTCACCGTATCGCCTTCAGTGACGACGCACTCTAAATTTTAATACAAGTGCGTCATTCTTTAAGACAGTTAGTTTTATTTTTGTCACGGTTTTATGGCTTAACCAAGTATGCGTGCAATTACATCTCGATTATTTCGCGATCAGGTCAAATGTGTTACATTTCTTGGCATGTGAGAACTACCATATACCAGCAGTTTCCTTTGCAAGAAAATCCAGCCAGGCTAAACAAAGAATTTGCTTTCCTATGAAACTAACTCACGTTCAGCAGGTGAGTATAGTGACAGACTTATTGTTAATTGATTTCTAATTAACAAGGGTTATCAGCTGGAATCAACGACAGCAGTTAAGTATCACACCCAAAAGACGCCCCCTCATTTAGTTTAGTGCGGTGACTGCAATCATTTTGGTGCTTTAGAGAGAGTACGGTTAGAGGTAGTGAATTCAAAACTGTTGGCTGTAAGTGGATTGCTTTGAGACAGGTAGGAGAATGTATCACACAGTGACGATAGTTTGCTTGTTGGTGACATAGTCTGTAAACAAGTCTTCCCGTGCAAAGACCCGTAGTCACCAATCAAATTTGAGCTGTCGTCCAAAGAGAACGACAGGAAAGAATGACATGACCATTATTTAATAGTTTAAGTATGAGAGAAACATAACATATAACGAGGTCTATTTGTGAAGTGTTTACGACCAACGCCTGGCTTTTTAAATTTCGGCTGAAAATCAAATCATATAGCTTGGTCCGATCAGAATAATATCATTTTGTTTTCCATTTATCATGATTTAATCATGAGCTGTTAATTAAGTTATTTAGTTAGCACTAAGGTGCTTTTTTCCTGTCACTATCATGCAACGGTTTCATTGATTTTTGTACATTAAATAAAACGAACAACTTAGTGTAGCTAATTACGTACCCATCAAATACGTTGTATTTTCGATTTAAAATCCTTTGGATAGAACAGGTGCATTAATTGAACTCAGTGCAGTGTAAATGAGAGACTGGTTGTCAAATCCTGCTAGCTTTGAAGACAATAAAAGAAGTGAGGCAAATGACTTGAAAGCGCCAAACTTCACTGAAGCACAATCTTTTGTTGTACGTTCACTAACACACTATGGTTAAATAACCTATTTAAGTTTCTAACGATTGAGTTACTCCAACTCAGTAAAAGGCCTATACGTTTTTAAAATTAATCATAAGCAACGAGATAAAAGACTGTGATCCAAGAACTAAATTTGCACTAACTGGGGTCCCCTATGTCATCCCAAATTGAAAGTGTCAAAAACGTATGATTCATAAGTTTGCCAGGGAAAGGGCCAAAAGCCCAAAACGCTAACAAAAGCACATATCAAATTATGAATATATGAAATTCATATATTTTTTGAACTGCGGAATGAAGAAATAAATGTAAAGAAGATCCTCGCAGTTATTAAGGCAACTTATGCAGTTGCGAAAAGAAAGCCTGAAAAAATCAGGCTTGTCGGGATTCGAACCCTGACCTGGTTAGAGCGCTGCACCGGTATCGCAGAGGTCAGGGTTCGAATCCCGGCAAGCCTGATTTTTTCAGGCTTTCTTTTCGCAACTGCATAAATTGCGTTAATAACTGCGAGGATCTTCTTTACATTTAAAAGCACATATGAAACAAGCATTTCAGACTTTACAGGCATTGCCTTTGAGCAAATGTCATAACACGTGACCAAGTTTTTGAGCTACGTAAATGCAATCAGTGGTAATTAAAATTTACACGAAATGCCCGCGGCAGTCACGCACATCGTCAGCACGTAGCACTTTCAGTAAAATGCCCAAGCTAAAATGGCAAAAAAAAACCTTGATTCCATCTGCAAAACATCTTGAAAACGCTTTGTGAACCATACCACACGAAAAGGTGTTCAATAGCTTTCACAGTGTTTCACAAACGGCTTAGTTTTGCAGATGCAGTTAGTTTTATTTCGTGTAACTTCCATTCGAATAGTTACACTAAAGGAGTTCATTCAACTTCCCAAACTGATAGTCTTAAAACCTTAACTATTGATTCCAGCCTTTCGTCATTTTTTGTTTGCGTTTTTCAGTTTCCTTTATTCTTCATTTCCGGTGAACATCGCCTCAGGTGCATGGCAGCAATTTATTTTTTTGCCAAAAATGCGCACGTTCAAGTACACTAAATAAATATGAGCTTTTTCACTCCTCTCACGTTTTGTCGACTCCTTGTTTTAAGCGCACCACTAGGCTTTCAAACAACTAAATAGTTAATTTATAAAGACGAAAGATCACTTGTATTAAATGAGTTATTTTTTTATGAATATGGCCGATTCCCCACGTCCATGTAAAATGATTATATTTTAAAAAGCAATTATGAAACCTCAAACTAAGGCCTCCGGGTAAAAAGGATTTAACGTCTTCCAATGTTGTTGAATAAAACTTTGTTGTACGAATGTTTGATAGCAATCAAACATTGCTCATTAAACATAATTGAGAATCATTTAATATTATTCAACAGGTTGTCCAAACGCGTTTGACTCACCGAAATTAACAATGTTAAACGGTGTTGGGTGGAAATGATGAGTCGACTTCACTTGGGCCTAAGAAATCATCGTCGCACAATGAGGAAAAAGTCACAAACCATGAAAAAGCACACAATATAATCCTCGCTTAGCTTTACATGTACGTAAAAATATTTAGTTTGTTGTTCAATAAGGAAAAACACTGATTATCGTAACTTCAGAAAGTGTAAAGGGAGATACCCAAATTGTGATAACGGAAACAAGCCTTTTTTAGAACTCAAGGGTTCTTTTAACGATGAAATTTCATTCCTGCTCGTTTTTCGAAAATATATTATGTAACATTGCGTACTTAACAATAACACGTGTTCATCGAGGTACAACGTGACCTCCAGCTCACGAAATCTCACTTGTTTGTTGACAGATGGATGAAGACAAACAAAATGGTTTCCAAGGAAACGACTTAGGTACATCATGTCTCTCATTGATCAGCTCTACTGGTGTAACATACGCAAAGGTATCAGAGCCTCATCCTGAAAACGAGGTTGGACAGGACAGCAACGACAACAACAACAACCATCAAACTCATCCTAGTGGTCAGTCTCACTGTGAGGAACAACGTCCTCTTAGAACTGAGATTACAGAGAAAGGATCTTCAGATCTTGTAGAGGCATCCATCCCAAACGTAGACTGCCATAAGTCCAAAGAACCTCATCGTGATGAGGAGGCAGGGCTTGAGGGTAATCCTTCTCTTAATACCGAGGCTCATTATGACAGAGGATGGGCATGGGTGGTCTGTGGTACAACGTTTTTGATGGAGTTTTTCGTGGGTGGCCTGATAACTAGCTCTGGAGTGATTTACGCTGCTTTAGTCGACGAATTTAATAAGTCAAGAGCAGAAACAGGTAACCGAACTCGATACCAGGGCATTCTCCTTCTTTTAATTGTAGTTCAACTCAGTTCTCAGTTCTTTTAATTTAGGTGTATGTTAATACACATGCAAAGATTCTTTTTCTTACTTCTTACATTGTCTTATATTTACTGAGATATGTTTGCCATAAGGTTAGTGGTTGGTGTTTTTTTATCAAGTTACCATGGTAATGAGTGGGCGTGTTGCCCAATTAGTGAAGTCAAATTATAACACTCAATAAGTTGTTGCTTCTGACCAAATTTGAGCTCATTTGGTACAATTCTCAAGAAATCACATTAGGTTTTCACTTTAAGGCAAAAAGGGTTCACCACCCCCTTAACTGAAAAACGAGGAAAAAACTGGGGAATGAATCTGGATTGGCCTCATTTTTGTTTTTTTTTTTTGTTTTTTGTTTTTTGTTTTCAAAAATAAGCTATTCACTCCATTCTATTTTCTTATTACGAAAAGCCCACACTGTACAGTTACCTTTTAAAGTGCATTTCTCACCTGTGAATCTACAATCTCTCCTTTACTTTGCAGCCTGGGTGAGTTCTCTTGCTGTATCCACATATTATCTGTTTTTCCCTCTCGGCGCCGTCATAAGCGAACGCTACGGATGCTGGGTGGTCGCCTTGCTTGGTACCCTTACCTGTTCTGTTGGCTTACTGAGCTCCTCCTTCGTCACCAGTCTTCCAATGTTGTACTTAACCTACAGCTTGGTATGGGGACTGGGTGCTTCTTTCGTGTACTTCGCTAATTTGTTGATACTGACCAAGTACTTCAAAGCGAGGCTAGCGTTCGCCAATGGGATCATGGCACTTGGTGGTGCTATTGGTGGAAGTGTTCTCAACCCGACCCTGCAGCAGCTGTTTATTCACCTCGGACTCGCCAACATGTTCCGTGTGCTCTCGGGGGCTTTTCTGCTTCTTTCCGGATTTGCACTGGTTTATCGGCCAAGGCGCAGCATTTGTCCGCAGAATAGTGACCTCACCAAGGTGCAAGGAGAGAAGAAGCGTTTATTTGACTGGGAGATCTTGAAGAATAAAGCATTCGTCACGTGGATTGCAGTAATTTCAATCTTCATGTTGGGGTACATGGTCCCATTTGTGCATTTGGTGAGTTTCTGTTTATTTTTTCCATACTGAGTGGAGGTGTTCTCCATGGCTGTTTTACGGGAAACCAATGCTATCATATCTGACCAATCACAAGGATAGCAAACGTCACAGTGAACTAATAAGATCGCTAAGCAAAAGCATGCAACCAGGGCAAAGCGCTGGTCACCTGATCGGCTGAAAAAATCATTTGTTCTGATGAGCCAGTGTGCATTTCACGTTTCACGAGCTTTTTGTGAGCCAGTTGCAGACCTCTTGAAAAGCAAAGTCGATAGAAATCGACGCGAGGACCACAACAGTACATCGAAAAACCTCTATACACCATAATAAAGTAAAGTCAAATCCAAATGGAATTAAACTTCAGATGTGATGGGTATATGGAATCCTGAATTCTGCCCCCGCCCCCTCATAAAAAAAAACTCGTCATGAGGCGAGAAACAACAACAAAAGATGCCTCCCATACTACTGTACGTGCAAACTAGTTTGGTTATTGAAAAAAATCTAACTGAGGTGGTTTAAATAAAAGACAATGATTGATCCTTGTTGTTTCAATCTGTTATTGTAGGTTCGCTTGGCTGAAGACATTGGAATCGACAAGACTCGTGCCTCCCTTCTTCTGACGTTCGTAACAGTTGGCTCGGCCTTTGGTCGGGTCATCTTCGGGCGCATCTCGGACATCCGACGCCTAAATCGTGTGTACATTGCTCAAATCGCTTTCCTGGTCGTGGGTTTAAGCAGTTTTATTGTGCCTTTGACGGAGTCGTATGCCATTTTGGCGACGAACGCGTTTATTTTTGGTTTGTTTGGAGGCTGTTACCTGATCATTAACCCTGTTATCGTGTGTGACATTCTTGGACCACAGCAAGTTTCGTATGGTTTAGGCGTCGCTTTCTTTGTAATTGCCATTCCACGTACCTTAGGACCGTTGATCGCCGGCTGGATATATGATGGGCTCCAAAGCTACGCCATTGCTTTCTTCACCCTGGGCGGCACGACTTGCCTGTCCGCCATCTTGACAACGTTTGTTCCCATGTTGATTCGACGAAAAGGCGAATATGATGTTACTAATGAAACCATGCAACAAACTCAGATGAAACCTGCTGAGAATGTCACGACAATAAAAACAATAACATTTGAAAAAGGCACATAGTAACACATGACCCAAACTGTAAGCGTTTCTATGTGATTTTGAATAATGCTTCGAAGTTTTCGAATGTATTAGTCTGGAATTACTCAGGATTTCTACAATTGTTACAGATGTTTTATGTTAGGAAACCATTCCGAGGTATGAGTGGGTTAACTGAACTCTTAAAACATGGCTCCCTGAAAGAGCACATTTTGAAATATGATTTATGATTGGTTTAGATATGATTTTATAATTTTTGATTGATTGATGGATGGATGGATGGATGGATGGATTGATTGATAGGAGAACAGTTTACACTATACCAAATCAATTTATTGAAATAGCACGTAAAGGACAAAAAAATGGACGCACCCCCGGCGTCGAAAGTTGTAAAGTCACAAAAAGATTCTAAAGATCATCCTTTATGTTTGACTTTCCTTTTCTTCCCAATGGGTCAAAAAAACCCGCTTGTTGATGAAGCGCCGCCTGCCGGACCTCTTAAACTTGGAAACATTGTGTAATGGTAGGCAGGATTTGGGTTGTGAAGTCTTCGACATTTCGTCTTAGCTAGTTTTCCTGCGGTAAGGACCAAATCAACACAGGGAGACAGAGCATTTGCTCTGGCTGCGCTTCAGCTGTAGAACTCTCTTCCCAAGGAACTGCGTGACCTTGATTCTATTGACACTTTTAAAAGCCATCTTAAAACTTACCATTTCAAACTAGTCTATTTATTTTACCATATGGTGTTGTAGTATTGTATCTATATTAATTTCTTTTCAAATAAGATTTACAAATATATTTGATCATCGATTATTAGGTATTGATAGTTAATAATACTGTTTGTTAATTTTATTGTAGGATTTAGATCAGTTTCCGCTTTATATTGAATTGAGGATTTGATCATTACTGTTAATGCGGAAAAATGCGCGATATACGCTTACAATTATTATCACTGGTCTTTTTACCTCAAATGCTCGGATTACACTCGCGACTAAATATTGTTTAAATTGCGTATACTCGACAAAAAGTATAAAACATTGGAAAGTAAAATATTGGCCAGTGAAGAATATGTTCAGGAAGTTTCAAGATTAAGTTAGTACCACGAGGGATGAACTTGAAAAAACTGGCCCAGTTTTTTCAAGTTTCAATCCATATCCATCCTAGTCATCCAAAGCGAGATGCTTTTATTTATAGTTTTAGAAACTGAACAAAACCGGTTGGATTCCTACCATTTGCTCGATTTGAACTGCGGATGAAATATGACATGATGATGACCATCGCAGTAATTTGGCAACTTATGCAGTTAAAAGAAAAAAACGAAAAAAATTCAGGTTTGAACGGAATTCAAGTCCCTGACCTCAATATCTGACACCATGACACCGGGAAGGGTTGTTATCGTGTCATCTAATTAAACAGTTGTCAAAAAGTTGTTGTTGTTGTTGTTGTTGTTGTTGTTGTTGTTTTAACTATCAAGAACTTTAAAGTGGCAGCGGTCCAGCGCACAGGACCGTATAGGTTATTATAACTGTATCTAAAATTTGTAGCAGAAATACCTGAGGTTGTACTAAAATAAGTGAAAAACTATTTCAAATCTTAATGTTCGAAAAATCCATTTTTATGTCAAACCTTTTTGCCAAAATTTCGAGCACAACTTCTGACGCGCTAATGAACTTTTCCCCTGGAGGAAGGTCCTCTCTTGTATAAGCTATATTGGTATCTGCCACCCTAAGGGGTATTATGATTTCGTACCCATTTTGGTCTGGACATGGGTATGGATTTTGACCATTTTGGACTAAAAGTCTGGTATGGATATGGGGGTATGGATTAGTAAGTCTGATATGGGTATGACTAAAAATTAGTATGGAGATTAGTCTGAAAACCGGTATTAAAAATTACATATTTTGGTCTGAAAAAGGCAAGGTTTGGAGAACCGGGCGGTACAACCCCTCCAAACACTCCAAAGAGTACCCCACTCGAAACTTTTATGCCCCTAAATACTTTTGATCAAGGAAATTCCGCACATACAGGGCCGGACATTACCATTCACTATCAGGACCATATTGGTGAGGTTGGAAAGTTTCTGACAACATTTCTTCATTTAGCCAGGAAGTAAAAACTTAAAGGTCTGCGAAGGAGTAAACTACGAAATAGATCGACAGGAATAACGTGTACGCCACAGGAAACAACTTTCTGCAGTGTTTATCAACTACACATGGCTCCCGCTGACGGCTTGAGTCTCGGAAAGCTTGTTTTGGAAACTTTGTGTGGTCAGAACTTTGCTTCCGGGACAACCAAGATGCCAAAAAGCTCGAAGAAAGATTTTGATTTTCATCATGATGATCTTTTTGCTAAAAAATAAAAGAGTTATGTAGAGAGGATTAGAAAATATAGCAAAACCATAACAAGTACCTTACCATTAACTGCTCTATAACTGTTCACCCGTGTCAGCCTGTAACGGATCGTAGGTTCTCTTGCTCTAAGACAGTTATGCATATCTGTCAGCCACCAGCAAACTACGTCTCTACCAAACAGTTTTGGTGAGTTGAGAGACACTTTGACAATAGCTCGTAAGATTAATACCTAAGAAAACAACAAGGGAACAACGTGCAAGGCTTTGCACCCTTTAAACCCAACAATCCATAATTTTCTACTTGGTTATCATTTCCTTTATTCTCATGACTATTATGTTTGATTAAGCAGCGTTATTTTAAGGAGAATTTAGATGCTGGTCACTCCTAGGGGGTTAAAGAGTTAATCCCTTTCGATGTCATATCCAACATAATAATCAAAATAATAATAATAATAATAATAATAATAATAATAAAGATGATGATGATAATAATTATAATAATAATAATATTTAATAGTTATATTGCGCATTTTCTATAAGAATAATCAAATGCGCATTACAGACATTACAGTCATTACAGTAAATACAAAAATAAAAACCTATTTACAATGACTATAGCATCAAAAACGAAAACTACGCTAAAACTAATTACAATTGGCAAAATAAAAGTAATTTGCAGAAAAACTATATAAAAACCAAAATAAAACCTAATTATACTAACAAAATGCCTTGCTGAATAAAAATGTCTTAAGTTTCTGTTTTTCTACTACATGCAGAGTAGTGAGTCGATGTGAAGAGAAAAGGACCACTGATCTACGAAGGGCCCACGTAAAGGTAAGGCCCAAGTAAAAATGAAATATTTATTCCTGTTAAATTAGGTAAACAGACCTACCTGAATTTCCTCTTGCGTAGGTTCAAAGACTCGATGTAACGTGCCGCTGCAATTTATTTCCCCATCATTGTACTCCTTAGTCATCACAGGTGGGCTCACTCTTGAGTGAAACAGTTTCTGCTTTGAAGCTTCTGTCCTTGTCGAAGGCACATTCGAAAATGTACATATGACGGCGTATTCAACCAGAGCGGCAAATACAAATAAAAAACTGCCCAATAAGAACACATCAATCGCTTTCACGTGACCAACTCTCGGCAACGAGGCCTGGATGCCAAATATAAGAGTTGTTATAGCGAGAACTGTCGTGATTCCGAGTGACACCCGAGCGGGAACCGATCTTTCGTCGATCCAGAAACTAACCCAGCTAAGAGCTACAATCAGCATGGTGGGAATAAATTCTTGAAGAAGATAAAAACCAAGTTGTCTTTTGAAATGGAAAATTGCTACCAAGGACGTAAAGGTACCTGAGAAGAAAAAATTGTTACCGCTAACGTTATTGAGAGGAAAAAACGCCCATCGTTTTGTAGCCGTCAAAGCGATTAAATACGCATAAAAATAATAATTTTACTATTACTGTAAATGGTTTGAACCAAGGAGTCATATCATAATTTGGTAAATTGTGATCGTCCAGGTGAGTGTAGTCCTAAGAAGGACTTTTTGAGGTGACATTGACTGACGTTTCGACAACCTGAGCGGAAGTCATCATCAGAGTCAAGTGAACTGTGATTCGTCAGTAGATGTTTTAAGTCTCTGGTCGTTGTCCTGATTGGTCGACGATCTCGTATTGTTATTGGTCGTCTGTCAGTTAAGCCGTGATCTTATTGGCTGTGAAGACTGTTAAACGTGACTGGTGCGTTTCGATCCGTCTTTTGCTAGTCAAATGTCCGTTGGTCTATTGTTAGTCAAATGAGTCGGTTTGTCTATTGCTTTTGTCTGTCTTGTTGTTGTCGGCAATCAGTCGTTTGTAAGGTGCAGGTAGCTGTTGGCAACGGTGCAGTGGTGTTTGTTCTAAGTTAGTAAACCAGCTTTCCAGAGTGATTCGTTGATAGTGGTCCGTACTGTAGGTAACGTAGCTACAGTACGGACGACTATGCACTGTGCCAGTCAGTAAGCTCGCAAGATATGATTTTTTTTTGGTCCTAAAATGAGTGAGTTGTTTATTCCAGAAATTCAGGGTGCAGGAATTTACGGCCTTTTCTGAAATAGCTACAATTTTGCGCATTCTTACGACATGGCTATAGCGTTCCATTAAAACACCGCACTTCAAAAACGAAAAAGAAAACAATGAGCAAAACCAAACAGCAAGAATTTAGTATCATAAAATTGGTCTCGAGTGTATAGGCCGTACAGGGTAGCGTTTATACTGTTACAATCATTGTACGATTTTTCTCAGGTAGAAAGGTTGAAAGTTAACAGCTCACGTTCTACACGTTGTAAAAAGGCGAATCCTTTAAACTTTCACTTAGTGGTACTGATTTGTTTTAGCTTCTTGTTTTGCTTTACTCTTTACATTAGACGTACACGGTGGCCAGACTTGTTACATCACCCATCAGTTCATTCGAAAATTCTCAGGGGGATTGAAAACAAATTACACGAAACACTTATACTTAAAACGCAAAACTTATTTTATTTAAAACTTTATTATTTATTAAACAGGTCGTTTGAATTACGTATTTACATATTTTGTACTAACAAATATCACATAGCAAACGAACTTTTGACCACTGTGTGCCTTGTTACTACTTTGTGAATCCACTGAATTACCTGTACTGTACTCATTACGGTTAGAGTCTTGGTCCCAGGCCACCAGAGTATACTGAGGGATCTGCAATTGTTCGTCTACACGGAGTGCGGCTGGATCCAACCAGGAGTAGAAAACGTCTGCATCTGTGTATGAATCTAAAACAAATACCACACTGTAAACGTTGTTGATGGAAAGTTTGCTAAAACCTACACCCTCTTTGAGTCTGTTTTTGGCATAGTCTACTCAGTTTTTTTTAATGTTTGGCGACGTGTTTCGCGCGTTGGCTAAAGAAGTTGAATTGTGGCAAGTCAAGCTAAGGCCTGTAGTTAGGACAAAAGCCATACAAAGTGTTTTTATCAATAGAAAACACTCCACCAGGAACCGTGCAATAGCGGATCATGGTTTTCTCCTCCCGCTTTGTGATTAAAAAAGAGTCTTGTTCTACTGTAAGAATGTAACTGACGGCAAAACCTTAGCTTAATCGTCTTAAATGTGACCCAGTGGGGATTCCAAGATTGGAAAAGGAGTAAGAGATTAAATAGGAATTCGCCTTTTTGAAGTTACTGCCGTAGTGTGTATGCTTTAGACCATAACGTATCCACCACAACCCGTTTCCAGAGGCCCTTCCTCCACTGGAAAGAGACAGGCAGGAGAGAGGTCTCTGGAGAGCAACAGGTGAAAGAGAAGGCTCTGGAGAGAACAGGCAGGAGAGAGGGCTCTGGAGAGCAAAAGGCAGGAGAAAAGGCTCTGGAGAGCAACAGGCAGGAGAGAAGGCTCCGGAGAGCAACAGACAGGAGAGAGGGCTCTGGACTGAAACAGACAACATAGAGGGCTCTGGAGAGCAGCAAGCAGGAGACGAAGGCTCTGGAGAGAACAGGCAGGAGAGAAGGCTCCGGAGATCAACAGGCAGGAGAGAGGGCTCTGGAGAGCAACAGGCAGGAGAGAGGGCTCTGGAGAGCAACAGGCAGGAGAGAAGGCTCTGGAGAGGAGCAAGCAGGAGAGAAGGCTTTGGAGAGCAACAAGCAGGAGAGAAGACTCTGGAGAGGAGCAAGCAGGAAAGAAGGCTTTGGAGAGCAACAAGCAGGAGAGAAGACTCTGGAGAGCAACAGGCAGGAGAGAGGGCTCCGGAGAGCAACAGACAGGAGAGAGGGCTCTGGACTGAAACAGACAACATAGAGGGCTCTGGAGAGCAGCAAGCAGGAGACGAAGGCTCTGGAGAGAACAGGCACGAGAGAAGGCTCCGGAGAGCAACAGGCAGGAGAGAGGGCTCTGGAGAGCAACAGGCAAGAGAGAGGGCTCTGGAGAGCAACAGGCAGGAGAGAAGGCTCTGGAGAGCAACAGGCAGGAGAGAAGGCTCTGGAGAGCAACAGGCAGGAGAGAGGGCTCTGGAGAGCAACAGGCAGGAGAGAGGGCTCTGGAGAGCAACAGGCAAGAGAGAAGGCTCTGGAGAGCAAGAGGCAGGAGAGAAGGCTCTGGAGAGCAACAGGCAGGAGAGAAGGCTCTGGAGAGCAACAGGCAGGAGAGAAGGCTCTGGAGAGCAACAGGCAGGAGAGAGGGCTCTGGAGAGCAACAGGCAAGAGAGAAGGCTCTGGAGAGCAAGAGGCAGGAGAGAAGGCTCTGGAGAGCAACAGGCAGGAGAGAAGGCTCTGGAGAGCAACAGGCAGGAGAGAAGGCTCTGGAGAGCAACAGGCAGGAGAGAAGGCTCTGGAGAGCAACAGGCAGGAGAGAGGGCTCTGGAGAGCAACAGGTGGGAGAGAAGGCTCTGGAGAGGAGCAAGCAGGAGAGAAGGCTTTGGAGAGCAACAAGCAGGAGAGAAGACTCTGGAGAGGAGCAAGCAGGAGAGAAGGCTTTGGAGAGCAACAAACAGGAGAGAAGGCTCTGGAGAGCAACAGGCAGAAGAGAGAGCTCCGGAGAGCAACAGGCAGAAGGGAGGGCTCCGGAGAGCAACAGGTAGGAGATTGGGCTCTGGAAAGCGAAGGCAGGAGAGAAGGCTCTGGAGAGCAACAAGCAGGAGAAAGAGCTCTGGACAGCAACAGGTGGGAGAGATGGCTCTGGAGAGCAACATGCACGATAGAGGGCTCTGGAGAGAAACAGATAAAAGGAAGGGCTCTGGAAAGCAACAGACAGGAAAGAAGACTCTGGTGAGCAACAGACAAGAGAGAAGGCACTGGGAAGCAACAGGCAGGAGAGAGGGCTCTAGAGAACAACAGGCAGGAAAGAAGGCTCTGGACAGCAACAGAAAGGAGAGAAGGTTCTGGAGAGCAACAGACAGGAAAGAAGGCTCTGGAGAGCAACAGACAGGAGAGGAGGCTCTGCAGGCTGGAGAACAACAGGCAGGAGAGAGGGCTTTGGAGAAGTAAGCGCTTTGTAATTCGTTCTCGTACCAGTTCTCATACGCTCGCACCGCGATCACAGAGAACTAATTATTAATTCTTTTTAAAATTTAAATTTAGTTTTTCGCCTCTATTAGTAAATAGTCTACTTCTAATTAAACAATTCAATTTTTGCAGAAGAATACTCACAACTCTCAAATTTCATCTCACAAACTTGTTCGTCCATTGGAAACTTTCGCAAATTCATTGGACAGTACAAACGAAGCTTTTTCCTGAAAAGTTAAAATAACACAACACCTATGCACCAATGATTCTTCGAAGAAACGTATACTATACAAACAATTGTAGACATAACACCAAGGAGTCGTTTTTAAATAACTTGCATGTTTAAAACTAAGAAAAGCATTTTTCAACAATAAGTAAATTACCTGCAGCTATACGTTATGTCTCCTTCCTGTGTTAGTTCGAACATATAATCCCCGGTTGATTTTCGGTCACTCAAGTCATTTTTAAAGAAGGTGTCTGGTAACCAAACTTGGTCAATAATGTTTCCAAGCAGCTTCATCTTAGGAATCCCCAATGAAGAGCCGTATGCTAGACGAGGATCAGTCCAGTGTTGACGAAAAAATACAACGGCGGACACTTCCTGTTGTTACAAAGCAAACAATAATTAGCTGTACTTTGAAGCAACGGGCTTACACCTGAGACTAAGGACTAAAAGAAATAACTTCCTGCCAATCACAGCAAACAATAAACCAATCAGAGACGTGAATGCTTTATAAGAGGCAGGAAAATGGGCATAATACCGGTGACAACTGGTTTTGGTTTTGCAACGATAAAGTGTTCAATTGCAATGATTTTAACATTTTTCGCGTCTCAAAGGTAGTTTAAATGTGATCAAAGACGATTGCCAGATAAGATGAGTGCATTTTGGAATAATTTAGCTCACACAGCATAACAGTTGCCAGCCGGAGAATGCAGCCGCCTCTGGATGCGTTCTAGGCATTCAGGTGCTTTCGACGCTCTCGCGAACACTCCCTTGTCGTCAGGAAAGGTGAGAGGTAGATTGCTGTATTTACAAGCCAGTCTGCATTTGATATACTTACCATGTCAATCTCTTTAATAGGTACCATTGACAACACGTGAATGGAAACTCTGATTTTACACGGCGGACCTGGGGAAGAAACAACGAAAAACAGCCCACTTGCGTTACACGGCTGAAGGTTTTGGTAAAACCACAATTTGCATTTAGGTTATCACACAAATCCGTTTTGACACGCCTTAATTTGTACGCATTAAGACAAAAAAAACCTTTGCAATGCCGGAAAATATAAGATTAAAGAAACTCTGCCCTATATTCATCTCATAGAAAGTGAAAGATAAATGAACGGAGATAGTTGAAGGAACACAATAGAACTTTACCTCCAAAGTTAGGTCTTAGTCTCTTGTCATAACCTTCAAGCAGCTGTTCTAACATCAGAGTAGTGCGGGAACCCTGGGAACGAGTCTTATTTGTATCGTTGCTAAGAATAGAAAACACCATTTTTCGCTTAGTTTCATTGTATTTTGGAAGAGAACGTTATACTAGTACTACTTACCCAAAGAAAACTCCATTCTTATCGTTAAATAGCTCTGGTTATTTGGAGATTCTTTTACTTTTATACTTAGATTTTAAACTAATAACTAACAACTAAGAAGAGTCCCAGATAGAAATCATCATTCTTTTGGAGTTCTCTCTTGGCAAAGAAAAACTAGCATGGTAGAAAAAAATCTTCTTTGTAAAAAAAATCAGCGATTGTGTACCGTAAATGTACTTAGCTTGAGGCAAGTGCATGACATTAGGACGAGTAATAACGATATTAACTTAAAAAACACTCGTTATTCCGTTATCTAGGAGGATATTTAATTTACTTGGCATAGCGAATAAAAAATTATTTTACTTTAAGCCAAACAACAATTCATTCGGTATTAAACATTAAGGCACACGTACCTTGTTGAGTTAGCCCCTTCGATTAACAAGATCTGGTCAATAACACTCAGGAACAAAAACAAATTAAAGACGGACATTTTGCTTTTAGCCCTTATTGAGGTTAGTAGCCGGAGACTGATCCTTTTACAACCAAAATGAAAATTACGATGGACTTATTTTTTAGCAGCTGTAACGTTGACATTTCTTTGATGTGAGAAAAGTGCGACATTACAGCTTGTCGACTGGTGAATATGGCTGAATATTGCACCATGTGGTAAGAAGCACCTGCTCTACTAATTTGGAATCGTGTCAATGCGAAAACTCCGCAGAAAAACACAGCATTACCTACGGCCTCCGTCCTAACACAAAGGATTGAGACAATTAACTCTTCCTAATCAGCATTCGGCTTTTGCCAAAAGATAGATAATTCGGTGTTAATTTTATTTGAAATTTGGTAGCTTTAGTGGGTCGCTTATTTAAGGTTATTTTAGGTTTGCCCTCTTTTTCCCCATTTGTAAAGAGGACACCCGGAGGATGTTCAAGAATAACCAGCACCGTGCTTTGACTACAATGATGTTTACGTTTTTAAAAATTTAAAGACTTTGAATAGTTATGTGTTCTTGCCTAGTAGGCAATCTGAATTTTTTTATTTCTCGAAACCGTAATTTGTTGTTTTGAAAAAGCACTACCTAAATGCGGATCTGAAAAGTACAGGGTGCGACGTGTTCAGGGTCGTTGCCCATAGCAACTGATTCTTCATTCTCATCTTAGCCTGTTCCAGGCGTTCAGGTAGTGGAGCGCGAGCGAAAACTAAAGCGAGCGAAAGAGCAGGAAAAAACGAGGGGAGACTGGGGGAGGGGATGAGGGAACGCCTGTGATATTAATTTTAAAAAGCCCATGCCGCCCACTTTAGGCCGCCGACAGCAGCAGAGAAACATGAACCCAAGGTCACGTCAAAGTAAACAAGAAAGTTATGTAATTATGCTCACCGAAATAGGTTTCTCCCGAGTTTGAAGCGTTGGGAAAAGTACTGGTGTTGCTTTTAGAAATCTGACATGCCGAATGGACATTGCAAAATTTTCTGCGATAAGGAAAGGCAAATGTCATCTCCACTACTGGACCAATAAAGGTAACGAGAATCACAGACGACTTTATATACACATCGGTTTATCAAATTGATGAATCGAAAGCTTTTCACTCTGTGACGGAATGAACTTCGTCGTCTTCATCAATTGCGATGGCTACGATATGTTTGTTGTTGTTCTTTCCTCCACTCCTTCGACAGCAGGCTTTCGTGACTTTCATAAATAATCTAGCCGATCCATTTCTCCTGCTTCTTCTTCGTCTACTTCGATAGCCAGCGCTCTAATTCCAATGCTTTGAAGCTGTTCTACTTGGTCTTTCATGATTACGACAAGCGGAGTGACCACAATTATCTTAGAAACAGCGTTTCTTTGCAATGCGTTGATTAACCTTGGAAATAGTTCAAAGATCAAGCTATTTCCAATCCTGTTGGAAGAATGGTGATGAGACCTCTTCCCAGAAACACGTTTTGAAGACAACCTTTTTATTCCATTTGCAAAGTAAACAGATATTTAACAGTGCGTGACTCGATGGAGGATGACCTTCGCACGGGCACGCCATATCGCATTCTTGTCTGCGTCAACAACTCTCTGGTGTTGACAGGAGGTGTCAAATTTGGCCAATCAGAGGGTATACCAGAACGGTTTCCTTTGAGAAAATTTCACAGGCGTTCCCTCGTCCTCTCCCCCAGTCTCCCCTCGTTTTTTCCCGCTCTTTCGCTCGCTTTAGTTTTCGCTCGCGCTCCACTATCTGAACGCCTGGAACAGGCTATTCTCATCTTAATTGAAAGTCGTTTATATAGTTTGAAAGAGTTCAAAGAGATTATTAAAGTTTCATGCCACAGGGTAGTTTAAATTCATTTCTAAACTATAACTAGGAAAACAGTAAAGCGAATTCAAAATTCTAAAACAATACACACATTTATATAGTAAAGCTCAAATTTGTAATGATGATGATGATGATATTGACGGATGATAAATTTCTTTTTCTTCGGAATCAGGGAATGTGAGGTTTAATTACTCAGTCCAAAACGGCGTTTCTGCTGCCCTTCTTCATGTATTAAAACTGCTCGAGAGGTAATTTTGTAATAACATTAACCTACGAGAATCCCAAAGAAAAAGAAAATTTTTATTCCTTTTATTTTCAATGAGAAGTCAAAGATTCAGAGACATGGAAAGTTTGATTAATTTTTTTAAAGTGTTTGTGAACACTGCGCGCTTGTGCTAGAACTCAAAATCCCAATAAGATTATTGAGGATGCGGGAAAGACGGCATGCAAAGAAAAACAAAAATCAGTCTGGGCACCACAATCTGAAATCCTGAAAATTGGAAAGAAACTAGCTATCTAGATAGAGAAATTAATGTACATTGAACTGAGTCTCAAAGAACTTATTCTACTTGAGTTTAGTTTTCTGTGATTTGCAGCACTCAGTTATAGTATCCCCATTGACGCGTTTTAACTGTGTAAAAAGTTCCAAGAAACTATCAACTTTCGAAGTGGAGGGCATACCACTTCTGGTCCAACTAACTAGTTGAAGCATGTTTATTCAAGATTTTTATGTCAACAAATAAAAACGTTTAAAACAGCAAGAACATCTTGAATAGGGAAACACGAAGTTGCCTCTACGCATTTTTCTAAAATAAAGTAAAAAAACCTTGGATAACAACATAAAGTTAAATTCACTTCCGTCAGGAGCCCATTACCCGGAGCGTCCAACTTCCATACTGCGTCTGTGAAACGGCATTTTCACAAGTAAATTTATTTTTAGATAAGCTTTTCCCGCGAATTGGTTGAAATAGCCAATCAAAAAGCGATTGCGTAATTGATAATAGACTGAGTACGAAACTACGACAACTCGTCTTCACTGGAAATAAACATAACGGATAGAAGTGACCAGTGAGGAATCTTTATCGGAGTGTTCTGACACCATGTCAAGCGATAATTTCAGTATTTACAAGGGAAGTAGTAGCTTAGATTTAATGCAGACGTCATCGGAAACAGTTATTTTCGCTTGAAAAGCTTATGCTTCCGTATATTTACGTATTTACATATTGGGATGATTAATTGATTGATTGATTGATTGATTGATTGATTGATTATTGATTGATTGAAGATAGTTTTTTAGTCTTTCCCCCTAATCTTTGATTACTACTTGTCTTCTTCTCTCAGAAGCCTTCAGAGCAACCACTGCTGTGACCCACTGAAGGTGATCACAGCTGGAGCTCCTAACCCCATTAATTAGTTGTTCTTTAAAGTCCCAAATTGTAGACGGGATCTCTACTTCTGTGTAGTGATGCGAGTTTACAAATGGTTTACAAATTATCCCTATTACTACAATTGTTTGGATACCATGAAAAGACTGTTCAAGTGATCGGAAACACTATTGGTGCTTCAAAACGAATCGGACAATCGGCACGATCACGACCGCTTGAATAGAGCCAAGAGAAGATCGATCCTGTATTGTCAGGTGCTTGGATCTATCCTGCGATCACTAGCTATCGCAAGGGATTGTGGTTTTTTTACCCTTTCACTGCGAAGACTGGACAAAATCGATACAACAAAATGACAAATTTTATTTTGCAACATAACGAGAAACAAACAGCGTCAAATAAAAGTACTGCTCAGTAGTTTACACTTGAACACGGTGGTGTTTGTTCTAAACTCTCAAGTTAATGCATACTGTACTTGACGAGTTGGGGGATTCTGGGAGTGAAATGGTTTATGGGTAAAACTGACTCAAGCGATCGAGACAATTTTTCAAGTAATCAGTCAAAACTGAGCAAAATGCTCTGTATGATACACTGTCGTTCAAAACTTAACATGAACATTGATTAATACACTATTCGATACTGATAAACTAATCGCTGTGCATGACTTCTTTTACTTTTACTGTATTGTCTCAAGTTTTAACTCTTGGATTAGGGGTCACCACTTGATCAACCTTTTCAAGGTTCTTTCGTTTTTTTTTAATAGCTTGAATACAGCTATTTCAGTTAACGTTGTCGGATTTTAAAGCCTCGAGATACGCGACAAGACCGAAAGGTAGTATGGGTAGTCTTCTGCGACAAGACCGAAAGGTAGAATGGGGTCTTCTGTGATGCGACTGTAATTTCACGTTTAACACTGTTATAGAACGGGTGAAAGTCCTCCAAACACTTGCCTAAGTAATTTATTTTCTGCAGGGGTGAGTCATAGCTAAGTCTGGTAATTTTATTAATAAATTGCCTATATCACCTTGCGGTCTTATCGCCTAGGCTCTCCAACAATTGTCTGTAAACAATTTTAACACATGACGCGCGATATCGAGGCAGTGATATGACAACTAAAAAATGCCCGGAACTCTCAACAATATGGTGACCAGTCTGGAGACTTTCAGACACCATTTTTTGATTTAGGCAAAAAGTGAAATTTCAAATGTCTGCATAGAAGTAAACTACAAAGTAGATTGACAACAATAACGTGTACGCCACGGGAAACAACTTTCTGCAGTGTTTATCAACTGCACATGGTTCCCGCTGACCACTAGAAGCTCGTAAAGCTTGTTTTGGAAGCTTAGTATGGTCCACACCTTGCTTCCCGTACAACCAAAATGGTATAAAGCTCGAAGAAAGATTGTGATTTTCATCATGATAATCTTTTCCCTAGAAGGCCAAAAAGTATAAAAAAGGAATTCACAAACGTAACAATTGAAAAAATGTAACAGACCACTGCACCTTACTTAGCTGAAGGTAATGATCGCAGGAAGGCGAAGAAGCGAATACGAGGTACGAAGGGAGGGGACGATTAATAAATACGCAAACAGAATTTTTCCTACCCCGCGGCAACGCCGCTCAAAACTTGCCTTTGTACGACCACTACTTTCACAAGTACGTAAGCTAAACCCGCTATTAAATGTTAAAAATCCTGTGTGATAAATTTTTCTATTAAATTTTCAATCCTTATTGAATTTTACAAGTCACAAAAGTTAATGAAGTGCCAAAAATAAGAGAAACCATGACACGTATTATATCCGAAACTCTACGTTCAGAAGGGTCAAGATCTACAACTTATGGGAGTATCATTTAGTTCAAAAAAGGCTTACAAAAACCATGGTCTAAACTAATTTCAAACAGCCGGATCAGGGCGATAAGCCGAATTCACTAGCACCACGTTTAGACAGGCTTAGACTTGGTTTATGAAGTCCTAGTTTTTATCCCGTCATAGCACAAACGGAGCGGGGGGAATCGAGCCTACTTTTACCCTAGTCGGATCGGCAAAGAGCAATGTCCAGGGTCAAGTCTATCTCCAGTGAAGAGAGCTTTAGGTTTTTCGGTATTGCAGCGTCGGTCATTTTTTAGTTTGGCTTTTTGAGTGGGTTTTGTGCTAAAGATTTTCGGTTCTTCGGTTTTGACATCCATTGCCGGATGTCATTTTTGTTTGCCTTTTAACTTACTGAACAGTCGGTTTTAGGTTTTTAGGGCAAAAAATTGCTTTGGGGTTCTAAATATTCGCTGTGGTTTTCGGCTGACTTTACTGGATTTTGCATTTTACTGATCTGCAGTTTCATTCGTTCATTTTCTGTCGTTTTGCAGTTTCATCAATATTTATTGTGGTTTCTAAGCCCCAAAGCTCCCAGCGTCAACTCAGGAAATTTCACACACGCAGCTGTAATAAAACTCCTTGTTTTTGCATTTTTGAACCATGTTTAATTAAGATTGAAAGGCAAAAACTTACCCGAGTTTCCTCTTCTTTATCTTTAAAGCTACGATACAATGTGCCGTCATTGCACTCCTCGAGTATCGCAGACGGGTTCACCTTTGGTTGAAAGTGTTTTTGCTTCAACGCTTCTTCTTTTCTTGGCGAGAACACATTTGAAAACGTGCATATGATGGCATACTCAACCAGTGCGGCAAATACGAAAAGAAAGCTAACCAATAAGAACACGTCAATCGCTTTCACGTGACCTACTCTTGGCATCGAGGCCTGGATGCCAAATATAAGTGTTGTTATTGCGAGAACTGTCGTGATTCCGAGTGACACCCGAGCGGGTACGGATCTTTCATCGATCCAGAAACCAACCCAGCTGAGAGCTACAACTAGAATGGTTGGAATAAATTCTTGAAGAAAGTAGAAACCAAAGTCCCTTTTGAAATGGAAAATTGCTGTCAACGAAGTAAAATTACCTGCAAAAAGTGAAAAAATAATCAATTGATTGTAACTGTTAGGGTAATTCAGAGCAAAAGCTCTCCACAAGTACAGGCTCAAAATTAAATAAGGCCTAGTTCAAACGTCCAACTTTTCACGAGCTGAACCTAACCCTAAAACAGAGAATCTGCCAAAACGCGTTCCGCAAACATCTTTTCATTATCGAGTAGGCTGCAAAACCAGCCATAACGGGGAAAATGAGTTTATCTTGTACATGCCATGATAATCACTTGACAATGATACAATTATGTCTACCTGTACTATACTCATGAACTTTTAAGTCTTGATCCCAAGCGATCAGGGAATATTGAATGATCTTCAACTCTGTGTCTACACGGAGGGCGGCTGGTTCCAACCAGGAGTAGATAACATCAGCCTCGGTGTAGGAATCTGAAACAAACGGCACAATTGAGAGATGCTCTTGGAAAGGACGACACCCAAACTACTTGGCTTCTACAAGATTTTTAGACTGCGAGTAGTCTCTAATTTTTGGCGCTCCCCTCGCTTCGCGTCTCCTCGAAATTTCGCGCGCGCTCGCCCGCCCCACAATCGCCATCGCCAAAATTAGAGACTACTCGCAGTCTATAAGATTTTCCTTGCTTGGCGACGCTTACATCAGTGTTTTTGCTTCGAGTTCCAGTTGGTCTCGTTTGGTTCTGTTTCATTAGGAAGCTGTTCTCCATGGGTTGTTGAATGTTTTCCCGTCTCGTTGTTTTTGCATTTAGAGAGCCGCGGACTCAAGCGCTACTTTTTAAAAAAATCACCTTGAAATTGACCGTGAATGATAAGTAACAAATTTTCTGCAATGCATAAACTTGCCTACTATAATTATACTTACAACTTTCAAATTTTGCTTCACAAACTTGTTCGTCCATTGGAAACTTTCGCAAATTCATAGGACAATACAAGCGAAGCTTTTTCCTAAAAAAAATGGAGATAAAGAAAGGAAGAGATGTTGTAAAGCTAAACCCATTTCATAAGCTACTGACTCTAATGGATCCAAATATTATTTTCCGCTGAAGAAACCTTTTAGGTATATGACGTCATAAAGAATGTAGTTTTGAGCTGTTTCGATCTGAAACAGGGGGAACTTTTCCCACTGGTCAGAAATATAATATACAT
Organism: Siderastrea radians; assembly: GCA_964017195.1. Classification (NCBI taxonomy): domain Eukaryota; kingdom Metazoa; phylum Cnidaria; class Anthozoa; order Scleractinia; family Rhizangiidae; genus Siderastrea; species Siderastrea radians. The sequence goes on from OZ024895.1 coordinate 46,445,863, forward strand.
TTTTACCTTTTTATTCTAAAAAAGAAAGATTTTAGAGGAAGGACTAAAACGGGGGAATACAACTGTACCACGAGCAGTTGGATATGAGCTCTTATGAAGTACATATTTATTCATTTTACAAACGACTCCTAAACGGATTATGAGAAGTGTCACAGAAACATTTTTGTTTGGCATCACTTTGGCCAACTATTTTGCATCACTTCTTTATTCGCTGGACAAGTGCTGATAAGTAGAGGTTAGGTGTCCGTTTTCTTCCCAGCGGTCAAACGCACGACGCCTGCGCAGTTTCCGCCATAAATTTACAAGAGAAAATGCAGACAAATGCCGAAAGTTTCTCTTCAACCGCAAAACTTAACGCCATTTCTGAAAACGTAAGCTTTTTACATTGAGCATGTGTTCAGAATGACGTAACTGGCATCCACAAGTTTTATCGGGGTGAAATTTGATTTATCGGGACAGTTTTCAGACGAACGCGCTCGTAAAAGCATGAACTGACTCAAACTTCAAGGCTCTGAAAAGCCGGAAGTGACGTTGTTTTTTTGCGTTTGACCGATGTGAATCCGTTTTCATCCCCTAACAGGTGTAAAACTTTCTTGTTTTACAGTACCTGTAACTGTAAAGAATGCCCCCTTCCTGTGTCAGTTCAAATAAAAAATCTTCATTCGTCTTTTGATCGCTTAGATCATTTACAAAGATGGTGTCTGGTAACCAAACTTGATCGATAATGTTCCCAAGGAGCTTCATCTTAGGAATCCCCAATGAAGAGCCGTATGCGAGGCGGGGATCAGTCCAGTGTTGACGGAAGAAAAGAACAGCGGTCACCTCCTGTGTTTAAAAACAAAACTATCGTCAGCTTTAATTATGTGCAGTCCATCACTTTCTTAGCCTGCGCGCAGACCTCTCCTATTTCCTTAGGAGCAAAAGAAGTAGGAGATGTCTGCACGCAGACTAGAACCAAAAACAACTGTGAGTTGTTGGTATGTGTTTTCCGGCGTTTAACATCAGTTGAATGCATTTGCTTCGAGTTCTGATTGTTTCAATCTTTTGTTCCCTTTTGCTGGGTTTAACCACACTCATTATTTTTGGTTTGGTTTTACAGTATTGTCGAGGAGACCGCTTATGTCATTTGTTGTTCTTACCATGTCAATCTCCTTAATGGGAACCATTGACATCACGTGAATTGAAACATTGATTTTACACGGAGGACCTGTGTAAAGAAACGACAAACAAAAAATACCGTTTATTTGCGTTGAGTGTGTCCCCTGTGGTCTTTTATGGCGTTTTGTAAACACACATTCAATGTTAAAGAAAGCAACAAAATCTGCTAATTAAAAGCAACTGTAGTTTCCTTAAAAATCCCGTTGAAAGTGTTCCTGAAAAGCTAAAATTAATGTGAGAAAAAAAGTTTTTCCAATACTGGAAACCGTACGTTTCAAACAACCCCTGCTCCGATAAACTCAAACTAGAAAGTGAAAGATAAATGAACGAATATAAACTCAGTAAACATTATCATAATGTGTGTATGAAATAAGTTCGTAAGAACAGCGGGAAGCAACGATAGAAGAGAAAGACACCATCATCATGCAGGGTTCAATTCTACCTGTTACCATCCCCCCCGGGCACACCCCCGGGGATTTGCAATTTTTTCTTACTTGGCGGTCTATTCCCCACCCCCTGGAACGCAGAAAGAGACAATTCCCGACCCCCGGGACTCCTCATCGACCACAAATACGTTGTTTTGTGTTCAAAATTGATTTCCGTACAATAGCACAACCAGACGTTTTGACAAGAACTTAAACGCTTTTCTAGAGTTTACTGAACGAAGGATATTACATAGTATTAAAAAACATGGACACTACATTGAAAAAGAAAATTGAACAAAAAGCCTAACCGCTCTGGCATTCGGCTGGCGAGTAAAGAAATGTTCTTCACCGCGTGTTTTATCCTAAATATAGCACATGCACAAAAGAGGTCCGGTGAGCAAATTGATGACAGCATTTTAAAGGAGTTTTTCTTAGCTTGTTTCACAAGAACACTGGACTGAGATCTCTGTTTAATATAAAGCCGTGCATTTGTTTCATACAAATACGCTAAAGAAATATTTCTATGTTTGTGATGAACGCCATCCATTCGAGTACGCATCAAACGCACCTTCGTTTAACAATTTATAATAAACGTGCCTTTGAATACAGATTATAATTTCGAGAGATTATTCTTCTCCAACCAGTCTGCTACAAATTCTAGAGATTTTCCCTGGAAATAGGCAGTCTTCTCTACGCGGTCCGGCGCCATTTGTCAACTGAGAAGTGATTAGCTAGTGACGTGCTTCACAAGAAACACGAGAAGTTATTTTCGATTTGCCCCTCCCCTCTACCCCCGGGACAAAACCGTTTCAGACAATTCCCCACCCCCGGGCCCGAAGGGATGGACTTGTCTCGGGGGTTGCCCGGGGGGGTGGTAACAGGTAAAATTGAACCATGCATTATACACACATCTTCACAAGAAATATGTCAAGCTGCCACTTCCAGTGGCTTCAAGTTCTTACACTGGTATCGCTAAGGCCATGGGCTCGAATCCTGTTAAAGCCGGAAGCATCACCCTGCGTTTTCTTAATTGTAACTAAGTTTAACCGTGAAAATCTCTTTCTTTTCTTTACCATGTAACAATATCACGGAACGTTACCTCCAAAATTCGGCCTCAGTCTCTTGTCATAACCATCAAGCAACTTTTCTAACACGAGGGTGGTGCGAGAGGCCTGGGAATGATTAGTATTTGTATAGTTCCTGAAAAAAAAATCGGTCATTTAGTTTCTGGGGGGGGGAGGGGTGGCACAAGTCATACGGTTGGCATTGAGAATGTCAGTTCGCAATTCAAATCACTCAGTACAGCATGTAAGGTACAGACAAGGTGATCGCCTAAAGCTATTCACCACATCAGCAACAAAACTTGTTAAGTTTTTTAATCTTATATCTTGTTTTATATTTGTGCCGCAAGGTACGTTTCGCTGCTCGTTGAAAAAGCGCACGAAAAAGAACCTCTGTTTTTCAAGACTAGAACTGTCCATGTCTTGACATTTCGTCGAAATCATCGTCTTCTTGTTTTCTCACTTTTTTCTTACATCCCCCAATTTTTCCATCTATCTAAATTTTTTTATCATTTTGTTTAGGTTCAAAATTATTGTTATCGTTTCTTTTTTATGTTCCGTGTTTGAGGTTTATCGACGCCCGTTATTTCTCACCTAACAAGCGATGCTGTTCTGTCAGAGACAGGCTCGCCTCCTACAATATAAAAAAATTAAAGTACAGCTTACCCCGGTGAATCAACCGCTTCAACTTGAATTAGCTGGTGGATAAAACTCAGCAACAAAACCAAATTAAAAAGGGACATTTTGGCAGCTCTTGACAGCCCTTAGCTAGCAAAGGAAACGCAGATGAAAACGAAGATTGAACCAGTCACGGTGCAACAAACGATGGAAATTATGATCGCCTTATCGGTTTTTGAGAAGGTACTGACGCATGACAAGCTGAACGTGTCAAGGATGTAATATCGATGCTTGTCGACTGGTTACTGCTGTCAAGGACACCTGTCACACTAATCCAAGAAGAACTGGAAACCCTTAGCAAAACACATCTTTGTCTTAACACAATTAAGCTTGTTGCCACAGGCAACGTTCTAGCAAACTAAGAGGTGTCGTCATAGAGTAATAATCTTCTGCTTAAAAAAACCAAATAACCTTACAGTTCGCCACTGAAAACAACAAGAAGCACGCAAATTAGAATGAGCGATCAATCAACGGATTTACTCCTGGGCGATGCATGACACTTCTCGTAGAAACACAAAAACGCTAGAATTATACAGAGAATAAAAACATTTTATTTAAAATGCGACACAACGTTATTACAACAAGATTCCAGGATTTAATAACCCTTCATTTATGCTGAATTACTGAGAAAATTAACAAAAAGTGGCTAGAATTGTCCTCGGGGTCACCTGTATTGAGCTGCAAGCTGAGTTGCTCTGAAGCCTCTAGCTGAGCTAATTGTGGATGCCAAATAATTATTGTCTAAAGTATATTTTAAGCGATTCTAAAACTACAACGTTGTTGATATGGCGTAGTTGGCGAGCAGCTTTCGTAATTTAGTGATTTAGTGAGAGTTAAAAGACAGGATATCGTACAAAAACGCTACGCTAGAAGTGTTTATGACCAACCTCGGTGAAATTATTTGTCGCAAAAATAAAATAGTACCGTTATGCTTAAGTGGTAATTGGCTAACTGCTGTGGTAAAAGCCACGTGAAAACATCTTGATGAAACTTCATTTGCACGTAAATGAAATACAAGTGGAGAAAGCCTTTAGGCAGTTATTCAAACTTAGAAAGCAGCCTGAGTTCGATTTAACCCCAGGACGGATTACGTGTGTGTTTTCTTTTCTATTTTGTTATTTTCAATAATTTGGTAGTTTTAGTCGTCCTTAAGAGGAATAAACCAAGTTTTGCGCAACAAATTTTCATCGTTTTTAATTAAACAGTGCGAAGAGACCTCTAGAGTGTAAGCCGAATTTTCTTGTCATCGCGACATTATGTTGATACAGTAGCCTGCGTGCAGACGTCTCCTATTTCCTTTGCTTGGCTATTAATACAACAACAACAACAACAACAAGCTTTATCATTCACGTTGTTTTATCCGGTGTTTTAATTGGCCGAGAGACCATTACGTCACTGCAAATAACTGCCTACGAATAATTGTCTGCTCATGCGCATTACGGTACGAAGTTGTTTTGCTGCGAATAATTCTGCTCGTGCGCAATTGAAACACCTGTTCAGAGCTCAAACTCAAATGCGGACAAGTAAGACATTAAAGTGCGGAACTTCTGCGATTTTTGACTAACAAAATTTGAAGAAAAAAGTGTGAATCTTCCTTTTGAACGTTGTACCTTTTGGCAAATCAGTTGATGTATCCGTTTTAAAGCAATTAATTATTGGTGAAAGCGGAATTTACTAATGTAGTACTTTTTGTGCAGAATCAGTTAAAGTTCTGAACGAAATGAAAGCGCGCACTTGGTGTAGGAATAAATAATTGTGAAACAAGCGTGCTGGTGAAATGCATAAACACGTTGTCTTGTTGAATGATAAAACAATTATTGAACTCGATTTTGCAAAATATCGTGATTTGCCAGTGTCTTGCAGATCAATTATTTGCCTTTGCCTTCGGCATCGGCAAATAATTGATCTGCTCGCCACTGACAAATCACGATGTTTTTGCTCAACCTCGTCCAATAATTGTTTATTATTTGCATGACTATAACAAAGTATTACAGTATTGCAAAAGCCACTTAAAATGTAATTATTAATTACTTACTTAATTAAAATAACTAAAGAGATTACAACCATTTCTTATTTTTAACCATTTAGAGAGGTAGCCATTGTAACTAGTTTGTCTCTCTGTTCAAAGTATGACGAGATGAATGAAATTAATTGAATACTTATAAAATAATCAGTACAATTCATAAGATGTGACAGTAACGTCTCACTCATATGATAATAGTCGTAGAAATGGGATTTTAGGTTCTATTTTAGAAAAGAACCTGTCTCTTGTCGAAGAATAGCTCGGGCAATCTAGTAAAAAATGAGTTTCATCTTCAATTTTGTTACAATTGCAGAGACTACATAATCTCTCATCACAAGGTATTTTGTCGCATCTACCTGTTTCAATCCGAAGTTTATGACTGCTAATTCTCAGTTTTACTAATGATTTTCTAGATGGGTTCTTTCTTGTTAGATCTAGGTAGGCAGAAAGGCTATAATTCTTTTTGAATGTGTAATAAAAACGAATGCTGAAGGGTTTGGTTCCAATAAGAGATATATTTCTTTTTCATGAGATCTACATATTGTTTGATTTTACCTTTATTCAATGAATTACAATTAAAGTCACAGAAATTATAATAGTCAGTCATTTTCATGAGACTAGAGTAAAAACTATTATGACCGTTATAATGAAGGTCAATAGATATTTTTAAAGATTGTTTGACTATGGAGCTTTCTTCCTTTTCTCGGAGGTAGTTTAAGTAATTAAGTATCTTTTTATTTATATCACTGATCAAAGGGAATTTACCTAGTTCAGCTCTTCTAAATAACGTTTACAGAATTGTAAATGAGTTTTTTCAATTGCGGAGCTGTCCCACGACTTAAAATCTGATTTCGCAAAGGCACCCCAAACTTCACTATAGTAGGTTAAAATTGGTGAGATCGTTTAGTCAAAAATTTTACACGCAAGAGAAGGTTTTAGTTTATTAAAATCAGTGTGCCGTCGTAGACCAAAGAAAGCGTGAAGAGCTTTTTGTCGAAGGTGTTCAAGCGAAAGTTTAAAATTTCCGGAAGATGAGATGCGAGTCCCTAGGTAGGTACAGTTTTGGACAATGTCTATTATTTCATTGCCTCTGTGAAAAACATAATCACACTTTTTTGTGCATCGTTGAAAAATCATTATCTCGGTTTTCTTAGGGTTTATTCTTAGCATCCAAGAGTTGCAATATGAGGATAACTCGTTTAGGCAATTTTGCAATCCTACTTTTGATCGTGATAATATAATTAAGTCGTCTGCATAAAAGAGACAGTTGAATTTGGTGCCATTTGGTAGCACGAACAGATCAAATAGAATATTGTTAAACGAGAAAGCTAAATCATTGACGTATAGGTTAAAGAGCAAAGGACTTTAAAATGCAGCCTTGGCGCACACCTCTGGCGTATTGAAAAGATCGTGTTTGGCTATTTCCAATTCTAACAGAGGAGGTAGAATTCGATATAAACTCTTAATTACATTATAGAAGTTTCCTCGGATATTGATTTTTAACAGCTTGTATAGAAGTCCATCATGCCAGACCGAATCAAATGCTTTCCTTAAGTCCACAAAACATGCATATACTTTCGTTTGATGGCAATTGACATACTTGTCTATTAACGTTTGTAGTGTAAGAACATGGTCTGCTCTCAGTGTTCGATTATTTGCTAGAAAACCAATTTGAGATTTATGAAGTATGTCAAGCGACTGAACGTGTTCAAGAAGTCTTTGATTAAGAATGGAACAAAATAGTTTACCAAGGCAACTAGAAGTACATATTCCCCGATAATTTGAGGGCCACCGCACCATGTTTGAAGCATAGTGCCCGAGCTAAGAACCGCATTAAATAATTTCAAATAAACAGGCATTAACTCGTTTAAGCTGAATTTGATCATTTCGTTTTTAATTTTGTCTGAAAACGGAGATTTATTGTTTCTGAGTTTTTTGGCCGCTGTGCGTATTTCAAGTTCGGTTATTAGGTACAGTATGTTGCCCAGTTTTCGTACGGGCCCAGTTTTCGTACAAAAAGAACTTTATTTCATTTTTTTCGTCGGTTGTTTAAATCTTCATCAACCGAAGAATTCCAAAAATAAAAGGAACATTTCAGCTATAAATTGCCGGTTTTGCCAGGCTTTTTGACGAAGAAACAGAAACTGGTCAGTGCGGACAATTTCTTTCGAGGTAAGTAAAAGGTTAGCAGCTAATATTTACATTTTTCACTGCACAGTAAAGGTATTGTAGATGAACAGGTAACCCGTTTTGTAGGCAATTTTACAAGGAACTTCATGATTTTTGGATAGATGATAGATAAAAGATGAAAGTGAATGGAAGAACTTTCAACGCCAGCTAAAATGTAACTGCTCCTGAATTTTAGCGGTGAGAATCTTCGCTTACATTTCGACCTACTGTGCCAGTTTTCGTACACCTAGCTACGCCTTTCTCAAAACCTATCTTTAAAAAAGTTAAAGAACTGAATTTTAAACTTTACTGTTCTAAAACCAATAAGTCGCAAGTGCATCAAAGATTACACAACAATTCTTGCAAAGTACGATACACTACATGTATTTGTTGTGGTATAACAGCGACGCTTTACATCCAGGTCGTGCAAAGGTCACGACTATTTAATACACTTAATCCCACGCAAAGAATCTAAATCGTCAAATAATTAACTAACGAAGATGTGTATGTATAGAATGTTGACAGAATGTTGACATACACCTTTAAATATCGTGAGTTTACCGGTGTTACCGATTTTTTTCACTCCGTTGCCATTCTAATAAACATTTACAAAAGTAGCTAAGAAAAGCAACCGTAAGCGGAAACGGAAGTCAAGCGTTTGCTATTCTAAAGGCGTAAGCGGAAACGGAAGGAAAACTTCGAATCTCATACAGGCCTTTTCTTAACAGTTGTAATACGCAGAATGGTAACCTGACAACCTCTCTATCAAGGCAGTAAATGATGTACGAGACGGTGGATTGAGTAAAAGAAAAGCCGCCCAAAAGTGAGGGACTGAAAAATCAACACTGCAGGATTGATTAAACATCCACCTCCCGAATAACCATTTGCTTTGTACACCAAACATTGGTCGCTAAGCCGATATTTATTCACAAATCGTAGAGAAAACACGATGAGCACTCAGCAGGGTGGCTGACACATCAGTTTGCGTCGAGCGTTTTCGCGGAGAAATGTTGTTTTTTCGATGTACGAAAACTGGGCCAGGTGTACGAAGACTGGGCAACTTAGGAGTTTTGGGGAAAATGGCATAATTTTGAACATACGTCGATCAAGCGGCCAGTCGTTTTATATATTGAAGGTAAGTAAATGGGCTATCTTTCAAAGAAATTTCAGAAATTTTCATCGCACAGACGAAAAGATACAGCGATTACAAACTAAAGTGTACGAAAACTGGGCAACACACTGTAGTCCAAAGAATGCAAATGTGTCGAACCTCCCATAAGCGACACCCAAAATGTCAAGCTAAACGGTCGCTAAGAGGAGGCCCTCCTCTAAGCGACCAGGTCGCTTAGAGAGGTCAGACCACAGGGCGTCCAATTTTCGGGTCATCACCTTATGGAAGCTTTTATAGCGGAACTCCTTTGCGGCCAAAGGCCGCAATAGTGGAGGCCCTTACCCATACTAAGAGGCATGCGGGCAATTTTTTATGGTCATTGGCAAGCGAAATGCTCGCGGGCGCGTCCGTACGTACGTCGCATTTCATGACATTCTTACATGTAGCAATTTTCGTGCAGCTTCTAGCCAATGGCGTGCGAGGAATCGTGTAAGTCTTTTGAGGCGTTTTGCACAAGCGACTAGCGGTAAAATAACTCTTGAAAACAGGGGATAATTTTACAGTAAAATGGTATCCAGCGGCCATAACATGATGAAAAACAGGATTCTACATTCAAGGATGTAAGGTTAGAGCAAAACCGAGCTTATAAGTGGAGCAGAAAAGTACTAATTTGCGAACAAATAATTCTGACCTAAAGCATCACCTTTGTATTTTAAAACGAATGAAGCGTAGCCGTTTGCCAAACAGAATTAGAAGAACACCTTTCCAATTGACAGTTGTAAAACAGAATCAAAGTTACTCACAATAAACAGATTGAATTTACGACAAAATGTGTCAAATGTGTGCAACACTGTGCAATAATCTGTAAACAAAACCAAAAGAGAATTTCTAGTAGTTTCGAAGCGAACACGCGTCTCCAATTACAAAATACAAAGCGACAAGTAAAATAACAGCAATCAAAACAAACGAAAAATGCCGATAAACGATTGAATGAATTTGCCTAGCGAACTTAAAGTGAAAGCACAAATAGATAAACCAGATTTGCTTGAATCACGAAACAGAATTATAACTCTAAGTTTATACTAAAATCATACGCTTAATAAAACTATACAGTAATTAACGAGGTCAAGTACCTAGGTTAATAACAGTAAACAAGAAATTCTGAAGAATTTATAGGCGGCCGATGGTAACCAGGTAGATATGGAGTTCCGCTTTTAGGCTTGGCTAAATCTATATATTAGGCTTAATCCGTGTCTAACAGTGGTTTTGTTCAAAGTGTATCATCCTGATGCTAGCAGCGCGAGGCCCTGCGAGTCCTGTATTTGCAGTCTTTTCTTTTGATACTCCAATGCGCCATCACCAGCTAACGTACTAATATGCTACAAACGCGATGCAGTAAATGAGAAGGAAAACAAAATAAGCCACAGGAAAAAGGATCCTGGACGCTCTGTCAATTGGGTGTGGTATGCCTCGTTCTCGTGTTGGCTTGTGATTTCTATGACTGCTTGTTTCATTATCGCCACCTTAGCGCTTCTGCGAACTGGAAAGCAAGAGGAGGTCTGGGGGCTTGCTTTCGATGAATCCTGGAAAATAAATATCAAGGTATCGTTAAAAGGGCCTCTTTCCCGGGCATTTCGCCGGGTGATCGCTATAGAGAACGGACAGTTCGAAAGATGGTTTATTAAAAAATACCGAACTTCACATGACCTTAAATTGGAACTTATGGTTTATTCAAAAACGATTGACACAACGAAAATTTTTGTAGTACTTTAACTTAAGAGCAATGTCCTTGAAAACAGGTTTTACGAAAAATTGCACCTTCTAGCATAGTCAAATCTCGATCTCGATCTTTGAAAAGGACGTCTGTTTTCTGCCCAGTCAGGCGACGCTACCTCAACCCCCCAAAAAGGACGCATATATTATGGAGAGATATTACTCATAAACCTTTGCTCACAATGCCAGCTAAGCCATTTCTTGGTACGCTTGTGCCCTGTGTAGTGTGCAGTGGTCTGTAGCGAGGCGTACTGATGCAGAATGATTATTGATGGTATTATGCCCTAATGTAATTCATTATGAACATTGACTTTCTCGGTGAGCCAGCTTAATAACGACTAGATAGTAAGAAGGAGAAACTCCAGCACAAATTGATCGTTACCTCAGGTCGGTCGGCGGGTTCACCAGATACGCCTACAGAGATGAAGTTAAACGAACCCGGGTGTATAGTGGATGAAACACGCATGGAGCGCGCCTTACTCGAAGAGCTCTGTGTTTTCTCCCTGTTACGGTTAACAGTGCAGATTATAGCAAACTCGACCAACGCACCAAACACAAAGAAAAAGCTCCCCAGTAGATAATAATCAATGGCCTTAATATAGCCGACTTTGGGGAGAGTGGCCTGGATACCAAAGAAAAGTGTTGTTATGGAAAGGACGGTTGTGATTCCAAGAGAGACTCGGGCGGGTACGGAATGGTCATCGATCCAGAAGGCGACCCAACTAAGGATGACAATTAGCAGCGTGGGGATGAAATCTTGGGTGACGTAAAAACCAAGATGGCGCTTTAATTTGAACGACACTGCAAGGATTGAAAAGTTTCCTGCAAACAAGTAATGAATCAGCCAATATTTAATTAAAGCCCATTCAATACAGAGTTCAAAAAATCTCAAAAAATAGTTTTAGAAAAGAGGAAAAGATATGTCGCAAAGGAGAAAGGAAAGTCGTAGTTGGCTAACTCGATTACGGTGTTTCGATACAGTTTTTTTGGGGACCATACCTAACTTTTAGAATCGGCCCTTAGACAGTCTTCTCCTTGTCAGATCAACGTAAAATTTGCACCACTTGTTGGTTTTGGATTGGACTTTACCGTGGTTTACATTTTGTGAAAATCGATATTTCCATGACAACGATAAACAAAAATCCTCGAAAACAGTAAAATTAAAATTTTGCACGATTCAGATTTCACTTTGAAAAGCAAATACCAACATCTTAAACTGTGGTGTATGGCAAACAAAATATACAAGAACAAAAAAAATTCTGTATGTTTGTTTTGAAGTAAATCGCAAAAACATTTTCAACCTTAGTTTTTGCATAGTAATAGTAAATGCGCCGAAAAGTAATCAATGCTTTGATGAAATGGCTAGCAAATACTGTTAAAATGTTTCTTGTACTTACTATTTTACGTCTAGAAAGTTTTGTTGAAACTGGTGTTCGCGATCTCGAGAACGGATTGTTTTTCTAAGATCATTCGAGTAATAATTTTGTGGTAATTTTTGAATTTGAGCGCTTTTGATATTCAACTGTCGAGAGAAATAAAGAATTTCGGCTTTTATGTTGCTTTCATTTTAAAGCCTTGGCTGATATCTGGACTTTTGCAACTAATGCAACCCTTCACAATACCTGTTATGTGCTCTACATTCCTAGACAGCACTTCCCACTCGACCAAAGTGTATTGTGGGATTGTCAGTCTCTCTGATAATGTCACAGGTGTGGCTACATCACTCCAGGAATAAATTATGTCTTTGTCATTGTATCCATCTGTGCGGATCAAATTATGAAATAAAACAAAATTAATTTTATGTGCTCGAAACAAATTACTAAAGATGTCAAACAACTTTCTGAAGTGAGGAACTGAATACTTTTGGGCCTGCGCCTAAGCATCTCCTGATTCGCACATGAAGGTTACATGTACTAAGCTTTAGAGCCTTTATTAAGGACAACACTTACAGCTTCCAAAAGACATTTCGCAGTTTTGTATATCCATTGGAAATCTTCTCATATCCATGAGGCAGTAAGAGCGAACTCGCTTCCTGAAAGGCAAAGGAACTTCAAATTCTCAGTCCCAGGCTTAAAGTTTTTCTTTGAGACCGAAAGAGCCTACAGAACGAAGCCTACAGCGAGCTGCAAGACAGTTGATAGATAGTCACTTGGTAGATAGTCGCGCTAACTAGTAACATCAAGATCATAAACCTTGCTGTGAACTTTTTACTGTTTTTAAGACTTAACTAAGGAAGAGTGACAGTAAAGGGCGTGGTAAATGTCTGTCAGTGGCTGAGGTAGTAAGTTTTGTAGGTCAAGTGAGTGGATTATTGGGCTCTTGGTTGCATAAAATTTGATGTAAATAAATTCAGTCAAGGAGTATATATGGTTTTCACGCTGCTTTCAGCCGATTGTATGGGATGCTGGTTCATCGCAGGGTTACATGGCCGGGCAGGATTTTGTAGTTTTTCGTAAAGTTTGGCCGATGCCAAATGACAACTCGTGGGTGGAGAGAGACAAGCGCTGATGTGAAGCAGCTTGCTGCTTTGGGAAACAATATGACAAGAAAGCGCAGGAAAATAGCCAGCAACCTTTGGATTAACAGTCTGACAACAAAGTATCTAACCACCACGCCTCGACGGGCATTAGATATTAGAGGTCAAGACGTATGCAAAATTTACAGGCCTGGCAGGATTCTAAGAACCCAACACATCCCCCATCAAAGTTTCACAGAAGTATTTTATCCGGGATATTAGATCACCTGGAGCTGTACGTGACGTTGCCATCCGATGTTATCTCCAACAGGAAGTCATGTCGAGTGTTATGATCAGACATGTCTGTTTCAAAGAAGGCGTCCGGCAGCCATATTTGATCTGCAAAGTGACCGCTAGGCTTGATGGAAGGAACATGCAGATATTTTCTGAATGCCAGCCGGTGATCCCGCCAGTATTGGCGAAAGAAAAACGTGACGGTGAAGTCCTGTAGATTAGATATTTGAAAATTAGGTAAGGAGACAGACCAATGTATTGCAAGTGCCTGGGTGATGTGTGACACGACATGTGACGTGATGACGTGACACATAATGTGAGGCGAAATGTGATGTAATGTGACATTTTAAGTGTGACGTGACATATGACTTGCAGGTTTAATTTTACTGTGACACCTGTAAATGGTTAGATGTTTTACATGGTTCGGCTAACCGTTCGGCTTGGTAACGTCCTCAGACTCTCTTCTACCCGCACCGTAGGGAGCAATGGGCAATCAGAGGTCTCTTTTACGACTCTTTTACCACCGCTTTTAACCCCAGTGGCTTAAGGTGGCCGAATACAGTTTTCTTGTACCTATGCGTTATTCATCGTTATTTTCAAACCACTGGCAATTGGGAGGCCAAAATTGGCAAGATGCAAGTTCAACTAAAAACGATTATATTTTGATATGTTTAATTGGACTAGGTACCGTTGCCATGGCAACACAGCTGGTAATAAACCAGCATTAAATAATGGGTTCGATTTATTTTCAGAAAATCCAGTCGTTAGATTTTTTCTGTCATTTGTCTCTAGAAAACTCAGAAAATACTGGCCCGTTGACACTGGTCTCGTAAAATTTTGACAGAGAGATTTTGTGTTATTTTGTGTTAAATGCATTTTAACGTTTTCTGAACATGTCCTCTATCAGATTTCAATTTTGGTTTGCAGGCGAGTTAAACGTGTTCTGAACTATTATTCTACCAAATTTCATGAAATTCTAACGAGCGGTTCCGTAGAAATCACTGCATTTCCACTAAATCATGCAGTCACGATTTTCTGGTTAACTGCGCATGCGTTGCATTTGACAAGGTTGTCGTGGCTTATTGTCGTTGCTCCATACAATCAATCCCAGAAAGGCAGGGTATTTTCCAATCGTATTACCTTTGATACATTGAAAAACAAAGGTTTTTCACACATAACAAACTGTTTGATTGTTAAGACGGAAAAAAAACACTTGCACATAACATAACATCACCTTTATTTCACCTCGGATTTACAAAGGTAGCTGTATAGCTAATTTCTCCGAGAAAGAAAAGACAAAGAAAAATAAGTAAATAAATAAAATAGTATTAAAAATAAAAATAAGGATAAAATCATATATTATATACAGTACATTAAACTACTATTTACATAGGTAACAATTGCATTGATGTTCGAAAGAAATCTGGCATATTTTAGTTTTGAACTCATTCAAGGACGTTAGTGACCTCAGGTCCTCTGTTAGTTTGTTCCACATGTTTGCAGTAGTGTATCTGAAGGAATGAAGACCATAAGTGGTTGTGTTAACGTATGGGGTAACAAGTTTCCTTGATCCTCGTAAGTTGCGTTCAGTATTCTCATTTAAAAGAGACCACGCATTTACTTTGGCATCGTTTCGAACTGGATTGTCTTAGAAACTGTTTTCATCACGTCTTGGCATCTGATACTATACAGATTAAACAAAACAAATGATTGCTGTACAGGCGCCGTGTTTGTAAGCTTTGTGCGCGCGCTTATTCACGTCAGCAGTACAACTGTGACGAGTTTCGAACAAAATGCGGTTATTTCGCGCAGTTCATATCCTCATTCAACTGCGTACGACTTTGCATCATGGAGAGGGACGGGGTGGAAAAGCGGGAGTGGATTGTCAGGTTTCATGGGAAATAAGTGCTAAACAGCTGTCATTTGAATGTTAACCCTACAGAATTTCGCTTACATCCTAAAAAGTTCTAACCACCATGGAAGAATCAACCTGAGTTTGCTTTGCCTAGCAGTTGTACTAGTGGTTTCCATTGGAAAGTGAAGTGCTGGGGGTAAGGCGCATGCAGCGAAATAGTGGTTTAACGGCCAAAAGTGACTTTTCTTTCGTAAAGACAACAGATGGCCTCGAACACAAAAATCTTGGTTGCTGGTAAAACGTGTGACGGTCAAGTACCCGTGACGGACGCCAGTGACTCATCCGTGTCACATACGTGACGAGTAGGTGTTTCCCACGTCCAAAAAATCTCAAAAGCTTCTGGCTTCGTGCACGGGCAACTCGGGCTGGTCACCTACGCTACCTGAATTAGCTGCTGCGAAGCCACCAGGCTTCGCAGCAGTTAGTCCGTGGTGAGGGGTGAGAGCGAAACAGCGGTCCGTAGAGGGGTGTCACGTAAACATCGCGTTTACAAACAATTATTTTAACACTCACCATAGCAATTTCGTCTACAGGCACAGTGGCGACTACATACAAACTGACAGTGACACGCAATGGCGAACCTGGAATTAATGAAAACGAAAACAGTAGAAGAATTACGTAGTCCGTCCGACTTTGCTGATGTTCAAACGTCAAACGTCTACTATGTGTGTAATCGAGGAAACGAATGTTGCTCTTAAAATGGCCAATCGGGAAATTGCAACAAAACTTCTGAGGATTTTAAGGCTGACTCCTGATCCAGTTAAGTTTAGACTTGGTTCCTCGTTCGGATATTAGCCTCTGCCAGGTGCTTAGACTGTGGGAAACGAACAGAAATCGATGCGCTGCTGAACTAGATTCTTCCCTATTAAGGACGGTGCCTCCTAATATAGATGTATTTTTGCAAAGGTTATAACTTTGGGGAAAAAGTAGATCTCAGTAAGGGTTATTGGAATCCAACTGAAAGAAAAATGTGGATAACCATAATTCTAAAAAAAGCGTGAAAATACAAAGAATGTAAGGCAATTTCTTTCCAAATTTAAGCTTAATTCGGGGTTACCCTCAATTTTCTTATTGGATTCTGATAGCCCTTGCTAAGATCTGCTTTTTCCACATAGTCATAAACCGCGCAAAGATACTGTTCTATTACGGGGCAAATTAGGCGGTTCACGTGCGGTAACGCTCGTCACGCCAACTCGTAAAATGGACTTTTTTTCGTTTTCGTTGTCGTCGTGTCCGTCAGTTACTTAGTCTTCTTGAGTTCGCGCGGCCTTTTGAACAATGGGATTGATGTTATAATGACGTAAACAAATAGATTTTATCAGGTTGGAAATCCCATCTATCAAATACCGGACATACTAGTGAAAAAACAATGATGATCTTTAGTGAAGATCTTTTTGAGTTGAATTTAATTTTCCATGTAAGATCGCAGAAAACTTCAGGGTAGTATTGACAAAATACATTAGAATTGCTATAGACGTATTTTATAAAACGTGTTTTTAAAGGGAATACGGTGACAGATCGTGTCGGACGTCCATAATATAATATGTTTACATACATTTAATTCCTTACATACCGGAAGTGCAAATTGTCCATAACCAGTCACCGGAAACCACGAACTACTAAAGTTCATTACATACAGGAACTGCTAATTGTGCAAAGCAGGTCAGCGAAGGCCAATGTTAAAAGTCTGTTTTACTTTTCTGTTTGAAGTAGTGTTGGTTAGGAAAAATGAACGGTAGAAAGGAGTCTAATTTCCTCTCTTTGGGTTTTGCGGCGTATCCAACTTAAGTAAAGGTAAGCGTTGAAATGTTTATTTTGCTGTTTTTGTGGACAATTCGTTGATAAGGGGCAGCGTTTACAAAGCTTAGTGATTACTTGGGATTACTGCTGTTTTTATGACGCAAACAGATAGATTTTATAAGGTTTGAAATACCGGACATACTAGGGAATAAATAATAACGTGACCTTTACTGAAGATCTTTACATGTAAGTTGAATTTAATTTTCCATCTAAGATCGCAGAAAACTTCAGGGTAGTATTGACAAAATACGTTAGAATCGCTACAGACGTGTTTATAAAATGTGTTTTCAAAGGGAATACGGTGACAGATCGTGGCAGTGCACGCAGATTGTAGGAGAATACAAATAATTGTTATCGTTTTCGGGACCGTTTAACAAAACCCGTATTATATCAAGTTGCCTGTCAACAACTCGCGATTGATAGCCTTGCGTGGTCTTAGCTGATATGCGATTTCAGCAACAGGAGATTGTCGCTGTTGCCGTTTTTAAAAAAGAAACTTTTTTTCCTTAGGAAAAGCGGAAGGGGGGGGGGGGTGGGCGAGAGACTATCCGCCACCTGTAAATTCTTCGGAATTTCTTGTTCCTGAAGAAACCCAAATATCCCAAGATGCGCAGAACGTATGCGCAGTAACAAAAGGAGGCACCGTCCTTAAGACAGACTTATACGATCAGTTCCTAATCGGTGCCTACATAGTCTCTTCTGAAAGTTGATCATAACCAGGTTTAGGTTAAGATGCCAGAGCAGTTTATTTATACGTTGCGTGGCCCTTTGCATTCAAACGTTTGGCAATACTTTTTGGCAATATCAGGGGGTACAACATTATATCAGTTCAATAAGATGAAAAGTCCGAGTCTCACCTCCCACATCAGGTCTAACACGCTTGTCGTAATTAACCAGTAAGGTGTCAAGCACGTGAGCCATGTGATTTACTCGGTGCAAAGACGAGTTATCTGCGGCACTGAAAAAAAAACAACTCTTTAGTATAAGACAGAGTTATCAGTTTAGTCTCTTAAAGGTTGCTTCACGCTTGTGATATAAACACAAGCATAAATACAAGCATAAGCATAAGATAAGAAAGCGTAGTGTGAACCAGTAATGACATAAACATAAGCATGAAAGAGCATAATGAAACAGTAGTGTATGGTATTTGAAGAAATTCACGTGGAAAAAGTCACCAATTCTGCTCTAACAGCAGTTCATCGTAAACAAGTTAGTACACTGAAATGATAACATTTGAAAAAATCTGAGAAAAAACAGAGGAATTCCATGAATACTAATAAATCGGGTTTCCATGGTAACAAGGGCAATTCCAACTTGGCACTGAAAACGCTTGTCTTGATGACCACTATCAGTTTGCCAAATTTCATGCTTGTATCAAAAAGTGCACAATTCGCCTTAAAATTTGAGCTATGCCGCCGGACTATAAGTTTCAATGCTCTTTGTTTTTAGTTTCAATTCTGTCCGACGGTGTTGTGAGCAGATTGTCACATTTTAATGTAACTAGTATAACATAAATATTTTATTACCCCTTGCGAGAACGAAAAAGATTTAATTACTAGGGTTCTTTTTTATAGAGTGGGGCGAAGACCTAGAATACGTTTCCTAGGTCTGTAAGATCCATTACCAACCCCTCTCAAATTAAAACTGCCCTCGCCAACTTCTTAAAAAACAGACTATGATTTCCATTTTTTTTTCTTTTTACTCTTAATAAATGATTGTAATGTAGTGTGCAATGTATATGTAAACTCTTTTTGTTATCAATATTAATGTAATAATAAAGGCCTCCACTTAAACAAGCCTATGCTCAACTGGATACTTCCTGTATAAATATCTCTGTTTAAATAAATGAATAAAAATTACAGGTTGTCATAAATATTATTTCAGTTACTGAAAAAGGATAAGAAAAAACATTAAATGGTAATTATGTGGCATCGTAAAATCCGTCCGGCGCTTCGGTGTTCTCCGTACGGAGTGACTAATTAAAAACTGAATAGAAATCAGCAGTTTCGTGCAAACAGTGAAGTTTCCAAAAAAACACCATACCAGTGTTTTCAGAATAACCTTTGCTAAAAGATATACTGCGTAAGACAAGTCTATTTTTCAAACAGCCACCAATTCGTAACTATGAGATATCTAATATTGTTTTCCGGAAAATCTACTCTTTCTGTAAAATTACCGCAGTCAGTGGAGGTGAACTAGACGTTTGTTTAAGGAATTCGTTTTCCAGTGCCTCTACGAGGATATAATGAGGAGGGAGACACAAAAATTGACATTTTAAGGCTTTTTGTAAAATCCGGTTCTTTTTTGTGCTTTGGGTTCCTCGTGTCCTCCACAAAAAACACCAAAGCACACCTTTTTCTAGTGATTCCATGTTTCAGGCTCACTTTTTACACACATGCAGACATACAGTGTTGTGTTTTCGTATCTAAATCTTGTTCTATTACAAACACCCTTGACGCGATGGAAATCTTATAATGGACCTGTTCCTACCTTTCGCTGCATTGAATACTCCCAGTTTGCATCGTTGGACTGACACAAGCGAGTAACACAAGTAACTTGCAAAACAGCTGTAAAATCTCCACCGTTCCCATGACATGTGAACCTAGGGTCCAAAATTATTTGTAACTAAACCTAAAACAAATCCATAGAAAGGGCTGTTTATATAGAAACATAGGCATGCGCCGGTGCTTTACACTGCATAAGACATCTGCTGGATATAAATTAGCAGCTACCCACTGTTTAAAACCAATAAGCAGCTAACAAGAAAATTTAAAAATATACATATGCCACGAAAAATGTGTTGCCTGGTATATTACTTTTAAAAATACCATTCAATTCCTTTTTCGGAAGACTTGTCTTCATTTGTACGCGATTCTACAGATTTGATTGCCTCGTTAATAAGTGCTGCTCTGAGAGGAAAAAGGCGCGTACGAAACACTGTACATGGATATATCCAGTCTTGATTAGAATGTTGCATTTACGTTTTCAAATAGTGGTTCATGCAAGCTGTGATTTCAGGACCGAGTAATTAAAATAAAATTGTTGCGGTTGTGTTAACAAACCTTTCGCTCCTGTAGATGAAATCCTACAGTTTGGCCCTTCAAATTAATTAAGCTTGTTGCCAGCGGCAACGTTCTAGCAAAGGTGTAGATATAGAGTAATAATATTCTGTTTAAGGAGGCTCGCAACGGTTTTTTTGGCCTTGGAGTGTATCTTTTAAAGTCAAAGTTTCGCATAGAAGGTAAACTTCGATTTCCTTGATACTACACCACCTATTCAACAAATGATCAAAGTTTATTTTCTCACTGGTTTCCTAACAACAGCTGTCACCATAGCAACGGTAATGGACAACCCCTCATTTTAAATAATGTCGAATATCTCGAAAACTAGTCAGACACTTTATGACGAAACTTGAACTATTTGAACTACTCAACCTACACAACTTGTATGCGAAATTAGGGAAAAATCTGTAAGAGCGTTTTCACGTAAATCATGATTCAGTTTTTACGGACTGATTTTGGTCATTCCTGCAATTTTTTCCAATATTTCAAGAAAGATAAAACTTAACACTTTCTCTTTTCAGTTGAAGGATTTTTTATCATATCAAAACATTCTTAATGTACATTGAGCTTCCTAGGTGGCTGCGATTTTAAGATATTTATATTTAAAAACTGCTAAAATGCAGCACAAATCAGCCAAAAAATCCGTAATTTGCATAAATAGAAATATTTCTAAACTGCCCTTACAGATTTTTCTCTTAAATTGATTGACGTTAGAATAACAATTCTTTTTGATGTTCCAGCAAGTTTTAGGCTGAATAAACATTTCTGTTATTAGATAAGAAGGCTGAATCTCGGTCAGGTCTCAGTCGTTATTCACTTTCAACGAACAACAATATTATTTTGTTTTTCCTGGTCTATTTCTCGGTTATTCACGTGCAATGAATATTAATACACGATGCACTTGTGTCATCTCGTGCATTTATAATTCCTTCTCATAAAAATAAAAAAATTTCGTCTTCTCAGCTTCTTCCTGGAGACTCTTTGCCATTATTCTTTAAATACTGACTGACGTTTTAGCTTTTTTAATTACGGATTGCATACATGTTAACGCCCACGATGGCATTACACTGGGGCCGAAAAATGACGAGAAACAAGCTCAGAAGACGAATATTTTTTTTATTATGAGAAGGAATAATAAATGCACGAGAGGACACAAGCGCAGCGTGTATTAATATTCATTGCACGTGAATAACCGAGAAATAGACCAGAAAAAACGAAATAAAACTGTTGCTCGTTGAAAGGTAATAACGACTGAAACTTGACCAAGATTCAGACTTCTTATCTAATAACAGAAATGTTTATTCAGCCTAAAACTTGCTGGAACATCAAAAAGAATTATTATTCTAACGTCAATCAATTTAAGAGAAAAATCTGTAAGGGCAGTTTAGAAATATTTCTATTTATGCAAATTACGGACTTTTTGGCTGATTTGTGCTGCATTTTAGCAGTTTTTAAATATAAATATCTTAAAATCGCAGCCACCTAGGAAGCTCAATGTATATTAAGAATGTTTTGATGTCATAAAAGATCTTTCAACTGAAAAGAGAAAGTGTTAAGTTTTATCTTTCTTGAAATATTGGAGAAAATTGCAGGAATGACCAAAATCAGTCCGTAAAAAATGAATCATGATTTACGTGAAAACGCTCTTACAGATTTTTCCGTAATTTCGCACACAAGTTGTGTAGATTGAGTAGTTCAAATAGTTCAAGTTTCGTCATAAAGTGTCTGACTAGTTTTCGAGATATTCGACATTATTTAAAATGAGGGGTTGTCCATTACCGTTGCTATGGTGGCAGCTGTTGCTAGGAAACCAGTGAGAAAATAAACTTTGATCATTAGTTGAAAAGGTGGTGTAGTATCAAGGAAATCGAAGTTTATCTTCTATACGAAATTTTGACTTCAAAAGATACACTCCAAGGCCAAAAAAAACTGTTGCGAGCCTCCTTAAAAAGAATGCCACTGAAAGCAACAAGAAGTACGCAAATTAGAACGAGCGATCAATCAATAGGATTTACTCCTTGGTCAGTGATGCCTGACTCTTCTTGTAGGAAGTCACTAAAACGTTAAAATTATACAGAGAATAAAAGCATTTTTTGTTAAATGTGTCATAACGTTATTACCAAAAAATTTCGAGGTTTAATATCCCTTCATCAGGTTGATGAGAAATACATTTACGCTGAATTAGAAAATCAAGCCGAGTTGCTATGAAGCTTCTAATCGAATAAATAAAAGCTTTTGTTACTTTATTGAGCTAGTTGTGGGTGCCAAATAATTATTGCCTAAAGTACATTTTAAGCGATTCTAAAATTACAACGTTGTTGATATGGCATAGTTAGCGAGCAGCTTTCGTAGTTTAGCGATTTATGCATGGTTCAATTTTACCTGTTACCATCCGCCCCCCGGGCAACCCCCGGGACAAGTCCAGCCCTTCGGGCCCAGGGGTGGGGAATTGTCCGAAACGGTTTTGTTCCGGGGGTAGGGGGGCGGGGCAAATCGAAAATAACTTCTCGTTTTTATTGTGAAGCACGTCTCTAGCTTATCACTTCTCAGTTGACACAATGGCGCTGGACCGCGTAGAGAAGACTGCCTATTTCCAGGGAAAATCTCTAGAATTTGTAGCAGACTGGTTGTATTCAAAGGCACGTTTATTATAAATTGTTAAACGAAGGTGCGTTTGATGCGTACTCGAATGGATGGCGTTCATCACAAACATAGAAATATTTCTTCAGCGTATTTGTATGAAACAAATGCACGGCTTTATATTAAACAGAGATCTCAGTCCAGTGTTCTTGTGAAACAAGCTACGAAAAACTCCTTTAAAATGCTGTCATCAATTTGCTCACCGGACCTCTTTTGTGCATGTGCCATATTCAGAATAAAACACGCCGTGAAGAACATTTCTTTACTCGCCAGCCGAATGCCAGAGTGGTTAGACTTTTTCTTCAGTTTTCTTTTTCAATGTAGTGTCCATGTTTTTTAATACTATGTAATATCCTTCGTTAAGTAAACTCTAGAAAAACGTTTTTAAAGTTCTTGTCAAAACGTCTGGTTGTGCTATTGTACGGAAATCAATTTTGAACACAAAACAACGTATTTGTGGTCGATGAGGAGTCCCGGGGGTCGGGAATTGTCTCTTTCTGCGTGCCCCGGGGTGGGGAATAGACCGCCAAGTAAGAAAAAAATTGCAAATCCCCGGGGGTGTGCCCGGGGGGGATGGTAACAGGTAGAATTGAACCCTGCATTAGTAAGAGTTAAAAGACAGGATATCGTACAAAAACCAAATTCGTTGGATTTCGTCCAGGCTACACACTTGAAACTCGGTGAGATCGTTTGTCTATATACTGGGTTTTGTCATACTTAGAAATAAGGGAAAACAAATCGGTAG
This sequence comes from Siderastrea radians, assembly GCA_964017195.1. NCBI lineage: Eukaryota > Metazoa > Cnidaria > Anthozoa > Scleractinia > Rhizangiidae > Siderastrea > Siderastrea radians. The sequence continues at coordinate 46,469,172 of OZ024895.1, forward strand.
TTTTTTCACAAGTCGAATAAACTTGAATATCTTAAGATGCACAAGTTAGACACCATAAACATGCTCTTCTCCAATTGCCTGTAGATTCTACTGGGAGTTTCCGATCTTTTCCGATGTTTCAGAAGCGTTTTAGGTGGTATCAAGCTGTCCAAAAATATTTGCTATTCCAGCATTACGTTAGCGTTCTTGCAACAGCTGAGACAATTTCACAGACATAATATTTTCAAGCCAAAATTTAATAATCAACTGTGCATAAATTTCTACCCAGCCGCTTTTCTAAAATCTTGCTCACAGCAAACCTTGAAGTCTTAGGACCTATTGAGATTAATAAGAAAAAAATCTATCGTTGTTTAATGGAAATATTCGCGTTTCCCTGAAAATACTGGTCATCGAGCGCTTGTATCTCTTAACCATCAATTGAACTTGTTTGCCCTAAAACAAAAACTTTTGTAAAATTCGAACATTCTTTGTTTAGAATACCAAAAATCATTGAAATCGGTTAAACCTTACTTGCCGAAATTTCCATTTATAAAATGGAGCCTCAGCGCTAATAAATAAATAAATAGCTGCGAGCCACCCTAAGTGGTAATTGGCTAGCTGCTGTGGTAAAAACCAGGTGAAAACAGTTTGATTCAACTTCATTTGCACGTAAATGAAATACAAGTGGAAAAAGTCTTTAGGCGCTTATTCAAACTTAGAACGCAGCCTCTGTTCGATTTAACCCCAGGACGGCTTCCGTGTGTTTCTTTTTTATTTTGGTATTTTTTAATAATTTGGTGTAAAAAAAAACAGGTTTTGGGCAACATATTTACATCATTCCTGCTTAAACAGTGCTAAAAGACCTCTAGAATGTTAGCCGAATTTTTTTCTCCTCACGACATTATGTAAATACAGTCGAACCTCCCGCCAGCGACCACCCAAAATGTCAAGCTAAATGGTCGCTTAGAGGAGGTTGTCGCTTAGAGAGGTCAGACCACAGAAAGTGTAATTTTCGATCATCAGCTTATGGCAGTTTCACAGGCTTAATCCATGCCTAAAAACATGCATTATCCCACAATGCCGTATAATACCCGTTTAGTGGTTTAAAAAGTATTTCAAAACTGATATCAAACGTTATACAGCTAGGATGATTGCTGAAACGATAACAAATCACCTCATAAGATACCTAATACAGCGTATGGGGTAGGTTTGGTGATAGCTACTCAGGGTTGTAAGGCGTCGTGAAATTCAATTTGCTCCCCTGACTCGTGGTGAGATTCCGGTAAAATGTCAAATAGTCGCCTACTGGAGGTTAAAAACAATGAAAAATTTCAAACCCTCAGGCCAAGAGTGGTCGTTTACGGGAGGTTCCAACTATAGTGAATTGACTGGGGAAACTTTGGTGTTTTGGAAAAGTGGTCGCTTACGGGAGGTGGTCGCACAGGGAGGTCCGACTTTACAATAGCACGAGAAGACAAACAACACTAGAGGACCATAGAGAGCCTCTAATAGCTAATGAAGAAGAACAAACGGAAAACTGACACAATTGCCTTGTCATGCACTTTTTGCGATAGCACGAAGGTGGCCGCGGCCGATTAAAGCTTCAGGTGGTTGTTTAATAGCGGTTTTGTTCAAAGTGTATTTAGGAGATAGCTGGCCGGTAAAGATAAGGCGTCAACTTAATAAGAGGCTATTAGTAGAAGTTTTGCAACCGTACAATGACTTAAACAAATTTGCTGGATTTTTAAGCCTTGTATAAAAGGTTCATCCTGATGCTAGCAGTGCGAGACCCTGCGAGTCCTGTACTTGTAGTCTTCTCTTTTGATGCTCCAATGCGTCATCACTTGTTAACGTACTAATATGCTACAAACGCGATGCAGTAAATGAGAAGGAAAACAAAATAAGCCACAGGAAAAAGGATCCTGGACGCTCTGTCAATTGGGTGTGGTATGCCTCGTTCTCGTGTTGGCTTGTGATTTCTATGACTGCTTGTTTCATTATCAGCCACTTTAGCACTTCCGCGAACTGGAAAACACGAAGAGGTCTGGGGACTTCCTTTCGATAAATCCTGGAAAATAAATATCAAGGTATCCTTAAAAAAGCCTCTTTCCCGGGCATTTTGCTGCGTGATCGCTAAAAAGAACAGGCAGTTCGAAAGATGGTTGATTAAAAAAATACCGAACTTCACATGACCTTGAATTGGAACTTCTGGCTTACTCAAAAACGTTTGACCCACTGAAAATTTTCGTAGTACAGATGAGTACTTTAACTTAGGAGTAATGACATTAACGACAGGTTTTACGAATCTCCTAGCATGGCCAAATCTCGACGCGACGCTACCTCAACCCAAAAAAGGCGCATATACTATGGTGACATATTACTCATAAAACTTTGCTTGCAATGCCAGTTAGGCGATTTCTTGGTACAACTTTGCCCTGTGTAGTGTACAGTGGTCTGTAGCGAGGCGAACTGATGCAGAATGATTATTGATGGTATGCAACGCAGGCGTAGTTTAGGCTAGCGACCGCTGAATAAAGTGTGTGGTGTGTTTAATCCCACCTTCTTGGATAAAGTGCCTCGGGTACGTAAATACGTTTGAAATACGTTTTAGTTATGTTTCAGATATTTTTACGTTTTTATTAATTTTATTGGTGACATTTTTAAAATTATTGTAAAGCGCTATTGGATAGCACTAGAAATAGCGCTTTATAAATTCAGTATTATTATTATTATTATTATTATTATTATTATTATTGTTATAAGATTTTTTACCTGAGATAGTAGCTCTTCTGTAGCCTGCGTCGCAGGCGCGTCGCAGACGTAATATTTACGAGGGTTAAATTTCGTCTACAACGCAGGCTACTCTTCTGACGCCCTAATGTAATTCATTACGAACATTAACTTTCTCGACGAGCCAGCTTAATAACGACTAGATAGTAAGAAGAAGAAGTTTCAGCACAAATTGATAATTACCTTAGGTTGGTCTGCGGATTCACCTGATAAACCTACAGAGATGAAGTTAAACGAACCCGCATGTACAGTGGACGAAACTTGCGTGGAGTCCGCCTTTCTCGAAGAGCTCTCTGTTTTCTTCTCCCTGTTACGGTTAACAGTGCAGATTATAGCAAACTCGACCAACGCACCAAACACAAAGAAAAAGCTCCCCAGTAGATAATAATCAATGGCCTTAATGTACCCAACTTTAGGGAGAGTGGCCTGGATACCAAAGAAAAGTGTTGTTATGGAAAGGACGGTTGTGATTCCAAGAGAGACTCGGGCGGGTACGGAATGGTCATCGATCCAGAAGCCGACCCAACTGAGCATGACAATTAGCAGCGTGGGAATGAAATCTTGGATGAGGTAAAAACCAAGATGGCGCTTTAATTTGAATGACACTGCGAGGACAGAAAAGTTTCCTGCAAACAAATAAGGCATAAGACAGATACACTTAATGCAAGAACGTTGTCATGTACAAATTTAAAAAGCCAAGTATCATAGGAATAATTTACAATTATTCACTGAATTGTGGGTGAATAGTGGTGGATATTTGCCGAGCCGCGAAGCGGCAAGGTAAATAACTATCCATCACTCCTCACTGACACTGAATATATACCAAACCAGCGGAGAGCCAGCACCAAATAGACGCTTTTTCTGAGAGATGAGGGAAAACTTGCGCGCGAAATCCAGCAGAGCAATGCTGGGAGATGAATAGCAGATGCTATTCCGAAGTTTGAGTAGCCAATCAGAGCGCACGAAAAACACTATCCACTGGTTTGGGCTTCGCTCTGATGAAGTGCTAACGCTCACCTATTGAATCTTTCTGCGATGGCTAACTTAACTTGTATCAACTCATTTGATATCAAATTGAAGTATTATACCATAATGCACGAGTGGTTAGAAAAATAATGTAATTTAACGTCATTTTCCGTCAATTCGAAGCATACCTTGATAAAGAATTCAAATAAAACCTTAACGTACATTTTTTAAAGAAGTAGAAAGAAGAAGAAGAAACGAAGAAAGAAAAGACATTGTTGGTCAAATGTCAAATAAGATTTAAACCGACTGTCAGCCGACCAAAACTCAAGTTTGGGTACAGAAAATTCCGCCTTCAGTGTTTGCGATGTAGCTAAGACTTTGAACAAATTCGTAGTTTCATTTTAAAGTTGTGGTTGGACTGTAGCAATAAATGCAACCCTTCACAATACCTGTTATGTACTCTTCATTCCTAGACAGCACTTCCCACTCCACCAAAGTGTATTGTGGGATTGTCAGTCTTTCTGATAATGTCACAGGTGTGGCTCCATCACTCCAGGCATAAAGTATGTCTTTGTCATTGTATCCATCTGTGCGGATTAAATTATGAAATGAAATAAAATTGATAATAATCTTATATGCTCAAAATAAATTATATTACTAAATATGACACACAACTTTCCAAAGTGGGGAAAACTTTTGCGGCTGCGCCTAAGCGTCTCCTCGTTGGCACACGAAGGTTAGAAAATGAGGTTTTCAAATGTTTAAGGAAAACACTTACAGCTTCCAAAAGACATTTCACAGTTTTGTATGTCCATCGGAAATCTACTCATATCCATGAGGCAGTAAGAGCGAACTCGCTTCCTGAAAGATAAAAGCAATGTAAACTCTTTAAATCCCGCGCTTCCCGTTTTGCTCTTCGACCAAATTAGGAGTCTCCGTTATCAACGAAGCTTACTACGATTTGCGAGACAGTTGGTTACAACTTGCAATTACTTCACCCTATCTAGTCACATCGATCAAGATAATGAAGCCTGGTATGAACTGCTAACTGTTTGCAAGCCTTAACTAAGGGTGTGTGACAACAAGAGAATAATTGTTTGTTATTTTGCCGAGGAATGTATGGACGTTTCCAGGCCAAAAACAGGGAATTATTAGGCTCCAGGTTGTACAAAGCTGGGTACAGTTTGAATTTAGTCAAGGAGTGTGGTTTATTAGCTGCTTTCGATTAGATAAGGCACGGATTTCAGAGAGTAAAAGCTCCCCTCGGGTCAGCCTCGGCCCACACAGCCGGTGCCAATTGATAATTCCTTAGTAGAAAGAGACAATATCTGATACAATGCAGTTTCTTGCCTAAGGAGACAACAAAACGAGAGAGACCAGGATACGAGCCAGCAACCCTCAGATGAACAGTCCGACACACTAATCATCTGACCATCGAACCTCAAAGAATATCAGAGTTTACTGCTGGGTAAAAAATGAATGCAGTTTTTTTTTTCTTTTTTGTATTTTGGATGCCCGACGGGTTTTTTTAGGACCCAGCGGGAGATATTCCCACCACAGCGTCCGGGCTGTAAGATCACCTGGAGCTGTAAGTAATGTTGCCATCCGATTTTATTTCCATCATGAAGTCATGTCGGGTGTTATGATCGGACATGTCTGTCTCAAAGAAGGCGTCCGGTAGCCATATTTGATCTGCAAAGTGACCGCTGGGTTTGATGGAAGGAACTTGTAGATATCTTTCAAATGCCAGCCGGTGGTCCCTCCAATACTGGCGAAAGAAAAACGTCACAGTGAAGTCCTGTTGGTTAGAAAATCAAACATGAATAAGGAAGGAGGTGGTTTGATTTCAGACCATGTCACAGCCATTGTCTGTCCTGGACACTGCCTGTGGCTTGACATCATGACGTGACATGTGATGCGACGTGACGTTAAGTCAAGTGACATGTGATGTGAAGTAACATGTGTTGTGATGTGACATGTGATGTGATGTGTGTGGCATGTGACGTGTTGCCCTGTGCAATGTGACATCGGGAATTTTTTAGACTTTTACATGGTTTGGATAACCAATCACTAACCTTGGCAACCTGGGAACACCTAATGGGCATGCAAGGGTCCTGGGTCTTGTTTACCAACCTGTTTTCCCCAGGAGTTTACAAAAATGGATTGCGGAGACAAGGTTGGAACGGAGGTGGGGATATGTCGCTCAATTCGTATCCTTATATAACCGCGCCCGAATTTGGTGGTGGTGGTGGTTGGGGGGGGGGGGAAGCGGGAATGGATGGTCAGACACCACTGTAAAGGAGTACTGAAGCGCCGTAATTTGTGTGTTAATACTACAGAATTTAAGAGTTCGAACCCGTGTAGAGGACTAAAGGACTGCCGGTCCAGAAAGTGGGAGTGAAGGGTAATCAAGGAGATTGCGGCGGACGAAGGGTTGTCATGCAAACATACTGTGGTGACAACAATAATTTAAACATTCACCATAGAAATCTCGTTAATAGGCACAGTGGCGAGTACATACAAACTGACAGTGACACTCACTGGCGAACCTGAAACAAAGAGAATGACAAGGAAAAACAATTCAGAATTCAGTGCGTGCTTTCATAACGTTCGATGTCTACTATGTGTTGTATCCGAGGAAGTGAATATCGAGTTTGCTAATAGCCAATGAAAAATTGTATACGAACTTCCGAGAACGTCCAAAGTTACAGTTGACTTTTTGCTGGAGCACGGAACCTATCTGCTATGGAACTTAAATAGACTCGT